>CM066322.1:22395000-23030000 GCA_033807775.1 Saussurea involucrata
ACAAAAACAACCACCACCTACTTAAAAATTGATTTAGTTTCATCAATCCAAGCTTGCTTCTCGTTTACCTTCGCTTGAATAATTGCGAAGTCTTGCAGAATATGGTGAATTGCTTCTTGTTCTCGACGAACACGAGCCTCCCTAGCTTTTATATCCCCTTTCATCCTTTTGATCTCCCTGTCTTCCTCTTCGATCTTTCTCAAATGGACTGCCTTCCTGTCCATAATTTTTTTCCACTCTTCTGTTAGTTCATCTATCTCCTTTTCCTTTTTTGCTATGGCGACCTCGATTTGAGGTGGCATTTTTTCAGGAGTAGACTTAGGGTTTGATGACGATGCCATTTGTGGATGAAATGAGAGAAGAGAAATCAAGAGAGAAAACAATTCAAAGAAAGAAAAAGCAAGAGAGAAATCAAGAAAGAAAGCAAGAGGAAGTGTGAATTGTGAATTGCATCTTACTGGTATTTATGGATGAAATCTCAAACATGCAAATGAATTTCAACCACAAATTTGTCTTCAAAGTACAATAATTGTGGAAAAAACAGTAAAAGCATGCAAGATTCGTCCAAGTACAGGGGCTGAAAGTGTAATTTTTCAGGGACCAAAAGTGTAAAATTTGGTCCATCGCAGGCTGCGATCGCGGGCAGGGATTGAACTTGCCAACACGGGAAAAGTTGGGGGGCTATGCGGGGCTTTTGGCCGAAACAGTTTGCCACGTGGGCCTAGGGCCCGCGATCGCGGGATCCACCGCGGATTTTTGTGGCATTTCGGTAAGATGAGCGAGATTTGTGGCATTTTGGTAAGTTTGGGTCAAACTTGTGGCATTTTAATTAATTTCCCAAACATAAACCATGCTAAATGGGTTTTAATAGACATAATCGAAGAACATTTCATTTTATAATTATGCATAAAATAGCGCTTATCATAAAATCTAACGTACGTACTACTACTTGATTTTATTCATGTTCATTTTTAATTTATTTTGTTATCAAATAGTCATAACTAATCCGTTAATGACAAGAACACTTCAATATATATACTATATTATAAAAAACTCTTAAAAACAATTTATAAAGCCTTATATACTGCTATTTAATGTTGATTAATTAAAATCTCTTAAAAACAACTAACGAAGTTTTATGTACTACTGTTAATGCTAATGGTAAACCCCTAAAAAAACATCATTCTTTAATCCTCATTAGTTACCTAATTAATTCTTATCTCTTACCCTCTTTCAAATCCTCAAATCATGAACCCCTCAAAAAACGTCATTCTTTGTACAAATTTATAAAAAAAAATATTATAATTTTCTCAAAACTACACAAAACCGTTTATTAAAATCGACAATGATAAAAAATAAAACAAACATCAAAATCAAGATATATTGCGCTGCATTACGCGATTACCCTTCTAGTAAACCATAATCTATACTATCTTATAAAGCATATAGACTAAAAGTCTTAAAGTCTTAAAAACAATTTCTAATGCATAATGTACTATCTTTTAAAGCATAAAGTCTTAAATCTTAATTACTTAAATTCTATTTTTGAGTTAATCTCCTGAGTAAACTTTCTTTTCAAATTTCAAACGTAAACGTCTCATCCCGAAATCTCGCATACTAGGGTTTTCTCATTTGAATCGCCATCTTCTGTTGAATTTATCAGAATCATTTAGGTTTCTTCATCTGCTTAGGGTTCTTCATCTGGCAAATGGATTCAAATCAATTCATTTCTCAAGGATTTCTTTGTTTCTTCAAGTTCTCAGGTTAGATTTCTTCTTCTCACCTTTGATTACCGGTTTCTTCAATTTTGGTTTCTCAGTGGTTTCTTCGATTTTCGTTTTCTCTATGTTTCTTCGATTGATATGGGTTTATGGTTGCAAACGCACATAAGTATAATGTTTCGATTGTCCATTCGCTCTATTTACATTAAACATTCAAATATGAGATTCAAACATGGAACGACTGGCACTGCTCTCGATCAAAATCAAAATATCCATCTCCTCCGATATGAATTCCAATCTGGACATGTTCTTCACTGCATAAATGTTTTTTTTAAAACTTAAGTGCCTAAATAATGTATCTTAGGGTTTTTTGTCAATCCTGTTGGGTTTTTTTTTGTTCCAGGTACCCAAGAGCATCAACAATTGTTCATCTACATTCTTGAATGAACAGGTTTGTGCTTCCATTTTGGTTCACTAAATTGTTGTTCAATCTTTTAAGATGGCGAGTTTATTTATGAATCGATTTTTGGATACTATGGCTAAATCGTCTTTTTGAATAGTAGAGCTAAATCGATTTTGAATCTTTATTCACAGGGCTCAATAACATGGTGCTTGGCAGGTTTTCGTTTCTCATTAACTTGCCACAAAATTTAATTTATGAAATAAAAATTCACGGTTTATAATCAACTTAAGCTTTTCAAACTATAGTCTTCCGATTGGTAAATGTTGCAGGTTTCAGTTGGTTTATTTGTTTGGTTTTGTTGATATCAAATTTTTGCATCTCTTTCAGCAAATCTAAATGGATGTTGAACCTGTTGTAGAAGTCTTTAACTTACAACTCTTCGTCAGTTTCTTACTCTGGTATGTTGTTCATACTTTGCATCAGCCCTGATGGGTACATTTTTGTGTTGTGGTATCATATAAACCATTTGCATCATCATTCACAACTGCTTGCATCTTTCATGGTTTCTGTCTCTGTGCATCTTCTATGATTTCATTATCATTATACATTAGGTTTTTTATTAGACTTTTAAATATATAATTCTTTGTCGTGCAACCAGAGTCCAATTTTGATTCTGATTTTCAATTTGGAGTACAAACTTTTTATATATCAGCAGCCGCTGTGTTGGATAACCTTTTTGTCGGATTTTGTACTCCGGTGATGTATCAGTGATCTAATTTTGATGTTAATTTACTTGCAATTCGATTCTATTGAAGTCTACAGTTTCTTTAAATAATTTATTTTACTCCCCGTGACACAATTAAGCTCCAACTCAAAATCAGGATCAAGAATGTATGTATGTTATGACTGCTGCAACTGTTGAAAAACAATTCCTTTATAAATTTGGCCATTGGTGAATCAATACTTTCGAGAAGATGTATGTTTATGCATGTATCACTCATGGCATATGGATGATTGCTTTTTGTTGAGTAGACGTTTTTCGAGAGCCTCCAACATCGTCTCTTTCTTCCGGCGATCTTTCCACGACGGTGTGCTCTCCGCCGAGCTCTCAGGTATTTTCGCTGTTGTTTACCATTGATTTCTGTGTCCGTTATCATCGATTTAAGTAGAAGGTACCAGGTTTGAAATCAGAAGTTCTAAATTTAGTTGTTTGTTCAAGGTTGGAGTTGTTAGACTTTAGATCTAAAATCGTCGAACATGAAACAACGGTGACCTGTGGGCCGATAAAACCCAGAAACAGACTTGATCAAACGCCTTCCCCCTCCGACTTCCGATCTCTATCGTCTGAACTCAGAGTCGTCTTCCTCCACCCTCTGCCTGAACGTCGTTCACCTCTCCCTCCCAACAACATCGACTAGCGAGGTATATATGGTAGGTGTTGCTTCATTGGCTGAAAGGTTGAGTACTTGAGTTCAGTGTTCTACTTTACAAATTTATTTGCTTGCAAATCATTTAGTGCATTTGCTTGCCTTGAATTCTTTTACTTGCAAACCACTGTATTTATTTGCTTTAGAGTGGTTAGTTGATTGTTTATACAAGGTTATTTTATTATTTGAACTTTCTAACTTATTTGAACTTTTTAACTTCAAAGCACAATGGTTATTTGATTGTTTATACATGATTGTCTTAATTATATTCTCGGTGTTTGCACCTAAATTTAACTTTTCGACTCCCAGGTTCACATAATTTCCCCTTGTCTCAAGGCTACTTTTGACGAGTCCCTTCTTAGTAACCATCACGATTCGATTTTCAAGGTCAGTCATATTCTTATCTGCTTGATTATTATATGTGCTTCATCTCCATCTTCTCCGATTTCTTTGAAGAGATTATGATATGATTTATATTTGTATTATTCCATCAGCAGCAAAAGCTTCAAAATCAGCATCAATTTTTCACCAGGTCTCTTTGTGGGTTTTCCACTAACAAAGTTCTCGATTTTTAGCATATTTAACTGATCCGTTCTTCAACTAACAGAGCTCTCGATTGTTCCAGCTTTTGATTTACCAAGACGACGAGTCCTTCTCTATCACCATCGATTTCAAGGTGATTCATATTCTTCTCTCTTGATTCTTATATGTGTAAGGGTTTGTTTTAATAGCCGATTTCATGTATTTTCCCCGGTTTCTTTTGACAATCGCTCTCCATTGATGTCTGGGCAAAGCAGAATTGTAGATGATAAAAGTTCATACTCATCAAATTCATTGATCGACTCAATAAGTTTCCTTGCATAACGTTATGTGCATATAATTGATAAGATATTCCCATAAATAGAAGTGTCCATGACTCGATGCTCATTTGGGATTGAGTCGAGTAAATTCTACTTGGTATGTTTGTGCTAACCATTCGCAAACTTCATTCCCTTTTTAGGCCTTAGCTTTTTTATCTTGAATATGTTCCGCCTTTGACATGCCGTGTAGTTCTTACAAGATGTAAAAAGTCCAATAAATTATTGGAATCGAGTGCGTCATATCCAAAATATGGGTTATGTGATGCTTGCATGAAAGATTAGTTGAATTATCTGATGCTACAACAATAAAAAGTCTAAGAAATTACGAATTTACGACACTGTTACTTGCAGATCTCACAGATACTTGCGGAGCTTAGGGAGATGAAACTTGGTTTAGATCTGTCTAAAGAACAGTCTGGGAAGGCCTTTAGAGCTTAACTTGCAGCTCTAAGCCTTCATATTACATCCCATAAATCTCTTTTGATGGAACCATGATCCATTAAGTAACATTTGGTTTATTATTCATACTTCAGCATTTAAAATGGTCTAACTTTGAAAACATTTGTTTTTATAGTCTATATATGGACATAAATTGTTGTTGGACACGATTGGTTTTATAATGGACGGTTCACACTACTCACTTGGCCAATATGATGCCCCTTCCTATTGTTACCGTAACTTTTGCTAGTCAATTTTGTCAAGGGTATGTGACCATGGCTTAATGATGATGCATGATTTTTACATCCTTGTTTATATAGGTTGTTGGTTCACGTTATTGTCTCAAGTTATAGAGCTTTTATGTGTGACGAGTCTCCAAGACAAGATTGGATAGACAACCTGTTTGAGAACATTTCAGATATTGAAGATGAAGGCACAATCAAGTAAAATTCCTTTTTTGTTTTCATAAAGTTTTGCAATTTACATGTTTGACTGTTTTGTTGTGGTATCTCTTCTTCAGATACCTGATCATACGTATTATCCATAAGCAGGGGTGTTGGCATTTTAGAAAGCATGTGTCCATCGTTGGTGGGTACGAGTATGGGGCCATTCAGCGCACTATTAATTTTAGAGGCAAGAAGCAAAATCCAAATTTTGTAATCTTCAATGTAATAAAGCTATGTATCAATAATACATAAGCTCTTTGAATATCAAGAGTAATTGTGTTGTATGTATAGGTTGCAAATAGGGAACTTAAAACTCTAATAAGGGTCCGGTTACCAAAAACTTACCCGGTAAATACTTATCGGTAAAATTTAACACTATTTTTTACTTACCAGGTAAGCTTTTAGTTCACTAATACGTCATCGTCGGCAACAATTTACCCGGTAAGCGCTAAACGAGGTAATGGTCATCTCCCACACTGACCAGGTAAGCCCCATGGTCCTTGGCTTGCTCAGTTGCTCTTACCGGTAAGATTCTTGGTCCTTACTATATTCATCAGGTAAAGTAATGTGACTTGTTAAGCGATTACCCGGGTAAGCAAGTGGTAAACAGCCTCTAAGTCTCAACTCTCAACAACATGAAAATGTGTGATTTTTTGCTGATTTTTTCATGTTCTTGCATCTGTCCCTATTTATTTTAATGTTCTTATCACTTCTAGCAGCAATGGATCAAAAATCTATACGGTTAGGGCTTCACGCACACAGTTAACTTCGTTGACAATCCATCATTTCTTTCATACCGTTCAAGGTAATTCGTTCCTCATTCCGTTTCAATCCACACAACGATCGATCATATGCCTACACGGTACAATGTTCCTCATTTTTTCAATCCATCGCTTCTTCATAGTTTTTTCATCGCTTCTTCATACGGTTCAATCATTGTGGTCCACAAACAATCGATTTTCAGGGTTTCAAGTTTCAGAGACTACCGCAATATGTAAAACACTAGCAACTGGGTTGTTGAAGGGATTTGGACGATTTGATGTCATTTAAGGAAGAGTTATTTATGTAGGTTTTGTTGTCTTCTTTGTGACTGAACTCCATTTACATTGCTAGAAAGAGTTGGTGAACACAAGAGCTTTAACAACTAAACGATCAACTATGATCTTTAAAACAAATTTCTACTGTAGATCGAGATATAGGAATCTCTACGCCACTGCTACATGACACAGTTGCTCGACAACTCCTTCTCAGGTAATTGATTCACTTTGATTTCATAGTTTTTTTTTTGGTTCACTCTGCCCATTCCCAATTATTTCTCCAATGTTGGCTTGATTATATGTTCATTGTTTAATCCACAAATGTTGATAGTTTATTGTTTTTCCAGATCAGATTTTTTTACTCTTTGAGATAAGTGATTAGTTGCTCAATTTTTCTGCAAAGGTATGATATCTTCATTGTGCAGCTTCTTTATATGTACTTGGGTTCACTTTCATTTCACAGTTTTCACTTCATTATGCGCAAACCACATTTTGTATGCATTTACATGTCTGTTGTGTATCCAAAAACACTAATTCTTACATATCGTTCCATGAAATCGATTTCTTGTAGTCTTTGGAATCCCGTAAGTTTATTTTCTCATTCCTTTTCTCATAGCTTATCAATCTTTCTTTGTGTGGCTCACTTCGGTTCACTTTGCCTCTTAATATACAAGTTTTGTTCGATCGCTAAACCTCTCCATCGCTGTTCCACGGTTAGCTGGTTTCCATTTCAAAATGCTTTTCAAACCCAAGGTTAGTTGGTTTCCATTTCAAAATGCTTTTCAAACCCAAGGTTAGTTGGTTTCCATTTTCACTTTGAAGTAGATTACAAGTAAATTGAGGAGCATCATTGATTACCTGATCAAATGCTTTTCAAAACCACGGTTATGCAACTTTAACTTGGTAGCAGTCTTTTATAATCACCCTAGAATTATGGCATCAATTCACATATTCGATGTTTTTGTTATGTTTGGCACGCTGACATTAATTTGTAAATAGGTACTGTGTTTGCAAAGCATTTGTGTTAACCTTAATTCAAAGATCTCAGTTTCAGTTCTTGAAATAAAACCATGGTACCATTTCTATCTCTACTTACACGTTCTTCATCTTCATCTTGATTTGCTATTTATTTTGAAATAATATCGAGGAAATTTTTACCGTTTGGTTCTATTGGCTGCTCCTGCAGGTTGGTATGCTTTGACGACAAAAGTGGATAAAGTATATCTCATTATGGCATCTGTATTGAGGCCTTTGCAAGGTTGGTTTAGTTATTGTTTTTTGTCTTAATTAATCATCATGTTCCTGTTTTATGTAATTTGATGTTAAATAGTATTAATGTTTGAAGTGTAGCAAACAAGTTACCTAGGGATATTGACTATTGAGATAATTGAAGATTTTAGTCAAATTTGCATTGTATTCAAACATGTGCAGAAGCTAATAACGGTAAAAGCTTCTTTTTATCGCAAATTTGAAAACAATCAGCATTGGTATGTTCTTTTTTCTAACATCTATGCATTTATGTATCTATACCTATTTTTCCACGTAGTACCAGGAGTATATGTCATCGGTTGAAAACTTCTTTTACAAGACTAGCTAGAGGCTTATCTCTTGCATCTATCTATTGCTTGCATCTATCTTTTTATAGTTCCTTTGTTATTATCTGAAACATCAGATTATTTTAACATGGTACCATTTCAACAACATATAACCTGCATTGATTAATACATTATTAGTTCAATCGTAGAAAGCCTTGTTGACTTTGCTTTCGCTTATGTTGTTTTCTATGTTATCACCAATTAATGAGATGCGTGTATTACAGGTTCTACAATGTTGGGTTTGGTAAATTTAATAGCAGTAAGTAACAAGAAATGGAAAATGGTAGCACATGTCATTCAATATCTAAAAACAGAAAACAAAGTGTTTTTTTTTCTTTTTATTGGATTTGATGGTTGATATTACATCCAGCTCTGGCGATGGATAATAGCATAATGCATGGCAGTCATGATTCTGTTTTTTGGTGCTAATATGAGTTTTGATTTGCTCTACTTGAATTGTTTTGCTTACTTGAATTGTTTTAAATCAGGGTACATGTTGTATACGGAGGATACTTCCTCGCTTGCAGGTTTGGACTTTGGGTTGTTTATCGGAAGAAGATGATGGTTCCGATCTGGGTTTCTCCTTGCAACTATTCCTCACCTAATGCTCTGATTTTGGTTTCCGATCTAAGTTTCGATTTGGTTTCAATTTGGGTGATTCAAATATGGATTTTGTAGACGGTATTAGTTTAGAATTATTGAACATAAAAATTAAACATGATTTATTTAAATTTGTTGGTTCGGTTTGTAGGTTCAGTGGATATTGGTTTGGTTTGAAGGTTCATTTTAGATTAATGATTTATGAGGTTGTTAACAATTCAATTGGATGCTTTCGGGTCACTTTACCTTTACCAAGTAAATTTGATCCAAGTTGAGTATCTTACTTGATAAGAGCAATGACAAATTGATCAAAATTTGTGGCTTCCAAAATGATTTAGCTTTTAGGGTGTTTTTTCTTTGGTTATTGGGTTTTAGAGTTAGACTTTTATTGAGTATATATGTCATTGTTAAATATATGAACAATGCGAAGCATTTTGAAAGGTAGACGGGTGAAAATGAATGACCGTTTTGGATTTATGAAACATTTCGTTGCGTTGTGAGAAACTCTTAAGTCTTAATACAACATGTAAATGTGCAAGTATTTCAAAAACATTTTGCAAAAAAATGATATTTAAAAGCTAAATATATCTTAATAGAACTTTCACATCCCGCCGCATTGCACGGGTACTGAGCCAGTAAATATATAAATCTTGTAAAGATTTGATACACAATCATAAAGCATGGGTAAATTACACTTTTGATTCCTGTAGTTGCTACAAAATATCTACTTTTATCCCCTTTTTTAATCAGTTACAATTTTAGTCATTATAATTATCATTTTGTTTTAGTTTTGGTCTCGCAGCTTAACTTGTGTTAACTTGTTTTGATTTTCACTTAAAAAATTAAAATAAATATATGATATTATTATCAGGAGAGGCCATGGCCAATGGAACTCACAGAATGAGTCTCTTCCATATAAGGTTTCCTAGTGTGTGATTGGCCAAAGGAACACGCACAACAGCTCTCCTACTGCTACAACCATGAGCAACCAGATAGGGTTTCCTTCCCCGATCTCCGACGCCCCTTTGCTCTCACCACCTCCACCAACCATCTACATCTATCATCTAACTTTACTGTAATTTTAATGTTCTTCAAAATATTGAAAACCTGAGTTTTGATTTACATTTTGGTTTGGGTTTTCGATTTAAGGTTTTAATTTAGTTTTTTTTTTTTTGAACGGCAGAAAAACACATTTTATTACCAATGAATCGCAAAAGTATAGTACAACACGAACCAAGAACCAATGAAGCAGCCGAAAGGCTTATTACACGAAGCAAGCCCATCGAAGCAAAAACTAATAAGACGACATGAACAAAAACACTCAGAATTGGACTGCACCTGCTTGCGAGAGGCAAAGGGCCAGCTGCAGCCAATCAGCTCACAATCCACCAGATCAGACAGCAAAGTGAACAGCCCTGCTTAATGGAAGTGGCCTTTCCTGTCCAGCACCCCCATTCAGCACCCAACCCTAACAGTACAGCTTACCAGCAGTGGTTAATTTCCTCCAGCAACATCAGCACACCTGCTCGAATTGCCCCACCTTCGACTTTGACACCTCCGAACCCCATTTTTTTTAACGGCAAGGTACTTTCATTAAACCGCCAAAATACAACCAACAACAAAAGTCCAACGAGGTTCTAACGAACAACACGAAACCACAGGACCAATCGAATGCAAAGATCACTACAGCTTAATAAGACCCACCAAAGCAATGAACCAGCAGGCTTAATCCATACAGATTTGTTTGCGAGGTTTAAACAATACCTGTGGAAATTACCTGATACCAACATTCACCATCAAAAACCACAGCTGAAACTGCAAGCTCATGGACGAACACAACTACTATTCCAGACCAGCGCTGCTGTCCAGGAACAGCAGTTACCGTCCAGCAGCCCTGTGCACCTGCAACTGTCCAGAATAAGCCCTGCAGCTGAAACTGCAGTAGCCCTCCCGCGACCAACCTTGAAAGCCATGAAAAAGCCTGCTGAAACACCAAATCAGCCCGTCTGTCCGGGATAAGCCGTCACGAATTCACACCCCACGACCTGCAGTTCCGCACACGAAACACCCGCAACGATACTCCTCTGGCCCAGTCCCTTATCCCCAAAATATCCACAGCAGCAGCACTGACTTGGAGGGCTTAATCTAAACAGGTGACTTAACTCAAGCATGCAGCTGATTCGAATCAGTTCAGAGATGCACACGAATTCACACCACTTTATCTGATACCAAGACCAATTACACAAAGGATCATCCACCATACAACCCACAACTCTAAACCAACACAGAAGATAGACACATTCGGCCCTCAACATCATCGCTTTTCCTATTTGTTAAGCACACCGCACACCCACACCTCAAGGCCACTACCCACTTTCACGTTTCACCCCACAGAGGGGTTTGACAGCCACGAAACCCAATCCAACGCTAGTTCCTTATCTCTTTTCGTCACCCATTCGAACGTTTTCATTTGGAACCCGAAGAAGAGATCTTCCGTGATGCCATTACCCTTCCCAAACACCAATTTATTCCGATTCTCCCAAAGTAAGTATAGTATGCACGAGACCATTCCTTGCCACCTCCTAAGCCCTCTCGCCACTAGTCCAAAACTCCCACCTCTATTCAGAATGTCTTCCAAACTGTTCACTATGCCCAAATTAACATTCCACCATCTACCTACCTTCTCCCATAGCTCTTTCACCTTGACGCAATTGACGAGCGCATGATCCACCGTCTCCACTACGCTATCACATCTTGGACAAAGGGTGGAGTGTAAATCCATCCCCAATTTATCCCAATATTGCACGCCACAAAAATATGCATACCTTCTTTGGTATGGCACTACTCCACGAAGTTGCTGTCACATTTCCCCCTACTATCCCTCTTTTCTCCTCCAACATCGCCCTCATCGGCTTCACCGTGTACCCCTCTTGCGGATCCAACGCCCATGACGCTTTATCCGAACACACCCCATCCGGTATATGGTTTTCTAGCACGTTCCTTAGTTCCTCTAGCTCCCCGACCTCTCTCCACCGTGGCTCCCTCCTCCATCCCCACTCCCATTTCCAATCCTCCTCCTCACCTCCTCTCCCCCTCTTCCCGCAACGACCACTTCTTTATTCAATTCTAGCCGGAAGAGCCTATTAAACACCTCTTTAAGCTTCCCCCTCGATGTCCACCTATCCTCCCAAAACCGAGTATGCAAACCATTCCCCACTTTCTTCCCAAATGACTTCGAGAAAGACACCCCTTCCCCGTCGAGATCCTTCCCCACTTTAATGATGCTCCCCCAAGCCGTACCCCCCACCCCTCATTCCTACCTCCGAGAGGCCCCCATCCCACCCATACAAGCTTTTAATAACACTCACCCACAAGGCTTCATTCTCGTTGTGAAACCTCCAACACCATTTCCCAAGTAATCCCCGATTCATATCTCGCAGTGCACCAATGTTAAGCCCCCCCTCTCAAAAGCCCCCAAGACCGTTTCCCATTTAACCCAAGCACACCCTCTCCTATCAGTCCCATTCGGCCCGCGACCCACCCCTCCCCAGAAGAAATTACGTCTCACACTCTCAAGCGATTTTAGCACTCCTACCGGGGTACGAAACAGCGAAAAGAAGTATAGCGAGACACTACCTAAGACCGACCTTACCAAAGTCCAACGCCCCCCAAAGGACATCACTTTTGCTTTCCACGATGCTAGTTTTGCCTTCATCTTGTCCACAACCGGAGCCCAATGTATGGTTCTCTTCATTGACGCCCCTACCGGAAGCCCAAGGTACATAAAAGGTAGTGAATCCCACCCACATCCCAATCCGGTCGCCCACGCATGGATTTCCGACTCCAATACACCCACGCCGAAAAGCTTGCTTTTACTTAGATTGAGCTTTAGGCCCGACACCGCATGAAAACATCGAAGAATCATCATTAGATTTCTCAAATTTGCCAATTTCCATTCTCCGAAGAAAATTACATCGTCCGCGAATTGCAAGTGTGAAATGTGCACGTCCTCGTGTCCCACCTTGATGCCTACAAATATGCCTTTTCTCACCGCTTCCTTCATCAAATTGTGAAGCCTTTCGGCCACCACCAAAAACAAGAAAGGTGCGAGCGGGTCCCCCTGTCGGAGACCCCTTTCCATTTGAAATTGGTTAGTTGGTGCTCCATTGACTAAGACGGATACCTTGGCCGATTCTAAGCACGATTGTATCCACTTCCTCCACTTTAGTCCGAGTCCCATTTCCTCCAAAGCTTCTAATAGGAAGTCCCATTCCACCGTATCGTACGCCTTTTCAAAATCCACTTTAAATATCATCCCCTTCCTTTTCGTATTCTTTAGAAAGCTTACCACTTCGTTCGCTATTAGATCCCCATCAAGGATAGACCTTCCTTGAATGAACGCGCTTTGCTCTTTACTAATGAGTTTACCCATAACCGATTTCATCCTTTCCGCCAATATTTTTGACATGATCTTATAGACTAATCGGTCGGAAGTCGTTTAGCCCAATTGGGTTATCGTTCTTTGGAATCAACGTCAAAAAGGATGAATTGCACCCCTCGTGGATATCGCCTTTCTCCCAAAACCAATCCATAACATCCATTAAGTCACCTTTCAAAACCTCCCAAAACTTTTTTATGAACCTAATTGTAAATCCATCCGGTCCAGGTGATTTATTGCTTCCGCATTGCTTAATCGCCATCGTCACTTCTTCTTCCGAAATCCTCCGCTCGAGGAGGGATGCCTCCTCCTTTGACAGTTTCTTTGTGTGTTCTATCTTTAACTTGGCTGCTCGGCGCCGGTCGCTTGCAAACTTATTTTTGAAGAACTCGCACACATGTTCTTTTATTCTCATCGGCTCCTCCGTCCAAACCGCATCTATGTTTAAGCCAAGAATCGAATTTCTTCTCAACCGATTTTTGATCACCGCATGGAAAACTTGGAATTTTCGTCGCCATCCTTAATCCACTTAACCTTGGCTTTTTGCTTTGCCATGTCCATATTCTTTTCTTCCATAGCTAGCCACTTTTTCTTTGCTTCTAACCAACTTGACCTTTCCGCCTCACCTAATGATTTGGTTTCGGCCTCCCACTCCCATCTCTTTACTTCCTCTTTTTTTCCGCGTAGGTCTCTTGCCAAATCTCCCCCCCCCCCCCCCAATTTTCCCGACTCCAGTCTCTCAATGCGTTTTTGACGTTCTTGAGCTTATCACGAAATCGACAATCCGGTCTATTGGAGGTTACCTCCTTGGCCCACGCCACGTTTACCACACCTTCTAAGTCCCCGTCTTGTAACCATGCGTCAAAGAACTTAAACGGACGCGGTCCGAAGTCGGCCCATTCATCGCATAGCATTATCGGTACATGATCCGACCATTTCCTCTCTAAAGCTCTTGCACCCACATTTTTCCATAGGCTGCCAAAACCACTCGTCAACAAGAATCTATCAAGTTTGCTAAACTTCTTTCCGTCGTCACTCACCCGCGTGTATTTGTGGCCCCGCAACCGTACATCTTCATGTCTACATCTATTAATAAAATCGTTGAACTCCTCGACACCTTTGGCGTTGGTCGTGGAGTTTAGCCTCTCGTTCTCCCCACGCACCTCGTTAAAGTCCCCAAAGAAAACCCATCTCACCTCTTCTTTGTCGCATAATTGCTCCAATTTCCCCCAAAGTTGCTTCCTCCCAGTCTGGTCACTTGGTCCGTAAATAACTAAATTTTCTTTATGGTGAGGCGGCTGGAAAGGAGTCACACCACCCTCACATTCCCCAAGATGAAAACACGACGGGAAAATCATTGGGCCAGCCTCATGGGTCACATAAAAACCTGAAGTCTGGGCCCTCGTTACAAGCAGAAAATGGCAGCAGGAAAATGACAGACACATTTGAGTCGAAATCATTTGGACCACACACTCAACCTCTCCAAAATTCATCTATGGCCCAAGATGCTCAAAACCCAGATGGCATTCGGGTACGTCAGGGCAATGCGGTGGAGGTCGAACCTAACAGAGAAGGATTGAAGAAAACCATTGGGGAGGAAGAATTACAAAGTGTTGATGGGGAGGAATATCCTAAATCAAAACGAGCGATGGAACAAAGGAAGATAATGCGTGGTTCGAAAGGAAAGGAAAAGGAGATTCATAATGAGAAAAATGGCAGAACCAAATTCCAAGGAGGACACGTGGAGAAACAAAAAGGGAAAAGGGGCGAGAACTGCATGTTGGGAAGGGGCAGAATGAGCTTCCACTTCTTAAAACATTTGGCGAGAAATAATGGCCATCCAAGAGGGGGCCAACGGAGAAACTCAAAGAGTGGAGATTCCAGCAAAAATGGAGGAACGAAATTGACAGAGGTACAGGCTTCGGTATCCAATCAGGCAGCTTTATCAAACGAATTAAGAAGTAGGGACGCATCAGTAGGGCTGGAAGAGTTTGGCGCAAAGATTGTGGTGAAATGGGGATTGGATGCAGAAGAAGATAATCCGAGGGAAGGTGGAAAAAAGTAATATGGCAGCCCCAAGTAATCTTCGTTTCCTTAATTTTCTTTATGAAAGTTATATCGATAATCCGAGGGAAGGTGGATTATATTGATATATGTTTTGATTGAGTTTTGGATATTAGGTTTCAATTTAGTTATTGATATGAGTTTTGGATTTAGGGTTTAGTTTAGCTTTTGATTTTGATTTTGATTTTTGATTCAGGTTTTTGAAGTTGAATCTAGGTGTGTTTTGGAATCTAAGGTTCTTTTTGTAAACAAGGATTATGTTAGAATGGGGGTTTGGTTTATCGGAGAAGATGATCGAAAAGAGTGGGGATTCGCCCAATACTGGATGATGCGTTAAGGGGAGGGGTAGTAGGATGCATCAATTTATTGTACACATGTACAAAGACCCCTTAAGTTAACAGACTTATTTAACACAAGTTATTGTGAAGGACCAAAAGTTAAATAAAATAGCGACCAATGATCAAACTTGTAATTAATTTAAAGAAGGAATGAGAATCGATAATTTGTGACAACTATAAGGACCAAAAATATAATTTAGTCTAAAGTTGTATTTGGAAAAGGTCCTTTCCAGTGGTATTTCTATGACGTCATAAACCACATTACCCACCCTATAATTAATACTATTAAAAATAGACTTTAGTGATGATATCTTAATGGATTGTTGAACTCTCATTAACAGATAAAATAAGATTGGAACATTTATTTATTGATACTGAATTTATAAATAAATAAATATCACTAAACAATTTAACATGTTTTTAATCTATTATTTTACGAAACAAAACAAATATTGAAACAAAGTAAGTTTGGATATCCCATCTGTTCAGAGTTCTAATCCAAACGTACACAATAATTGTGCCCACTGAGGTTTAATAAGGGCTAATGTCTTACAGTCATAATTTACCAAGGGATTAGTCTAGTCATAGCCTATAACATTCTTCAAAAAACAAAAAAAGTTTGGATATAAAAATGCAACAACGACCACCCACGTTCTATCCTTTCAATTTGGTACCACAAACATGCACCTAAAACAGCATCCTATCTTCCACATTATGATTACTTTTCAATTCAATTCAATAAATGAATGTTTTATTTTATTCCCAAAATCTTAATGAAACAAAATTATCTTCATGCGTTTAGTTTAAACAATTTTTTTTGGTAACTGTGGGTTCCGAAGCAACTTACGCGCACCGACTAATCCTCATACGACCACGAATGATATGGAGTCATCGCAAGTTTAAACAAAAGTTCAGAATTGAAATATTTGGATTTAGAATTTCCATGGGTAGGTGGGTTAGTATTTTTCTAATCTAACTATTTTTTTGTAATTTCTATAATTCATTTTTATAAATTAACTATAATAAAAATGAATTCAATCATATTCCAAATTCTACAAACCAAACATACTAAAAAATTTCAAATTCTTCAACAAAAAAAAATCATTTTGTTAACATATAAAAAGGTTTTACACATAACACCTTCACTACCATAATAACAATAGACAAACGACATCGTCTAACAAAAAAAAAAGCATATGTTAATCTGTATATTTATGATGAAAATAAACCAATAGTCCCACCCCTACCCCTACCCCTACCCCTACCCTATCCTATCTCCCTTTTGAATGAAAAAGAAGCTAGAGAACACATGAATGACAACAAAATGGGACCAAAATGATGAACCTTTTTTCATCATCCTTTCTTTTTTTACCTTTTAACAATTAAATTCTTGAAAATTAATCACTATAGTAACAATAACAATGAAAATAAGCCACCACCATTGTTTGTGGTGCTAATAATGTATAAAACTAAAACAACAAAAAGGACGGTGGTCGGAGGTGGTGATATTGCCACCGCGCCCCCGCCAAATACCATCCCAAAGTAATCGCCGTCATCACCACCGGCTCTTCCGGTGTTGCCGCTTGAGCTATCTCCGGTCACTGTCCCATCAGTGAACGACTCGCTCCCATCGTCATCCCTGAACAAGGAAATAACATTAGTCGAACCACCCTTATGACCATGATCGGAAACAATAATGCTTTAATAACTTGTACATCATGCTTTGAAAGCCCAACACATTGATGTAAAAAAGTACCAATAAGCTTGTAGCCCAGTGGTAGGTAACATCCTTGAGAGGGTCAGTGGATAGTATCCCTGACTACCCGGGTTCGATCCCCGTGGTGATCAAGATGAGGTACCCTTGGTCTTTGGGCCGGGTCTTGGATCATGGGGGATTAGTCTGGGTGGCACCCTTAAGTGGGAGCCCGGGATACCCCCGAACGTGTGTGCGTTTGTCTGCCGTTCAAAAAAAAATTGATGTAAAAAAGTGCCTAAAAAGTAGGCATTCATGAAAAGATGCTTCTTAGCCTTTGACATATCATAACATGCAAGTATGCAACATGGTTATTGGTGTAATAGAGATAAAGGGTAAAAAGGTCATTTTGTAAAGTGAATCTAGGGGTTATTGTGGAAATCAATGATAGCAAGACTCAAATGGACATTACCATAATTACATCGTCTTTTATTTTATATATATACATTCAAATGGGGAAACCACTCCAATTCTAATATTATCTACTAAAATAAGTTTTAGTAGATAATATTATCCACTAAAATAAGTTTTGGTCAGCTACATTGTAACTGATAGAATTGGTATTAAACATATACCTTATCATTATAAAAAGAACACCTAATAACTAAATGGTCTTTGGTCTAACAGTATCTGAATTACCAGTAATTGTCGGTTCCTAGAAGGTCAAAGGTGACTCAACCTCACCGAGATAAGAAGTGTATGAGTTCATTTATAATATATAAATATTATATACTTACAAAAGTAGAGGAAGGATCATACGAGAAGTGTGATATCATATATGATTACACGACATGTGGATGTGTTTAATCATATATGATTAAACGTCTATGCATTGACAATGTAACCTGTGTTTAATCATATATGATAACACACTTCTCGCGTTCTCGCATAAGGTTTAGCTTCTCGTTTGAATCTGCCCTACAAAAAGTATGCCTTAATGATCCATTAATTTTTTTAAGAAAAAGATAATTTATTGAAGAGTGTAAATGGAAGTATAGCTAGTGAAATGGGACTCCATGGGCACACACTTTTTCTATACAACAATGTGCATTTCCAATACAATTAAAAAAAGGGAACAAATGAAGTGGGGCCCATGCCATCGGTACCAAAAAGTCAGAAATCCCAGCTTGGTTTAACATTTTCTGTCAGGTCTTGTCAGAATTGATTATGACATTTTTCACCCACGAAGACGAAATCCATGACATTTTGGTCAAGCCAGCTACCCTTTTCCCACCCACATGAACCAAGCCAATCCAGTGTATCCCGTTCGTTTTTTCCACATGAAAAGACGGTAATACCCTTTTTCTAATTGTGAGCCAATAGGATATTTTGGGCTGGATTTATTTTAAACCCTTTTGCTAGATTTCAATTGGATGCCAGTGGGTACTTTTGGCCTTTAAAATAAAGAGTAGTTCGTCCCTTTTTTCGATAAAAAAGACACCCTTTTATAAGATGGAAGTGGGGACTCCTTTGGCCTCTACGAGCATCTCCAACAGCTTCCCCAAAAAAATTCCAAAATGGGGAAGCAAAAATCAAAATCCCCCAAAAAAATTACACCCATCTCCAATAGATTCCTCATATTTGGAAAAACACTTGGTAATCATATTTGGAGTATTCTCCAAATTTGGAGAAAATTTTGGGGAAAATCCTATTATCCCTATTTTGGGGAAACTTTTGGGGAAGCTGTTGGAGCTTATTTATTGCCATAACCTGGATTAGAAGACCATTGGAATGGGTCCTGCCTGCTACATGCTGTATTCAAAACCTACTCCTGCTTTAAGGACTTGTACATCATGCATTACTAGTTGTACTTTGGTCCCTGATATCAAAATACAACTCATGACCGTTGGCATTTTAGATTCCCCCGCAAAATCACGTGCACCGATGTAAAGCGATGTGGTGTTGTTACATCATCATCTGTCTCTAGTTTTACTTGTTCCACTCCCTATTTTTGCTAAAAAAAAGTTGAGAAGGGTGTACTATGTTATAAATAGACTAATTCTTTGTCAAATTATGACGGTAAGATATTAGACCTGATTAAACCTCAGTGACTACAATTGTTATGTACGTCTGGATTCGAACCTTGGACAGATGTAGGGCCTTAATCAGTACGCCATAACCCTTGTGGTTTTTATTTTTGCTATTTCCAACACATTATAGACATTATGTAAAGTTATATGTGGCAAACTAGTTGAAAAATGTCAATACAATAGTTGTTTTTTTTTTCCTGAAAGGAACAATAGTTATGTTTAGTAGAAATTAGTTGATGAAATGTAAAATAGCATGTAAAAGTTTAATTAGAAAAATATAAAGTGTATAGTTGAGGGGAAAAAGATAATGAAATACTGAAGCTTGTTAGAGAGAGTTTTTATCATATAATCTGACTATCTGAGTGCTATATTTTTTGGACTATAATTTATCATTGTTAAATAAAATGGAGTGGAAATAGCAAGAACATAAATATTCTTCTGAGCACTAAAGGGTAATAAAGACAATTCAGGCAACAAATCTGCAAGTTGGGTGGTAAAGGCCAAGAAACATTTGGATGTGATTTTACTATGTATGCTAGTTGTAAAGCAAAGAGAAAGTGGGACCAAAGATTGCATACCTGGGCCCACCAAAGACTCCGGCGTTCATTGTGAGTTGCGTTACGAGGGCGGCCGACTTCGGCTCGTAGCTGGCCGCCTTCGCATACGTGGTGCTCATGCCCTCACCAGACGGCACGAAAAATGCACCATTTACCATTATATCCCCATCCGTCCTCCAGTTCCATCCCGCCCAATTCCCCTCATCCGTGTCCACTCGTTTCGTCACCTATTAACGGATACATAAATTAGAATTACAAAAGTACTAGGTTTCAATCTTTAAAGTCAATAAACACGCCATGGTTTGACCTCGGATATCTAAATATAGACATCCAAGGTTATGCAAAATTCTAAGACCATATCGGGCAAATTGGCCAACAATAAGCTAACAGTTGGCTGATAAGTTAGCCAAAAAGCTTCAATAAGCCAATTGTTGGCTTATAATTCCAAAACAAAGTCAATAAATGTGCAATCATTTGACCTAGGATATCCAATAATAGACATCCAAGGTCATGAAAAATTCTAAGACCATGTTCGCCAAATTGGCCAATAAGCTAGCAGTTGACCGATTTAATCGTTCAAAACCATTTCGAGTATGGTCTAGACAGTGAAACAAGATAGTCTATTGGAAAGCTACCTCTTTGGAGTCGGCCTCCGGTGGCGCAATGTAGCGGTTACCCTGACTATTGATGGTGGGGTCGGCACTACCACCAATGGCGTACATCTTCCATTCGGTGAAATCGTTATTCACCACATGGAAATACCCATGTCTACACCTTGGCATTCTCTGAATCAAACCTCTCCCAAAATGATTAAATGCAAATGTAACCTACATAAATCAAAAAACACACATCAGCACCAACAAATGTACAACTCATCAATGCACAAAACGTACAAGTCATTAATGCACAAAAAAATAGGTTTTCATTTTACCTGCATCCCTTTGTCAGGCATGTAAGCATCATCATGGCCCATAAGCATAACTTCATTATGATGAGTGAAATAGCTGTTTGAAATAGTAATAGCAGTGGACCCCAGTACAGCGTCAATTAAGCCATCAGTACAGTGTGAAAGAGAACAATGATCGATCCATAAGTTTCTTGATCCGGCGATGGATATTCCGTCACCGTCCGATTTGCCCCGAAATCCAACATGGGTCGGACTTGACCGGATATTAGTATTACCCGATGGTTTACAATCGTAGACCCGAATATTATGAATGATGACGTTGCTGACGTATTGGAGGGTAATACACCCGCCGCCGGTGATTGCCACGTTGGCACCACGGCCGTCGATGGTTTTGTAGCTGTTGACGATGAGTTCGTGTTTGAGCTTGATGACCATGTTGGATGAGAAGATGATCCAGAGGGGTTCGGTTTGTAAGACGCCGTATCGGAGGGTTCCCGGAGTTGGGGAAACGACGTCGTGGTCGGAGGAGTCGGTGACGACGTAGATCTGGCCGCCTTTACCGCCTAATGCTGATTTTCCGAACCCAATGGCGCAGTCGGCGAGACGCTGACGTTTGTTCGCCCAGTTTGGGTCGCAACGCCAGCAATCGTCGATTGGATTTCCGGTGAGACAACCGCCGCCGGTGTCCAGCATTTCTCTTCTGTAAATCGACACATTTAGTCTCCTGCATGTCAAAGAAAAAGTAAAATCAGCAAAATAACACCTTTCTCAAACTTTTTCCGGTGATTTTAATCGGAAAATTTCTAAAGAAAATAGATACCCAGAAGGTAAAATGTGGTAATGAGCAAAACCCATATGAAAACTGCTCTAATTTGTCTTTTGAAACCCACCCAAACCACTAAAAAAGCCCTGAAAACCTGGCTTTTTGCAGTCATTTTTCTTGAAATCTCTGTTAAAAGGACACCCAGCTGGAAAAACACAGTAATGAGCACACCCAGATGAAATTTCACCCAATTTTCTTGAAATCTTTGTTAAAAGAAATACACCCAGCTGGAAAAACACAGTAATGAGCAAGATCCAGATGAAATTTCACCCAATTTCCTTATTTAATCCGGAAAAGAACCAAGATTCTTGTTTAGAAGAAGCGGATGCGAAGACAATATGCAAAAAATACCTTACCTTTGTACTTCTTGAACTACAGCTTCAGGATTAGGGTGTTGATGAGGGAGTGTGAGGTTAAAAGTAGCTCTAATGACAGAGAAGAGAGATGTTAAGAGGCAAAACAGGAGAATGTAGATATTAGAAGAGTGAGTGGGATGCATCTTTTCTTCTGATTTTGAAGGATGAATGCAATAAATGGAAGGGGGGTTTAATGGCTTTGTAAAGAAAGCTCAAAGAATACAGTTGGCATCAACATGAATGGGCTCAGGTTTGGAGGGAGGAAGGAGCAGATCAGGGAAATGAGATTCATGTTTATAGATACAGGTATAATAATAATGTCATTTTGGGGGGTCATGCCATGAGTAGAATAATTGCAATTAGCAAACAAAGTGAGGTGTTTAAACAAATGGGTTTATGGGGAAATGAAATATCTATTGTTTGTTTTGAGGTAGTTTCCCTGCTTTTCATGCCTTTTTGCATATGAATGTGGAGACTAGAGAGGGGGAGGTGAATAAGTGATGGGAGTGGGGCACCAAGTAAGAGGTGAGGATTTAAGATGTTTGGGCTTGCTTATTTAAAATAACTTAAATCAGAGTTTTATAAAAGGAATTTAATTAAAATACTTTAAGTTTGACTTTGACTTACAAAACTACCTCCTCTCTCTCCGATTTTGCTAAACCGTCCCCTAATTCTATGATTTAGGCTGCGATCCCGGACCCATCCATTTTGGCCCGCGAAGTTGGTCCTCGATGGACCCGCGATGGACCCCATTTTCACTTTTTTTCAACTTTTGGCATTTATCTTTACTATAATACAACTTAGGTCTCTTATGTTTGCTAAATTACAACTTAGGTCCCTTATCTTTGCTAAATTACAACTTAGGTCCCTTATCTATCGTTGCTAAATTACACATTAGAACCCTTATGTTTGCTAAATTATACGGGACGATAAAGTAGATAAAATCATGTTATATATAAAAACAAGAGCACTCGGCATACAAGATTTAGTCGTTAAAATCAAGGGAAATCAATGTTCAGGTCAATGTTATCATATCTTAGACTTTCATGTGGTTCTAGCTTCGATGGGCCCTGCGTGCTACTTTTTTGGCTAACTGAACGTCTACTCCTTGGCACGTTTGAAGGGGCGGAAGTTGGACACTCTCCACGAGTATGTCCTACTGCTTGGCACCAACTACATTTTCTCTGTATCGGATATTCACCACGAGATGGGCGTCGATCGTTCTTTCTTGGTCTCCCGGCTCTGTTCTTAGTTATTAACGGTGGATAGCATGGTGGAAGGGGGACATGTGGAGATACCCATGATTCAGGGGGTCCAGCTGGATTGATTACCTCCCGATATGTGTCCCGGTAAGTTTCGGACGTGTAGAAATTTACAGCCAAATCGCGCTGCAATCTCTACGACCCATATGCCTTGCAGCAGCGATGGCATGACCGCACGGTAACCCAGAGTATTGCCATTGCAGACATGAACAAACATGGTCGGTCATATCGACAATCGCGTCAAAACGGTTATCCCAAACCTGGTACTTCCCATACCCAATTTCGCTTACCCTCCATGTTGCATCCCTTCCCGCCCTTTTGAGAATTATATCCTCCGCCTTTGGTGTGAGCCTGTTATGCATTTCACCTCCTTTTCGGCGTCGAAGTTGGTACCACTCTTGTTGAAAGGTCCGGAAGTACTCCATAAGTTGTACAATCGGTAATCTACGGTCAAAACGGGAGAGTGCATTCACCGACTCTGCACTATTGGAGGTCAGAATGTCATAACGTTGTGCAGGAAAATGGGCCCTCGACCACCTCTCCGATCCAGCATCGTCCATAACTTTTGCTGCACGATCGGCACTAACTCGTAGTGCATTCATGTACCAGTCAAACTTCTGAACCGTATACGCTTTGCATGCATTCCAGTATGTGGTGTGGTATGTTGTAATATGTTTGTCCTGGCTTTTCGCGTTCATCTCCAAATGTCGACAACATAGGGCGTGAGGGTTGTTTGGGTACGTGGCAGAGATTGCGGCGCTTATGGAAGTAGCCATGTCGGACATAAACACCAACCCTTCCGGGTCTCCGATACATTGTCTCAACATGGACAAAAATCAACTCCACTCCTCCCCTGTCTCGGACTTGCCTACTCCGAAAGCTACGAGCACGATGTTGTTATTCCCGTCCAGGGCAACCGCCAGGAACATCATACCCAAGTAACGCCCCTTTAAATGGGCATCGTTTATTACCAGGACACGACGCAGGTTTTCCAGAAATGTGCGGATCTACAAAAACATAGGTGGTTTCCCTTTGTAAATGTTATAATTTATAATGTGTAAACATATGTCGTGTTAATATACGTACCGCGGGTGCAAGGGCAACGAAGCACAACTCAAAACGTCCCTTTGAATCGGTCCTTATACCGGTGACTGTACCTGGATTCTGCAGCTCCAAATTATATAAATACGTAGGGAGTCGTTCATACGACTCCTCGGGAGTGCCTCTCACCATTAGTAGTGCCCTACATCGCGCACGCCAGCCTTGGTGGTAACCAATTGTGATCCCGTACTGCAGGTTTATATCGTTGACGATGTCCTTTGGACGAAATGCCCTGCTAGCATCAAGAAATTTGTCTTTCAGTATGTAGCCCAAAGTCCTTTGTTGGCTTGTCGGTGGTTGGGATTCATTTGCGTCCTCGAACAAGTGTGTACGCCGTGCAACTTTCTAACGCCAAACATCCCTCCTTTATGGCCCACGGACCTCGCGGACATCCTTCAATTACAATTTTCTCTCCCACTGTAACGACCCGGTTTCCCAAACATACAACAAATAACATATATTGCATAACATCGTTACATTCATAACAAAAGAAACATAATAATTCACATACGGTCCCATAGTCTCAAAACTATACAATACAAAACATAAGCTTTTCCTAATCTTCGTCAGCTATCAACCGCATCCTACACTTTATCCTTTCCTTTATACCTTCTTGAACCTGGAATACATATTTTTGAAAACAGAATGAGAGTTAGACCAAACGGTCTAGTGAGATAATCCCTGTCAGTTTAGTAATCCTTTTTGTAAAAAACACACATATATCACAAATACTTATATACCAAACAAGACTCGTGCATCGTGTACCACTCATCCTTCACATGGCCAAATTAGTTGGTTGCAAGCCAACTAATCAATTACTCCACCGTACGACAATTACAGCCAACACCGCCGTACGACAATTACAGCCAAAACTCCACTTACTATTAGTTTGGCTAACGTATACTCGTGTAGTGCAATATACATATAACTACAATATATATCTCAATATATCATATTGTCATTTATAAACACGTCATCACGTTCCTACCACATATCCATCTCATATATATATTTATATTTATGTATCCTGGTTTGAAAACGTTTTTAAAGTAAAACTCACCTTGATCGCTTATCCAATAACACTTCCAAGCCTTTTCCAAAAGATTAGTCTTTCACCCGAAATTCACAGAATCTGAAACAGATTAAATACAAACATTCCCTTACTAAAAGAACACATAAGACTTACTAGTAGACTAAGGACTCTAGATAACTCAAATCCTCAAAAGTGACCAAAACAGCAAAACTATCCGGACAACACAAACATTCCGGATACCACAAAATTGTCCGGACAATACAACTTTTCGGTCAATACGTTTAATCCGGATGACATCCGGAAACCGAGGTAATCCGGATACCATCCGGTATCTATTTCATCTGAATACTACTAAGAAGGACTACCGGACACTATCAACAGAACTACCCGGACACATTCAACTTATCCGGAAACCTCTGTCGGTTTCACCCATTTCTACCCAGATTCGACAGCAAATAACCTCAGGCATGAATTCGACAATTCTACTCCGATGGAAACTATCTATTAGCAATTACAAACATAAAATACAAAGCAACATACCTTGAATTCACTTCCAACAATCCAATTTGAAGCCTTAACCCATCCTTTCTTCTTTTGCTACTTTTCTCCCCAAAACACAAACACACACACACACACACACTGAAGTTTGCTGAATTATGAAATATCTGAACTCCTAAAGGATATTATCAAACTCAAATTACATTTTAGACCTTAACCTATTCAATAATGACCCAAACACCCTTAACTTATAATTTAACCCAAACTTACCCTAAACATCCTATTTTAAAGTTAACTAAATTTAACGGAAAGGGATTTTTAACTAACGAACTTACCCGGGGTATTACATTATCTCCCCCTTAAAAAAAATTCGTCCCGGAATTTGGTTAAGCGAAAAGGTATGAATACTTATCACTATCACTTCAAACTCAATTCAAAGCCATAGAAACTAACTGAATAGACATCCCACACTCATCTATATCTCTATCACAAATAAGCAATAAAAGAACGGATATACCAATAACCATTTTGCACCGAAGTCAGATAACACCTTAGCACGTATAGAGTTTGTTAGAAATGTACCTGTAACCTCATCCGGAATTTCCTCCTCTTCTTGTGTTGTCATTTGGAAGACACGACCTTTTGCTTTCGGTACCTCAAACCCTTGTACCTCTCCAGACCTAACACCCGTTGGTCTCACCGTCATACTACCCTGATGTACTTTCCATCGTAGACAGTCTGACTGAATATGATCAGGGGAATTGCAAACGAAACAGAATCGAGTTACGTGACAGTCCTTAGCAATGTGACCAGTCTTCCCACACTTGTAACATCTTCGGGAATCCACATAACAGTTTCCTTGATGAACACGGTTGCATTTTGGATATGGTCTTTCAGCTGGTCTGAAAGGTGAATGACTATCAAACATCGGGGATTCATATTCCTCCAAATCGTACGTCATTTCTTCTAATTTTCTTTTTCCAGTACTCTTATCACCAACGTCTCTCCTATTATCCCGTTCCACATTTTCCGCGGCATCTACTGCGGCTGAGAAGGTATCGGGTCCTTTTGCAATCACTAGCTTTCTAATTTCTGAATTTAACCCGAAAATAAACCTTTCCATCTTCGGAGCCTCCGTGGCAACATAGTACTCCGCGAAGCGAGACTTCTCCAGAAAACGAGCAGTGTAATCCCTAACCGATAAACTTCTCTGATGTAGGTTCATGAATTCCTCTTCCAGTTGTCTAACTGCCGCTTGAGGACAAAACTGTCCTTTGAAAGCTGTTGTGAATTCGTCCCAAGTAAAAGTTGAGTACACATCAGATCCTCTAGAGGTAATAAGAGCCTCCCACCAAAATAGAGCATCTGCCTTCAACATCGCGGTTCCGTATAGCACTTTATCTTCTTCTGCACACTTGCTGGTCCTGAAGATAGCTTCTATCTCTTTCAGCCACCTCATGGCCTTCACTGGATCTCTTTCTTCTGAATATGTCGGGGGTTTGCAATTTAGAAACATTTTATAGTCACACTTCCTTGGCACCGATATGACAGTAGGTATAATGGGCATTTCGTCTTCCAGACTAGGATCTGGTATTCCAGTTTCTGTGTGACGAGTTCTATCGAACATAGCTTGTATATTGGCTTGAAGTCTTCCCATTTCCGCCGTCAAATCATTTCGTGTAACAAATTTGGTACCTCGCCCCTGAACTCTGCCTCCAGTTCTGCCCCTACCTCTTTCTCCCCCTCTTCCCCTTGTTCCGACTGTGGGATTCGTTCTGTTAGGATTTCCTCCTCCTTCTCTATTCGTATTTCGAGTACCGCTTGCCATTCTGTTGATTCAGACAAGGTTAATATACACGTAAGCACATACCCCATATAACAAGGTATTCCAATTCAAACATGTACCTGTAAGATCATAATTACACTGGCCAGGTGTAATCTGAAATTACCTTACACGATGTTCCTTCTACCTTTTATACTTAATCATCCCAAGGTTCTACAATAATAGGGACATCCTACTTCACATGCAGTTTAAGTCTAGGTACAGATACAAATACCTAAATCCCTTAAACTAGGGCTCTGATACCATCTGTAACGACCCGGTTTCCCAAACATACAACAAATAACATATATTGCATAACATCGTTACATTCATAACAAAAGAAACATAATAATTCACATACGGTCCCATAGTCTCAAAACTATACAATACAAAACATAATTCTTTCCTAATCTTCGTCAGCTATCAACCGCATCCTACACTTTATCCTTTCCTTTATACCTTCTTGAACCTAGAATACATATTTTTGAAAACAAAATGAGGGTTAGACCAAACGGTCTAGTGAGATAATCCCTGTCAGTTTAGTAATCCTTTTTGTAAAACACACACATATATCACAAATACTTATATACCAAACAAGACTCGTGCATCGTGTACCACTCATCCTTCACATGGCCAAATTAGTTGGTTGCAAGCCAACTAATCAATTACTCCACCGTACGACAATTACAGCCAACACCGCCGTACGACAATTACAGCCAAAACTCCACCGACTATTAGTTCGGCTAACGTATACTCGTGTAGTGCAATATACATATAACTACAATATATATCTCAATATATCATATTGTCATTTATAAACACGTCAACACGTTCCTACCACATATCCATCTCATATATATATTTATATTTATGTATCCCGGTTTGAAAACGTTTTTAAAGTAAAACTCACCTTGATCGCTTATCCAATAACACTTCCAAGCCTTTTCCAAAAGATTAGTCTTTCACCCGAAATTCACAGAATCTGAAACAGATTAAATACAAACATTCCCTTACTAAAAGAACACATAAGACTTACTAGTAGACTAAGGACTCTAGATAACTCAAATCCTCAAAAGTGACCAAACAACAAAACTATCCGGACAGCACAACTATTCGGACAACACAAACATTCCAGATACCACAAAACTGTCCGGACAATACAACTTTTCGGTCAATACGTTTAATCCGGATGACATCCGGAAACCGAGGTAATCCGGATACCATCCGGTATCTATTTCATCCGGATACTACTAAGAAGGACTACCGGACACTATCAACAGAACTACCCGGACACATTCAACTTATCCGGAAACCTCTGTCGGTTTCACCCATTTCTACCCAGATTCGACAGCAAATAACCTCATACATGAATTTGACAATTCTACTCCGATGTAAACTATCTATTAGCAATTACAAACATAAAATACAAAGCAACATACCTTGAATTCACTTCCAACAATCCAATTTGAAGCCTTAACCCTTCCTTTCTTCTTTTGCTACTTTTCTCCCCAAAACACACACACTGAAGTTTGCTGAATTATGAAATATCTGAACTCCTAAAGGATATTATCAAACTCAAATTACATTTTAGACCTTAACCTATTCAATAATGACCCAAACTCCCTTAACTTATAATTTAACCCAAATTTACCCTAAACATCCTATTTTAAAGTTAACTAAATTTAACGGAAAGGGATTTTTAACTAACGAACTTACCCGGGGTATTACACCCACATACAACCACGTATCTGACCTTGTCAGATTTCTTCGTTTTACTTTTGAAACCCTCTTCCATGAACTTAATTCCGAGCTGTGTGGCCAAATTCATCATTCGTATCAAATATTTGACCTACCCGTATCCTTGAACTGCGATTATAAGGTGCGGGTTCGTAGATTTGTATATGGGTCTCCGGGGTTAGAAGGCGAGGAGGCATATCAAAACAATCATTTAACTCACCAAATGATTTATTACTAAAGGTATATTTTCTCCTTCTTCGTCGTCATCACTATCGGTATCTGATCTGTCTATATCAGATCTACCCTTTGTGAAAACATGGGTTTCGTCATCAACAACTCCAACAAACCGTCTTTCTTGGTCTTCTTTTTTTTCTTCTTCTTCTTCTTCTTCTTGTGTCTCCGGAACAAAATCAGGATAACAGTCGTTAAGATCATATGTATGATCCGAATAAACTGTTGGGTCGTAGGACGCCTGAAATTGAGAATCAGGCTCCAGTTGGAGGTCTTCGTCATCACCTTCGTCATCGTCTTCGTCATCACCTTCGTCGCACACCGATGATTCGGCATACACAAAAAGTGTTGGAGGTCTTTCTGACTAGGCTGCAAGTTGCAGAAAACCAGAGATATCTCCATCGTTGGATAACTCCACCATTGACCCATCATCATTCTTGTACACTAACTTGCAAACAGCAGAAGGTTCGATTCCACATTTTTGCATAGCGTATGCAAGAAACTTCTTATGAGTAAAGTTTACTGGCAATTTTACACCATGCTTAGATTTATAAGCAAAATTCCACTGATTGTTGTCTTGCACCCATTCACCATCGTAACAGAAATATAGCTTAGCTTTTGCAACAACTGAACTCATTTTTTCAGTAGTATCTCAGAAAGAAAATACTTAAATGATGAAGAAAGAAAGAAAGAAAGAAAGAAAGAAAGAAGAATGGAATGGGTGTGAATTGCAACCACAATGGAATGGATGAACGATTATGGATTGCATTTTACTGATATTTATGGATGAAATTTCAGTGGGGAAGATGAATTGCATCCACAAATTCATCTTCAAGTACAATATTGAAACAACTCAGACGATAAATGTGGAAAAAAACAGTAAAATCATGCAAAAACACGTGAAAACCCCCAAAAACATCAAAATCGCAGCCCAAATCGCGGACATGGGCCAAAAGTGAAAATGGGGGTCCATCGCGGACCAACTTTGCGGGCCAAAATGGTCGGGTCCGCGATTGCGGCCCAAATCGCGGGATTAGAGGGCAGTTTAGCAAAATCGGAGAAAGAGGGGGTAGTTTTTTAAGTCAAAGTTAAACTTAGGGTATTTTAATTAAATTCCCTTTATAAAAAAAATGTTTCCATTAACTTATAATGCTATTAAAACATAATAAGCTGAAAATGTGTTTTTAGTGTTTGGCAAATATACAAATAAGTTAAAAAATAACTTATGATGAAACTATACCGAAATAAGTTAATAAGTAGAAGAGAGTAACTTATTTAAAACTTTTTATTATCGATGCCCAACTGGTATAAGTATTTCTTTTTTTTCTCCATCAAAACACTAAAAACTTTTTTATTACCGATATCATACCGGAATAAGTTAATAAACACATTACAAACGCAATCCTAAGAGCATCTCCAACAGCTTCCTAAAATTTTTTCCAAAATGGGAAAGCAAAAGTCAAAATCCCCAAAAAAATTTACATTCATCAACAACAGATTCCCCATTTTAGGGAATTCAACATTAAATATATTATTAAAATATTCAAAACATTATTACCTCCAATAAATTTTTAAAAGGAAAATAATAAAATATTGTTTCTCTCTCTTGATAATGATTTTTGGAGATTTTTGGGGTAATCTCCATATTTGGAGAAAATGACATTCTCTCTCCAACTTTCTCCAAAATGGGGATGGTTTTGGGGAAGCTGTTGGAGCTGATTTTAGGACCAAAATCCCCATATTCCCCATTTTCTCCAAAATGGGGAAGCTGTTGGAGATGCTCTAAACACCCCTAAAAAGAAATTTACTAAAATAGCGAATAGTTTACTTTTTAAGCCATTTTTGAAATCGAATTTTCATTATAATCACAGTTTTAAGTATTTGTGTAAATCCTATTTTCAGATATATTTTTTTACGTAAGTTAGAATCCTTAAGCAGTTAAGCAAATTTCTTTTTTCTTCTTTTTTTATTAATCATTACACAAGACATTTACGTAAACTCTATTTAAAATGAGAATTCAATTGAAAAAAAAATGGTTAAAAGTGAATTTGGTTGAAAAAAAAATCACTATTTCATCAATTTCCCGGATTTAAACCCTATTTTCTTAAAAAGGGTGTTTTGGACTTGTTTTAATTTAAAGTAAACTATAAATTTGATCCTTGTGGTTTGTATAAAGCTCTGAAAGTGGTCTTTCTTTTGCCGGAAAAAAACTGCAAAAATAATTATAGCGGTATGTATTTTTAACCTTAACTTTATCGTTTTCATGTGTTGTGAAATACCCCCGTAGCCTCACATGAGGGGCATTTTAGTCTTTTTATGCAAATTTGCTAGTGTAGGGATGGAGCGGAGCGGAAGAGGGAGAAACATGGAAAATACAAGGATTCATGGTAGAGTGGAGTGATGAAGATGAACAACTGTGGAGGAAGGTGGTGGGCCACACAATATAGTGTTGGTTGCAGCAGTACTCCGTGGTGTATGACAAGAAGTGAATAATATATGATAGTAAATAACATATGGCGGCGAAGGACATATCCGTGGGGATGTTTTTTTTTAAAGGCAATTGCATTTCAGGGATATCCTGAACTATGTCCAGACTAATCCCCCAATCGACCCGGCCACGATTCGGCCCACGAACAGCCCCTTGATTCGGGGATACCTTCGCATGATCACCACTGGGTTCGAACCCGGATAGTAAGGGCTTCCACCACTTACTATTTTTTACTAACCACAGGGATCAAATTTGTGATTTACTCTTTAATTTATATAACTGAAATATACAACCAAAGATGTTGTAAATATCATTCCAAATTTCCAATCACTAAATGTTCGTTTATATTTAAATATGTGTAAAATGTAAAAAATATAGTATTCTACTAATCGTTTTTATTAATTATTTATTGCATTAGAAATATATATAAAATAATTGGTCTTTTGAACTTTTTGTTTTTCAAATGGTTACATCACTAGATCTTGGAAAATATCCAGTCACTAATAAAAAAATTGAGTTTAACCTTTTTACTTTTACTTAAATTTCTTAAAAAATAAAAGATTTACACTTTGTACTTTACTTGAGTAATTGTAAATGAAATATAGCATTTTGGGAGGATGGTAGATATGTCACCATTCTTAGAAAACCCCACACGTGTCCTACATAAGGGCCTCCACGATGGTTAAGCTATTCTGAAAAACTTGAAAAAAATAAAAATATATAAAAAATGTGTTGGTCCCACCATAATATACTTTTTCTCTCTTTTGCCTCTTACATTTAGTTTTTCAAAGAGTTGGGGAACATCAAGTGTTTGATAAGTAAAGTTATTTTCAAGTCTTTGTCTCCAATGGTTAAGTCTTGTTCAAGTCTTCTTCAAGCATCTATTGGAGATGCTCTAACTATAGTAGTGGTCACATAACAATTTAACATAAAGATTATTTAAAATAATTACATGGTTACTCTTTAAACAAAATTACAAGATAATTGTGAGATTGATTATTACTGGATATGTTCTTTATACTTTATTTTTACAACCGTTGTATGACTTAGATTTAACAATTCGGCTAGTTTAAACAAACCAAGTCCGTAGATGCCATTAAGCTTAACATCACCACTTTGGATATCAAGTGTGCATGTTTTTGTCATGTGTTTGGATGTAGATATCCAAATGTTGAATTGTAGTTTTGAAGTTCAATACTTCCACTTAAGTGGTGATTTGTGAAACAAAAGCAAATAATGGTGATTGATGAAAAACAACGACATCATTCGAATTAGGTGATAGAATAAGAAAATGACTCCATATATATAGTTATTTACATATACATCCGACTAAAGTCACAAGATATTGGGTTTTGTTGATCTTGATGTGTTGTTATGGAGAAGAAACAACATTGACATCACATGTATTGGGTTTTTTTTTTGAAAATAAAGATGCCATAATATTAATGATGGGAAGAGTTACACACAGCAGAAGATAGCGATAAGAAACAAGGTAACTGAAAAACAGCATTTGGGAAGGAAACATAAATGGTTTTCCTCGCGAGAGTATGAGCGGCTTCATTAGCTTGTCTCCTAGTAAAGACAATCTGGAAGAAATTATTGTGCCGAAGAAGATCTCGGCATCTGGAGATAATATCCCCGAATTTCGAGTTATCCGGTTGCTCATGAAGGATAGCATCCACCACATGTTTTGCGTCCGACTCAAAGACGACATGTTGGAACCCGAGAGTACACACCCAATCAATAGCCTTAGCGAGAGCCCATACTTCGCATTCCTTCACGGGAGGGTTTCCATGGCTAAGGACAGATCGAGCCGCAACGAAATCCCCGAGCTCATCTCGGATAATAGCAGCGCAACCCCATTTATGTGCGTCGTTGAAGATTGTTGCATCAATGTTACATTTAACCGAGTTAGGAAGGGGTTTATGCCATAAAAGGTAGCGCTCCATAGTAGTCTCCGATTGTAAGAGAGCACGCATGTTATGCGCCGATTGCCAATCATTAAGAACATCCATAGCCCGTTGTCTAACATTTCGAATCGGCCTAACAAATTGGTTCCAAAGCGCTTCGTTCCTATGGAACCAAATACTCCACATTAACATCATTATCGTATTAGCGATGGAAGGGGGAGAGTCATCTAGGAGATTGAACAAAAGCCCGGTGAAATCCTCGACATCGGACGCCTTGCGGTCTATAAGAGCCCATAGGATGGAATCCTCCCACACTTTCTGAAACACCCTAAAAACAGGGTCAATTTAAACCTTGAAATTTACCACAAGTTATGATCAAAAGCTTTCAAACTTATATAACCTGAGGATCAAATGTAAGGTTTCTATATACAATAACATTACTTAAATAACTTATTAATCTAATCATAACACAACGATCAGATTAATCCAGTTATCTAAACAACCGTCCCAAAAGTATCAAAGAATATCTAGATCCTCCGGTATCTCTAAGTCTGAATCTTTCCAAAAGTTCTCGTCTCTCATTCCCGCTACTTCCCGGAGCTTGTACCTGGTAAGAAGATTCAACTTGAAACATTAGGCTTTCGCCTAGTGAGGATACTCAATTCAAAATAAAATTTAATAATTAAAACATGAACAGATGACTCAAACCTGTTCTCACCCATCTTACCGTACGACAACTCCTTTTCAAATCGGGGAATCTACCCCACTCCCAATTTCCTATGACTAACTCATTTAATCGCAACAACAACATAATAGTTAACTCTGAATCATTCCAGATTCACAATCAATATTCACACACAAGAAATTACAAGTCACAACTTGCCTATTTCTTAATCAGGAAGTAGAGATTACAAATTACTTTATGCCTATCTCTAATCTTCCTCTCATCACTGGGAAATCTCCGATCTTCCCAAATGGAAATGGGAATCATTAAGCACAACTGCTTATTCCACATTCCACCTCAGAATCAATGGTCCCCATGGGATTATAATATCGCGATACTCAAATCGAGACTCATGATTCAAGGTACACCCAATTACTAAAATTACATCCCTTTGGTCTATGGCGAGTAATTGGTTCCCATCATACCGTACCCAAGTGCCCTCGGTGACCGGATGCCTATCTTAGTAAAAGCACATAATCACATAATATAATATATGTAATAATCGATACTACTATATGCGTCCAGCATACAATATATCATTTCTCCGAACATATTCTATATATAACAATAAAAATATTAATAACTCCTCATCTCAATCTCTTTACTATCCCTTCTCTTTAACTTAGCATGGAAGTTAATATCTCAATTGTTAATCTACATTTTGTACTCATAAGTAGATCTTAATAATTTATCTCAATGAAGCTTCAAATCATATTTAGAGTTTATAACCACATAGCAATTTCATGTAGTAGATAATCAAACTTATCATACAAGATTAATAATAAGTACTAGTTCATCAACTTCATAGATAACTTATCTTAGAAACTTTAACAGGGAAATCAACATAACACAACTTTTAATCGCCCTCTTGGCTTATCTCTAATTTAATCAAATCCATATAAAACATATTCATGCATACATAAAAAAACATTTAATTCAAGATTAATTACTGAATTTTAAAGAGAGTTGAATAAACTCACCTGATACGTTATCACTCCTTTTAATCCTTTATAACACGTAAGGGCTCCTTTCTTCACTACCACAGCTTACTGTATTATTCAATTTCATATACTGATATTAATTATCAAAACAGAACCCTCTACAACTGAGAATCCTTAATTTCTAAAAATCACATCTCAAGTCGCAATGAACTGAAGTCGCAGTCCTCCATTGCGATTCCAATTCCAAATCGCAGTCGATGGTTGCGATTTCAACCTCAAATCGCAACTCACCATTGCGATTTCACCCCAAGTCGCAGTCCACTGTTGCGACTACAGTACCAAGTCGCAGTCAACTGTTGCGACTCCAACTCCAAGTCGCAACGGTCTACTACGACTCCACTACCATGTCGCAACTGCCCATTGCGACAATCATGAATGTCGCAACTCAAGGTTGCGACTTCGATGATATTCATCCAAGTCTCAGTCCACTAAATTCATTCTAAACCCAGATTTTTGTACTTTTAATCTATGTTAGTTTATGCAAACCTGCAGATATGTTTAATACACTTATCTTAACATATCCTAAAACTCAAATTCTCATAACATCAAGATTTACCCAAAACCCAACTAAAATTCCATAGAAAACTTTCAATTAAAAAGATGAAGGAATTAATGATGTTTACCTTGTTTGATTCTTGCTTTCCAATTGAAAAGGAAATTGATTTCTTCTGCTCTTTTCTCAATTCTTTCCCTATCTCGGTTCTCTTTCTCTTCTCAAAACCGAAAACACACCCACAAAAGGCATACACTCCCACACTTAGACATCACACTTAATCCATGATGCCTAACTAATTGACACCTCATTTAATTAAACATGAGTCATAAGACTAAAATACCAAATAAACCCCTAACTTTAGATAATTACACAATTAACCCTCAATTTGAAAATCTATCTCAACCAACACTTTTAAACAATTACAAACTTAACCCCAAGTTAATTTGTAATTCACAAAATAATATAACTGAAAATTTGGGATGTTACAATACTCCCCAACTTGAAAATGATTTCGTCCCCGAAATCAAAGTCAGGTAAACAAATGAGGGTATATATCCCTCATACTCTCTTCTGATTCTAAAGTTACATTAGTGCCTCTATGGTGTTTCCACTGTACTTTCAACATAGCTACCTCTTTACCACTACGTAGCTTTCTAACTGATCTTTCTAAAATTGCCTCTGGTTCCTCTACACAGCGACTCTTTTCATCTAATCTCACATCTGTGAGTGGAATCACATCTTCCTCTTCGGCCAAACACTTCCGAAGATAACATACATGGAAAGTATTATGAACTCCTTCCAACTCGGGTGGAAGATCTAACTTGTAAGCTTGTAACCCAATTCTCTCAACAATGGTGAAAGGTCCTAGAAAACGAGGACTCAACTTCCCACGTTTTCCAAACCTTATCACACCTTTCCATGGGGATACCTTGAGCATCACACGCTCCCCAACTTGAAATTCCTTTGGTCTCCGCTTCGGGTCAGCATAACTTTTCTGTCTATCTTGGGCTGCTTTCATATGTTGCCGAATCTCTTTTACTTTATCCGCTGTTTGCTGTACTAACTCTGGACCAGCAAACTGTTTCTCCCCGGCTTCTAGCCAACACACCGAAGTTCTACACTTACGACCATACAACGCTTCGAAGGGTGCTCTCCCGATGCTCGAATGATAACTATTGTTATACGCAAATTCTACTAACGGTAGATGCGTATCCTAGTTACCACCAAAATCTAAAACACAACACCTGAGCATATCTTCCAAAGTTTGAATGGTCCGCTCACTCTGCCCATCGGTCTGTGGATGAAAAGCAGTACTCAAATTAACTTTAGTACCCAATTCTTCTTGCAGTGATCGCCAAAACCTTGAAGTAAACCGACTATCACGATCTGACACTATTGACACCGGTATACCATGCCTTGACACCACTTCATCAATATACAACTTTGCTAATTTCTCAATTGGTGATGCCTCTTTCATTGCTAGAAAATGAGCACTCTTAGTTAATCTATCCACGATTACCCATATGGTGTCGTTACCTTTTTGCGTCTTGGGTAACTTCGTCACAAAGTCCATGGTAATCTTCTCCCACTTCCACTCCGGAATTTCCAAGGATTGGAAACTTCCGTAAGGTTTCTGATGTTCAGCTTTCACCAACGAACATGTTGTACACATTTCTACCTTTCGAGCTACATCTACTTTCATTGCTGGCCACCAATAATGCAATTTCAAATCTCGATACATTTTCGTACTCCCAGGATGTATGGAATACTTAGATCTATGAGCGTCTTCGAGAATCAACTCTCGATTTCCTCCCATTTTAGGCACCCAAACTCTTCCTTGAAATAATTTAATCCCCGACCATCTTCAGTCAACTGATGATATTGCTTACCCATTACTTCTTCTTTCAGATTTTCCTCTCGCAAAGCAACCACTTGTGCTTCTTTGATCTTTTCCATCAAACTTGACGTTACATCAATCCTAGCGTTTACCGATTTCAAACACCCACCATATTCTTTTCTACTTAAGGCATCAGCCACGACATTGGCTTTACCAGGATGGTAATGCAATTCACAATCATAATCCTTAAGCAATTCTAACCATCTTCGCTGCCTCATATTTAACTCCTTCTGATCAAAAACATGTTGCAAACTCTTGTGACCAGTATAAAGAGTACACTTCGTTCCATACAAATAGTGTCGCCACAACTTCAAAGCGAACACCACTGCTGCTAACTCTAAATCATGGGTAGGATAATTCTTTTCATGCTCCTTAAGCTGTCTTGAGGCATAGGCAATCACTTTGCCCCTCTGCATTAGCACACATCCTAGACCCATCTTTGAAGCATCACTATACACGACAAAATCTTCTGTCCCTTCTGGCAGGGCAAGAATAGGTGCTTCACACAGTTTTTGACGTAAAGTTCTGAAAGCTGTTTCCCGTTTCTCCGTCCAAACAAACTTCTCATTCTTTCTAGTTAACAACGTCAAAGCAGATGCAATCTTAGAAAAATCTTTTATGAATCTTCTATAATAACCTGCTAATCCCAGAAAGCTCCTTATCTCAGATGCACTTCTAGGTGTCTCCCAATTCGTCATCGCTTCAATCTTTGAAGGATCTACTTTAACTCCTTCAGAAGTAATTACATGACCTAGAAACTGCACCTCCTTCAACCAAAATTCACACTTTGAAAACTTTGCGTATAACTTCTCTTTTCTTAAAACTTCTAAGACTTCACGAAGATGTTGTTCATGATCTTCTTCAGTCTTTGAATAAATAAGTATGTCGTCAATAAACACAATGACAAACTTATCTAAAAATGGTCGACACACTCTGTTCATCAAATCCATGAATACCGCAGGAGCATTTGTCAACCCAAATGGCATTACAAGGAACTCATAATGCCCATATCTTGTTCTAAACGCTGTTTTTGAAACGTCTTCATCTCTTACCCGCACTTGATGGTATCCAGATCTTAAATCTATCTTTGAAAAGCATCCCGCACCTTGGAGTTGATCAAATAGATCATCAATCCTCGGAAGCGGATACTTGTTCTTAATAGTTACTTTATTTAACTCTCGGTAATCAATACACATTCTCATGGTACCATCTTTCTTCTTAACAAATAAAACTGGAGCTCCCCACGGTGAAGAACTCGGTCTTACGAAACCCTTAACTAATAACTCCTGAAGTTGAGTCATCATTTCTTTCATCTCAGCAGGTGCTAAACGATAAGGTGCTCGTGCAATCGGTGCCGATCCAGGAATAATATCGATACGAAACTCCACCTGTCTTTCAACTGGCAAACCTGGAAGATCATCCGAGAACACATCCGGAAACTCACGCACCACGTTGATATTTTGAATATTTTTCTTTTCTAACTTTGTATCAATAACATAGGCTAGATAAGACCAACACCCTTTCGATAAACATTTCCGCGCCTTCATCACTGAGATCAACGGAATTTCTCCTTCCTGTTTTTCTCCGAACACGAATACACTATCTTTCTCGCCCATTGGAATTCGAATCAGCTTCTTTGCGCACATAATTTCTGCCTGGTTGTTGCTCAACCAGTCCATCCCTACTACAATATCAAAACTCCCAATTTCCATTAACAACAAGTTAATCGGAAATTCTGTTCCCTCTATCAAAATCTTAAAATCGGCCAGGCTCTCCTTGACCAAAGACTGAACTCCATTAGCTATTTCGACTACTAAGGCATCTCCTAGAGTAGTAACAGGCATAGCTAATTTATGTTGAAACAACTTGGATACAAAAGAATAATTTGCGCCACTATCAAACAACACACGTGCAGGAATAGAGTTTATAAGAAATGTACCCAAGACCACGTCTTTTGACCCTTTTGCTTCATCAGCAGTCATTTGGAATGCACGACCAGTTGGTTTGGGAATGACTAACTTTCTTCCCTGATCTCCTCCTCTCTTCAACTTCGGACAATCTTTCCGAAAATGGCCCGGTTGCTGGCATTCAAAACAAACTGACCCAGGCACTGTACAATTTGACGCCATATGTCCCATCTTCCCACACTTGAAACATTGATTTCCGACCACACGACATTGGCCAAAATGTTTACTTTTACATTTTGAACACCAACTCGGTTCCCTACGAGAATCATTGCGAATGTTCTTTCCGAATAACCTTAATTTCTGAGAAGGTTCGGAACGACCCTCCCATTTTCTCTTTTCTCCAACCTGCGTTTGCTCCTCCTTATCTTTCACATACATTTCCTCTATCACCTTTGCTTCCTCAATCGTCTCCCTCAAGGTAGCAGATTTCGAACTGCGAACCCTTGTCATCATATCTGCTGGTAGACCTTTCAAGTAATATTTAATCTTATCTTTCTCTGTTGAAGCCACGTGCTCCACAAGATTTAGTTTTTCCATAAAGACCTCGGTATATTTTCTCACCGTCATATTACCCTTCTTGATATTCCGGAACTCTTCTTCAATTTGGTCCATCTCGTGTTCGTTACAATATTCTTCTAAAATCTTTGCTTTAAACTGGTTCCAGGTTACGGAATTCAAAGCTGCCTCTGTCACAGTTGATGACAACACATTCCACCACTGCAATGCTTTGCCACGCAACATTTGTGACCCAAATCTCACCTTAGTTCTTTCATCTGTACATTCACAGGCACGAAAAGCTTGCTCGATTTCTCTTATCCAGTTCATACAAGCCACTGGATTATCATCTCCCTTGAATTCTGGCGGTCTACAACTTAGAAACGTCTTGTAGGAACAATTTCTTTCAACCCTCCTATCTGTCTCCACTCCTGGATTTACAGTCGGATTTATTACATTAGTATCAGCCACTGTTCGTCTTGGTTCCACGTTTCGATCATTAAACATTTTCGTAAACATCTCTGCCTGTCTCCCCATTACAGTATTCATCATCTCTGCTTGCCTCTCCATTGAAGCATTCATCAGTCGAGTCACATTATCCATTATTCGCCCCTCCATACCTGAATCTGACGACGTTTGATCAGCATTACTAGTACCTCCTGGATGTACTCGACTTCGCATTCCTCCCAAGGAAAGAAAATCTGTTGGCGTATCAGGAACTCCGCCTAATCCAGTCTGTCTTTCTCCAACATCGTCTAACCAATTCCTATTCATCGAAGAATTTGGAGACCTTGGGGGTGTATTCACCATCGTTCTGATAGAGCATATAAGAATACTCATCAGTTAATGGTTTATACAACTAAACATACAATACATACTTTACCGCTAATCAGTCACTGTAACAATTTAGAAACAAGTAAGCTTGTGTAATAATATATTCATAATAACAGTAGCTAATTGAAATTGCGAACATATCATACATGAGAATTCTCATTACCATTGTTAGAGTACTAACTTCGCGTATTTCTGTCGACTCTAAGACTACCCAATCTTAGTACTTCTACCCAGAACTCACGGATCATAACTTATTTATCTCAGCTTAAGTCTAGGTATCTCAAATTCATACCTAGTTCGCTTAAACTAAAGCTCTGATACCATACTGAAACACCCTAAAAACAGGGTCAATTTAAACCTTGAAATTTACCACAAGTTATGATCAAAAGCTTTCAAACTTATATAACCTGAGGATCAAATGTAAGGTTTCTATATACAATAACATTACTTAAATAACTTATTAATCTAATCATAACACAACGATCAGATTAATCCAGTTATCTAAACAACCGTCCCAAAAGTATCAAAGAATATCTAGATCCTCCGGTATCTCTAAGTCTGAATCTTTCCAAAAGTTCTCGTCTCTCATTCCCGCTACTTCCCGGAGCTTGTACCTGGTAAGAAGATTCAACTTGAAACATTAGGCTTTCGCCTAGTGAGGATACTCAATTCAAAATAAAATTTAATAATTAAAACATGAACAGATGACTCAAACCTGTTCTCACCCATCTTACCGTACGACAACTCCTTTTCAAATCGGGGAATCTACCCCACTCCCAATTTCCTATGACTAACTCATTTAATCGCAACAACAACATAATAGTTAACTCTGAATCATTCCAGATTCACAATCAATATTCACACACAAGAAATTACAAGTCACAACTTGCCTATTTCTTAATCAGGAAGTAGAGATTACAAATTACTTTATGCCTATCTCTAATCTTCCTCTCATCACTGGGAAATCTCCGATCTTCCCAAATGGAAATGGGAATCATTAAGCACAACTGCTTATTCCACATTCCACCTCAGAATCAATGGTCCCCATGGGATTATAATATCGCGATACTCAAATCGAGACTCATGATTCAAGGTACACCCAATTACTAAAATTACATCCCTTTGGTCTATGGCGAGTAATTGGTTCCCATCATACCGTACCCAAGTGCCCTCGGTGACCGGATGCCTATCTTAGTAAAAGCACATAATCACATAATATAATATATGTAATAATCGATACTACTATATGCGTCCAGCATACAATATATCATTTCTCCGAACATATTCTATATATAACAATAAAAATATTAATAACTCCTCATCTCAATCTCTTTACTATCCCTTCTCTTTAACTTAGCATGGAAGTTAATATCTCAATTGTTAATCTACATTTTGTACTCATAAGTAGATCTTAATAATTTATCTCAATGAAGCTTCAAATCATATTTAGAGTTTATAACCACATAGCAATTTCATGTAGTAGATAATCAAACTTATCATACAAGATTAATAATAAGTACTAGTTCATCAACTTCATAGATAACTTATCTTAGAAACTTTAACAGGGGAATCAACATAACACAACTTTTAATCGCCCTCTTGGCTTATCTCTAATTTAATCAAATCCATATAAAACATATTCATGCATACATAAAAAAACATCTAATTCAAGATTAATTACTGAATTTTAAAGAGAGTTGAATAAACTCACCTGATACGTTATCACTCCTTTTAATCCTTTATAACACGTAAGGGCTCCTTTCTTCACTACTACAGCTTACTGTATTATTCAATTTCATATACTGATATTAATTATCAAAACAGAACCCTCTACAACTGAGAATCCTTAATTTCTAAAAATCACATCTCAAGTCGCAATGAACTGAAGTCGCAGTCCTCCATTGCGATTCCAATTCCAAATCGCAGTCGATGGTTGCGATTTCAACCTCAAATCGCAACTCACCATTGCGATTTCACCCCAAGTCGCAGTCCACTGTTGCGACTACAGTACCAAGTCGCAGTCAACTGTTGCGACTCCAACTCCAAGTCGCAACGGTCTACTACGACTCCACTACCATGTCGCAACTGCCCATTGCGACAATCATGAATGTCGCAACTCAAGGTTGCGACTTCGATGATATTCATCCAAGTCTCAGTCCACTAAATTCATTCTAAACCCAGATTTCTGTACTTTTAATCTATGTTAGTTTATGCAAACCTGCAGATATGTTTAATACACTTATCTTAACATATCCTAAAACTCAAATTCTCATAACATCAAGATTTACCCAAAACCCAACTAAAATTCCATAGAAAACTTTCAATTAAAAAGATGAAGGAATTAATGATGTTTACCTTGTTTGATTCTTGCTTTCCAATTGAAAAGGAAACTGATTTCTTCTGCTCTTTTCTCAATTCTTTCCCTATCTCGGTTCTCTTTCTCTTCTCAAAACCGAAAACACACCCACAAAAGGCATACACTCCCACACTTAGACATCACACTTAATCCATGATGCCTAACTAATTGACACCTCATTTAATTAAACATGAGTCATAAGACTAAAATACCAAATAAACCCCTAACTTTAGATAATTACACAATTAACCCTCAATTTGAAAATCTATCTCAACCAACACTTTTAAACATTTACAAACTTAACCCCAAGTTAATTTGTAATTCACAAAATAATATAACTGAAAATTTGGGATGTTACACCTTCCTTGCGAAAAGACAATCAATAAAGACATGCCAACTATTTTCCGGGTTTACCTCACATAGAACGCAAAGGCAAGTCGAGTTTACATGCCGGCTTTGGAGGTTGCAACGATGTGGAAGAACATTCCGGCCCAACTTCCACACAAAACTCCTAACTTTGTGCGGAATTTTGGCTCTCCACACTAAACCCTAGTGTCTATCGTCGTATTGCGGGAAAAGAGTGTTCATCAACAATTTATAACCACTCTTAACTGTATAACAGCCGTTGGGATTCCAATGCCATATAAGTTTGTCATGGCCATTATAAATCGGTTTTGGGAGATTTAAAATTTCGCGACGATCACGGTCGTTAAAAAGTAGCGAGATGCGTTCGAGATTCCATTCATGGGATTCTGCATAGAGAAGCTCCCTCACCCGCATGTCCCTCATATTATAAGTAACCGGACTCTCAACTCTGAAATTGTAGTCATCCCGAAGCCACGGGTCTGACCAAACTTTGATCGTTGAGCCCGACCCGATCTTCCATATGTAGCCCTCTTTTAGCAGAATATGGGAATGCCAGATACTCCTCTAAGTGAAGCTCGGGGCGTGCCCCCGTTTAGCTTCAAAAAAATCCCCTTTTGGGAAATATTTAGCTTTGAGGACTCTGCTAGTTAAAGTATTTGGGTTAGAGATAAGTCTCCAGCCTTGTTTTCCCAATAAAGCTAAGTTAAAGGTATCGAACTTGCGGAAGCCCAGTCCCCCAGAAGCCATCGGGGTACAAAGCGTATCCCATGTCAACCAGTTAATAGTTCGAGATCCATCTCTTTTGGAGCTCCACCAAAAAGAGTTAAGTAATTTTTGCATGTCCTCAAGCAGAGATCTGGGGAGCATGAAGACACTCATGAAGTAAACCGGGATAGCCTGGGCGACAGCTTTTATAAGGGTAAGGAGGCCCGCGTTTGAGATCGGGTTTTGGCGCCACTTTGAGAGTCTAGTCCACACTTTGTCTCTAATGTGTCTGAAAACCGATTTTTTGCTCCTTCCAATCATAGACGGAAGGCCTAAGTAATTGCCCGTATTAAGGGGTTTAGACACCCCCAAAACATATTGAATCACTGCTCTAAGATCGAGAGCTAAATTGTTACTACACATAAGGCCCGATTTATCGAGGTTGACCGCAAGCCCGGAGGCTTGTTCAAAGGTGGCGAGGATCTGTTTGAGATACCTACACTCATCGATGCTAGCATTACAGAAAAGGAGGGCGTCGTCGGCAAAGAAAAGATGCGAGATAGGTGGAGCATTTTTTACCGTTCGGCAGCCGTGTATGAAACCTTTATGAGTAGCATCATCAATGAGATTTGAAAGGCCCTCCATGCATAATATGAAAAGGTACGAAGAAAGAGGGTCTCCTTGGCGGAGGCCACGTTGTGGAATAATCGGTCCCGTAATATTGTCGTTAACCCGCACGAAGTATCTGACCGATGTAACACACATCATAACCATCTCAATCCACTGGTTCAAAAAACCTTTTTAGAGAGAATAAAACGGAGGTAGTTCCAATCGAGTCGGTCATAAGCCTTACTAATATCAATCTTCACGGCCACATCTCCCCGCTTTTTCCGAGTGTTACGCTTCATACCATGCAATAGCTCAAAAGCAAGGAGAACATTATCCGAGATGAGTCGACCATGAACAAAAGCCGATTGATTTTCCGAGATAAGTTTGGGTAGGATTTTTTTAGGCGCGTCGCTAGGACTTTGGTGATGATCTTTAGAACGACATTGCAAAGGGCGATGGGGCGGAGATCCTTCATAGTGCTCGGGTCTTCACATTTCGGTATCAAGGTAATAATCTAGTCATTGACCCCCAAAGGAAAGTGGCGATTGTGAAGCCATGCTACACCCGTCGAAAAGATCGTATCCCCCACTATATGCCAAAATTGTTGGAAAAACGGGGATTAAAACCGTTCGGGCCCGAAGATTTATCGGGATGCATATGGAAGAGGCTTCCTTGAATTCCTCTTTTGAGAAAGGTGCCAACAAGGCATGTATTGGGTTATGTTGTTCTTGTCACTTTAGGGCATAAACCTTAGTTTGGTTATATTAATGGATGATATTAGAATATTAGTTACATGTTTAATATTTGAGGGTTCCGCCACGAGATGCAAAAAATGCATACTAATATTGCAAAGGGAAATTAATTAAAATACCCTAAAATGGAAGTTGACTTACCAAAATACCCAAAAAAATTCAAAGTTTACCCAAATGCCCTAAATTTCCGCGGTGAGTGCCCGTGATCGCGGTCAGGGACTGAAAGTGATAATTTTTGCAACATTATTTACACTTTTAGTCCCCACCGCGGGCCATCGCGGGCCGCGGCGGACCATCGCGGGCCATCGCGGGCCATCATCGCGGAAATTTAGGGCATTTAGGTAAACTTGAATTTTTTTTGGGTATTTTGGTAACACAACTTCCATTTTGGGGTATTTTAATTAATTTCCCTATTGCAAATACTATGTAAAATGCAAACAATGTCAAATAAACATAAATCATTAAAAACTCTTTATTTCTTATTACTTCTAATTTTATGATAATGAAATGTATTAATGATGTATTTTAATTATTTTGTTTAATACTAAAAATGAGTAATTTCCAACATGTTATTTTATACCAGTTTATTTGTTATAAAACATGTGTCGTGTTTAATTTATATGTTAACATTTAACTTATCAACTAGTTTATCAAACATAAATTAAATACATGAATTTCTATTATCATATTATCTTAATCAACAATATATATATATATATATATATATATATATTAATAAACAAATTATATTCATTTTTCAATCATAGGCATAAACAAACTACATACCACAATAATATTGACTTTATGGAATTTTTACTATTACTTTAATATAATTACTTAAACGTTTAGTTATATAAGAGTATCTTTGATGGAGAATAAAAATATTCAAAAGAAATTTACTTAAATTTTCAATAGCTCTTTTATTTGGAGGTTACAATATAATCGCATCTTCAACAGTTTCCTCATTTTGGAAAAAATGGAGAATACGAGGATGTTGAGTTATAATTTTATTTCAACAGTTTCCTCAAAATTGGAGAAAGTATGAGAGAGAAAATTTTTTTCTCCAAAACTATCCTTAAAATGGAGAAAGTATGAGAGAGAATAAGTTTTTCTCCAAATATGAAGATAACCCAAAAAATGATTACTAGATTGGAGCACCAATAGAATTCTTAGAAAAATAAATATTTAGAGAGAGAAATAATATTTTAATAGATGAATGAATATTTTAATCAATGATTGTTTCTCCAAAATGAGGAATCTGTTGGAGATGAATGTATTTTTTTTTTTGAGATTTTGAGTTTTGCTTCTCCATTTTAGAGAAATTTTGGGAAAACTGTTGGAGATGCTCTAAATTATGTTATCAAATCATTCAATATAATTTAAATATTATTTAATTGTAAGGATTTTTGTGGTAAAAAGAATAAAACCCATTGATTTTTTAAGAACATCTTCAGTAGATTCTTTAAAATGAAGAAATAAGTATTTTAGGCAAACTTTTGTTAAATAGATTATCCAAGACATAAGAGCATCCACAACAAGGATTTCATAACAATTTCATTTGGATTGCAAATGTGACATGTAGGATTGCTAAATTAGAAATTGTAGTGGTTGTGAGTATGATTGAAAAATTAGAAATTGGTTTTGTTAATTTACAAATGTCAAATCAGTACTTTTTGCTGATGTGACAGTGAATAGTATATGAAATTGTAGTGAATAATTTCTAAATTGGAAATTGCTTTATGTCAAATCATGTTTTGGGATGTTTTGTAGAGAATGTTTATGAAAAAATGTATGAATAATTTTATTTGTTAATATTTTTTTTGAAAGACATATTAAAAAATGCAAAATATAATTTATATTAAAGTACAATAAAATAAATTACATATTTAAAAAAATACAAACTTAATATTAGAGCGTTTGGGGTACTCAAATCACGTTTCACTATTATATGTGGGCCATCTCGTATGTGGTGCAAAGAGATAATTGGAGAAATAATGAGAGCATGTATAATCATGCACAACATGATCGTCGAAGATGAACGTCATATTTATATTCGTCAATTTGATGATATAAACGATGATGTTAATTTTACTATAACTACGCCTCAAATCTCTCGTACCATACTTCCCGAGTACGAAACTATCTCCAAAATCACATACAAATACGTAATCGGTCAACGAATCATTGTTTACAATCAGATTTGATTGAAAAGATTTGGCAAAGATTTAGAGAAGAAGAAAATGACGATTAATGTAATATTTTTACTTTGTATTTTAATTTAATGTTTTATAAATTAAATATTTTATTTAATTAATTTAATTTTATTATAGTTATTTAATTAATAAAGTATTTCATATTAAATTATAGTAAAGAATATTTAATTGTAGTGTTGTTGTTATTTGATTAAAATATAGTTTTTTATGATGAGGTGTCACATTTGCAATTGGGTGAAATTTCATTGTTGTGGAAGATAATTTCAAGATAATTGCAAAACTAATGTGGCGCTGATGTGACCCATTTGCAATTGAGATGAAATTTCATTGTCGTAAATGCTCTATGAGAAAGTGTCGGAATCATCAAATTCAAAAAACTCTACAAAAAAGATTACCATCAGGCATCAGAGAAACATTTTTTTTTTATTTTCACCAATAAAACCCCTTGACGTTAAGTATTTATGAGTATGAAAATAATACGTTATTAAATGTATGAAATATTTTAATAATATAATTACTATTATAATATCTAAAATATAAAATCTAGCAGAGTTGAATGTAATTTTCTTTCTGATTAATTGTTTTTTAAAAATTTCAAAGAATTCCTTGGAAATGCTTTAAACAGTTATATAATGAAAGATCTCCAAATTTAAAGAATTTCATCATCTCTTTTTTTAATTTCCTCCATTTTATAAAAGGTAAGAATTTATTAGAAAAAAAAATTCCAAAATATTTATTTTTAATAGTCTATTAAAGATATATTGATATACATTGACATCCGCCACCAATAAGACTATCAGCATCCAACCCCATCTAACCCACACTTTTTCACTGCCACATCAGCGCCACATTATTTTTCTCTTCCAACTCATTCTAACCCACAAACCCCCACATCCATCCCACACCACCATCCCATTTTATTTATTTTTATTTAATCTAAAAAACAATAAAATAACAAAAAAGAAAAATATGGTAAATTATGATTGGTTTATTTTTCATTGTGGCCCACATCCATTCCATCCCCATCAGGGTTGCCCAACCCCATCCAACCCCATCCCCATCCAACCCCAAGGGGTGTGATGGTGTTTCATCCAACCCCATTCAACCCCATCCTCCCGATGCGGGTGGTCTAATGGTTTTTATTTTCTTATAATAATACAAACTTGGAATTTTATGATTTGTCATGATTAATCTTTATTGTTTGCCAACGTTTTATTGAGAGAAGAACTCATTAAATATTTAAATATATGAGAAAAAAAGCCTAAGAAAATCTCCGAGAGCTATGCTATATTTTCTCTAAAATAGAGTATAAAAAGTCAAAATTTCTAATTTTTTTTGCTTACATCTCCAACAGCTATGCTATTTTAGAGATTGTAGTATTAACTAAAATATTAAAATAATCACTGCATTAATAAAATATTATTTCGCTCTCCTTAACCTTTTAATTCATTGTCTCTTATTAGTGAAATAAATAAAATATTATTTTCTCTTTCCTATTTTCTCTAGTTTTAGTATACACGAAAATATTTAAATTTGGAGATTTTTACCTTCTCTCTCACATTTTTTCTATTTTAGCATACAAGATAGCATACCTGTTGAGCAAAAAATTGTTAAAATCCCTCTTTTTTTCTAATGTAGCATAGCTGTTGGAGATGAACAACTTTATGCTCTCTATTGGTTAATTATCTAAACACGCATATATAATTTTTTCAATTTTAAACATTGTTTATACTCGTTCGCAATAATCAATATTTTTCAACAATTATGATATTAAAAATTCGGTTGGTATTATTAATTTAATCATTTAAAAAAAGAAAAAATAAAAGAAAATCCAAATAACGCGGCAATGTAATAATGAGCCGACACTACAGTATTAAGGTATTGAATTGAAGGTAGGGGTGTTAACGAGTCGAGCTTTTAACGAGTTATCCGAGCTCGATCTCGTTTATCTCGAGCTCGAGCCTAATAGTTGTCGAGCTCGAGTCGATCTCGAACACAAAATAAAGCTCGCTTAACTTAACGAGTCGAGCTCCATAACACCAATGTTCGACTCGACTCGTTCGAAAGCTCGATTAAGCTTTACGAGTCCTGCCGAGCCATTCGATTAAGCTTTACGAATCGAGCCGAGCCATTTGAAGGGAAGGTCGGGGTCAAAAACTTTATATGATAAAACATCAATACATCATTATCCTACACATATTTATTCTTAACATAATTTATTTTCTAATTAGCATTTAGACCCATTTTTATATATTAATTACTAGTTATCGTACCCGCGCGATGCAAGGATGTATTTTAATTTTATACTTGAATCCTCAATATTACTTCTTGTTTTTTTTATTTATTCGTTCATCTTGATTTTATTTTTATGGTTCGATGTTTATCATGTTTTTTTAATAACACATAACACTTATCCAATATTTGAATATGTTTATAAATACATTAGTTCAAACTTGGAGTTTTATGAGATTGTAGATTTACATTAATACATTGTATGTTTGAATTTTAAAAGATTTAAAAATACGATCTAAATGTTTCATATTATGGTATAGCTAGCAAATTGTCCGTGTGGAAATGACAGTGTAGTTTTGAAATCATTGCTATAAACGTACTAATAAAAATAGACCTCTTTTAATTTTTTTTGTAAGGAGTAGGCTACGGGAGAAACCTTTTTTTATTAAAAAAGATAGTTTAAAAAAAGAGATGAGCATACCATCACAAAATGTCTAACAACATGTTTTGGGTACACATTTTATGAACATGAGTAAATCGTATAAAGTTCTTTATGTCCAAAAGCGATATGCAACAACATCATAATATGAACATGTAACCACATAACTTTTTAAAATTTTAAAAAGATGATCAATATACACCAATTAAAAAGATAAACCCTAATACAATATTAATTTTGTATTCATATATTTGATTGGTCACTTTTTTTATCATTGTTGAATGTTGTTTTTCAATCGAGCAAGAAGCTTGGGGGGTCTTTGGGATTGCTTATTTAAAACAACTCATGCTTTTATATAAAAGTGTTTATTAACTTATGTGGTGTGAAAATGGAGTTTTATTAAAAGTATTTTCAATCTAGCATTATACCCGTTCGTTGATCGAGTATACGACATCACTTTAATCTAAATTCGGAATCCCAACATTTTCCCAAACGGCATGCATAGGGTCGTCTTCAAGGGAGTAAACCTGCACAAGATGTTGATGATGATAACTAACAAAATCTTTTAACATCAACATTATATACCCGTTCATTTTTTTTGCAAAGGCATTATATTATTACCACACCAATGAACAAGCTCCTTACAAACCACAGTAGCCGAACCTAAACAAACAGTGAGCACAACACCAACACAACTAAATAGACCAAGATCAAAAACCAAAACAACAGACAAGAACAACGAAGATGACGAGAAACAGTTTGCGAGAAGCAAACCGAACCGACAACGCTGCAGCAACAAAACAATCTCAATTAAGCAGAAATCGATACCTACTTAATCTGAACAGCCTTGAAAAGCATCTACCGAACAGTGCAGTCCACAACTTATTGCTGGATCACACTTCATTCTATCCGTTCCCGATGTTTGCCGTACCCGATAGCCAAGCGACCCAATCCACAAGTTGATTCTTCGATCTTCTGCTCATCCATTCGAACGCGATCCTTTGCCACTTGAAGAACAAATCGTCTAAACGACTCTTCTCTCCTTCGAAAACCAATTTGTTCCAGTGATTCCAAAGTAAATATAGAAACGTCCATATCGTTCCCACCCAAAACGACTTACCATTAGAACTCCCGACCCCGACCGCTTCCTTTTTTTTTCACCATTTTTCTTCTTGCTCACCTGATGACCACTCTTTCTTTGGACTCTGTGTTCATCTTGTTCTCATCATAAATGCCCTTTCGGATGATAGTTAGGCCTCATCTAAAATCAAACCAAAAAAACACAACCAACAAAGATCAAACTGTAAATTCAACGAAAAACAATAATGATACAAAATACTCTTGAAGGTGGTTACAAACCTGGATTCTATGGTATGAGGAATGGGTGATCAAAAGCTGACCGATGAGAGATGTGTACACAATTGATGGTATTCCCATCCGGGCTCTCCTTAAATCATGCAAATAATCATAAATTTCATTGTTCATTAGCACCAACTTGAGATTAGAGCTCTGAATTTATCTAATATACATCAAGAAAACCATCATTTGCAAAAAAAAAGTACCAAAATGGACACATATTATAGTTCTCAAGTAAAATTAGCAAAAGTGGAAAGCAAAACATGGTGTTTTCTTCACACAAATTTAAGCCAACAATTAAAATCTTGATACACAAATTAATTAATTAATGCTTAAAGAAAAAGAACCCAATAAATTGAATACCTGAATGGTTTTGGCAAGGAGTTTGTTGAGGCGTTTTAAGTGTTTATGAACTTGAAGCTTCTGCCTGGAACACCTTATTATTCTCACTGAATGTTAAATGATGATAACAAAATGTAAAAGCTTTCAAACCTGTTTCATAACAACAACATCAATCAATAAACTTTGATAAATAGAAATCTCCAAAAAAATTGTTGGAAGATCGCAGTTGAGGATTCACAGATATTAATTTTAAGCACAAAACCAAGAAAACAAAGTCAATCAATGCTTTATTAATCGATCCAGAAAGGTCAAGCTCAAGTAGGCTACCTTCATATGAAAATTGAACACATTATATTGTAGATATAGAAATCTGTATACTATCTATTTATATTGTAGAGAAGTAGGTTCCACATTTTTTTCACCTTCGTTCTCGTTAGTTCCTTCTATACTGAATTTTCAAAACTGATGTACCTTTAGGGAAACTGATTACAAAAATAATGGATGTGAGCAGTAGAAAAGAATGGAGAAATCCGTAGGGAATTCAAATGAAGAAATCAAACAAACATCAACTTAATATATATTGTAATTAATGGAATTATATATTGGAAGTTTGATGGGTGAACTCACGTTAACTTGTTCATGGAGGAATTTGATGTATTCGGTAGCTTCATACAACATGGATGTTGTATCAGCCTGTATAAACACGAAAGATTAAATCATGATTAAGACTTTTATTTTCAAGAATTAATATCCAAAAGAAGAAAATAATATGAATTGAAACCATTTAAACAATTTGCTCATACACCATGATTTTCCATCTAATCTAGATTAAATCCTAGTTTCCACAACCAAAAAGTAGAGAAATGCATACTATTGACTCTTGAAAGATATCAATCCTCATTTTGACCCGTTTCCTTGTTCATGAAAGGATACAATTATTATGACATTTAAACAAACAGTTGGTGTGCAAAACCCCAAAATCAAAGAAAACCCCAATTCAAACCAATCCAAAATACGAATTATGAACCCGTTTTTTCCTGTACAAATTTCTCCGAATCAATACGAAGATCACATAAACCAATAAATCATGAAGAAATAAGCTTTACCCATAAAATCATCCAAGACCCTGATTATTTCCATGAAGAATAAAGGAAAATCACAAAACCAAGAATAAAAAGATCTGGATTATTAAAGGGGACCCAACTTAAATCATGTAACTACAATTTCATCTGAATCTAACAAAAAAGATAATCAAGGACGAAAATGATAATAAGAAATTAAAATATACTTAGAAGAAACAAAACGAAAATTACCTGCTAAAAATATATGAGAATGTAAGAAACCCATAAAGCCGTGAGATGAAGATGTACGTCTTCGGAGAAAACCTGACATCAATGAAGCAGTTTTAGGTAGCAAATTGGTATAGTTCGCTCAGAGTTTCAAGATTCAAGTTCAGAGCTTGTGGAAGAAGTAGAAATGGAAGGAGACAGATGTGTTCGCCGGTGTCTCGTCTCTGGAGAGATGGAGTTCGTTTGGGGAAATACAGGGAGAGAAAAGGGTCGTAGTGGCTGGACGTCGTGGGGAAGAGAAAGGCAGTAGGAAAACCAAGGAGAGGATGAATTGCAAGCTAGGTCTGAAAGAGGGACGTGGAGTAAGAACTTGAATTGAAAAAAGAACTGTTCTTGAAAAAAATGCTCTTGAAAAAAACCGTTTTAGATTTTCATAAAGTAGTATAGATATAGATATAGATAGTATAGATATATATAGGGAATTTAATTAAAATACCCAAAGTTTGACTTTGACTTACCAAAATACCCAAAATCTCGCTGAGTTTACCAAAATACCCAAATTTTCCGCGGTGAACCCCGCGATCGCGGGATAGGGCTTACGTGACACCCGTGTTGGCCCAAAGTGTCCCGCGGAGCCCCTAAACTATGCCCGTGGTGACACTTTTGGTCCCTGCCCGCGGGGGTTGCCCGCGATGGGCAAAAAAATTACGTTTTTGGCCCCTGTATTTGCACGAATCTTGCATCCTTTTACTGTTTATTTCCACAATTATTGTACTTTGAAGACCAATTTGTGGTTCAAATTCACTGGCTTGTTTCATCTTTTTCATCAATAAATATCAGTAAAATGCAATTCATAATTCACACCATTCCATTCTTCTTTCTTGATTTTTTTCACTTGCTTTCTTTCTTGCTTTCTTTCTTCAATAAACAAATGGCATCGTCATCTAACCCATCGTCTACACCTGAAGGAATGCCACCTAAACTCCAGAAGGCGATAGCAGCAAAGGAAAAGGAGATAGACCAACTGACAGAAGAGTGGAAACAGATTATCGCCAGGAAGAAAGTCCACTTGACAAGGATCGAAGTGGAAGAAAAGGAGATCAAAAGGATGAAAGGTGAAACACCCTAAAAACAGGGTCAATTTAAACCTAAAAAAATTTCCACAAGTTAGGATCAAAAACTTCAAACTTATATAACCTGAGGATCAAATGTAAGGTTTCTATGTACATACGACAATACTTAAATAACTTATTAATCCAATCATATCATAACAATCAGATTAATCAAATTATCTAAACAACCGTCCCAAAAGCTTCAAAGAATAACTAGATCCTCTGTTATCTCTAAGTCTGAATCTTTTCAAAAGTTCTCTTCTCTCATTCCCGCCTACTTCCCGGAGCTTGTACCTGGTAAGAAGATTCAACTTGAAACATTAGGCTTTCGCCTAGTGAGAATACTCAAATCAAAATAAAATTTAATAATTAAAATATGAACAGATAACTCAAACCTGTTCTCACCCATCTTACCGTACGACAACTCCTTTCTTTACGGGAAATCTATCCCACTACCATACTTATGACTAATTTATCTAATCATAATAACGACATCAAGAGTTTACTATAAATCATACCAGATTCACAGTTGATACTCTACACAAGAAATTACAAGTCAAAACCTGCCTATTTCTCAACTAGGAAGTAGAGATTACAAATTACTTTATGCCTATCTCCAATCTTCCTTTCACCTCTGGGAAATCTCCGATCTTCCCTATAACAATGGAAATCTCCGATCTTCCAAATCGAAATGGGAATTACAAATCGAAATCTGCCTATTCCACATTCCACCTCAGAATCAATGGTCCCAATTGGATTATAATATCGCGATACTCAAACGGGACTCCCAATGATTCAAGGTACACCCAATTACTAAAAATTACATCCCTTTGGTCAATGGCGAGTAATCGGTTCCCATTATACCGTACCCAAGTGCCCCCGATGACCGGATGCCTATTTTTAGTAAAAGTACATAATATATAAATATTATAACTGATACTACCATATGCGTACGACATACGATATATCATTTCTCCGAACATATTCTATATATATATATATATAAATAAAGAATATTATTAGCTCCTCATCTCAATCTCTTAACTATCCCTCTCTGAGATCTAGCACGGGAATCAACATCTCATATGTTATCTGCCTTTTCGGACTCATAAATAGGTCTTTATAATTTATCTTAATCTGACTTCATAATCGTATTTAGAGTTCATAATCATATAACAGATTGCATATAGCAAATAGTCATATTACACATTATAAAGAATATTAGTAATCCCGATTCATTAATTTCTTAATTATCCCTCATAGCAATTTAGCACGGGGATCAACATAGCATAACTTTTAATCATCTTCTTGAACTTATCACTGATTTAATCAAGTCCTTATAACATAACCAGGCATACATATAAAACATCTATTTCAATATTAATTACTGAATTTTAAAGAGAGTTGAATAAACTCACCTGATATGAAATCACACTTCCTTTAATCCTTTTTAAACTCGTAGAGACTCCTTTCTTCACTACCACAGTTTACTGTAATATTCAATTTACATATATACTGATATTAATTTATGAAACAGAACCCTTCACAGCTAAGAATTCTTAATCTCTTAAAATTACATTCGCAATGCACTAAGCCAAGTCGCAACCAACTATTGCGACTCCAACTCCAAATCGCAACCCACTATTGCGATTCTAACTCAAGTCGCAGCCTTCCATTGCGATCTCAACTCCAAGTCGCAATCCACGATTGCGACTCCACTGCCAAGTCGCAGTCCACTGTTGCGACTCCAACTCCAAGTCGCAACTGTCTACTGCGACTTCACTACTGAGTCGCAATTGCCTATTGCGACAATCATGAATGTCGCAACTCAAGGTTGCGATTTCGATGATGTTCATCCAAGTCTCAGTCCACTATGTTCATCTTTAAACCCAGATTTTGTATTTTTACTCTATGCATGTTTCTGATAATGTGCAGATATGTTTAAGGTTATAAACTAAACCTACTCATGTATTCAAATTTCCCAAAACATCTATATATCATAAAAACCCATCTCTAAACTTATCTACAATTATGAACATAAAAGTTAAGAATAGATTACCTTGGATTTCTTTAATTTCTTCCAAACCCAACTGAAAAATCTTCGTTTCTCCTTGCTTCTTCTTCTTCTCGATTCCTTTCTCTCTCTCGGCTTTTCTTTCTCTCAAACCGTAAGACACACAATAATCACACACTCACACTTAACCAATTAGTCTATAATGGCTAAGAGATTGACACCTATTAACTTAATTGCCATGAGTCATAGGACTCTTACCAAATAAACCCCTAACTTTCAAGGAATGACACTACAACCCTCAAATTGAAAATTTAATTCAATCACAACTTTTAAACAATTACAAACTTAACCCCCAAGTTAACTTGAAATTCACAAAATAATATAACGAAAATTCGGGATGTTACAAAAGGGGATATAAAAGATAGGAAGGCTCGTATTCGTCGAGAAAAAGAAGAAATTCACCACTGTACGCAAGACTTCGCAATTCTTCAAGCGAAGATAAGCGACAAACAAAGTTGGATTGATCAAACTAAAGCAATTTTTAAGTAGGTGGTAGTACGGGTGTTGCTTTAGTACTTTGTTGTTTATGTGTTATTGTTTTGTAGTTTTCCAGTCCGACGTTGTTGTTTCGTTCCTTTCCTGTTTGTATGTTGTTGTTTAATTTTTCATGAATAAAGGTCCTTAATTTGTCTGAAAAGTAGTGTTTAAGTAGTCTGAAATTTGTCTAAAAAGTGGTTCATATTAAAAATACAACTCATAGATGTTATACAAGATTATTTCATAACAAACACATACTAATCATTGAATATTTTTTGATTTATTTATATTATTATCGATGGTCCAAGTGTAAGTATTAAAAATTGGCGGAGGCTTTGTGATGGACATACATCGATCCTTTTGTGCATACTCTGTAACTGCAAATACTTCAGCTCCCAACACACATGAATCATCATTCGCCAAATACCCATTTTCACAATTCTTAAATGAGTCCAGTGATACCAACTTGTCAAAACCCCATTTCATATACAACCATTACCATTCTCTCCATTTAGACTACTACCATTATGATCATCATCCCATGTTCTGTTTCAAGTACGTTTCAAGGGAAATCAACGTTCAGATCAACAGTATCAAATGGTATAGTTTCATGTGGATCAAGCTCCGATGGGCCCTGCGTGTTACTTACTTGGCTGACTGAACGTCTACTCCTTGGCACGGTTGAAGGGGCGGGATTTGGACACTCTCCACGAGTATGTCCTACGCATTGGCACCGAGTACATTTTCGCTGTATCGAACCTTCACCACGTGATGGACGTCGGTTGTTCTTTCTCGGTCTCCCAGCTCTGCTCTTATCATTTAATGGTGGATAACATGGCGGAAGGGGGTTGGGTGGATACTGTTAATGCCAAAAAAAATTGCCCAAACAGATACACCCATACTTCAGGGGGTCCAACTGAATTTATTACCTCTGCGTATGTTCTCTGGTAAGTTTCGGACTTGAAGAAAGTTACAGCCAAGTCACTGCAATCTCTACGACCCATATGTCTTGCCGCAGCGATGGCATGGCCGCACGATAACCCAGATTTTTGCCATTGGAAACAGGTGTAACAACCCAAAAATATAATAGAACAAACATAGCATTTAAAGCATAAATTTACAAAACTGGGTCCCAAAAATTCCGTTACATCATACGTAAACTAAGGTTGGCGGAAACAACCTATACACAACTGAGAATAATCTAACTTCTACTAGAGGCACCTGCCCTATCACTAGCTGCTTCCGTACTCTACCTTGCTGCTTACTCATTTATCTGAGCCTCCAATAAAACGCTTACCTGAAAAGGGTTTTGATTTTGAAAAGCGAGGGTTAGACCATGAGGTCTAGTGAGTCCCCCTTAAAACATTTTCACAAGCCATTTAAAGAAAACATTTACTTCAAAACAGTAACGTATCAATCAAGTTCTCAACAATGGTATGCACAGCGGAGAAGACCATGATAAACACCCTACAAAGCCGGGTACGGCAACACCCTACTAAGCCGGGTACGGCAACTCAACACCTTACAAAGCCAGGCACGGCAACTCAACACCTTACAAAGCCAGGCACGGCAACTCAAGAGGTCTTCCACTGTGCAACCCGACTCTGCCATGGCAATTTCACAAAACATGCAGTTTCACACACTTGAGGGCAATCCTCCTTTAATAGCAAAATAACACTTTTCACGGAAAACATTCGTAAAAGCTTGTAGACAAATCATGCTCATAAACATACCCTGATCAGTAAAACATAAAGCTTTCATTCACGTAAAATTCATGTAAATTAACGGGGCGCTTTCACATAATCATTTTCTTTTGGAAACACGTAAAACCGAGTACTTTAGTTAGAAAAACTCACCTGGCTAGCTTGCTCCAAGCTCCTCACTTACACTTCCGATCTCTAGGCGGAACACCTATTATATTAATAGCGTTCGTCAACATTCGCTCAATTATTACTCGAGTTAAATCCCGAACTTAACCCTAACTCATCTAAATTGGTAGATTACATTCTAGTCCAAAAATCATAATTAATGGTCTTCGCTTACCCAACCAATTGACATACTATACCGGATCCATTAATTTACCCGACTCTAGGTTCTCTACATAAAATTATAACACTTGATTCTAAATAACAAAACCGGATCATAATAATAATAATATGACCAAATTTAATAATCAGCCTATCACACCCTTATTATATAATTATAGACTTTAATAATTAATTAAGCCCAAAACCATAACTAAGCCCAAAAGGACTTAATACATCTCTCGGCCCAACAACCAATTCGGCCCAATAAACCAAATCGGCCCAAACTTGAGTTACGGGCCAACTCCCGGAACATACCGGCTTCCGATTCACACGGTTCAAAACAAAACCCCACATTCCTCGCCATTATTCTAATTTTCCACAAAATATGGCGACAACCTCTTCTTTATTAATTAATCGATACACGACTCCCTAACCAAGATTTCACGTAACATTGCTTAACTTGACAACAAGAATTTATAATCAAAACTCTATAATAATACTCTTAATTGATTTCTCGACCTACACGTTTGACGTTACTTGCAAAAGAATACGTAAGGGAATGGTTTCTTACCCGAATAAAACCTCGCAAAACGAAATGGAATCTGCTGCCTAGGACTCCGGCGACCACTACCGCCGGCCACCACCGGCCGCCGCCGGCCGCCGCCGACCACCGCCACCTTTTCTCTCTCCGACTGTATCTCTCTCACTCTCGCCGGCCCTCTCTCTTCTCGTCGTCTCTCTCACGCAGCTCCTTCTCTCTCTCTGCTCGTCGTCTCTCTCACTTCTCGGCTGTATCTCTCTCACTCTCGCCGGCCCTCTCTCTTCTCGTCATCTCTCTCACGTAGCTCCTTATCTCTCTCTGCTCGTCGTCTTTCTCTCTCCTCGCCGGCGCCTCTCTCTCTCTCCTCGCCGGCGTTTCTCTCTCTTCTCTCTCCTCGGTATCTCTCTCGCGTTCGTCTCTCTCCTCCGTCGTCTTCTCTCTCCTCGCCGGCCATTTCCTTCTCCGGCAGTCTTTCTCTCTCTCGTCTCTCTCTCTAAGACAGCCACAGCCACCTACCCTAAACCCTAAAACTGATTTTCCTATTCTAATACCCACAATACTGCACACTCCAAAAATAAAGGAAGTTTATTTCCTACACTTTTATATTTTGTCCTCAAACTTTCTCACAATAACCAATTCCACCCCTATCTTTTATTTAGATCTCATTACTTATTTTTGAGTTATTACAATCTCCCCTCCTTAATGGAATTCCGTCCCGGAATTCACTCCAACGATAACCGACGAAATTTTTTTTATCGAAGTTCAAACCTCAACTCTTGGAATAAATCTCTCTAATAATAAAATAATAACAACTTACTTTTCCCGCCTTGGTCGCGCAACTCTGATTACACTCCCAATCTCTACTTATACTCGCAACATACCGTCATCCCAATCTTCCTACCTAGATTCATCGCGACTAATTCTTTGATGAACAGGGTGCCATTCTCAAAGACACATCCTCCATAATCCTCGTACTCCTTCTCACAATTTACATTATGCAAATAGAGGTTGTAAATATCTCAATGCTTACAAATCCCTAGTTGCCCTTATCTGATTCTTGACTACAATAACAGTATTCGAACTCGACTGCCCTTCTCTGCTAGTGTAATATAACTACTAACCCTTACCGCACAACGCAGTACAATTCCTTCTCTTGGTCGCGAGCAACTTTAACTTGACCAACTCATTTCAATTATAATTATCAACCCATATCAAGAGTTAAACTCCAATCGAGATGCAATTCATTTCGTTCTATCAACCATAATTTGTCAACTTAGCATCAACATCTCGTTAGGCTGGCATTCACAAAATCCATCAGTTGAAACTGATTTCTTAACTAACAACTCCCACTGAGTAACTCAAAAAAAATCCCAACTTTTCAAAATAATTTGAGAATTACTTATTCCATCACTATCAACAACTTCTCACCTTAACATATCGATTCTCCCATATCAGTTCTTAGTAAGAATCTCTATAGAATTGCAACACATCTTGTAACAACAATTAAATGCCATTACTTAACAAATCCATAACATTTTAATCAACCAATCAAAGGCTTATACATCTATCATGGCATTTCCAATCTATTAATGCTTACATTACCATTTTGATCCACAAACATCATCGTGCCATACGATAAACTTTAACCAACTTTCCAACTATTTCCTTCTAGGATCATTCCTTCACACATAAGAAACAATTCATGCTCTTTAGAGATTTAGCACTTACTATAACACAACATGGCTAACACACTCTTCATCCTCTTTAAACTTCTAATGACCTCAACATATGCTTACTTAGCGACTATTACAACCAAAAACACTTGGTTTCTCCTTTGGAGTAATCTACCACCACTACTCCGTCCTTCCATCCCGATCATAACCGCACCCAAAAGTCAACTTACTCTCTACGTGTTCCAACAATCTGATTAATAGATCGTACATCTCATCCGTAAACCCCAAAAGTTTCTATCTGATGCTTCCTTTCTCTCTAACATTACCTCACTACGATACTAGCTGGTACGTTTAGAATTTGCAATCAATGCCCTTACAACTGTACATTCCCCGCTCATAACATCACACTGCGGACCAAACCTCTCACGGTCATTCGTACACAATTCGCACCTTCCTTCATATTCTCCCGTATACTACATTCGAGTCTATCTCACTACGTAGTCCTTTCCAACTTGTTGAACTATATCCCACGAGTTTTTCAAATTAACTCACACGCAACCATTCTAGTTAGCTCTTCGCGATCTGAGCCCTTACAAACACAACGTATCTCTTACTGACTGATAAAATCTACACACATGCTTCGTTTGTGCTACATGCCTCATCATCCTACGTATCCCTCCGCACCTCGTAAATAGAATGTTTAATTAAAATAATCCTTTTCCATCCTCTTAACGCTCCTACAAGGTGTTCTATCACCTTCCGACCTTCTGGTTCACGTTTTCGGACTCGGCCATCTTACACCGCTATCGACTCCTATAATTACAGACAACTTGCAATTACTTTCTTAACTTATTCTTAAACATGGGTTCCTTTGCGGAACCTAATCCTACCATCATATCACAATTACCTCGCAATACGTCTCCCTCTTTCTGGACCCACTCCTGTAATATCGACCTTACAAACTCTCCTCAAGACTTACATTTCCACCTCACGGATATTTCATTCTTCCTTGCCACACTACTCTTTAACGAGTCGCTAAGACCATCTCTTTGAAGACTTCAAACCCTCCCTCCGGACACAACCGTCCCTTGACAACCGTTCTTCTAGTTACCGAACAAGGTACAGACCCTCATACAATTGACACTATAATTCAATTCTGACTCATTCACTGCTCAACTCTCTTCTTGAACACTTACCAAAATTACAAACGTCCTTCCTGATTTGACCAACAATTTTATACTCTCTGATTTCTTTCTTAGCTTTAAAACGTAATACTCCATGACCTAGTGAGTTCATAGCCTTAATGCATGACATACGTAAAAGAATAAATCATTACGCGCACTTTATCCTTTTAGATAAACAGCACTTGAAAACATCTTAGGTACACATGCCCCCATTACACTTATAAATTCAACGCCCTGCCCAACGATCTCGAGAATCGTTCGCATGCAACTTTCCATAAACTTAATCTCACTCCTGCTGAACGATGTCAATACGACAGTGATATATTGCATGAAAATCTTTTTTTTTTATTTGGCACAATTTTGAAAGAATTACCGTCGCTAGGTAAATCAGTTGGTTTTCGTACTCATAAATAACTCCAACATGTCGTTACTCACCTTGGTTATAAAAGTTTTGCATTTAATCGCTTTCTTGACTTTTGCAATAATTTAACTCATCATGAAAAGAGCAAAATGCTTTACAAATCAAAAAAAAACAAAAAAACTCGAAACTTCTTGGTGCCACGTGGATGAAATCTCCTTTTTCTTTTAAACATACGCGTGCACATTCTGACTCATTTTCGATCAAAATTTATCTCTACATATTTAACTTAAATCGTGAGAATTTCATGTTACATAACAAAAAGACACCATGCATGAGACTCTACTTGCATTTGAAGGCTACTCACTCTAACAAGGTCAGCTGCTTTGCTTGCTTATCCTATCCTTGCCATTCTACCTACGACTAACAGTCGCCCCCTCGATCACGCAACAACTTGCTGAACACACTTTCCACATCTCGCTTACTCAACCTCTTCATACTATTTCGTTCTAATCACTATCTCATTTTCTACTTTTACATGCTTTCATTTCACAATAGGTATCTTATTTCATTTACACTACCTTTGAAAAGCTCGACTAAGAAGTCGGGGTTCTAGTGATACATTCAAAATTTCAACACTGTTATTCCTTACCGTTATATCTGATCTCATCCCACTATTTCTAGAACTGGGGCTTTCTAGAAACAAGAGTCTTACTCAAAACCAATCATTTTATCTCTTCGAACCCACGAAGATCAATTTCTATAAGATTCATAACATTTTAAACAACATTTCGCCTCTACGATGTATACATTATTCACTTCATAAAGATTTCTCATGAAACTTCCCCAACAAGGAGTCTCAGTCTACACCTCAGAGATCTCGTTGACATTTTAACGTACTGAAACACGGCATAAATACTGGGTAGGTTAATAAGGTAGGTTAAGCACATACATGTACCTGTAAGTTTGCAATTACACTGGCCAGGTGGAATCTCAAACTTACCTTACATGACAGTCCTCAGTACCCTATTAGTCATATTTCTACAATAGTGTCATCTTAACGCATCTTCTGTATTTACAATAGTGCCCTCCTAACGCATTTCCTGATTCTCAGTTGTGATTTCTACTCCCAAGTTTAAGTTTAGGCCCGTCCGGTCACCTAAATCCCTTAAACTATGGCTCTGATACCATTTGTAACAACCCAAAAATATAATAGAACAAACATAGCATTTAAAGCATAAATTTACAAAACTGGGTCCCAAAAATTCCGTTACATCATACGTAAACTAAGGTTGGCGGAAACAACCTATACACAACTGAGAATAATCTAACTTCTACTAGAGGCACCTGCCCTATCACTAGCTGCTTCCGTACTCTACCTTGCTGCTTACTCATTTATCTGAGCCTCCAATAAAACGCTTACCTGAAAAGGGTTTTGATTTTGAAAAGCGAGGGTTAGACCATGAGGTCTAGTGAGTCCCCCTTAAAACATTTTCACAAGCCATTTAAAGAAAACATTTACTTCAAAACAGTAACGTATCAATCAAGTTCTCAACAATGGTATGCACAGCGGAGAAGACCATGATAAACACCCTACAAAGCCGGGTACGGCAACACCCTACTAAGCCGGGTACGGCAACTCAACACCTTACAAAGCCAGGCACGGCAACTCAACACCTTACAAAGCCAGGCACGGCAACTCAACACCTTACAAAGCCAGGCACGGCAACTCAAGAGGTCTTCCACTGTGCAACCCGACTCTGCCATGGCAATTTAACAAAACATGCAGTTTCACACACTTGAGGGCAATCCTCCTTTAATAGCAAAATAACACTTTTCACGGAAAACATTCGTAAAAGCTTGTAGACAAATCATGCTCATAAACATACCCTGATCAGTAAAACATAAAGCTTTCATTCACGTAAAGTTCATGTAAATTAACGGGGCGCTTTCACATAATCATTTTCTTTTGGAAACACGTAAAACCGAGTACTTTAGTTAGAAAAACTCACCTGGCTAGCTTGCTCCAAGCTCCTCACTTACACTTCCGATCTCTAGGCGGAACACCTATTATATTAATAGCGTTCGTCAACATTCGCTCAATTATTACTCGAGTTAAATCCCGAACTTAACCCTAACTCATCTAAATTGGTAGATTACCTTCTAGTCCAAAAATCATAATTAATGGTCTTCGCTTACCCAACCAATTGACATACTATACCGGATCCATTAATTTACCCGACTCTAGGTTCTCTACATAAAATTATAACACTTGATTCTAAATAACAAAACCGGATCATAATAATAATAATATGACCAAATTTAATAATCAGCCTATCACACCCTTATTATATAATTATAGACTTTAATAATTAATTAAGCCCAAAACCATAACTAAGCTCAAAAGGACTTAATACATCTCTCGGCCCAACAACCAATTCGGCCCAATAAACCAAATCGGCCCAAACTTGAGTTACGGGCCAACTCCCGGAACATACCGGCTTCCGATTCACACGGTTCAAAACAAAACCCCACATTCCTCGCCATTATTCTAATTTTCCACAAAATATGGCGACAACCTCTTCTTTATTAATTAATCGATACACGACTCCCTAACCAAGATTTCACGTAACATTGCTTAACTTGACAACAAGAATTTATAATCAAAACTCTATAATAATACTCTTAATTGATTTCTCGACCTACACGTTTGACGTTACTTGCAAAAGAATACGTAAGGGAATGGTTTCTTACCCGAATAAAACCTCGCAAAACGAAATGGAATCTGCTGCCTAGGACTCCGGCGACCACTACCGCCGGCCACCACCGGCCGCCGCCGACCACCGCCACCTTTTCTCTCTCCGACTGTATCTCTCTCACTCTCGCCGGCCCTCTCTCTTCTCGTCGTCTCTCTCACGCAGCTCCTTCTCTCTCTCTGCTCGTCGTCTCTCTCACTTCTCGGCTGTATCTCTCTCACTCTCGCCGGCCCTCTCTCTTCTCGTCATCTCTCTCACGTAGCTCCTTCTCTCTCTCTGCTCGTCGTCTTTCTCTCTCCTCGCCGGCGCCTCTCTCTCTCTCCTCGCCGGCGTTTCTCTCTCTTCTCTCTCCTCGGTATCTCTCTCGCGTTCGTCTCTCTCCTCCGTCGTCTTCTCTCTCCTCGCCGGCCATCTCATTCTCGCCGGCCATTTCCTTCTCCGGCAGTCTTTCTCTCTCTCGTCTCTCTCTCTAAGACAGCCACAACCACCTACCCTAAACCCTAAAACTGATTTTCCTATTCTAATACCCACAATACTGCACACTCCAAAAATAAAGGAAGTTTATTTCCTACACTTTTATATTTTGTCCTCAAACTTTCTCACAATAACCAATTCCACCCCTATCTTTTATTTAGATCTCATTACTTATTTTTGAGTTATTACAACAGGAACAAACATGGTCGGTCATATGGACTGTCGCGTGAAGATGGTTATCCTGAACCTCGTACCTCCCATACCCGATTTCTCTTACCCTCCATGTCGACGCGTGACGCGCCCTGAAGAGAACTATCTCCTCCACCGCTGGTGTGAGTCTACTTTGCAGCTCAACTTCTTTTCGGCGTCGAAGTTGGTACCACTCTTGTTGAAAGCTCCGAAAGTAGTCCATAAGACTAACAATCGGACATCTACGCGCAAAACGGGAGAGTGCATTCATCGACTCTGCACTATTGGAGGTCAAAATGTCATACCGTTGTGCAGGAAAATGGGCCGCGGACCACCTCTCCGGTCCAACATCGTCCATGACTTTGGCTGCTTTGTGTGCACTAACTCGTAGAAGATTCATGTACCGGTCAAACTCCCGATCTGTATATGCTCTGCATGCCGCCCAGTAGACATCCTTGTAGGTGGTAATACGTTTGTCCTGGGTTTTGGCGTTCATCTCCAAATGTCGACAACAATATGCGTGTGGGGCGTTTGGGTACATGGCAGAGATTGCGGCGCTTATGGAAGGAGCCCTGTCGGACATAAACACCAACCCTTACGGGTCTCCAATAGCTTGTCTCAACATGGACATAAACCAAGTCCACTCGTCCCCGGTTTCGGACTTGCCTACTCCGAAAGCTACTGGAACGATGGAGTTATCCCCGTCCATGGCAACCGCCAGGAACATCATACCCAAGTAAGGGCCCTTTAAATGGGCAGCGTCTATTACCAGGACACGACGCAGATTTGCCAAAAATGTGCGGATCTGCAAAAACGTAGGTGGTTTACCTTTGTAAATGTTATAGTTTATAATGTGTAAACATATGACGTGTTAAAATACGTACCGCGGGTCCAAGGGCCACGAAGCACATCTCAAACCGTCCATGTGAATCGGTCCTTAGTTGGGTGGCAGTACCTGGATTCTGCAGCTGCAAATTATATAAATATGCTGGGAGTCGTTCATACGACTCCTCGAACGTGCCTCTCACCAATAGCAGTGCCCTGCATCGCGCATGCCAAGCTTGGTGGTAACCAATCGTGACGCCGAACTGCTGGTGTACATCGTCCATGATGTCCTTTGGACGCAATGACCTGCTAGCATTAACAAATTTGCCTTTCAGTATCGCTCCCAAAGTCCTTTTAGTGGCTTGTTTGTGTTTGGGATTCAGTTGCGTCCTCGTACAAGTGTGTACGTCGTGCAACTTTCTAACAAGTAACACCCCTCCTTTCTCTCCCGCGGGCCTCGCGTACATCCTCCACTTACAGTTTTCTCTTGCACATTCAACTTCGTATCGGGTTTTGTCGGATCTCGACGTGTGACTTTCGAAACCCTCTTCCATGAACTTAAGTCCGACCTGACTTGCCAAGTGATCTTTCGAATCAAATATCTGACCTACATTTAACCTTAAACTGCGATTATAAGGTGTATGTTCGTAGGTTTGTGTCTGGGTATTCTGGTCTGGAAGAATAGGGGGCATATCAAAATAGTCATTTAACTGACTAAATGATTTATTACTAGGGGTATATTCTTCGTGATCATCACTATCGGTATCTGATCTGTCTATATCAGCATTACCCGTTTTGAAAACATAGGTTTTGTCATCAGCAACTCCAGCACAATGTTCTTCTTGTGGTTGTTGTTGTTGCGTCTCCGGAACATAATCAGGAATACAGTCGTCAGGCTGAAATTGAGAATCAGGCTGCTCCATTTGGAGGTCTTCGTCTTCAGCGTCGTCATCACCTTCGTCGCACACCGATGAATCGGCATACACAAAAAGTAATGGCGGTCTTTCTGATTCAGCTGCAAAGTGCAGAAAACCAGAGATATCCCCATCGTTGGATAACTCCACAATTGACCCATCACCATTTTAAACACTAACTTGCAAACAGCAGAAGGATCGATTCCACATTTTTGCATGGCGTATGTAACAAACTTCTGATGAGTAAAGTTTACTGGCAATTTTACACCATGCTTAGATTTATAAACAAAATTCCACTCATTGTTGTCTTGCACCCATTCACCATCGAAACAGAAAAATAACTTAGCTTTTGCAATAGATGAACTCATTTTTTCAGTAGTATCTCAAAAACAGATGGAATGGGTGTGAATTATGGATTGCATTTTAATAATATTTATGGATGAAACAACCAACATGAATTGCAACCACAAATTGGTATTCCAAGTTCAATAATTCAACATTGATGAAACAAGCCAGTGAATTTGAACCACAAATTCGTCTTCCAATTACAATAATTGCGGAAAAAAACATAAATAAACAGTAAAAGGATGCAAGATTCATGCAAATACAGGGGCCAAAAACATAATTTTTTTTGCCCATCGTGGGCAACCCCCGCGGGCAGGGACCAAAAGTGTTACCGCAGGCATAGTTTAGGGGCTCCACGGGACTTTTGGCCAAAGAATTGTGACATGGACCAAAAGCGTACCGCATGCATAGTTGGGGGGCTCCGCGGGCAGGGACCAAAAGTGTCACCGCGAGCATAGTTTAGGGGCTCCGCGGGACACTTTGGCCCAACACGGGTGCCACGTAAGCCCTATCCCGCGATCGCGGGGTCCACCGTGGAAAATTTGGGTATTTTGGTAAACTCAGCGAGATTTTGGGTATTTTGGTAAGTCAAAGTCAAACTTTGGGTATTTTAATTAAATTCCCATATATATATATATATATATCTACTAGATAATTACCTGCGCGCGAAGTATCTCAAATTTAAAGCCGAGAATTCGAAAAAATAATTATGTTTCATGTTCATATTTATACGCTTTTAAATCGCATATCAGATGTATAAAATTAAAGATCAATATGGTTAATTGGTCAAAAAAATTGGAGGAAATAATATAATCATGATTAAGAAAGTATAAATAATTAAATATACTATACTAAAATATTTGCATATTATATTTTTGAAAAAGGTTCGAAGTCATAATTCAAAAGTCAGTTGATAAGTGATTTTTTTTTCAAGTAATTAAATATTTTATGATAATTTAAGGGTGTTTCGTTGACAGAATAAAATTTGATAGAATTGTAATTCGTAGAACGAATTCGACTTTGAAGTAAAAATTGATATGAAATTGCAAAAAGAAAATCACGACAATTTAGTGATTATTTGTATCAAATCTCATACTAATTTCAACAAATCACATACTAATCACGACACATTAATTCGTATATATTTATGATATTTAATAATATAATTAAATCCAAAAATATTCAATATTGAACTCATTTCGAAGGTATTGACGAAGCGATTACAATGGTATAATTTGTAAAAAATAGAAATGTTTTTAATGCATTTTAGTTCATATACATTATTTATGTTTGTATGATAAAAGTTTAAAATGAAAAATAAAAAAGTAAGAGATTAAAAGTAACTACATATCTAATCATAAGGGTAGTAAATGTAACGTATAAATTAAAAAAATTGAATTAAGGAGAGATTTAAGGAGGAGTGAATGTGGGTGTGCTAATTGAACTTATAATATAAACTGTGTCCAGATACATGTTTAGGCGGGAAATTACTGTAGTCGGCTCACCAGAAGACGACACGTGGCATGCGAGTTACTTATTTATTGTATGTATAGATTTATTTACATAATCTTTTTAATAAATTTAGTGTGAAAATATATTTAGAATAATCCATTTATATAAAAAAGTGTTGATGGTTGAATATGAATTATGGTATGTATCAACAATTATACTATTTTTGTGTGAAAATGTTGTTGATGAATATGATTATAGATGTTCTAAGAGACTGAATGGTTAAATGTACTCGATATTGAAGAATGATTGATAAAAAGATTAAAGAGTTGTTTGGTTAGTTTTCAATTACGTTTTGTATGAATAAATGTATGTGTGAATTATCCTGTCGTTATAAATTAGGAATTATTTGTTTGGATGAGTTTTCATAAAATCTCATAAGAACAACTATTACCAAATAAATCTACAAAAACATCTTCAAATTATTTAAAGATGAAACCTTAGGTGCCGTTTGGTTCATAAGTTCTAGAGGAATCTAATGAAACTTGAATTGTTGAATTCTTTTAACCAAATTTTAATATAATAACCAAGGTCCTAAAAGGGAAAGAATAAGAGTTTTGTGGAGAATGTTGTAAACTTATAACTTCGGGGCTATTTTGTAAATTTTGGAAAAAGGATATAAAACCCTCAACTTTGGCTCAAAACCCTAGGTCTTGACAATCATACTGGGCGACTGTGTGTGTTTGTGCGTGTAAAGAGCAGAGAGCTGAGAGAGAAAAGATAAATTGGCACCTGCAATCTTGGAAGGAGAAGAAGACTCTCCATCAAGCAATTCAAGGTAACCTCTACCATCTCTTAGTAGTTATTGGATTTCTAGTAATCGGGATTGTGAGCAGGGATGATGAAGTTTGATTAATCAATTGACTGTTAAGGGTGGGGTTGATTGTAGTTTTATGACGTTAAAAAGGGGTTAAGGGAGTTTGGATAATGAACCCATGAGCCGGAGACTTAGAAATCGGTTTAGGAGAGTTAATCCCTGAACCTTGTTATGAGCAGCGTCACCGTCCGTCTTCTTCGCGTTCCGAAATCCGCCTAATCCGGAAGTGGAGTCCGGATGCAATCCGGAAATGGAGTCCGGAAGTGACTCCGGAATCCGGAAGTGAGAGGTCCGGATTAGTGTTGTCCGAAAAGGGATCCGGAAAAGAGGATCCGGTACACTGGTTTCAGATTGTGGGTTCATTTTGAGTGGAGATCATCTAGGGAACTGTCAGAATAACCTTGAGGGTCAAACTTAAGACTTACCCCCCTTTCGTCTTCTTTATTTAATAGGTGTCCCACCTAGAGAACCGAAGTCTAAGTAAGGAGTTTTGAGTAAGGACGACATGTGAGTTCTCTAACTGTTGAAAGATATTGAATGCAAATTTAATTCAATGCGAGATTTCGAAATGGTATGTTTTATTGTATGATAATGCTTGCTGAGAAAGTGAATTATTTATGTATGTATACATTGAAAGTAGTCGTGTATTGGCAAAGTCGGGGGGGGGGGGTGTCCCGCCAGTGCTCATACCGGGGGGCGTGTCCCGTTTATGCAATGGAAGGAGTGACCCAGTAAGGCAGTGTGAGACTGACACATCGTCATCAATGTGTGACTTCAGTGTGCCACTTACATGTGCAACTATATGTAGAATTTTGATGCTTAAAATTATCGTTTTCAATTGTTATGAAATGTTTAAAATGTTTGTTGAAACTGTTGTTTTATGGGAGCTCACTAGACTTCATGGTCTAACCCTCGCTTCATTTTCAAAATAACCTTTTACAGGAAGCAGTTAGTAGGAAGTTCCGGCCAGAACAAAGAGAAGATTTAGAGAGAGGATGCTCCTAGATTTTAGTCATTTCCGCTTATTTAATAGACTTTAGCTTATTTCTCAGTTGTGAATAGATTGTTCCGCAAACCTAATTTTGATACGGTTGTACTCGGTTGAAATTTTGGCATCCTTTTGGATGGTTTCCTTTATTGTTTATTGTTATGCTTTATTTTTAAATGGTGGGTTGTTACATTTAATTTTCCGTTTGGTTCATTTTTTAAGGGAATAAATCTTTAAAATCCAATGAATTTCACAAAATAAGGGATTTGAACATTCTTTAACAATAAGATGAAATTTTTGATGGAATGATTTATTCATTCTCTTCTCTCTACTCAATTTATCATTGCAATTTGAATTCATTTGATAAAATTTTATTCTCTTGTTTGGTTCATTCTTTTTAAGGAATGAAATCTTCAAAATACAATGAATTTCACAAATAAAAAATTTCAAGGTTCTTAACAATAACGTGATATTTTGATGGAATAAAATGTTAATTCTTTTTTCTTTTGATTTAACTTTAAATATATAAAAAAACAATTTAACAAAGGGGATTTAATTAAAATACCCAAAATCTCATCAACTTTACCAAAATACCCAAATTTTTCGAGGTGGGCCCCGCGATCGCGGGCCCACGCCCACGTGTCACGACTCTTTGGCCCTTAGGTTGAAGCCAGATGTCATGCGACAGTGTTCCATTCCAAGATGGTTGTCTGAACATCTGTCTTGGAGGTATGACATTAAAAGAGATTGTGATTTTTGAGGGATGGTTTTCACTTGACCAATAGTAGTTGCTTGCTGGGTGATGGCTTTGTTTTTATGAAAAAAATGCTTGTTTATTTGATTTATGACTGAAAATATGATAAATGCACGTTCTTGAGAAGTCTCATGAGTAGGTACCATGTTTACGCGAGGGCAGAGATAGAGCAGAAAAATTTGAATACCTTTGAACTTGTCGGGTAAAATGACTTGGTTTAATCATCATAGAAGCTTTTATTTTTACTTGTATATTTTAGTTGTTTGTCATAAGTTGCACTCTTTCACATACAAATGTCTTAATTTTATGGATTTTTTTTGCTGTAAGTTGCTTATTCAAGTGCAACTTTTATCTTGTCAAAATAAATCGTGTTTCTTGTGGCATGTCATGCATGTAGCATGCAACTAAGTTTACATCTAATTATGGGGGACTAATAAAGCGTACTTGCATTTATGTTTATTTGTCAATCAATTGTTTAGTAACCTTTCCTTGGTATAACTTTTCTTATGCATGATGCATAATTCACCATTTTTATTGTATATGAATAATGCTGTGTTGCTTACAGCCTGAGCATTGGGGAGATGTACCATGGGATATCTGGTATGTACATTTTCAGTAACCCCTAAATGCCACATAATTGCTAACACATTGAGGCTGAGAATACCGCTACTTTGCTGGGTTTGATTTACCAAATGTGTTCCACATTCTCATCAAGAATGAAACATGCTCTGTTTTTTAACCTATAGAACAAAGTGAAGCAATAGACGATGATGAAGATGGCACACTATTCAGGGGGCCAATTTTACTATTAAATCTTATAAAATTTATGTCATTCTAAGATGGTAAGCAACTAAAAGTTTATTTTCTGTCTGACAGTTCAGTTCATTTCGGTAATGTTGCAACTCTAAATAATAGATGATAGTGCTATGGATGAACTTGCAAGGTATGATTTGACTTTTCATACTAGTTTTAGTTGAAAATCTGGGAAAAGTTTTCTATTTGAAGAGTCTGCTGTAAAGTTCAATATATTGATTGAAATTTCTCTAAATTTGGGTATCTGTATCTATCTCGAAGTTGAATATTTGCCCATTTGGCGTCAAAAATCAAAGTGCATCTTTTTTTTTAAACATGAGAAATTTGTACCTTATTTCGAAACACAAAGTTTTCCTTTCCTTTCAACAGAACCCGATTCTTTATCCTTTTCTAGAATGCTTACGTTTGTATATTCTTAAGGGTGTGTCAAAAAAATACCTTACCCTTGTACTTCTTGAACCACAGCTTCAGGATTAGGATGTCGATGAGGAACGGTGAGGTTAAAAGTAGCTCTAATGACAGAGAGGAGAGATGTTAAGAAGCAAAACAAGAGAATGTAGGTAGTAGAAGAGTGAGCGGGATGCATCTTTTTTTTCTTCTTCTGATTTCGAAGGATAAATGCAATAAATGGAAGGGGGTTTAATGGCTTTATCTAGAAAAGTCAACCAATACAGTTGGCTTCAACATGAATGGCCTCAGGTTCAGAGGGAGGAAGGAGCAAACCATGTGAAAATGAAAGAAAGATTGAAGCAAAGTTCTGCTAAGAAAGGTAGCACATTTATCAAGTATGTGTGGATTGTAATAATTTTCTACTTGGATGGTTACTCTGGTGGCACTTTGTTTGTAATATTAATCTTTTTACGTTGTTATTCTTGTAAGTTGGTACACAGCTAAAAGGTAATGTTTTTCAGTCTTACAGTTCTTTGTTAGGGGCATGCAGGAGCTCTAAATGAAGCCAGGAAGCTGTTTTAGCAAAGCAGCATGGTAGAAGCAGTTACAGATGATACTAGGAAGCTACACTAGATACTTATATGTATTTGAGAGTAAGTTTGATGTGGGTCTGTTAGTTGTGTTATCACAATTGCAGTGGTGAGGGAGTGTTTTGCTAAACTTGCTACACACATATGGGTAGTCAAATAACCTTTGATTCGACTCCAGCAAGCGGGTACAACATGATTCACTTGATTGTAAAGGTATTAACCTGCATATTATAACTATTCTTTTATCCTAGAGATAGACAGAGAAACAAACAATTGTAATTTGTTGATAGTGTTAAAAAGGAACATCTAATAAGTTACAAGTGGGCGGTGTCATTGATTGCCGGTTGCGTATCATCTTCAGATGGCTCTGTCTCTTTGGTACTGCTGTATTCTTATGGTATTTAATGGTAGTTCAAATTATAATACTGTCAGTTATTATATAACCCGTTCTTTTGCAGACTTTGTGGATATGGGACTCAATTAAAACATTTAAGCGTGTGTAACAAATCTATATGCTTGTATTTACGGTGGCGATGAAGTGCTGTCTTAATCTTGCTACACATGGGTACTCAAATGAACCTTTGATCCGACTCCAAGCAGGAGGGTAGAGCCTGATTGTAAAGGTATGAACCTGCATGTTATACTTCAATAATTGTTTCCACCCCTGTTAGATCATTCCATTTCATGTTTCTCGCCCTGAGGTTGAAGCCAACTATCATGCAATAGCGGTTTCTGGATAGTTCTCTAAACATCGGTCTTTTTTCGGTCATCGTCCTTTTTCCCTCCACTTCTTTGCATGCATTTTGCTATTAGGTTTTATGTTAATATGTTCATTATATATGAGGAAACATTAGAATTTTGATACTTTTCATAGAATCATGCACACTAATGCCCCATCAATTTAGGCTTTTTCCAGAATACTTGTTTCAAGTGGCTCATCTTTATTTGTTTTTTTGCAGTTACTGTTTACCCTATTAGATCTTGATTGATTACATCATCCTGATTGGTTCCAACTTATTCACAAGTTTCAGGTTCTCTTTTGGATAGAAATAATCTGTTTTAGCTTCTTTAATTTAGTCATGCAACAGTGATTTCTAGATGGTTGTCTGAACATTTGTTTTCGAGGTATGGCAACAAAAGAGATTGTAGTTTTCGAGGGATGGGGTTTCGCGTGACCAATACTTGTCTGGGTGATGGCTTTGTTTGTTTTTAAGAAAAGACAATGCTTGTTTCTTTGATTTCTGATTAAAACATATGAAAAATGCATGTTCTTGATGGCATTCTGAAGTCTCATAAGTCGTGCAGTTCAATTCGGGATCGGTTTTGTTCTTATTTTAGCTCCCATACATTTAAGCATGTGTAACAAATCAATATGCTTGTATTTACAGTGGTGATGGAGCGCTGTGCTAATCTTGCTACACATGGGGTACTCAAATGAACCTTTGATCCGACTCCAAGCAGGAGGGTAGAGCCTGATTGTAAAGGTATGAACCTGCATATTATACTTCAATAATTGTTTCCACTTCATGAAATTTCTCTATTTTACAAATAAAACAATTTGTTCATGAATGTCAAACTTCTATACATTTCTGTCTCTCAATTATCTCATTTCACTCACATCTGTGTTTCTAGTCCTACTTACAACTTTAAAAGATCATTTCAGATGTCATGCAACAGTGGTTAGTGGTTTCTGGTTTCTGGACGGTTGTTTGAACATCAGTTTTCGGAGGTATGGCAGTTCAAGAGATTGTGCATTTAGAGATTCGGTGACTTATGGTGCATTTAGAGGTATGGCATTTCAATAGATTGTCCATTCAAGAGGTTGTTTGAACATCAGTTTCTGGTTTCTTGTATATGTGACGACTTACTCTATTCTTAAGAAAGAAAGTTTTTTATATGATTTGCAATCTTCAACATATGAAGCGTTTGGGAAGAAATCTTGTTCATAAATGGGGCTATGATCATCTTGGAAGTAGGGTTAACTTTTAGGACCATAATCTGAATTACCAAACATAGAAACACTTTAGAATGCTTACGTTTGTATATTCATAAAAACATACAAAATGCTTTGGAAATCCTTCATTATTGTATTCTGTTGAGATTTTGATAGTTTATTTCATCAATCCAGCCTTCTTAGTAATTGGTAAAAACATTTCTCTTCAATCTTTGCCCATGGATCAACTACATACTGTACTTTTGCAGACTTTGTGAGATGGAGATATTGCATCAGTGGATATTTCATGGTGTTCTCCTTAAGTTTATTTTTGGATTTGCACTGTATTAGTTCTCTACTGATTTGCATCAAGCTTGCAGATTTTGTCCTGTGTCAAGTAGTAGATTGAGAAATAAACAAAGATGAGCAGTAAGTGCAAGGGAAAGATCCATATTTACAGCTGGTAACTTTCACTTTCTTTTTCTTTGTTCCGAGTCAAGTAGTAGATTAAGAACTTTAACAAAGATGAGCAGTAAGTGCAAGGGACAGATCAATATGAATAACTGGTAAGTTTTCTTTTATTTGATTTACTATTGGAGTGGTTCAAAGTTATACTCCCTCTGTCTTTGCACCTCTGCTTCTTCCGTATATTATTTCGACTTCATGAAATATCCCTATTTACAAGAGACTCATTTGTCAACAAGTCCATGAACGTCAAATCTCCGTAGGTTACTAAAATATCAATTACTTTATTTCACCCATGTCAGCCTTTTTAATCCTGCTCACAAGTTCTAAAGATCAATTCAATTTTAGTTTTTCCCTCACGACCCTAAGGTTGAAGCCAGATGTCATGCGACAGTGTTCCATTCCAAGATGGTTGTCTGAACATCTGTTTTGGAGGTATGGCATTAAAAGAGATTGTTATTTTTGAGGGATGGTTTTCACTTGACCAATAGTACTTGCTTGCTGGGTGATGGCATTGTTTTTAAGAAAAAAATGCTTGTTTCAATACAAGAAAATGGTAATTAAGCATGCAACTAAGTTTACTTCTAATTATAGGGGACTAATAAAGCGTAATTGCATTTATGTTTATTTGTCAATCAATTGTTTAGTAACCTTTCCTTGGTATAACTTTTCTTATGCATGATGCATAATTCACCATTTTTATTGTATATGAATAATGCTGTGTTGCGTACAGCCTGAGCATTGGGGAGATGTACCATGGGATATCTGGTATGTACATTTTCAGTAACCCCTAAATGCCATATAATTTCTAACACATCAAGGCTGAGAATACCGCTACGTTGCGGGTTTGATCTACCAAATGTGTTCCACATTCTCATCAAGAATGAAACATGCTCTGTTTTTTAACCTATAGAACAAAGTGAAGCAATAGACGATGATGAAGATGGCAAACTATTCTGGGGGCCAATTTTACTATTAAATCTTATAAAATTCTTGTTCTTCTAAGATGGTAAGCAACTAAAAGTTTATTTTCCATGTGACAGTTCAGTTCATTTCGGTAATGTTGCAACTCTAAATAATAGATGATAATGCTATGGATGAACTTGCAAGGTATGATTTGACTTTTCATACGAGTTTTAGTTGAAAATCTGGGAAAAGTTTTCTATTTGAAGAGTCTGCTGTAAAGTTTAATATATTGATTGGAATTTCTCTAATTTGGGTATCTATATCTATTTCAAAGTTGAATATTTGCCCATTTGGCCTCAAAAGTCAAAGTAAATTTGTACCTTGTTTTGTGAACATAAAGTTTTCCTTTCCTTTCAACAGAAGCTGATTCTTTATCCTTTTCTAGAATGCTTATACTCCTTCAGCGTGTCGAGCAAGGTGAAGTTAGGGGTTTGAAAAATATCTATTTTTAGCACATGAGAAGCTAAACAACACTTACATGGGGTGATGTGAATAAATGAGGATGAATATGGCCAATTGTCTCTTTACTCTGGTGGCACTTTGTTTGTAATATTAATCTTTTTACGTTGTTATTCTTGTAACTTGGTACACAGCTAAAAGGTAATGTTTTTCAGTCTTACAGTTCTTTGTTAGGGGCATGCAGGAGCTCTAAATGAAGCAGGGAAGCTGTTTCAGCAAAGCAGTGTGGTAGAAACAGTTACAGATGATACTAGGAAGCTACGCTAGATACCTGTATGTATGTATTTGAGAGTAAGGGTGTGTTTACTTGTGTGATTAACGGAATACTACGTTTTTCATTGAATATTACAAACCATGTAGTTTGATTAAACAATGATTATCTTGGAAATAAAATCTGAACCATCAGACATGCAAACACTTTAGCATCTATATTCTAACAAACTTTAAAAAAAAAGTTGGAATTCCTATTCTACTGAGATTTTGATGTTGGTAAAAGTGTTTTTGCTTGCCATGGGTAAACTACATATTGACAAACTTTGTGAGATGTAGATATCATCACATCACAGTCACAGGTATGGGAAAGGAAGGTCTAATATAAGTTTGGGCAGTGTCAATTGTCATCTTGTCGATTGAGTATCATCTTCAGAGTTTGGCCATCAGTAATATCCGTCCCTAAAAATATGATAAAATAGATAAAGAACATAAGACTCCTCGCTATCTTAAATCCAAACACATTCATAAAATAAATTTTACACTTTTATATATTACATCCTTTTTCCACAAACTAATAATATAATCCCTTAGGGTGTGTTTGGTACACTGGACATGACATAACATGACAAAGATCACTGTCCCATGTTTGGCAGAACTTTTATGTGGAACAGACAGGAACAGAGTGAAACAAGCTGGAACAGGCATGTTCCACCCCTACCCCATGGAACAAGCTGGAATATAACCTCAAAATAAAATCAAATTCTATTCTAAAAACATCAAATACACGTTATATTTTATATTTTGTTCATTATTTAAATTTTATTTATTTGTATTTTGTCTAATGTTATCTGTTTTGTTCAGTTCTGTCTACCAAACGTTGAACAACGTTTCTGTCATGTTCTGTTCTGTCCTGTCCTGTCTTGTTCTGTTCTATCATGTTTGCGTACCAAACGCACCCTTAATTACATTAAAGATCCGAGAACAATCAAACTCATTTTCAAATAATATATATTTATATAAAATACCATTTTTAGCACACTTTATATAAAATGGCAATTTTCAAACAAACTTTTTTTATAAATGGTAACTTTCATAACTTTTTATAAATTGATAATTTATAATTGCTAGTATACAATCGTATAAAGTTGTAATAAATGTATAATAAATTATATATTTGAGTGTTTGCCAAATTTTAATTATTTAAAATACTAATAAGTAAACAAAATCATTCTTATATATTCTTAAAGTATTAAAATATAGAGTATTGCATTTTTGGTCCCTGTGGTTATAGTATTTCTTTGAAAGAGAGACCTAAACTTCAATATCTCAAGAAGTGGTCCCTCAGTTTTCAATTTTGCTCCAAATGTAGTCCCTGGTCACTAAACCCGTTAAAAAACTCAGTTAGAGCCAGGGGCATTTTCGTCCAACCATGTTTTTGTCCTCCTTTTGCATTTTTGTTTATATTTCTCTTATTTTTGTAAAACCCATAACATTATAAGGACCAATTTTGTAACTTGTATGGAAACCACTTCCCATCCCACCCACCCCCACCCACCATTTTTTCCTACGGAGACCTTCCACCGCCCCATTTTTTTCGGCGGTGACCTTCTCTCTCTCTCTCTCTATATATATATATATATATATGTTGGTCCCGAAGGCCTATACAAGTTTGTAGAAGGGGGGGGGGGGGGGGTTGAATACAAACACACAGATTTTACTTTTCTAAATTGTTTATTGATAAATCATTAACAATTTACAGCTTGTTGCGGAGACAAGATTAAGGATAAACCTAAATCTAAACAAGTTGGAACACTAAGGTTTCTTGCACTAAGAAAGATAAGGAAATTACTAATAATAACCTATCTTGAGATAAGAGATTTGAACTTGTCCAGAGTTAGCAAGTTACTTCAAAAGAAGTGAGTTCATCTCTTTATATACTGCATGCATTTAATGCAAGTCAGTATATACTTTACACGTGTCATCAGCTGGTTGGTTGCATGTCATTGACCTTGGTTGACAACCTTAGTAGCCGTATGGATGAATAGTGTAGTATCAGAGTGGTTGTACGATTTCAGATATTCGGAGGTTCTTTTCTGACAATTCGTACGGAGTCGTGCAAGGGTGGTTGAGACAAAAATACTTTGTACGGAGGACTTCATGATCATCTTTCGTTGATTCAGCGATTATCATTTACTATTCAGCAGATGATAAAGTTCAGCGATAGCTGAAGTCTTGTACTTGATACTTCACGTTGAGTGGACAAATCTGAGTCTTCGCTGATCCACATCAGTTCATTAGGAGACTTGTCGCTGGTTCTTGAGCTTGATCTTCGACTTCAGCGTAGAACCTTTGTTGACGTGAAACTTGTCTTCAGGGATCATAAGTAAACAATTAACTTATCAGCGATCATCATAATGACTGAACAGACTCAGAGCATTAATGATGAACAGTGTTCGCTGAATGTTTAATTTAAAAGAGCGAGAGTTCCTATCAGCGGTACTGTAAGATCTTAGTACTTATCAGCGATAGTGAATCTCTGATACATATTGTTTACTTACAATTTTCACTAAGTATTTAAGAGATGGTCATTATCAAATCACTGAGGGTTTGGATCAACAATCTCCCCCTATTTGATTATGACATAGCAACAAAGAAAATTGTTATTTAATGAAAACATAAGGATAAAAAGAACTCATAAAATATTTGTCCCTTTTACTGTTTTCTGGGATCTTTTCAGTACTGATGGAGTAAAGTACGTTCGCTGAAATCTTTCTTTAAAATATTGAATCAGGTTACAATGAAGAACAGAAAGATTACAAGTACAAGCGAAATAATTTACAAGTACAGAAGGATAACTGATACAATAGAGAAAAAGGAGATTATATCAGTTTTCAAAGGGTTCTTCCTTAATGAGAAGTTCATCAAGGGTCTTTTTAGTGGGGATCATCCAGTCAGGGACTTTTACTCCTTGATTCTTTAACTTCAGAGCAGCTTCAAAAATCAAGGGCTTCAGGTGTCTAGCTTTGATGTCGCGTCTGACTTCACACCAGTGTACGAGATCTCTGAGTTGTTCGATGGGAGCGATTTGGAGCTCAGAGACACGTTGAAAGTGATGATTTCCATCATAGTCTAAGAGGAATATACCATATGGATCACTTACCACTGTGCCAGGGATGAAGGTTTCTCTAGGTGGTAGGGAGGTGTCAAGCATTGAAAGATCAGCATCAGGGCCAAGAACTTCAGCACGAGAGAAACCAATACCTGTTTCATTTCGAATGATTGGACCTGAATCAGAAACTTTCTTCTTCTTAGCAGAGGCTTTCTTCGGTTGAGGAAGAGTAGGAGGGATATCCACAGCAGATGAAAGCAAGTCGATCTGTTTGTTTAAGATCATCTCAACATGGCTTTTGAATTTTGAGCGTGATCCCTGAATGGCTAATTTCGTTTCTAACCATTCAGAGAGACCAAACTTTTCTAATGAAGCAGCATAGAAGGTTTGCTTGGTTTTGTCATCTCTGTAGATATCCACTTCAACAACAGGAACATCAACGAACAATTTTCCTCTGATGTTGGCTTTGATTATCTTGGATGGTCTTGATCGATAGGTCAGCATTTGATTAGCCCATTCCAAGGTTGTATCAGAGACCTTTGTCTTTTCTCTAACGATTTCTTGAGCATTATCCCAGAGCTGACGTTGAACATCAATGGGAACTCTTTTCAGCTTGGGGTCTTTGATTGATCGTTGAGTAAGCTTGATGGCGTATTCTCTGTCTTTCTCTTCAGCTTCCTTTCTTTCTGCGATGAGGCGTTCAGCTCTGAGGTGTTCCTTGTATTCAGCTTTTGAAATTCTGAACTTTGGAGGAACTGAAGGCAGTTGATCACGCCTTAGAATAATTCGCTGATCCTCGAATCGCTTTATTATTTCCTCTTTTCTCTTTTGATCCTCTTCACTCAGCTTTTGAGGAGCTGAGGAAGGTCTGTTTCTGTGCGAGAGAGGTTGTTCTTCTGGTTCATCGGTCTCAGAGATCAAATCTAAGACTGGGATTATTTCATCAGCAGCAGCTGGCTTTATTTGTGAAGTCGCAATAGTAGAACCTTCAGCGACATCCTCAAACAGGGGAGAGGACTAGCTGAAACACAGCGATCTTACAAATAAGAACATGGGTAGAAGAACTTGGGTAGAAAGAGAAAGATAAATATGTTCAGGTGTAGGCTAGGGAAGTAGAACTTATAGTGTGGAGGAGGGATGGAGTAAGAGATGTTTAGTGTACCTGACAAACCGGCTTTTCAAGCAAGATCATCAGATTGTCATCTTCAGCGACGCTTTTGCCTTTGCCTTTCTCAGCGCCAGAGGCTGAGGGCTTTGTCTTTGTCCGCTCCCCTGTTGGTTCATTTATTGAAATTCCCTTAAGAGCTTTGATCCTTGGGGCAGGTTTGACGATAAAGAAATCATCGTCATCTTCGTCATCATCATCATCATTCTTCTTTGGAGAAGAAGATGGTTCATCATCAGGGATGTCGATGGCTTCATCATCTTCTGCTTCGGATTCTTCAGCGTCTTCTTCGAGTTGCTCCCCCTCAGATACAGAGGCGAGCTTCTCGGTTCCCTCAGGGTTTTCATCTCCCTGAGGTCCAGCGATAAGATCTTCATTCTTCTCTCCCCTGATAGATTCATCATGGGAAAGGTCTTTGTCCTCAGTTAAAAAACTCAGGGTTTCCATACAAGTTACAAAATTGGTCCTTATAATGTTATGGGTTTTACAAAAATAAGAGAAATACAAACAAAAATACAAAAGGAGGACAAAAACCTGGTTGGACGAAAATGTCCCTGGCTCTAACTGAGTTTTTTAACGGGGTTAGTAACCAGGGACTACATTTGGAGCAAAATTGGAAACTGAGAGACCACTTCTTGAGATACTGAAGTTTAGGTCCTCTTTCAAAAAAACACTATAACCACATGGACCAAAAATGCAATTCACTCTAAAATATATATATAAAAAAGACAGTATGAAATATTATTATATTGGATTGTTTGATAAGCTTTACTTTGGTGGTAGAATAAAATAAGCAATAAAATGCAATTTTCTTTTCCAGCATTTAATTCTCAAGGATTCTTTAAATTTGGAAATTTTTCCCACCTCTTTCTTATTTTTATTAATTTTGGCAAATATTTTGAACTGAGGTAAAAAAGATAAAACTTAGAAATATATTGTGAAGAATGTGTTTTAGGATATGATTTCTATGAGTTAAAATTTTAAACTTTATTTAATTCTCTTGACAAATATATAGAGTAACAGAAAGAGACGCATAAAGTATAATATAGCGAATAGTTGAGGTATTTAATCTTTATAAAACTTAGAAAAATAAAAATAAATCTGATGGTTTAATTTTTTGTTTTTTTTTGAGAAACAAAAAATACAATCCTTGTTAAATGCATAATTGAAAATGGGTCTTCCTACAATGGCCTTAATTGCACAAGGCATATTTAATAGTATTGATCTTAAATTAATAAATAATAATAAAGATTAATTACAAATCATTAATGTCAAAAAAAGGTATGATTTGTTGAGTAATATTTTACTAAAAATATGTCGCACGTAGGTGGAACAATAAAAAAGGAGAGTGGGCGTTCTATGGCTATAAAATAAGTCGAAATCTTTGGTTTCAAAACACTCCAATCAAATGCAGTTTAAGTATTTGATTCTTTTTTTTTGTTCTTTTAACATAGTACACAAATATGAGCAAATCTTTGCAGGGTGTGGGCTAAGAGAGGTTATGAAAAATCTTAACCCATGCCTCATCACATCAACAAACCCCGTAACACCTACCCTAGTAGAACCAAACACAAGAATTATTGGTGTACGGTTAGCAGCCTCCATTATAAGTCTCCCATCCTGTTTTTCGAAGCTCTTCTTCAATTCCAACATCGATACCTTCAATTGCTCAAGCTGTTGAAATAAAATTTTATTTGGGGTAATTCTGCCCCTTTACCCAAAAAGTTGTTCAAGTTGTTGTACACCTAGAGTCTCTATTGGAACTTCCCACCACCAACTATTTGCCTCATTTTCCTTATCTTATCAAGTTCTTCAAAGTCTCTTTCTCAATTTCCAATCCATCAAGCATGTTGGCGATCTACCTGTGAAGTTCTTTGGTGTCGACATTGCAATGAGATTCCACAACTTGAGATATGCTTGAACTCGGAGGAGGATTTTGTTCTAGAAAGCGATTTAAAATCATCTCAACACATGGATGGCCAAATGAGAATGCCCTTTTAATTGGGGAGAATGCAATGATTGCAATCTCCACCCCACAAAGGGTCCAAATCTTACTTGCCATTTTGAAAATACCTTAATGACGTTTGGAGAAAGTGACAACCAAGCTTTTCTCATCTGCTATTTTCGTCATCTCAATCTTTGGTCTTTTTAGGCACCATATGCTGGTATAACTAAATGTTATTTAAATACCCATTAGTTTCATTTAGGCAAACCAGAAAAAAGAATGTAAGAGATGTACATGGTGCCTAAAAAGAACAAAGATCGAGATAACAAAAATAGCAGATGAAAGAATCTTGGCTGTCAGTTTCTTCAAATGTCATTAATGTCTTTTCAAAAAGGCAAACGAGCTTTACACTCTATTGTGGGGTGGAGAATTGCAATCATTCCGTTTCCCCAATTGAAGAGGCATTTTCATTTGGTCGTTCAAGTGTTGAGATGCTTTTAGATTGTTTCCTGGAAAAGTCCTTTGAATTCAAACACATCTCAATGTGTGGAATATCATCGTAATGTCGACAACCAGGAAGGTCGTCAACATGCTTGATCGATTGGAAGCTGAGAAAAAGAAGATGGATTACCGACGGCCTGCGGTCGGTTATAGTCCCTTTTTGTTGTGCAACGCGTTCTAATGGGTTCTTAAATATCATTAGAATCATAAGAATGAGAAGTTTCCTTCTATGGATTATTTTTTATCACCAGAAAATCTAGATTAGAAATAAAATAATAAAAGCTTTGTTCAAATATAGGATCATAAACATGTTCGAGAGGCTAGGAATACAACCACAAGGCAAAGGCCGCACTCGGATGTTTTCACTCCATACTTGGTGCTTAACAAACACATCTACAAATGTACAAACATTATCAATCATTCAAAGTGACTTCTTAAAAGGTTAGAAACAAGAGTCAACGAAAATAAGTATGATCTAGGCCACAACAATAATATTTTCCATGACTATCAAACCATATATAGAAGATGTAACATACAACCAATCATCATCCTCTAATTGATGGAGAATTGTTAAGTTTATTTTGAGTCACCGCACAAAATAGGTGTTTGCTATTGGCATCTAACCAAAAAGGAACAACAGAGAGCAGAGGGATATGCTCAGGCATCTGAATTCATAAAAATGAAATCCTCTATGTTTAAGGGATCTCTAACGGAGTTCCAATGTCAAGCTTGATTGACAATCTTCTAAATCAGATTATATATTCCTATTTTTATTATGAATATTAACACCCATGACAATCCATTTTAGCCCAGTTTTCATAAGGGGTTATTTAATTTACATAGTTAGATATTCACAATGGAGTGTATGTGCACTTTTTTCGTCCAAAGAAAATTATGATATAAAGTGCAATGCAACCATTCATAAAAAAGAAATGAGAGAGAGAAAGAGGTTCATTGTATTGTTTTTTTTTCTTTTTTCTTTCTAAAATTCTATGAAACATAACAAATCAATCTTTATAACCTTGGAAACATTAACTCTAATTTCAAGAAATAAATATTCACTACACAAGCAGATCTAAAACAAATCATAAATTAATTAAACATGGTTAATTAGACAATCTTTACATAGGTGAATCATTAGAAAGCAAAGACAAAGAAAGGGGGCTCCCACATTAATTGGTAATACGATATAAATATATTAAGTTACGTTTTTGAAAGATAGGTGATCCGTCTCATATTGATAAAGAAATAGATTTATAAGTTTCTCATAAGTTTCCTTTACCTCTAGTATATATATATATATATGTAATATGTTGATAGCACCTTGCCTATTGCTTCATGAGCCCAATTGCCTCAAGCCCATGGCTGAGCTTGCTTGTCATCCTTTAACCCTCCAAATTCTTAAATGTCCTGGAACACCCCTTGAACTTTAGCGGGTGCACGTTATGTACCCGAAAAAAATTCCTCCTTGCGAAATAAGGTTGAGCGGGTGCACGAGACCTGGTCCCTTGGCTGTAGGTCCGCCCAAGATTCAATGGGTGTAGGGTTCTTTCCTAAATAGGTAAAACTTAGTTTGTGTCCTTTTAGAGAGAGATAAATTTGATCTAACATAGGTTTGTTGTACGTGTTTGTAGAGTACATTGATGCTGAAAATGGAACAATATATATGGGATGTACCAGGTGAACTTCTAATAACATGGAAGCATATTCAATGACATAAATTTAATAATTTTAATAAGAATTAACTTTTTGTGAGGCGAAATAGTCCTAATTTAGTTCATTATATGATTTTATGCTTGGAAACATGTTTCTATTTTTTAGACATGCATGAAGGCTTTTCATAGAGAAAGGGCATGAAGAAAATTAGGGAGCTGGAGCCCAAAATTATTCATTTGGGTTTAATTGTTGCCCATGTACTACTCTCGATATAAGTTTGTTTATGTTAGAATCCCATGATGGCTAGACTTAAACATATTTTCTTGATTTTTTTTAAGACTTCTTTTCTTTCCTCAAAGCACTTTTGGAGAGTAATCCGATGTGTTCCACAATCTTACATGACTTCATCCAACGTATACCATTGTGATTTATCTTGGATCTATGATCTCTCATACATGTTGGACCCTTCTGTTGGAAAAACTAGGTTACACGAATACTATTTTTCGACCTAGTACACCTTGAGTTACACGAAATCGGTATTGGGATAATCCAGAATTTTCATACACGAAAAAAGGCACAAATTTCGTGTATATATAGGGGAAGGATCATGTGAGAAGTTGAGGTTAACATGAGAATTGGATTTGGGCCGTTGATCATTATTAATCTCTTGCCCTCCATAAATTGTATTTTAGAAGGGAATTGATCAGGTGCTACTCGGTACATCTTATATCGGTTCATTTCATCCTAATGTGCATCCAATTCTCATCCACCTATTGATAACCACTTCTCACGGTTTCACGTTGACCTCAACTTCTCATCGGAAACCAACCCTAAATATATTCACCAGATCATGTATTATGTATTTATATGAGAGATCGACATTTAGAGGCGATTAAACCCTTGATTAAATTATTAGTTATTTTGAAGATAAAATTTAGTTTAAAAATTAAGTGGGAAAAAGTTTTTAATTAAAAATATAAAAAAAGTCAAAAAAGGTAGACGTGTGATTCAAGTTTGAAGTTAATTTCATTATTGCCCCTAATGACATTTTTAATTAACCAATTTATGTTTTAACCATTGATTAGTTATTCAAAATGAACATATCTTTTAGACATTTTTTTGGAATGTTTGTGAAGGGATAGACGATTTTTGGTATATTTTGTAAAAAGATGACATTTTTTGGTATATTTTCTGTAGGGATGACCGGATGAGTATAACTTTTGGATGTATCTATTAATGTTTTATGTAGGGGTGAGCAATACCGGGCACCCGGCCAATTTTCATGTAACCGGAACCGGAACCGGCGGTTCTCATTATTTTGGAACTGGTCCCGGAACCGCTGGGAACATTCCGGTTCCGGGTACCCGCCTGTCAATTTTTTTTTTAACTTTTCTTACAATAAAACGTAATTTTAAAACACTTGTAAAGTAGAAACAAGTATTTGAGCTATCAAAACAACACACATATATATACATACATACATATATACCTATTTGCTTTCTAATTTCTACTTTTCAAATCGTTTGATTCCACTCAACAACTACCGCATCATGTTTATTTCTGTCTACCAAATACAACTGATCAATTTCTGAGGTATATCTGCAACAAAATAACAATTTACCCAAATTTCTTATTAATATTTTTAGTTTATTAAATATTTAAATCTAATAAGTGATAAATATATAAATATTTTTTGTTAAAATATACCGGGTACCCGTCGGTTCCGGTTCTGGGTACCCAGCGGGGCCGGGTACCCGGTCCCGGCGGGTACCCAGCGGGTAACGGTTCCAAAAAAATGAGAACCGGAACCGGAACCAGTCTTGACCGGTTCCGTATTTTAGGAACCGGAACCAGGACCAATCACATCGGTTCCGGTTCCGGAACCGGCAGTTCTGGGACGGTTCCGGTTCCAAAGGCGGGTACCCAGTTCCGCTGCTCACCCCTAGTTTCAGGCATAATTTCTAAACGATTCAGAATTAGTAATGAAAACAATATAATTTTTCTCCGTTTGATTAGTTCATTTTATGTAAGTGAGAGAATTAGTATATTTTTTTGTTTAGAATAAAGTTTCAGATTTATTTGTTCAAAATTTTATTCATGATTATGTTTTCTTGAAAAAAAGTTTGGTATTTATTTCTTAAAAGAAGTACAAGAATATATTTGGTAAAAATATTTAGAAAAAAAAAGTTGAAATTTTATTTGTTAAAAAGATTCAAAGATTTAATCATTCAAAATCAGATAGTTTGTTGGGTTTTTGTAGATTTTTCCCAAATTGTATCACATTAACTTGTTTTTGAAGGTTACAAGAATGTATTTAACCGGTTTTAAAAAGTTTTAAGGGTTTTATCATTCAAAAAAACAGTTCAAGAACTTAACCATTCAAATCAGATAATTTGTTGGGTTTTTTAGACTTTTCCTTAACTAAAAGGTATAAAATGACATGATTTATTGTCACCAATATTAACGCTATTTAACATGTATAGTCGGGTTCATAAGAGAACAGTAATAATACTATTTAACATGTAGAGTCGGGTTCATACAAAAATAGTATTATCTTCGTCCCAAAATAAATGTCCACAATAAAAAATGCATACAGTTTTAGGAGCTTGTAATTATTACACATTTTGATCAACCAAAGTACAATTTTAGTCTTAATTATAGAGAGAGAAATTTAGTTGATCACACAATTAAGGGTAGAATTGAAAAATGAACATTTACTTTTGAAATTAGACACTTATTTTAAAAACAAATTAAAATAGTAATGTAAACACTTATTTTGGGACGAAGAGAGTAACTAAATAAGAATATAAGAAAGTAAATGTAGATCACACAATTCATTAAATAGTGCCTCATATACAAAATTTTAAAAACAAATAAATAAGGCATAAAAATTATTTATATATGTATATAAGAGTTATTTAATGTATTTATTTAATATTTTCCTTTCACCATTTACCACTTTTGCGATTTTAATGTGATTTAACTTTATATTTAAAACATTTATTTTCTATTTAAGGTATTTAACATAACCGGAATCTAATTTTAACTTGAAGAATTTATTTTTTAATTAAAGTAATATATAAAAAATTATAGTTTTCGGTTAAATCACGTGTAATTCACAATTAGTTGGCTTCATGAAAAACAATGATTCAAATAAAAAAATTTAAAAATAAAAACAATGTAAACAGAATCACATACGATACGTAGCAGAACACATTTAGGCTATGTTTGGCAAACTAGCTGATAAGCTAGCTTATGACTTATAACCTAGCTGGTAGCTGATAAGCTAGCTGATGAAAAAGTCACGTTTGACAAAAAGTAGCTTATAAACATTTAAATGACCAAAAAGAACATATTAAAAAATAGTTAATAAATAATATTAATTAGGGCATAATTGGAATATTTACAAAAAGTTACTCCAAGTAGTTTTTCAAAAAGCTAGCTTATGATCATCTAAACATATACCCAAAAATAAGCTAGCTTTTTTTGCCAAACAATGCCTTAAGATATATGAGATCATATGTGATCCAAAATATCGAGCAATTGTGATTTTTTTAGTAATATTTATATATAAATACTTCAATGATATATAATGTTTTTTGATCTATTAGCTTTTAAGGTATTGTTTGGCAAAAAAAGCTATCTTATAAGCTAGCATTTAAATAAATAATTATCTTTTTATTATTTATTATTATGTTTTTAAGCCATTAATCAATAGGTGCTGAAAATTACAATTTGAGTAAATTACATGAATGGTCATGGTCATATTTTGGATATGGTCCATAATTCGCATTATTTACACTGGACGTCCCTGTGGTATGCATAAGCGTACGCAGAAGGTCCCTTCGTCTAACGGAATCTGTTAACCCAGTTAACCCAATGGATATTTTTGTCTTTTACGCTTATTTTTGTCTTTACCCTAATAAGAAACTAAAAACCATTAAATTAATAAATATTAAACACAATGGACCCCACCCCTACCTCACTACAACCCTCAAACAACCCACAAGGCCACAACCCCCCTACCTTCTTCCTCACGTAGTGGAAACCACCATCGAAACCCATCTCAATTTCAGCCTCCCTCAATTTCACCTGGTTCTTAATGTCGTCCAATTGCTCCCCTAGACTCTCCACCAGCACCGCCATGTCCATAAACACCTGATGCAATTCCTTCAGATTCCGCTTGATCTCCTTAACGGCGTTGTGTCGTTCCTGGATCTCAGTGATTGTGCCCTCTCCCCTGTTCCTGAATCGCTTTTTGTAGTATCGTCTATTCGTCATGATTTTCACCGGTGACGGTGTAGTACCGTCGCCTGACGGTTTCACGGTACTCCGTCGCCATTTTATTACGGAGATCGTTGAAGGAGTTCATCGAATCAGATAGTTTCTTCTTCTTCTCCACATCCTCACCCCTTTACTTTCTTCTTCCTCTCCACATCCTCCGGCTCCGACGGTATGGTGTTTTTTACATTCCCGTATAAAGAGTCGAAACATCATCAAAAAGTATGTTACGAACCGGAAAAGCCCACTAAAAACCGTCCATGATTTGACGACTGACGGCAAACGTTTACGCGATCTGGGGATTTAGAAGACGGAAACGAATTTGGCGGCGATGAGGAGGACACCCACATTGATTAGTTTTGGGTCTACTTCCATCTGGACCTTCATAAGATAAAAAATACATCAAAGAGTGATAAAAAGTATTTAAATGGCATATGGAGATTAAAATGAGTGAATCGTAAATCAAGAAAATTGAAGAGAAATAATGGAACCTGATGGAGGGATAGTGACGATGGGGGATGGAGGAGAAAGTTGAGATAAGAATGAATGAGTGGGGGTGGGGGTGGGGTGTGTGGGTGGGTGGGGGGGTTAGGGTGTTTTTATTAATTTATTTGTTTTTTAGTTTTTTTATTAGGATAAAGACAAAAAACAAGTGTAAAAAGACAAAAATACCCCTTAGGTTAACTGGGTTAACAGATTCCGTTAGATGGAGGAACCTTCTGCGTGCGTTTATGCATACCACAGGGATGCCCAGTGTAATTAATGCGAATTAGGGACCATATCCAAAATATGACTATACCATAGGGACCATTCATGTAATTTACTCTTACAATTTTATATAAGGTTATTTGATTGTTTGAAAACTTGATAGGTGTAAAATGTACTAAATGATATAATTAATGTTAAAATCATTAAAATAAAAAAAATTGTCTAAGAATGTCTATTGCTGAGGCTGTAAACGAGAAATCTAACAATTATTTTGCAAATAAAAAAATTGTTTTCAAGAACTTTAATCATATTTTTTTGTTCTCAAATTCTTCAAAATGAAAAAATAAGAGATTTTTTTTAAAATTTAAATTTAGATAAATCTTCAAAACTACATTTAATTGCTTTTTTTTAAGCAACGATTTATTGAAAAGCTAGCCAGAAGCTAGCAGGGGGAAATTACATAGGAACACAACAACAAAGGGAAGAGATTCTCCAAACAATTACATCTTTCAAATTCATCCATAAAAATAAAAATCAAACCCGCCAAGAATTTCATATTGTCATACTTATAATTAAATATTTCACTAATACATACGAATTTTCTTTATCTAATAATTTTCAAATAATTAGAATTTGCTAAATGTTCAAACAATATATTGTTTGAGTATTACAATTTACAACTGCAAGCCAAATATTCAAATTACTATTTAAGAAAAAAGTTTTTTGAAATTTACCATCTTATGAAATGTTTGATGAAGATTTATAATTTTATATGAATTTTTTGAATTTTTTATGTAAAAATGTATTAAATATTTAATAATAAAATTAATAATAAAATCTTCAAAATGAAAAAAATATTGGAGTTGATACTTGATAGTAGTTTTGTCTAAAAATTATGATATCTCTTTTTTTTATTTTGAAAAAGTTATAAAGATATTGTTGGAGATACGACTAAGCATTTATCAATTCCTTTACATTATCAAAAGTCAATCATACAAAACCAACATATATGGAAGTAAATTTATTTCAAAATAAAATAAAATAAAATACGTAAAGCAGCATTTATCAGTGGTATTATTAATGCACCAACACCAGCAACTAATGCAAGAAGGCTCTTTAAATATCTGTTATTTTCTCCTAGATCAAACCAGAAACAAAAATAATCCAAGAGATGTACATTTGTTAAATTACCCTACCAGGGAAATTAAACTTCCTCTCGATGTTCCAAATGACGACGTCTAAAAAAACCAAAGGTCGCCAAAAGATTGAAATGTCGAAAATAATAAGTGACAAAAGCTTGGCGGTCACATTCTTCAAGCGTCATCATGGCCTTTTTAAGAAGACCAATGAGCTTTGCACCCTTTGTGGGGTGGAGCTTGGAATCATTATATTCTCCCCAACTAAAAAGCCAATCTCATTTGGCCATCCAAATGTTCCCGCGATTTTAACTCGCTACTTGGATAAACTTCCTCCTCCAAGTTCGTGCATTACTCAATTTATGGAGTCTTACCGCAATGCCAATAGCAAAGAACTCAGCAGGCAGCTCACCCAGATGCTGGCTCAATTGGATATTGAGAAAAAGACTGGCGAAAAACTAGACATGATAAAGAAAGCTAGGCAAGATCGTATTTGGTGGCACGCGCCAATAAAGACCCTAAATATCGAACAACTTGAGTACTTGAAGGTATGGATTTTGGAATTGACGAAAAACTGTGAAAAGCAAGTCGAAAGGCTTACTGGGGTTGATGGTGCTGGTCCATCAATGTGATGGCGTATGGATTTAGATCTTCCATGACTTCTCATGGGATAATGTTGGAATATGGTCACAAGTAGTTTTGATTTTAATCTGCTTTTTAAGGGTATTTTTTGTCTTCAATTTTTTTTCTCAAATTAAGGTCAATTAAAGTTGGTAAAGTGATCAATTATGTTTCTTGTAATGCAGAATAATAACAACTATCCTTTCATTTCATTTCTTGTAATGCATAATAGTTAATAATAGTTTAGTTGAAGGCTTTATATTTTATACAGAGGTATAGTAATTTGTTCTGAATTTTGAGTGGTGTAAATTATAATTTGTTTGAATTTTGAATGATAAAGCTCTTAATATTTTATGATCTTAGGTTTAATCATGAGCAAGAAACGAGCAGTCGATTCTTTTTCAAGCGAAAATAAGACGTTAATGATACACAACTATATTATAATCTTGTGGGAAATGTGATTAATATGGAAGAAGCTATTAGGGTTTAACCCGAAAAGATTGATGTATTAAGCATGGAAGATTTATGTGATAGTGTAAGATGTAAGGTTTTTTTGTTAACTTATTATTAGTATTATTTTCAATAGCGAACAATATTGAATATGGAAACCGCTTATCCTAAAATTCTGGCTACGACTTTGATTTCATTGATTTAAGCACATGGGTTGCACGCGGTAATCTTGATATAATTAACCAAATTATCATATTTACTTGGAATAAAATGGGTTGAACTGTGGCTCGACAGCAAGTTGGTCATTGGTCAATGATTTGCAGATTTTAGCTTGCCCATTTCAAGTTGTGGGAAGTTTGATGTTTATGTGAACTCCTAATTAGCAATTGTACTTAGGGTCGATGAAATGCATTGTTTAATGGATCCATGAAAATCCATCGTGTATAATATATATTGGTAGAGGGTCAAACGAGCATTTCAGAACTAACACCGGGGGTTATGGCGAGAGGTTATTGCTCCCTTTTTTGGTCCTAACGGGGGTCTTGTTACGAGAGGGGAGAGGGGTTATTTGTGTGGGACTCGGAACACCACTACAAAACAAATGGCTTTTACCCACAAAATTTATCCAGGGAAATTTCCTTCGGTAATTACCCAGGGATCATCTAGGACATATCAATGGTTTGAAAGAATCCAATGTTTTTTGAGAAAATACCCATGGAACACCCAGAGAATCTCTGGGTTATCTGTCACTGATTTTTATAACCCACCAAAAATTTACCGACCATTAACGGATAGGATTGAGAGATAGTTACAACCGAATCAGAGTTCTAAAGATTCAGGTCAAGAGATAGGACTTGGTCATTTCTGAACACACTCGTCCAGAGGTAGCACATCCAGAAATCGCACGCACTTAGCACTGGATACACTAATATAGAGTGTGATCCCAGAACAAGTAATCAAGCAGTTAATCCAATCAGATGGCCATCCATATATATTAATCAATGAAGAACAATCACCAAGTACAATAGAGAGAATGTAGAGAGAATGATACTTGTATGTGTACTGGTGTGTGTAGATATGAATGACCTAATGAATATCTAGAGTAAAGTTACCTTATATAGTATGTAACTTATTAATTACAGAATTGGTCCCTCTGCATGGTACAACATGGTAAATTAGGCACTAACATTCTCCCCCTTTGTACCAATGTAGAGGCAAAGAGTTTAAGCATCCACCGGGAACACGTGCTTCTTCCGAATCCCGAAGATGATCTCGAACCTTCATAGTGCATTTCGGTACTCCTTCCGGTATGTAATGGCATCCAGGGCTTGCTTGATCAGCTCCTTCTCCTTATCTTTAAGCTTCACCTCCCTGCTTGCATCCAGACGCAGTCTACTCTCAAGATGGACCTGAATAATCTTGAAAGTTCCATCACTGAACTTGTTGGCCTCACAGGTTCTAAAAAATCTCTTCTTAGAGTCTTGATTACTATAAACCACCCCAAGCTCAGGTTTCTTCAGAACAGTATAAGCAGGAACACCTTGAATGTCAGACAGACGCCGGTTCGGTGCTCTTAGGTTTACTCGGTCTTGGTGTGACTCCAAGGCCATTTGGAAATCCGTAAGATAAGAAAATTTCAGGATATTCTTCATGAACCTCTTGACACTTTGATATGCAGAAGACCATTCAATCTTCTTTTCAGGAGCTCGTGCCAGAGTGTCATACAAACTGCAGAAGTCGTCAAGCTTTAGACTCTTGAAGTCTGCTTCTGAAAAGGCGTGTTCGGAGCCATCGGATCTTTGTACAGTAAACTGTGGGTACCAGATGTTAATGCCAAAAATCGCACCAAAGTACAACTTAAGGTCGATGTGGACTTTAACAACTAAAGAAAGGAATCGTTCGACAAAAGCGTGCGACAAAGACAGAAATGTAAATGAGACAGAGATTTTGGTGACGCGGGAAAAACCTCAACAAGGAAAAAACCCGCGGACGACTGTGGAAGTCGTCGCTGCACTATGGTCGCCAAACAGGGGCGATGTCCTTGTGTTTATGGTGTGGATCGTACAGAGATTACAATACAAATGAAAGAAAGACTTCGAAATGTAAAGTAACAAGTGTTTTGAGTGTAAAAACAATGTGCGTCGTGTGTAAAAACTGAGTGTCGTGTGCGAATGTCGTGCGTCGAGAGCGATCTTCTACGAGTGATTTCTTCGTTTCGAGTGCTTGTGGCTGTTGTTCGATGTTGTGTCTCTGTGTTCTTTTTCGTCTTTTTTGTGAAATGATGATTATCCTTGATATTTATAGTTTTCGGACGTTTTAATTGGCTCATTAAATACTTCGATAACTGTCGTAACCGACGTCGTCTTTAGTGATGTTTGATGACCTTCATCAGTTATAGCCGTTTGTCCAATAATGATGTTGACTCTTGCATTAAACACTGAACAAACGTAACAGTTTATGTCATGCGTTAGTTGGTCGAGGTCGCATGGTTCTAGGCGACGGTCGTGTGGGCTAGGCGACGTCGAGGTCGAGTGTCGTGAGGTAAAAAGACTTTCGATTTTATCTTTAATCAAGAGTTTAAAGTACTATGATTTTACCTTCGTTATGGAAAAGGGAATAAGTGTTTCCTTACCTTGGTCGTGGTCGAGACTGGTGAAATTTTGCCCAAACAGTTTGCGTCCAAAATTTGAAAGTAGGATGGCAAATTCGAATTTTAAATTTTGTCAGCCGGACGCATAGAATTATGACACGTGTCGAAAGTTACCTTGGTTGTCTTGGAACTGGATCGATCTGATTTTAATTGAACGAGAAGTCGAAAAGGAAACGGGATCGTGACGTCATACTGACGCACGATCGTGCTTACCAGCTGTCTTTGACAGGTGTCGACGATCTGTGTGGTCATACGAAAAGACGAGGGCACATGTTGATCATCCAAGGACTCGACCTGACATGATCGATCGTTTAAATAGAGATTCTGATGGATCATTTCCTTTTATGGCTTTGGAAAGTTTTTAGGGTGAGATTCTTTTTCTGATTCCTTACTGCCCTTCCTCCGATCTTCTCTGAAATCGCTAGGATTTCTGACTAGCTTAATATTTCGAAGCTTTTGAGCACCTATATAAGGCATAGTTTCTCGCCTTTCCATTCATTCTTGACTGAGGCATTTATGCTTTGAGTCCATCGCTTTTAAGTTTATTGTGTGATGTTCTTCTTTTGTAGATTCTTAGAAAGTTCATCGACAAAGGTGCCAACCATCTCTGCTGGGAGAATGACACGACTTGAGCGTACCTGTGTCGGGGTTTTATTGAAGACGGGGATGATGACTCTGAAAGGGATGCTTTCAAAGGTTGATGACTTATCCAGAGTCACTATGCCTGAAAAGGTGAAGGCATTGATCGTGGTTGACGCGATATCCGTGGAATCCGCGCATCTGGTGACATGTCCTCTGCAACCATGTCGACCCGTTCGTCGGCCGACAAGGGAAAGGGTGCAAATATGGGAGAGAGTGAGAAGAAAGTCATGACGGTCAACTTTAGGTTGCTGTTGGACCTCTTAATTGTCCATATCCTTGACGGGATGGAGTCGTTTCCGCATCTGGGGAAATATCAGCCCCTATCTTTCGAGGAGCGTTTTCGAGGGATCCCTGTCGTAAAAACGGGATCACGTATAGCCATACAGGCGTTCGTTGTAAGTTTTTCTTTCAAAACTCATGTTTTCAATGTGTTGGTGCAAGTGTACCCAGCTTTAATATTGTGATATATTTTTGGTACACATAAAATCACATCTCCATATTTATTTTGATGATTACAAAACACACCGCATTCTTTGTTATCTAATATTTTATCTGAGTGTGCAGCATTTAAATAATCTCGATAATTTCATCTGAAGAATCCAAGACTAAAGACTTTCGTCGTTTTAATTTTAAAATGATAAATCACCCTATAATAATATACCACTTGGATATTTCTAAAAACCCAATTTTAATTAATTAAGGTTTATTGAGAAGATCCAGCAGTTTGGTTGCGTCCTGGAGAAGTTGCCCTTTCTGACGCCGGCATACCGCGTGGTACCGGCGGTATACCGCGGCAGGGCTGCTGTTCACCTCTGATTGGTTAGAAACTCTTTTGTCTGCACGGTATACCGCGGGTACAGTTTCCGTTTGTTTTTTGCAGGGTTGACCTTCTCATCTGACACGGACTTTTCCTCTGCACGGTATACCGCGAGAGTTTGCCGGTATACCGCGAAGCCTCAGCACCAGTTGCTCATCCAGTATAAATACATGCAAGCACCAGCCTTCAATGCTACAAAAATTCACAATAACTCTCCCTGCATTTGATAAAGACTCTGCAGCATCCTCTCTTGATATTTAAACTGTTAAAATTATAAAACACGTTTTTGAGTAAGAAATCTTGAGTTGATAGCAGATTAAAATCTCTCGATTAGTTGAATCAGCAACACAACTCAAGTGATCAAACTCTCTAAAAATATCCAAGTGATAAACCTTATTCAAGAGTGATTATTCATATTAAAATTATACCCTCTTGTAAGTGTTTGAATAGAGTGAGTGATCCACATAATTCTCTCAAAGAAGAGTGATTCGCGTTTGTTGTACTAAGGTTTGTGTTCTACCGTAAAGAACACGTTTTCGTATTGGATCTCCGAGAAGTGTTATTTTCTCGAGGTGGACTAGCCAACTTTGTGTTTGGTGAACCACTTTAAAAATATCGTTGTCAAGTATTTCCTTTCCCTTATCTATTTACATTTCCGCTGTGCTTTTAAATTATATCTGTTTATATAAATTGCTTTGCATTTATATTTATTTATATAATATCTGTGTATCTGTTTGTATTTACACTCTTCTGTATTATTCCGTACTTACTCCGTATTTTTTTTATAAAAAGATTTTTTTGAAAGTAAAAGTTTTAAATACAACCTTACCCCCCCCCTAGGTTGTCTAACAATTGGTATCAGAGCAGGTCTTTCAAAAATATTCTGCATAAATTTCTTTTATTCTTTTAAATGGCTCAACAAACTAATTTTGTGTTTTCAAAACCCCCTTTGATAGATACTGAAAAGTTTGGCATTTGGGCCGAGCTATTTGAATGTCACGTGCGTGGCAAAAATCAAAAGATTTGGGATATTATAGAAAAAGGGAATTTTAAACCCACCATTGTGAAAGATGATGTTTTTATTGATAAACCTATAGATGAATGGACTACTTCTGATGAAACTCATTTTTGTTTAAACTTTGAAGCTAAGAATATATTATATGCTGCTTTAACAACTGATGAAATTGAAAGAGTATATACATATAAAACTGCAAATCAAATATGGGAAAGTTTAAATAATACTCATCGTGGAAACACGGAAGTTAAATCTAGTAAAGTGAATATTTTAGTTCACGATTATGAACTGTTCGAAATGAAACAAGATGAGTCGATTGACTCAATGTTTAAAAGATTTAACCTTATTGTGACTACGTTGAAAGGTTTGGATCGCACTTATCCTAACGAGGACTATATAAGGAAAATCCTACGAGCCCTTCCTTCGGAGTGGATGCAAAAGATAACATCTTTAGAAGACTCCCGTGACCTTTCCATAATGAAGATAGATGACTTGATCGGTAATCTTAAAGTGCATGAAATTGCACTTAAAAGAAACAAAGATCGGGAGCAAGTTAAAAAGAAGTCAATCGCTCTCAATGTCTCAACACCAAAAGTCGAGAAGAAAAAGGAGAAAGCTGGCTCCTCAAAAGATCCATCCGAAACTCTCAATGAAGTCGCCATGTTGGTAAGAAACTTTTCCAAGTTTTTTAATAATAATAAATTTTCTAACAATGGCAGATTTCAAAGAAACGGTAACTACCGTCGTGGTGGTGAAAACCGAAGTCGTAAGTTCCATAAACGAGACGAAAAAGTAAAGAAAAATGACGACTCAAGTGACGACGAAAAAGCCAAACCAAAGAGAGGTTATTGTTACTCATGTGGTGATAAAGACCACTATGCCAACGAATGTCCTAAAAAGAACAAATTTCAAAATAAAAAGGATAAAGCCTTCGTTGGAGGCTCGTGGAGTGGAAGCGAAGAAGAAGACGAATATCAAGCTATTTGTCTTATGGCCGAAAGCGACGATGAGGTAAAATCTTCTTACTCAGATTATGATAGTGATAATGAAAATAATCTTGAAGAATTATATGAATCTTTTCACAAAATGGCTGCTCTTGCAAATCGTTACCAAGACGAAAATTCTAGATTAAAAGAAACGATATCTGCATGTATTAAGGAAATTAATGATGGCAAACAAAAATCTGAAAATGATATGAATATAATTGCTAAATTAGAAACTAAATTAGGAGAAAAAGATTTTTGTAAATCTTGTGATGCTCTAAATAAAGAAATTGCATGCTTAAATAAAGAGTCACATGAAAATATTATTTGTACAAAATGTGATATTCTTGAAAATGAAATTGCATGTTTAAAGGCTAAATGTGCTTCATATGAAAAAGATAACATGTTAGCTAAAGCCTTTGAAAGTAGTAATGAAAAAGTTCTTAACATGCTTAATATGTCGAACCGTATAAATTGTAGAAAAGGTATAGGTTCAAATACATGTGTTGAAAAATGTAATTGCATGCCTATTAAAAGATGTTATGAACCACCTAAGTTTAATACACGAAAGCCGTATATGCAAAAACCTCCGTATGTACCTAAAATGCATAATGTAAATTATAATACGAGAAAACCGTATGCTCGCATGTATAACGATAAGTATTCTAAACCTAAAAATAATGCGAATATAAATGCTTGCTTTTATGTGTATGATAAATACAATCGCAAAATTAAAATGATAACTAAATGGATTCCAAAAGGAATGTTTAATAATGATAATCCCGGTGGTATGCGTTTATGGTTTTAAATGTGTTATATATTATATATATATATATATAGTTTAAATATGATATATTTTCTTGTATATATTATATATAAGTAATATATTGTTATATGTACTTTTGTTTATATATATATATATACATACGTACTACGTATATATATATATATTCTTTTTGATCTATTATATATATATTTTTTGCTTAACTTTATATATATGTTGGTTGTTATCTTGAAACTAATTTACAAGGACCCACGAGAAATGGGGACCATAAAAGTTACATCTTCATCATTGTAGATAAACCTTGATATGGACTGGATACTCGATAGTGGTTGCACACGTCACATGACCGGAAACAGCAATTTTTTTTATCATATAAGTCATGTGATGGTGGACAGGTAATTTTTGGAGGAAACTCCAAAGGAAATATAATTGGGAGAGGGTTTTATTTTGAAATTGGTTGTGTGTAAGATTGGTTAAAGGAAACCTTGAATTTCGTAAAAGCCAAATGCTGCCGGACAAACTTGCTGTCTCGGTATACCGTGACCCTAAGGCGGTATACCGTTTTCTGTTCACCACCACCTCGTGTCACTCTGTGATTATCCGACGGAAACCGTTCAAGCTGACCCCGGTATACCGCGTTCCCTAGGCGGTATGCCGCACCGCTGTTTCTACACTATCACGCGTGTTTAAAGAAGTCAAGTCAATTCAACTCTTTTTCTGACTCGGTATACCACGGCTACCTAGGCGGTATACCGCGCGTCTTCGACGGATTTAAATCCATAGCAGGTAAGTTTCTTTTCCTTTCTTTTTATCCTTGAGCTCTATCTCTCTCTCTCTCCCTCCTCTTGCCGCCGACCGCCGCCTACGACGTCCGCCGTCAACAACCGAAGTTTTTCTTCCGGCCACCGGAACTCCAACCTTTCGACAACAGTTTTTCTCTCCTTCCTTCAAATGGCTCCAAAAAGGGCTCGTACCTCTCGGGGAGCTTCTAGCTCTCAAAACCCATCTGACCCTCCTCAAAACCGTCGTGATTATAGACGACATATTTTTGAATCCCGACCTTGTAACCCAGGTCGATCTGTTGATTTAGTGGGTCTAGAACATCTTGGTACCTTTGAAGCTTTCTCTTCTATTGACTGGGAACCTTTTCTTTCTTTTCAAGGAGATGTACCTTTTTCAAGTATGGTCGATTTTTATGCTGGGTATGACTTTAACGAGACCACCCATCGTGTCTCTCTTCATATTTTCAACCACTCTTTTGACTGGAGTTTAGAAGATTTTTCTCGTGTACTGGGTCTAACCCATTCCAATATAAATGTGTTTTCAAATAATACTGCCTTTACTTCCCTGCTTACCCAGGTTCAAGAAACTCAGGAAATCATTCTCCAATCTGTTTTAGCTCCTGTTTTTCGAAATAATTTTCCCTCAATTTTAACTGATCAACATCTTCCGGAAAATCTTCGTTTTTGGAATAAAATTATCCTTTTTAACGTTTTGGGACGCGCTGGAAATTTTGACAGATTGGGTGCACTTCAGTGCTATATCCTTTACTGTCTCCAGCATGGCATCCGTATTAATGCCACCTACATTATTGCTCACCGTATGGTGATTTCCGAGTCTGGTCACCAGTCTCTTCCGTTTGGTTACTTAATTCGAAACCTTTTAACAAACCTTCAAATTCCTATCATTGGTAGGATGTTAGCTCCTACTCCTTCTCTCAATGCACTGACTGTTAGTCGAATGAGTGCTCCACCGGGACGGGCTCTTCATCGCCCTCAAGATCCGGCTCCCGAGGAAGACGATCCATACGCAATCCCGGCGGGTGCAATCTCAAATCGTCAAATATACTCCGCGATCATTGACTTGCGCCGGAGTTACGATGCCGATCAACGTGTGGTGCAAGACCGCTTGGAAGACATTGACGAGCAGTTGTGGACATTATCTAATCAACTGAACGAAATTGAATTTATAGATAGCGATTAATTTTTATGTCTTCTTAAAACTTTATTTAATTAACATTATTATTGCTCTGTTCTAATGTTTATTCTCCTGCTTCGTTATTCTTATTGAACTTTTTTTTAAGAGAGCTTATTTTATATAACCCTTAAAAATACTAACTCTCAAATATTTCATATTTTGAGGGGGAGCATCTTTCGAGGGGGAGCATAAGCGACCTTCTTAAACCCTTTTTGCTTCGACAAAAGGGGGAGAGAAACCGAGTATGCTCTCGTGTTTAGCGTTGTGTTTGTCATCATCAAAAAGGGGGAGATTGTTGGTGCAAGTGTACCCAGCTTTAATATTGTGATATATTTTTGGTACACATAAAATCATATCTCCATATTTATTTTGATGATTACAAAACACACCGCATTCTTTGTTATCTAATATTTTATCTGAGTGTGCAGCATTTAAATAATCTCGATAATTTCATCTGAAGAATCCAAGACTAAAGACTTTCGTCGTTTTAATTTTAAAATGATAAATCACCCTATAATAATATACCACTTGGATATTTCTAAAAACCCAATTTTAATTAATTAAGGTTTATTGAGAAGATCCAGCAGTTTGGTTGCGTCCTGGAGAAGTTGCCCTTTCTGACGCCGGCATACCGCGTGGTACCGGCGGTATACCGCGGCAGGGCTGCTGTTCACCTCTGATTGGTTAGAAACTCTTTTGTCTGCACGGTATACCGCGGTGTATAGCTGGTATACCGCGGGTACAGTTTCCGTTTGTTTTTTGCAGGGTTGACCTTCTCATCTGACACGGACTTTTCCTCTGCACGGTATACCGCGAGAGTTTTCCGGTATACCGCGAAGCCTCAGCACCAGTTGCTCATCTAGTATAAATACATGCAAGCACCAGCCTTCAATGCTACAAAAATTCACAATAACTCTCCCTGCATTTGATAAAGACTCTGCAGCATCCTCTCTTGATATTTAAACTGTTAAAATTATAAAACACGTTTTTGAGTAAGAAATCTTGAGTTGATAGCAGATTAAAATCTCTCGATTAGTTGAATCAGCAACACAACTCAAGTGATCAAACTCTCTAAAAATATCCAAGTGATAAACCTTATTCAAGAGTGATTATTCATATTAAAATTATACCCTCTTGTAAGTGTTTGAATAGAGTGAGTGATCCACATAATTCTCTCAAAGAAGAGTGATTCGCGTTTGTTGTACTAAGGTTTGTGTTCTACCGTAAAGAACACGTTTTCGTATTGGATCTCCGAGAAGTGTTATTTTCTCGAGGTGGACTAGCCAACTTTGTGTTTGGTGAACCACTTTAAAAATATCGTTGTCAAGTATTTCCTTTCCCTTATCTATTTACATTTCCGCTGTGCTTTTAAATTATATCTGTTTATATAAATTGCTTTGCATTTATATTTATTTATATAATATCTGTGTATCTGTTTGTATTTACACTCTTCTGTATTATTCCGTACTTACTCCGTATTTTTTTTATAAAAAGATTTTTTTGAAAGTAAAAGTTTTAAATACAACCTTACCCCCCCTAGGTTGTCTAACACAATGTTTTTCTCAGTTTTCATCTAACGCTTGCTAACATTTTTCTTTTGTTTTTACAGATGCTTCGATCTCTCCTCGTTCGGTATGCGAGGACAGAGAAGACGTTGGACCGGAAGTCGATCGTTGAGAGTGTCATATTCCTCCCTCCAACCTTAACATTAATCTTAAGAGCCGCATTTTCAAGACATTGCGGACTTACCTTCACGGCGTGTTCGTGGCATCAGATATTGGGACACAGTTCCCAATTATGTTTTCTCATACTTGTTTGATCCTTGCATAAGTTCCTTAATGTGCTTCGGGGTCGTCGAGGATTCCAAGGTCGAGACTTCAGACAAAGACGTGGCCGACAATCTAGCCTTAAGATAAATTTCCGTTTTACGAATTTTTCATATCTGATCGTTGGTGATCAAGTTGTCTGATATAATTATGTTTAAGTATGAAATGAAGTTTCGTGAGATCTGTTTACTACAAGCAATTGTCGAAAGTAATTTCAATTGTATAAACGCACTTGTAGATCGAATGTAACTGTAGATACGTGCGACTAAGGCTTTCTATTGAAAGATAACAACCATAACATTAGTCATATAAAAATCAAGTATACATGCGTATAAAGCATTCATTCGGAATATGAGGCTTTTCTAAGTCGAGACACTTAGATTGTGAGCTGATTTTGGAATCGAATCGTGCGATGACTTTAAATCACATATCGAGTCGTGTATTAGACTTATGTTATGCGCTTTTGGGAAAGTCACACAATAAACTTTTGTTGTGCGACCCTGCGATAAAATATTGTCAGAGGTTGGTCGTTGGATAACCAACGACCCTCCGATGCTTAAGTTAGTTACCGTCGAGGTGAAATAAAAAATCGTATGAAAAAGGGTTTAAAAGAAATACCTCTTTAGATGCGTTGCATTTCAGCTGCGTGGGATTTCTTGGTTGTCGAGGGTCTGGAGTCGATAGGCCCCTTTACCCACGACTTCATATATACGATAAGGACCTTCCCATTTAATGGAAAGTTTACATGCGTTGAGCTCTTGAGTGTTTTGGAACACTCGACGGAGGACGTAGTCGCCATCTTGAAAGACTTTGATTTTGACGTTTTTATTGAAATGGCGCTCGACCGCTTGTCTTTGTGACGCCATCCTAATCAAGGCTGATTCTCTGAGTTCTTCGAGGGCGTCGAGGTCGTACCCTAAATCGACCAAGTTGTGATCGACTGAAGTATGCCTTGAAGTTGGGAGTTGGACCTCGACCGGTAGAACTGCTTCACATCCATAGACTAGAGAAAAAGGGGTTTGTCCTGTGGACGTGCGAGGTGTCGTGCGATTTGCCCACAGTACCGAAGGAAGTTCCTCGACCCACTTTCTCTTTGCAGCTCTTAGCCTTTTCTTGATCGAAGCGATGATGGTCTTGTTACTCGACTCGGCAAGTCCGTTGGCTTGGGGATATCTGGGAGTCGAGGTCGTCAACTTGATGTTTCTGTCTTCGCAGAATTGTTGGGTCTTGTCGCTTATGAATTGGGATCCGTTGTCACAGACGATTTCGGATGGAATCCCAAATCTGCATATGATGTTAGTCTGGATAAAAGAGATGACTTCTTTATCCCTAACTTGGGAAAAAACAGCCGCCTCAACCCATTTGGAAAAATAATCGGTGAGCACAAGGAGGAATACCTTTTGTCCCGGAGCTGGGGGTAGCTTGCCGACAATATCCATTCCCCACCTCATGAAGGGCCATGGGATAAGTGTCGAGTGCAAGGGTTCAGAGGGTTTATGTGACATACCTGAGTGTCATTGACAAGGATCACAGTTCTGGACATATTTGACTGCGTCTTGTCGTAACGTTGGCCAAAAATACCCTTGTCGATAGATACGATTAGCCAAACTGCGACCTCCTGAATGATTGCCACATTCGCCGTCGTGCATTTCTTGAAGGATTTTCTGGGCCTGACTTTTGCTAATGACGCATCTTAGGTTTAATCCTGTTGATGATCGTCGATAGAGCCTATCTCCAATCATGATATATTTAGATGTTTTGAATCTGATATTCCGGGCCTCCATTTTGTCTTCTGGGAGTTGGTCGTGAGTGAGGAAATTTTGGATGTCGCACGACCAATCATCCTCTTCATCTTCGATCTGGGCGACATAGACGTTTTCGATGGACGATGTCGCCAGATGGATCATGGGAATGGCGTCGAATATTGGTTCGACCAAAGCAGACCCGAGATTTGCTAAGGCATCGGCCTGAGTATTCTGATCCCTCGGGATCTGTTCAATAGAAAAAGATTTGAATTTTTTGGAATTTTCTTTTGCTACCTTTAAGTACGCTGTCATTTTTGAATTTTTGGCCGCGAATTGATCTGGTTTACCACTAGGAGAGAATCGCTTTTGACATGTAACGCGGTTGCCCCCGAGTTGTAGGCCATATTCCTTCCTATGATCAGGGCCTCATACTCAGCTTCGTTGTTGGTGGTTTTGAAATCGCACCGGATCGAATATACCATCTTGCCCCCATGTGGCGACTTTAAGACGACGCCTAGTCCTGAACCTCTAACGTTGGATGAACCGTCGACATATAAGATCCAAGGCACGTCGTCGTGAGTCGCCACAGATGACACTTCGAGTCCTGCTTCTTTTTCCAGTTCAGGACTGAAATCAGCAATGAAGTCTGCCAAAGCTTGCAATTTGATCGCGGTTCTGGGTTTGAAATCGATGTCGTAACTGCTGAGATATATACTCCATTTTGCTAAGCGACCTGTCAACTCAGGTTTTCTTAAGACGGACTTAAGAGGAAAGTTAGTCACGACAGTAATAGGACGTGACTCAAAATAGTGTCGCAGTTTTTTAGCAGCTGTGACTAGCGACAAGAGCAATTTTTCCATAGAGGAATACCTGGTTTCTGCGTCCAAAAGAGATTTACTTACATAGTAGATTGGCAGTTGCTGCTTTTCATCTTCTCGTGTTAGGACGACACTTACCGCGTTGGGACTAACAGCCAAATATAGCTGTAGCACCTCATGATCGTGAGGTTTCGACAATAAGGGAGGCGACGTCATGTACTCTTTAAGCTTTTGTAATGCCTACTCATGGTCGTCTGTCCAGTCGAAACCTCTATTTTTTCTGAGGACATTGTAAAACAGATGGCATTTATCTGAGGATCGAGAGATGAACCTGTTTAGTGCTGCTACTCGACCAGTGAGCTTCTGGACCTCCTTGAAATTTCTAGGAGATTTAATTTCAATAATCGCTTTGATCTGGTCTGGATTAGCCTCGATCCCTCGACGAGTGACCATGTAGCCCAGGAATTTCCCAGCGCTGACACCGAAGGAACATTTCGTCGGGTTAAGTTTCATGTTGTATTCCCGAAGGATGTCGAACGATTGCCTCAAATGCTCGACGTGGTCGATAGCTTGCTTCGACTTGACCAACATATCGTCGATATACACCTCCATCGTGTCGCCAAGACGGTCTTTGAACATCTTGTTCACCAGGCGCTGGTAAGTAGACCCTGCATTTTTCAGTCCAAAAGGCATAACCTTAAAACAGTAAATACCTCGGTCTGTCATAAATGCGGTTTTTTCTTGGTCCTCGACGTGCATTAGGATTTGATTGTATCCGGAATAGGCATCCATGAACGTCAATAGTTCGTGCCCCGCTGTTGCGTCGACCGTGGCGTCGATGTGAGGTAATGGAAAAGGATCTTTTGGACAAGCTTTATTGAGATCTGTGAAGTCGATACAGACTCTCCATTTGCCATTTTTCTTTGCCAAGACCACGACATTAGCGAGCCAATCAGGGTACTTTACTTCTTGAATCTTTCCCATCCTGAGATGGTTGTCGACTTCGTCATTTATCACCTTATTCCTTTCAGGAGCAAATTTCCTTCGCTTCTGCTTGACAGGTTTGAACGATGGGTCGACGTTGAGCTTGTGAGAGATGACGTCAGGATCTATACCGACCATATCTTCATGCGACCAGGCGAAACAATCAGCATATTCCTGCAAAAAAGACATCAACTTTTCCTTAAGGCAGAGACTGAGGGATGACCCGATAAAGACTTTTTGCTCAGGCTTGCTTGGATCCAGGACGACTTCCTCCAAGCGATAATCGTTGACTGCTTCAGGAGCATCTTGTGCATTTTCGAGCCCCTCCTGCTCTGGGACAGCGGCTTGTTCTGGGTTTCCGTTATTTGCCATTCTCCTGAAACAGGGAATAAAGAAGACTACAAGAAACCGTTAGTAGGACGCACGTTTGTCGAAGATTTTCTCTAGATGGGGTCCCACGGATGGCGCCAAACTGTTAATGCCAAAAATCGCACCAAAGTACAACTTAAGGTCGATGTGGACTTTAACAACTAAAGAAAGGAATCATTCGACAAAAGCGTGCGACAAAGACAGAAATGTAAATGAGACAGAGATTTTGGTGACGCGGGAAAAACCTCAACGAGGAAAAAACCCGCGGACGACTGTGGAAGTCGTCGCTGCACTATGGTCGCCAAACAGGGGCGATGTCCTTGTGTTTCTGGTGTGGATCGTACAGAGATTACAATACAAATGAAAGAAAGACTTCGAAATGTAAAGTAACAAGTGTTTTGAGTGTAATAACAATGTGCGTCGTGTGTAAAAACTGTGTGTCGTGTGCGAATGTCGTGCGTCGAGAGCGATCTTCTACGAGTGATTTCTTCGTTTCGAGTGCTTGTGGCTGTTGTTCGATGTTGTGTCTCTGTGTTCTTTTTCGTCTTTTTTGTGAAATGATGATTATCCTTGATATTTATAGTCTTCGGACGCTTTAATTGGCTCATTAAATACTTCGATAACTGTCGTAACGGACGTCATATTTAGTGTTGTTTAATGACCTTCATCAGTTATAGCCGTTTGTCCATTAATGATGTTGACTCCTACATTAAACACTGAACAAACGTAATAGTTTATGTCATGCGTTAGTTAGTCGAGGTCGCATGGTTCTAGGCGACGGTCGTGTGGGCTAGGCGACGTCGAGGTCGAGTGTCGTGAGGTAAAAAGACTTTCGATTTTATCTTTAATCAAGAGTTTAAAGTACTATGATTTTACCTTCGTTATGGAAAAGGGAATAAGTGTTTCCTTACCTTGGTCGTGGTCGAGACTGGTGAAATTTTGCCCAAACACCAGACTTTGAAAAGCTTGCAGGATTCTATCTTCAGTATCTTCATTATAGCTTTATCTGACCTCACCACATCTGTACTCAGGTTCTGGTTGTTCATCACGTGTAAGTACTCAATCTTTTGAAGTGAGGGCCAGTTCTCAACCCTGTATACCTTCTCTATATCGATCCTCTAGACATCCCTAACAAACAAATCTTTCCTTATGCTTTCTTGATAAGGAATCAGAATCCTAACTCGTTCACCTGTAGCCACATATCTTGGCTCAGCATCAATCACTTCCTGATAAATTGCCAGTTCAGCTTCGAGTATCGGATCCCTGATTCTGCCATCGGCTTGCACTTAAATTCCTGGAGCATTCACTTGTACCACTGGAGCCGGAGGAGCAGAAGTACCTGCACCTTGTTCATTTGGCGTTTGTGGTTGAGTAGTATCATCTGGAGTATCATTGTCGAAATTCGAAGCAGCCATAATTGCCCCAGTGATGTCGAATATATCATCTAATTCCTCTTTGATCTGTATGGTCATTTTATTCATCTGTTCTATTGTCAACAACCGGAGGCTTTTCAACCCTAGTTATGACATCAGCTAGAACTTCGGTGTCATCCACTTGGACCATATCAGTACCAGATCCACCTGCCCCCGTTTCCCCTTCGTTTACTGAAGCACCAACATTTTCTGCAGCTGCACCACTAGACTCACCAACCCTGGCTCTCTTCTCCCCCTCATGTTGATCAGGCGGATCCTGGTCATCATGTCTTCGTTTGCTGGAAGCTTGAGCCTGAACACCACACGCCTGTTCTACCACAACTAATCTCTTGGATAACTCTTGATATCCAGAAAGCATGGCTTGGGTCATTTCTTTCATGATGTTGTTCAAGGTTTGGAAGTCATTACTAGTGGGCATTTGGGATTGAGTTTGGGTCTGAGGTTGGGTATGTTGTCGGAGTAATCCAACAAGGTCAACTTCTTCAGTAGTGTTTGTATCTCCTTGTGCTAACAGTCGGGCTAACAACTCAGATTTGAGTTGATCGGTGGGAATTTGGTGTAACGGAACTGATGGTGGTGGTTGTGGGTCTGATTGAGTGTTGGATGGTTGATCCTGAGGAGTTGATGACGATTCAGCAATGCCTTTTCCTTTTATTTCCCTTTTAACTTCGGCAGATAAGTCACCAACAATCGCCCGTAACTGTGCAGTGTGTTGCTTGTAGGTCGTATCGATTGATGCAAGTGAAGCTCGCAAAACCTCCAGAGTGATGTAATGTAGATAAGGACCAAGGTTTTGAGCGACCTGTCTCACAGTTAAAGATGGGAAAATAGATCTAACACCCGAACCACATAGGTTTTTGGTTATCGTGGTAGTTGTAGCAACTATACGGCCTATGTTCAAAGCTGGCGTGGTGTTAGCAATGACAGGACTTCCACCCCGTCCTCGTGGGGCACCAACAAATGGCGGCCGCACTCGGGGTGTTCCGGTTGGGGCACGGAAGCCCACAACTTGGCGTGATACCGACGCTCGTGGCCTAGGAAATGATGTATGTCCAAATGGCTCTAGACTCAATGTGCTCGGAATAAGAGGCGGTGGTCGGGCCAGGAGCCTACCTTGTTCAATATCAGCAGACACCGAGTGTGTCGCCGATAGCGTTTGAGCTTTATCCCCTGTGTTCAATGAAACGCCGGCAAATTGAGATGCCGACGAGTGGCTGAGGGGGGCTGTGCTTTGCATGGTTGGGTCCACCATGTCTTGTTCAATACGCAATGGCGACGTACGCGCGTTGGTAGTAGATATGGCTACCCGGCTTGTCACAGTTTGGGAAGGAACGGTAGTTAAAACTTTATACGTTCCTGTCACGTTCTCTCCCATTTCTTTTCTAACCTCCTCTCGGCTCACATTCATAATATTTTCTACTTCATCTCCCTCTTCCCGCCTTGTGTCACCAAAATCACCGGAGGGTCCGAAGTTCCAGATGGAATCAACTTCGGAACCCTCAATGTGTTGACTCCGACCGATATGTCTCGGAACAAGATCCGCATCAGGGTCATGATCAGGATCGGAGTCGGAATTACCATCAGCTCGTCGTGGTTGGTCAGATGCTTCATCGTCGGATGACGAAGCATCGGGGTCATCCTCTGAATCCATCGACACGTCGTCGAGGATTGGAATTCTAACAGTTCCGAATATGGATGCCTGACCAGCAGTCCTCGCCACCCCACCCACTCTCTTTCTTAGCGTTCTCCTCACCTCTTCCCGTTCAGGAACCCCAGTTCCTGAACCTGCTCAACATGTATACCCTCACCTCCTAGTGGGATTGCACCTTGGGGAGGTCTGTAACACCTTAGGCATATCCCACATCCTTTAGAGGGCAGGAGAGATGCTGGGTATATTAGTAAACCTTGGCCTTACCAGACACAACGCGTTTTGGGGCCACAAGCATGCGGGTTCCTTGGGAACTCTGTGGTTAAGCGTGCTTGGGTGGGAGTAGTACCAGGATGGGTGACCTCCTGGGAAGTCCTTGCGAAGTCCTTGCCAGGTCGCCAAGAACAAAGCCGTGAGCCAGTGGGGAAAAGCGGACAATATTGTGTTGTGGTAAGCGGGGCGTTACAAATGGTATCAGAGCCACTCCTGTGCCGTTCGGGATGGTGGGGCAAACCTCATCGAGGACGATGAGTCCCTAAGGGGGTGTGTGTGTAACACCTTAGGCATATCCCGCATCCTTTAGAGGGCAGGAGAGATGCTGGGTATATTAGTAAACCTTGGCCTTACCAGACACAACGCGTTTTGGGGCCACAAGCATGCGGGTTCCTTGGGAACTCTGTGGTTAAGCGTGCTTGGGTGGGAGTAGTACCAGGATGGGTGACCTCCTGGGAAGTCCTTGCGAAGTCCTTTCCAGGTCGCCAAGAACAAAACCGTGAGCCAGTAGGGCAAAGCGGACAATATTGTGTCGTGGTAAGCGGGGCGTTACAAGGTCCCGCCGGTTCTGGCTGGACCACTAGTGCATTAGATATTCTATATTGCCTAACTACCTCAGACTGTTGGTCGGTGTTTGGGCAAAAAATCACCAGTCTCGACCACGACCAAGCCACTAAGAACATTTATTGCACTTCTCTCATAACCAAGTCAAATCATGAACACTTGATCCTTTAAACAAAAGTTGAAGTTAAAAGGACCTCTCGACCTCGACCGTCGTGACAAAGCTCACGATTGCGACCGACTAACATGCGACATTTCTATCATGTTTTTCTCATTCAATGCAGGGTCAATGTCATTTATGGCCAGCGGACGTAACCAACATAAGCAGTTATGAGCATTAACAGCAGTAACCGTTGCGACCGTTACTCCTACAATCATGGTGATCACTTAAAGCTACGAAGACTATAAAAACGAAGATCACACATCAACACAGTCATCTTGAATCCTCCAAACTCTCAAGAACATTCGAAGCAAAGAACTCTCTCTCGAAGGATCGCTCTCGACGCATGACTCCCGCGCTCGACACATACTTTTCACACACGACACCTAGTTTTTACATTCGATACACTTGTTACTTTACATTTAAAGTACTTTCCTTTCATCTGTACTGTAATCATTGTACGATCGGCACCCGAAACACAAGGATATCGCCCTTGTTTGGTGATCATAGTGCAGCGACGACTTCCATAGTCGTCCGCGGGTTTTTTCCTCGTTGAGGTTTTTCCCGCGTCACCAAATCTCTGTCTCATTTACGTTTTTCGCCTTTGTCGTACGCTTTGTCGTTAGATTCTTTTCTTTAGTTGTTAAATTCCACAATCAACCTTAAGTTATCCTTTTGGACAATTTTTGGCATTAATAGTTTGGCGCCATCCGTGGGACCCCATCTAAAGAAAATCTTCGACAAACGTACGTGTTACTAACGGTTTCTTGGAGTTTTCTCTGTTTTCCGTTTCAGGAAAATGGCAGCCCCTAGAAATCAAGAACAAATCATTGCCCAGATGCCCGAGGGGCCTGAGAAAGCACAGTATGTTCCTGAGATAGTCGACGACTATCGCCTGGAGGAAGTCATCTTGGACCAGAGCAAGCCTGACCAGAAAGTCCTTATAGGATCATCCATTGATTCCTGTCTGAAAGGCAAACTTATATCCTTTTTGCGAGAGCATGCCGATAATTTTGCCTGGTTTCATGAAGATATGGTCGGCATAGACCCTGGTATCATTTCCCATAAGCTCAATGTGGGCCCATCATTCAAACCCGTCAAGCAGAAGCGGCGAAAATTCGCTCCTGAGAGGAATAAGGTAATAAATGACGAGGTCGACAACCTCCTCAAGACAGGGAAAATTCGAGAAGTAAAGTACCCCGACTGGCTTGCTAATGTTGTGGTCGTGGCAAAGAAAATGGCAAATGGAGGGTCTGTATCGATTTTACAGATCTCAACAAAGCCTGTCCTAAAGACCCTTTCCCATTGCCACATACCGATGCCATGGTCGACGCGACAGCTGGACATGAACTATTGACGTTCATGGATGCGTATTCCGGATACAATCAGATCCTGATGTACGTCAAGGACCAAGAGAAAACTGCGTTCATGACAGATCGAGGTATTTATTGTTATAAGGTTATGCCTTTCGGACTAAAAAATGCAGGTTCTACCTACCAACGTCTGGTGAACAAAATGTTCAAAGATCACCTCGGCGACACAATGGAAGTTTATATCGATGACATGCTCGTCAAGTCGAAGCAAGCGGTCGACCACGTCGACCATTTAAGGCAGTCGTTCGATACCCTTCGAAAATATAGCATGAAGCTCAATCCGACGAAATGCTCCTTCGGTGTCAGCGCTGCAAAGTTCTTGGGCTACATGGTCACTCGTCGCGGAATCGAAGCCAATCCCGACCAAATCAAGGCCATTGTCGAGATCAAATCTCCAAGGAATTTCAAAGAAGTCCAAATGCTCACTGGTCGGGTGGCTGCCCTGAACAGGTTTATCTCTCGATCCTCAGATAGGTGTCATTTATTCTATAACGTCCTCAGAAAAAATAAAGGCTTCGACTGGACCAACGACCATGAGCAAGCGTTGCAAAAATTGTAGGAGTACATGACGTCGCCTCCTTTGTTGTCAAAGCCCGATGATCATGAGGTCTTGCAGCTATATTTGGCCGTAAGTCCTAATGCCGTAAGTGTCGTCCTGACACGAGAAGATGAAAAGCAACAACTGCCAATCTATTATGTAAGTAAATCCCTATTGGACGCCGAAACCAGGTATTCCTCAATGGAAAAACTACTCTTGTCGCTTGTTACAGCCGCAAAGAAATTGCGACATTATTTCGAATCACATCCAATTACTGTCGTGACTAACTTTCCTCTTAAGTCTGTCTTGAGAAAACCTGAGTTGACAGGACGTTTGGCAAAATGGAGCATATATCTTAGCAGTTACGACATCACTTTTAAACCCAGAACAACTATCAAATCGCAAGCCTTAGCGGATTTCATCGCTGATTTCAGCCTTGAATTGGAGAAAGGCGCAAAGCTTGAAGTGTCAACTATGGCGACTCACGACGACGTACCTTGGACTCTGTATGTCGACGAGTCATCCAACGTTAGGGGTTCGGGACTTGGCGTCGTCTTACAGTCGCCACAGGGGGGCAAGATGGTGTACTCCGTACGATGCGATTTCAAAGCCACCAACAACGAAGCTGAGTACGAAGCCCTGATCGTGGGAATGGATATGACCTACGACTCGGGGGAAACTTCGATGCATGTCAGAAGCGATTCTCTTTTGGTCGTGAACCAGATGAATGGAGAATTCGCAGCCAAGGATTCAAAGATGACATCGTACCAGAAGATAGCAAAAGGAAAATCAGAAAAATTCAAACCATTTTCTATCGAACAGATCCCAAGGGATCAGAATACTTAGGCCGACGCTCTAGCAAACCTTGGATCCAATCTAGTCGAACCAGTATTCGATAGTATTCCTCTGATCCACCTAGCGACATCGTCCATCGAAAATGATGATGTCGTCCAGATCGAAGAGCAAGAAGATGATTGGTCGTGCGACATTCGAAATTTTCTTGTGCACGGCCAACTCCCAGAAGACAAGATGGAAGCTTGGAAGATTAGATTCAAGGCATCCCGGTATGTCGTGATCGGAGATAACTCTATCGACGATCATCGACAGGCTTAAACCTGAGATGCGTCGACAGTAAGAATCAAGTTCAAAGGATCCTTCAAGAAATGCACGATGGTGAGTGTGGCAATCACTCATGAGGTCGTAGTTTGGCTAATCGCATCTCTCGACAAGGCTACTTTTGGCCAACGCTACGACAAGACACCGTCAGGTACGTCCAGAACTGTGATCCTTGTCAACGACATTCAGGTACGTCTCATAAGCCATCTGAACCCTTACATTCGACACTGATCCCATGGCCCTTCATGAGGTGGGGTATAGATATTGTTGGCAAGTTGCCACCTGCCCCTGGGCAAAAGGTATTTCTCCTCGTACTTACCGATTATTTTTCCAAATGGGTAGAAGCAACTGCCTTTTCTCAAGTTCGGGATAAGGAAGTAGTGTCTTTTATCCAAACTAACATCATATGCAGGTTTGGGATTCCGTCCGAAATTTTCTGCGACAATGGATCACAATTCATAAGCGACAGGACTCGACAGTTCTGTGAAGACTGCAGCATCAAACTAACGACCTCGACGCCCAGATATATTCAAGCAAATGGACTTGCTGAATCAAGCAATAAGACTATCATTGCTTCAATTAAAAAGAGGTTACAAGCCGCAAAGGGAAGGTGGGTCGAAGAACTCCCTTCAGTCCTGTGGGCGAATCGCACGACGCCTCGTACGTCCACATGACATACCCCTTTCTCCCTAGTCTATGGTTGTGAAGCAGTTCTGCCGGTCAATATTCGACTCTCGACCTCAAGGCACACTTCCATCGACCATAATCTGGTTGATCTAAGTTATGACCTCGATGCCCTCGAAGAGCTCAAAGAGTCGGCATTAATCAAAATGGCATCACAGAGGCAAGTGGTTGAGCGACACTTCAACAAAAGCATTAAAGTTAAAGTCTTTCAAGTAGGCGACTACGTCCTCCGACGAGTGTTTCAAAACACTCAAGAGCTCAACGCCGGTAAGCTTTCTATCAAGTGGGAAGGCCCTTATCGTATCTTTAAAGTCGTGGGTAAAGGTGCCTATCGACTCTAAACCCTCGATAATCAAGATATCCCACGTAGCTGGAATGCGATACATTTGAAAAAGTATTTCTTCTAAGTCTTTTCCTTTTCTCACACAATTTCGTTCATCACGACGATCACCAACTTAAGCATCGGAGGGTCGTTGGTTAGCCAACGACCAAACCTCTGACGTTGTTTTATCACAGATCGCACGAACTAAGATCATTAAGTCTATTGCATGACTTTAGTCTCGCAAGGTCGCATGGCATAAATGTTCAAGACTACGACACGATCATTCTATCATGGGGACATACGACTTAAGTTTCGTCATACGATATAGTCATACGATTATTCAGGTCTAGCGATCCCCTAATCTGAGCTTCTTGACTTAGAAAAAGTTTTGTGTTCTGAATAAATGTCTTGGTCGCATGTGCTTATGTTTAACAACACGATTTAAATATATGTCTTATGTTTTGGTTGTTTTGCAATGGACGCCTGAGTCGCACGACGCCCTGTTTATTCTTAACAAGTTTCGCAAATGATATTATATCTATTTGCAAACGATCAAAATACGTTCGACAAGAGAGTAGATTCCATTCACAAAATATACAAATTACATCTAAATAACTTGACCTCCAATGGTCTAACAGGAAAAATAGAAAGACAACAACATGAAGAAAATATTTCTTAAATCAAGGTCCCTATCGGTCTCGACGTCCAACATCAGAGAGGACTCTTGCCTAACAGACGTCAGACGGTGATCAGCCAGGTCCCCCTTGAACGATGATAAAACCTTTAAACCCTAAATGCGTTGAGAAACTTATGCAAGGATCAAACGAATGTAGGGAACAGTTTCTCAGTACTGTAAACCACAACGCGTCATGAAGATGAGTCCGCAGTATTTTGAGAACGTGGCTCTTAAGATTAATGTTAAGGTTGGGGAGGAGCATCGGTCGCGTCTTTACCTAAGGCCCCGTCCTTAGAACCCTCATCCACCACCTCTTCCTCCTCGACTTCTTTTTCATCATCAGAGTCGAGGTCCCTTGTGCTCCCGACATCTCTAAAAAAATAGGCCAACTCGTCCGACGCCAAGGCCAAGGGATTTTTGCCCGACAAGTGCTGCTCATTATAGCAGCACGAGTAGTCAGTCAAGCCAAAGCAAAGGTAGACGCAGCCTCGTCTTTAAGCTCCCCTACCTCCTTCTCTAAACCCGCTACCTTAGCCTTAGAATCCTCAACTTCCTTCTCCTTTGCGACCAAGGATTCTTTTATCTTATCTTGCTCTTCCCTTTGGTCGGCAATCGTGGACAAGGACTGCTTTAGACGATGGTTCGTGTTAATGCCAAAAATCGCACCAAAGGGACAACTTAAGGTCGATGTGGACTTTAACAACTAAAGAAAGGAATATTTCGACAAAGGCGTACGACAAAGACAAAAATGAAAATGAGACAAAGGATTTGATGACGCAGGAAAAACCTCAACGAGGAAAAAACCTGCGGACGACAGTGGATGTCGTCGCTGCACTATGGTCGCCAATCAGGGGTGATGTCCTTGGTGCTCCGGATGTCGATCGTACAGAGATTACAATACAAATGAAGGAAAGACTTCGAAATGTAAAGTACAAGTGTTTGGAATGTAAAAACAGTGTGCGTCGTGTGTGAAAACTGTGTATAAACTGTTGGTCGAGAGCGAGAGTCTTGCGTCGAGAGTGATCTTCTATGAATGATCTCTTTGCTTCGAATGAATATTCTTCGAGTGTTTGCGTTTGCTCCTGTTGTTTGATGCTCTTGTTCTATCTCTCTCTGTGTTATTCGGTGTTGATCAGGTGTGTTGAACTGATGATTGAGCTGGGATTTTATAGTCTTTGGATGACTTTAATAAGATCTTTGATGATTGTTGTAACGGTCGTCGCCTTCAATGTGAGTTTAGATGCTCATAACTGATTTCGTCGGTTATAGCCGTTTATCCATAAATGACTTTGACTCCTGCATTAAACACTTAAACAAATATAACAGTTGTATAACGCGTTAGTCGGTCGAGGTCGTATGGTTTTATGCGACGGTCGTGCGGAACGGGCGACGTCGAGGTTGAGTGTCGTGAGGAACTCTCGACTTACCTTTTAAGAGGGATGACGGAGGTTCTTAAGGTCTTCGTTGGGACCTTATCTTAATACAAGGTATAACTCATGACATGCGCCTTACCTTTTCTGGTCGTGGTCGAGACCTGTGAAATTTTGCCCAAACAGTTTGCCCCCAAAATTTGAAAGTAGGATGGCAAATTCGAATTTTAAATTTTGCTCGTCGGGTGTTCAGGGTTCTTCGTTAAAAATACCTTGGTTGTTTCGGAACCGAATTGGTTTAATTCTAACCGAACGAGAAGTCGAATAGAAAACGAGGTCGTGACGTCATACTGACGTACAATTGTGCTTACCAGCTGTCTTTGACAGGTGTCGACGATCCCTGCAGTCATACGAAGGGACGAGGGCATGTGGCGATCATCTAAGGGATCCGATCGTTTGCATAAATAGGGATCATAATGTATCATTTCCTTTTATATCCTCTTGAAAGGTTTCTTAGTGTGGAATTTTTCTTTGATCCCTTGTTGTTCTTTGCTCGATACTTTTCGAAATTTTCGAGTGTTCATACGAGGTATAGCTTCTCGATTCCTCTCAGGCCTTCCAATATTGGATGCTCTTTAAGAATGATTATGTCCGAGAAGACTTTGATTGCGATAGACGCGACGTTCGTGGATCTTGCGCATCTGGCGACGATGTCTTCTGCTGCCGCGTCGACCCTTTCATCAGCCGACATGGGCGAGGGTGTGATGACGGGAGAGAGTGAGGAGGAAGTCATGACGATCAACTTTACGTTGTCGTCGATCCTCTTGACTGACTGTGTCCTTGACGGGACGAAGTCATTTTTGCATCTGGGGAAATATCAGCTCTTATCTCTCAAAGAGCGTTTTCAAAAGATCTCCATCGAAGAGACGGGATCGTGTTTAGCTGGACTAGCGTTCTTTGTGAGTTTTTCTTCCAAAACTCATGTTCCCAATGTTTCCTCCGAACGTTTGCTTAACATACCCCTTTTGCTTTTTGCAGATGTTTCAATCTCCTTTTGTTAGATACGCGAAGATAGAGGAGATGTTGGACTGGAAGTCGACCGTCGAGAAGATCATATTCCTTCCTCTAACCTTAACATTAATCTTAAGGGCCGCATTCTGAAATGTCGCAGCGTAGGGTGTCACCTAACATACTCGTTTGATCCTTGCATTAGCTTCTTAGCGCATTTTCGGGTGTGACGAGGATTCGAAGGTCGAGACTGAGCATACGATCAACGCTCCTCTCTAGATTTAGGAAATGCTATGTCTTTTCATGTCTCGACCGTTGGTGGTCGAACCATTTTAACTTTGTATACTCGACCGTCGGTCGCTCCTATGTAATCGTATGTTTCGTAAATGAATTTCATCCTTCTGTCGAATTTTTATTTCGATTTATATATGTCGTAGATAGATGTAATATCAACTGTGTAACTTTGTTAAGTATAGAACGAGCGAAGAATCGTGCGACTTAGGCATTCATAGCAATATAACGATTGAAATATCATACGTTTGACTTGTAATGATAGGCTCAATTATTGACGTGTTAGAACGTACAAAATTGTTCTGAATTCAGAAACTCAGATCGAGAGGTCGCTCAAACCTTATGATCGTGTAACCAAATTTCATGATGAAATTTGAATCATGTGCCCCTGTGGTAAAACAATTAAGTTGCATGAGAGGAAAATGATTCTAGAAAAAAATACTTTTTCAAGTGCGTAGCATTCCAACTGCGTGGGATTTCTTGATTGTCGAGAGTCTGGAGTCGATAGGCTCCTTTACCAACGACTTCGGAGATGCGGTAAGGACCTTCCCATTTAATGGAAAGTTTACCGGCATTGAGCTCTTGGGTGTTTTGGAACACTCGACGGAGGACGTAATCGCCTTCTTGAAAGACTTTGACTTTGACGTGTTTGTTGAAATGTCGCTCGACTGCTTGCTTCTGGGATGCCATTCTGATCAAGGATGACTCTCTAAGCTCTTCGAGGGCGTCGATATCATAATTTAAATCAATCATGTTGTGGTCGACGGAAGTATGCCTTGAAGTTGGGAGCTGGACTTCGATTGGCAGGACTGCTTCGCAACCGTAGACGAGAGAGAAAGGGGTTTGTCCTGTGGACGTGCGCGGTGTCGTGCGATTTGCCCATAGGACTGAAGGGGGTTCTTCGACCCATCTTCCTTTTGCAGCTTTTAACCTTTTCTTGATCGAATCTATAATGGTCTTATTACTTGATTCAGCAAGTCCGTTCGCCTAAGGGTATCTGGGAGTTGAGGTTGTTAACTTGATACTCCTGTCTTCGCAAAATTGTTGGGTCCTGTCGCTTATGAATTGGAATCCGTTGTCACAGACGATTTCGGATGGAATCCCAAATCTGCATATGATGTTAGTCTGGATAAAAGAGATGACTTCCTTGTCCCTGATTTGGGAAAAAGCAGCCGCCTCCACCCACTTGGAAAAATAATTGGTAAGTACGAGAAGGAATACCTTTTGCCCCGGGGCCGGGGGTAGTTTGCCAACAATATCCATTCCCCACCTCATGAAGGGCCATGGGATGAGTGTCGAGTGCAAGGGTTCAGAGGGTTTATGTGACATACCTGCATGTTGCTGACAAGGGTCACAGTTGTGGACGTACTTGACGGCGTCTTGTCGCAATGTTGGCCAAAAATACCCTTGTCGAGAGATACGATTAGCCAAACTGCGACCACCGGAGTGATTGCCACATTCGCCGTCGTGCATCTCGTGAAGGATTTTTTGGACCTGACTCTTGCTAATGACGCATCTTAGATTTAATCCTGTCGATGATCGTCGATAGAGCTTATCTCCAATTATGGTATATTTAGATGCTTTGAATCTGATCTTCCGGGCTTCCATCGTGTCTTCTGGGAGTTGGTCGTGCATAAGGAAATTTCGGATGTCGCACGACCAATTACCTTCTTCTTCTTCGATCTGGACGACGTCAATGTTCTCGATAGACGATGTCGCCAGATGGATCATAGGAATAATGTCGAATATAGGTTCGACCAGAGCAGACCCGAGATTTGCCAAAGCGTCGGCCTGAGTATTCTGGTCTCTCGGGATTTGTTCGATAGAAAATGTTTTAAACATTTTTTATTTTTCTTTTGCTACCTTCAGGTACGCTGTCATTTTTGAATCTTTGGCCGTGAATTCTCCATTCATCTGGTTCACGACCAGGAGAGAATCGCTTTTGACATGTAGCGCGGTTGCCCCCGAGTCGTGGGCCATATTCATCCCTACGATCAGGGCCTCGTACTCGGCTTCGTTGTTGGTGGTTTTGAAATCGCATCGAACTGAGTATACCATCTTGCCCTCCTGTGGCGACTTTAAGACGACACCTAGTCCTGAGCCTCTAATGTTGGATGACCCATCGACGTGTAAGATCCAGGACACGTCGTTGTGAGTCGCCACAGTTGATACCTCGAGCTCTCCTTCTTTCTCCAATTCAGGGCTGAAGTCAGCAATGAAATCGGCCAAGGCTTGCGACTTGATCGTGCTCCTGGGCTTGAAGTCAATGTCGTAGCTGCTGAGATATATGCTCCATTTTGCTAAGCGACCTGTCAACTCAGGTTTTCTTAAGACAGACTTAAGAGGGAAGTTAGTTACGACAGTACTGGGATGCGACTCAAAATAATGTCGCAGTTTTTTAGCAGCTGTGACCAGCGACAAGAGCAATTTTTCCATAGAGGAATACCTGGTTTCTGCGTCCAGAAGAGATTTACTTACATAATAGATTGGCAGTTGCTGCTTTTCATCTTCTCGTGTTAGGACGGCACTTACCGCGTTTGGACTAACAGCCAGATATAGTTGTAAGATTTCATGGTCGCGAGGTTTCGACAATAAGGGAGGCGACGTCATGTAGTTTTTGAGCTTTTGCAATGCCTGTTCATGATCGTCGGTCCAGTTGAAGCCTCTGTTCTTCCTAAGGACGTTGTAAAATAGATGACATTTATCTGAAGATCGGGAGATGAACCTGTTTAGAGCTGCTACCCGACCAGTGAGCCTTTGGACTTCTTTGAAATTCCGAGGAGATTTGATCTCGACAATGGATTTGATCTGGTCGGGATTGGCTTCGATGCCTCGGCGAGTGACCATATAGCCCAGGAATTTCCCAGCGCTGACACCGAAAGAATATTTCGTCGGGTTGAGCTTCATGCTATACTTTCTAAGGATATTAAACGATTGCCTCAGATGTTCGACATGGTCGATCGCTTGTTTTGACTTGACCAACATGTTGTCGATATACACTTCCATCGTGTCGCCGAGATGGTCTTTAAACATTTTATTCACTAGACGCTGGTAGGTAGAACCTGCATTTTTTAGTCCGAAAGGCATAACTTTATAACAGTAAATACCTCGGTCCGTCATAAATGCGGTTTTTTCTTGGTCCTCGACGTGCATTAAGATTTGATTGTATCCGGAATAGGCATCCATGAACGTCAGTAGTTTGTGCCCAGCTGTCGCATCGACCATGGCGTCGATATGAGGTAATGGAAAAGGATCTTTTGGACAGGCTTTATTGAGATCTGTGAAGTCGATACAGACCCTCCATTTTCCGTTCTTCTTTGCTACCACCACGACGTTAGCAAGTCAGTCGGGGTATTTTACCTCTCAAATCTTCCCTGTCTTGAGAAGATTGTCGACTTTGTCATTTATCACCTTATTCCTTTCAGGAGCGAATTTCTGTCGCTTCTGCTTAATAGGTTTGAACGATGGGTCGACATTGAGCTTGTGAGAGATGACGTCAGGATCTATGCCAACCATATCTTCATGCGACCAGGCGAAACAATCAGCATGTTCCTGCAAAAAAGATATTAACTTTCCCCTAAGATAAGGATTGAGAGACGACCTGATTAAGACTTTTTGGTCAGGCTTGCTTGAGTCTAGAACGACTTCCTCCAGGCGATAATCGTTGACTGTTGCAAGTGCGTCTTGTGCATTTTCGAGCCCCTCATGTGCTGGGACAGGGACTTGTTCGTTATTCGCCATTTTCCTGCAACTGAGAATAGAAGAAACTCCAAGAAAACGTAAGTAGGACGCACGTTTGTCGAAGATTTTCTCTAGATGGAGTCCCCACGGTGGACGCCAAACTGTTAATGCCAAAAATCGCACCAAAGGGACAACTTAAGGTCGATGTGGACTTTAACAACTAAAGAAAGGAATCTTTCGACAAAGGCGTGCGACAAAGACAAAAATGAAAATGAGACAAAGGATTTGATGACGCAGGAAAAACCTCAACGAGGAAAAAACCTGCGGACGACAGTGGATGTCGTCGCTGCACTATGGTCGCCAATCAGGGGCGATGTCCTTGGTGATCCGGATGTCGATCGTACAGAGATTACAATACAAATGAAGGAAAGACTTCGAAATGTAAAGTACAAGTGTTTGGAATGTAAAAACAGTGTGCGTCGTGTGTGAAAACTGTGTATAAACTATTGGTCGAGAGCGAGAGTCTTGTGTCGAGAGTGATCTTCTATGAATGATCTCTTTGCTTCGAATGAATATTCTTCGAGTGTTTGCGTTTGCTCCTGTTGTTTGATGCTCTTGTTCTATCTCTCTCTGTGTTATTCGGTGTTGATCAGGTGTGTTGAACTGATGATTGAGCTGGGATTTTATAGTCTTCGGATGACTTTTATAAGATCTTTGATGATTGTTGTAACGGTCGTCGCCTTCAATGTGAGTTTAAGTGCTCATAACTGATTTCGTCGGTTATAGCCGTTTGTCCATAAATGACTTTGACTCCTGCATTAAACACTTAAACAAATATAACCGTTGTATAACGCGTTAGTCGGTCGAGGTCGTACGGTTTTATGGGACGGTCGTGCGGAACGGGCGACGTCGAGGTCGAGTGTCGTGAGGAACTCTCGACTTACCTTTTAGGAGGGATGACGGAGGTTCTTAGGGTCTTCGTTGGGACCTTATCTTAATACAAGGTATAACTCATGACATGCGTCTTACCTTTTCTGGTCGTGGTCGAGACCTGTGAAATTTTGCCCAAACAGTTCGCCTCGTCCTTCGCACGACCAACGGCCTCCAATTCTTTTTAGGCGTCGTCAAGACGTTTGGACATAGCCTCTTTACGCTCCACAGCGGCATTCGTCCTGTCCAATGTCGCGTTTCCCCTCTCGTGGGCGGAAGACACTGTTTGGGTAAAAATCCACCAGCTTCGACCACGACCGAGACGTTAAAAACATTTATTACACTTCTCTTGTAACAAAGTTAAATCGTCAACACTTTGTCCTTAGACCGAAGCCATAGTCGAAAGTACCTCTCGACACTCGACCGTCGTGTAGAAACATACGACCTCGACCAAATAACACGCGACATTTTTGTTACGTTTTCATCATTCAATGCAGGTCAACATCATTCACAGCCAACGGACGAAACCGACAGAGCAGTTATGAGCATTAAAACAACGATGACCGGTACGACCGTTACTAGAAGAAATCATGAAGTCATTAAAGCACTCGAAGACTATAAATACAAAGACAAAGCTATCATTTGTAGATAATCTAACACCAGCAAACTCAAGAATCACACTGCGTACTCAAGAACATCCGAAGCAAAGGAATTTCTCTCCAGTGATCGCTCTCGACGCACGACTCACACTCTCGACCAAGATTTTTAGCACACGACACACTTGTTTTACACTTTATACACTTGTTATTTTTACATTTCAAGTCATTTGTATTGTAATCATTGTACGATCGACACCTGAAACAAAGGACACCGCCCCTGTTTGGCGATCATAGTGCAGCGACGGCTTCTACAGTCGTTCGCGGGTTTTTTCCTCGTTGAGGTTTTTCCCGCGTCATCAAAATCTCTGTCTCTTTACAATTTTTTGTCCTTGTCGCACGCTTTGTCGTAAGATTCCTTTCTTTAGTTGTTAAGCTCCACAATCAACCTCAAGTTGTACTTGTGTGCGATTTTTGGCATTAACAGTTTGGCGCCCACCGTGGGGCCCCATCTAGAGAAAATCTTTGACAAACGTGCGTCCTACTAACAGTTTCTTGTAGTCTCTTTTGTTTTCTGTTTCAGGAAAATGGTCGCCCCTGGAAATCAAGAGCATGTCATTGCCCAAATGTATCATGAGTTAGAAGTTGTGTGGAATCAAATCAATGCCATGGATGAGCAAAGTTGAAGAGCAGCTGAGGAAATCACGCGGCTAAGAAATCCCTTCGGGCCTCAGAGCGGTCCTAGGCCATTCGTCCAAAATCCAGGTCCAGGATCGTTTGGCTAGAGCGGTCCTAGACCATTCGTTCAGAATCCGGGTCAAGGATCGCACGAGCAAAATCCAGGGTCCGCTCCTTTCATGCAGAATCCAAGACCAGGACCATTCGTTCAAAACCAGCACCCAGGTCCATTCATGCAAAATCAGCAACCGGGGGCATTCAATCCAAATCCCCAGTTCAGGACGGTTCCTCCTCAGCATCTGAGACCGCCACCCATGAATAATGGAGCGCAGCCTTTTCAGAATGGATCGCAGCCGTTTCAGAATGGATCGCAGCCGTTTCAGAATGGGTCGCAACCATATTCAATCCCTTTCAACGGAGACGCCAATGGTTCGTCATATGGCAATGGCACCAGTTCCGGAGTTGATCCCCTGGCAGGTGCTAATCCCGACCCTAATGATCCCGTCGCCCAGCGATTAAAGATGCTAGAAGATCAGAACGAGCGTGTTCTGTCCCTATTCGCTAAGCTACCCGGGGCAGCCGTGCCCGTCGACGTCAAGCCACGCTCAGGATATCAAGCGTCGCCTTTCGTCGATAAGATTGCGACCGTCGATGTCCCGAAGAAATTCAACATCCCTGCCTTCACACCCAAGTATTCGGGGGTGACCGATCCGACGGAGCACATCGCGCAGTATAAACAGCTCATGTGGACGGTCTCGATCCCACACATGTATCAAGAAGTATGCATGTGTAAGAGCTTTGGGGAGACTCTCACTGGTCCTGCCCTCCAATGGTTGATCAATCTCAAATCCAAATCCATCGGGTCGTTCGCTGAGTTGGTCAATCAATTCTTCCAGCAGTTCGCCAGCAGTCGCAAGATGGAGAAGCAGACCAGTGACCTGTATTATGTCGTGCAAAAGGCTAATGAATCTATCCGAAGTTATTTCAACAGGTTCAATGCAGAGATGATCAGTGTCCGCAATTGTGACATCAAGACCGCGATCGAAGCTTACAAACGTGGTCTGGACGACAGTTCAGGTTTGTATACTGATTTGACCAAGTATCCCCCAGAGAATTTCGAAGATGTTCGAGCTCGAACCTTAGCATATATGAGGGTAAAAGACGATGCTGCCTTTCGTCGCAAGCATACCGACGACAAGAGGTCATTAGGGGTGAAGAAGCCAGAGTTCAAAACCAAGGCACTATCCAGGCCAGAGCTCGCGCGTCAAATCTCGAACGTCCGGTTCAAGACAAAAGCGGAAGCCAAGACCGCGACCAAATTCCCTCAGTACCCCAAGATATCCTCCTATGGATTCAAAGGGTCCACTAAAGACTTGGTCAAAGCGCTGAAAACCACCTAGGCAACCATCCGTTGGCCAAAGAAATCCGATCAGGACGACGCCAAGAAAGATAAGTCAAAGTGGTGCGACTTCCATGTCGACCATGGTCATGCGACAAACGATTGCATAGCTCTTAAAAGGGAGCTAGCATATCATGTCCCGAAAGGAAACCACAAGGATATCATCGACTACGTCGTATCTCCAGTTAGCGACGTTCGACCGCCAACCCCCGAGCATGCTAAGGTCGTCAATTGCATCACTGGTGGCTCTGATGTATGCGGCTTGACGTATTCCGCAGCCAAATGTCACGCCAGTTAAGCGTCTAACGATCAGCCTATCCCGCGTTCGTCGAGACCAAAAGAAGATCTAGAGTTAGAAGCTATGAAGATCACGTTCGACCAAGACGACCTCGGTGACTCGTATCAGAAACATCATGACGGGTTGATCATTCAACTCACGATTGGTAGTTGTTTAACCCGACGAGTCCTGGTCGATGGAGGCAGTTCAGCGAACGTCATCTTCCTTGATACCATTAAGGCCATGGGAATCGACCGATCGAAAATCACCCGACGCTCGACGACCTTGGTCGGATTCAACGGGGAAGCGACAAATACCTTTGGAGAGATCGTCTTGCCAGTCTATGCCGGAGGAATCAACAAGCAGACCAAGTTTAACGTCATCGATTGTGCGTCGGCCTATAACATCATCTTAGGTAGACCATGGATCCAAGAAATGAAAGCCGTTCCCTCGACGTATTACCAGATCATCAAGTTCCCTACGCCGTGAGGAATCTAGGAGATAAAAAGTGAGCCAAAAGTCGCTTGTGATTGCTATAAGACCACTCTGAACTTCTGAAGCCGCGGAAACAGACCTTCTATTGTGGCGACTCATGACGACATTTAGTGTATCGTCTTAAAATCGCCACAAGGGGGCAAGATGGTAGCAATAATCAAGACATCCCAAGTTGGGACACGACGCGTCAGAAAAGATGCGCCTTCTAAACCCTTTTCTATTTTTTCATACGATTTTTTACAACGACGAATACATACTTTAGAATCGGAGGGTCGTTGGTTAGCCAACGACCAACCTCTGACATCGTTTTAACGCAGGATCGCATGATATTAGTTATTAAGTCTTCTATACGACTTTAAATCTCGTCGCATGATACAAATGATCAAGTATGTGACCTGCTTATTCTGTCACAGGGATGCACGATCCAGGAACATCGTACGATTTAATTATATAATCATAATACTCGACATACGCCTGATCTAAGTTTCTGGACTTAGAAAAATTTGTATGTTATGTATGAGCACATTGATTATATATGTTTTCTAATACGATTCAGATACATGACTAATATCTTAATCGTTATGAATGCCTTAATCGCATATACTTATGCTTGCCAATGTGATCTCAAAGTACGAAAACCTTAAGACTTGTGTGCCAGTCTTTGTAACTGCAATAGATACCTAAGTCGCACGATTCCTTGTTTACCTAGCGAATTCTACAAGTTAATACTATACTTATTAGCAAATCGTATGGATTGAAGCAATGTGTGAACAAAAGAGTAAATTTCATTCATAAGCGAACGATTACATCAGATAACCCGATCACTAACGATCGGGCGGGAAGATAGAAGTTATACAAATTTATCCTATGGCTGAGGAGGAGTGTCGGTCGCGTAAGGAGTGTCGGTCACGTGAGGAGTGTCGGTCGCGTCTTTTCCCAAGGCCTCGCCCACCTCTTCCTCTTCGGCCTCCTTCTCGTTGTCAGAGTCGAGATCTCTTGCGGACCCGACCTCTTGCAGAAAGTAAGCAAGCTCGACCGACGCCTGGGCCATAGGGTTTTTTCCCGACAAGTGTTGCCTCATTATGGCAGCTCGAGCGATCAGTCGAGCCAGAGCAAAGGTAGACGCAACATCTTCCTTTAGTTTTCCTACCTCCTTCTCCAGACTGACCACCTTAGCCTCGGAGTCCTCAACTTCCTTCTCCTTCGTGACCAAGGACTCCCTCACCTTGATCAGCTCCTCCCTTTGACCATCAATCACTGACAAGGATTGATTTAGACGATTGTTTACCTCGTCCTTCGCACGACCGACAATCTCCAATTCCTTTTTGTCCTCGTCGAGCTGCCGGTACATAGCCTCTTCACGTTCCACGGCGACGTTCGCCCTGGCCAATGCCGCGTTCCCCCTCTCATGGGCACAAGATACCAGATCCTTAATTTTCTCTGTTTTCGCACGCAAGGCAAGAGAAGATTGAAGTGTCTGTACAAAGAAACATGTCAGTAAACATTCGACAAAAGCTAAGAAAACATCAAAAACATAAGTTTTGAAAGAAAAACTTACAAGGAACGCCAGGCCGGCAACATGGGATCCCGTCTCCATGAGAGGGAATCCTTCAAAACGCTCCCTGAAAGAAAGGATCAAATACTTCCCCAGATGAGGAAACAAATCCGTCCCAGATAGGACGTCATCGACCATGAAGTCCGAAGGCAACGTAAAGTTAACCTTCGTGACTTTAGCCTCTCCCGTCGCGTGCTCCTTACCCTTGTCGGTCGACAAAGGAACCGACGTGGCAGATGGAAACTTCCTCGACTTCGCTGTCGTCGCCGGTGGCGCAGAACTAATAGGTGTCGCAGCAATCGGACTAGAATACGTCTTCGTCTTCCTAGGTGATGCGACCTTCGCCTTCTCAGGCGTATTGACTCTCGATGAGCCATCAACCTTCGAAGACGGTTCCTTTGGGATCGTCATCTGCGTCTTCGGTAAAACCCCCGACTCAGTTGTCGAGGCCTGAAGTCTCCTCTCCTTGCCCTTACAGGCGAGCTCAAGTTGAGCTGCTCTTTTGGCCGAGATCATCGGCACCTTCGTCTGAGACTCTCCTAGAAACATATGAGACAGAAATATTACACGACGAACATAGGAGAAAAAGATCAGAATCAAGCAATATGAATGTACACTTACCAGTCATCTCTTCTTCTCCTTTCGGCTCTTCCTCTGTCTCTTCTTCTTCCTCCTCTGCACGTGTTCCTCCCCGGTTCTCTCCTAAGAATACCAGATCCTCGTCGTCGTTCGCCAATGGTCGTACGACGAACGATCGCTCGACAGTGCTGAACTCTAAAAACGCTTCAACCTTTGTTTGAGAATTGACGTAAGGCTTCACGTCCTCAAATTTTATAGTTGTTAGCCCATAAAAAGAAAGTTAGGAATCAGCCAAAGATTACAAACAACATACGACAATGCAACTATAAAACCTCACCCGACGTATTCCAGTCAGCCCTAATCCAGTTGCTCTCAGAGTCGAGAGTCGACTTGCGCACAAACGCTGTAACACCCCAAAAACGGGGGTCAACAAAAACTTCCATAAAACGGAAGAGTGGTACGCATTACTAAAGTAAAAGTATACATAATTATATTTACATAACCATTAATACTAAGATTTAGATAATTATAACTACTAATGGACCACTAGCTTATCTAATCTCTACTATGGAAATCAGATTACAAAGGATGTCGGAAAGTTCTATCATAACTCTTCTAATCTTTAGCTCTCCAACAATGATCACATGCTCACAACCCATGTCTAAACCTTCTTGTCTCCGGAACCACTAATATCTGTAACACATACAACACATAACAAGTGTTAGGCTTTTAAAGCCTAAGTTAGGTTTACACATAGCACAAAGAATATAATCATAGCATGTAGGAATAACAATTCGATACATTCACAAATTGGATTCCATGGAGAAGGCCCATATTGCTACCCAGTTACATCATAATCGAAGATATACCTTGATCGGTACCCCACGGTATTGTCACAAGGCATAACACAACGGAAAAACCCCACGGTATCCGAAGGTATGAATCAATTACACTTACCCCACGGTGTGTAAGAATATATCCTCCAATGCCTACTAGGTGCTCCTCCAATTATGTGAATACCAAATATGTTAATCCAAATAATATTCAAAGCATACTTAACACTTAACAATGGTCCAACCATTTAACATATCAATACTACTTCCATGTAGTTCATATACATCCATATATATCAAATCACATTCTATGTAATATCAATAATAAACATCCATGTTTACAATTCAATAATAAGTCCATTTTGACCATTAAGCCATCTTTGCTTCATTAAGACATATATTAAGCCATAATCATAATCATATACCAATGATGTATAATCAAACCCAAACCTTTAACACTAGCATTTACCATGGCATTCTAAGTAATAAAACACAATTAGTCCACCATAACTTACTTGAACTCTTCTTGTTTCCCTCTTAACCATTAAGAGCTTATTAATCAAGATTTCTCATTATCAATACCAAAATCAAGATAAAGAATGGTAGTAAAGTATAATACAATCAATTAGATACAAGTTACTCACCTCAAATCTTCAATTGATATAACCCTAACTTGAAGACTTGAACCCAATCACTTCCAACAAGATGAAATGAAGATGTAATGCCCTAATTCAAGTTTAATTGGTAAGATTCATCTACTAATTGCTTGAGTTGGATTATGATTGAGAGATGTATGTTTACCTTAATCTTAGATGAGAATTCGTTTGAGAAGTGAGGAGCAGAGCAATCTTTCAGTTTTGAGAGTTCCAATTTAAGAAATGAATGACTAAGGACTAAGAGGTGGGTTTTAACCCCCTTTTAACACGTCAGGTGCTCGGCGCCAGCGCCCGCGCCAGTGCATCGGCGCCACCATCCGCGCCAACCTCTGTTTGTTTGCTTCTCATTTTCCACTAATTTGGCCGTAACTTCTTCGTTAGAACTCCGTTTTTGCTCCGGAAAGAACCGTTGGACTCGTATTCAATTTACCCATCCAACTAATCCATAAAATCTAATATTTAACTTTGTCATCTATTTTTCATTAATTTCCTTAAGGAATAAACTTACGAATTTCTATCGAAAGTTCTCAAATAACAAGTAACAATCACGGAAATTACTTAGGAAATCAATTATAATTTAAAAAGTCAAAATATAAAGAAATATTAGGACTATTATTACTCACAAGGATTTTCCGGGTGTTACAATTCTCCCAACCTTAAAACGATTTCGTCCTCGAAATCTATATTCTTTACAACCCAAAGTCAACCGACTCACTGTCGACCAAAATTCAACAATTTCTAACGGAAATCTAAATTCCATCCACACGGTCTATAAAGACAATTCCTCGAACAATTGTTTATTAACAAAGTCCCTATACATACGTTGTACTTATGTACGGATAAACGTTCCAACCATAGAGAAACTCCCAATCATACGACTTCAGTCGTCTCCCAACCTTAAAATGTTCTATACATCTTGATTTCAGTTTCAAACTCTAAATCAATTTAAGGTTCAATTAATACAGAGACCAACCGAATCTCTAATTTCAATTGTCCCTATTGTTAACGGCCATTCACATCCAAAGAGCTCTAATAGACTCCAAAATCCATCTTAATAATTATTCATCAAACGGACAGGTTCATTAACCATACACAAAGATTAGTTCACTAAAACCACTCATCACAAATGAGTATCTTAAGGTTACTACTACCATCACCATCATTCTTTTTAAAATCGGCTACAATTCCCCGATTACACTAAAGGTGTTTGGCCTTAAACCCAAAAGTTGACACCTAATTATCACCAACCATTGCACTCTAACCAAACCCACACATGAGTTCCCTTCACAAATAAAAATCTAGAAGGAACAAGGATTCGTCTTTCATATTTCCTGAACCTTACTTCTTTCCTCATTATCCGCTCCCCAACTTAGATTTGTAAGCCTCCTTAAAGTAACCGTTTATCATTAAACCTTTATCCGACTATTGCTTGGTCTTCAATACCGTCATCATCCACATCTCAATCTCCAGGTCTCAAAATAACATTAACGTATACTGCTTGAAAATCCATACTCACTTTAAATTGAGCATACTCATCACTTTTGAAAACTTCTATATCTACGGCACCCATCACTACATCTATGACCCACACGTTTCTTCAGTATAAAGTACTACCACTTCCTCACATCAATAACGTACTACGCGACCACATTGCAACCAAGCACCAAAATATTATATATCAAAGATGATAATTCCATTGAACCTGTAGTATAACTACATTCTTAGGTCCGACCTTTCTATCATTACTTCCTACGTTAGCATGAAGTACTACCCTTCAATCATTATTTGTCTCTTTCTCCCAACTTTTCCACATACCGATAACACTTTCTCATCTTTATTAAACTTCCTATGATTCAAAATCATAAACTTATTTAACGACTCACACAACCAAAATCACTTTGGATAAACTCACACTACCGCTCGACATTCTATTCCAATTATAGCCAAATCACTACACCATCTTACAACCACATATTCCAACAGCTTTATTGACAACTAGTACTGTTCATCTGGAATCCCCGAAAAGACTTTCATCTAATGTTCCCTCTTTATAACTTCTTATTACTGGTTGACACATTTATCTTGACAATTAATGCCACTACTCGTTCGTACATTCTCCACCCATAACATCTCACAGCAGACCAGATCCCTCATGGTCATTCATACACAATTCAAATTTACCTTCATGCTCTCCCGCACGATTAACCGAATCTATTTCATTACTTTATTCCTCCCCAACTTTAGTTTGAACTACAACTCACGAGTTTCTAATTAACTTAAACTTACTCACTTCTTACTAATTCTTTATGATTCCAAACCATTATATATATATACAGTGCACACTCCATCACAAATCTACATAGTCCATACCCTTACCATGTCCATGCCTAATTATTCATTCTATATAAACCATCTACACCATAAGTAGAATGTTCATCTACTACAATAGTCTTTCACTATCCTAACACCCCCCACAAGGTGATCCTTCAACTTTTAATCTTCCGATTCTAACTTAACACTCATACATGATCTCAAAAGAAAATCAATGTATTCACATTATGTAAACTTTAATTATAATATAGTTTATGTAATTCCAACCCCCAAGCCTATGTCAAGTTAATTAAACCGATGAATACCCTTAAGACTCAACCGAGTCTAAAACCAAGCCATCTGCTCAAAGGGTCTATTGATCATTTATCAATATCAACTCATGAAATTTAAAATACATCTAATCCCACATCATGCAACACACGCTTCGAGACATGATAATCTCACGACCCCTTCATTGCTACTTTCCCACTGAAGTCAATTCCTATATGTATCTATATGTATCTATATGTACACGTATATACAACTCTATATACTCCACAATATATACATATATATTATTTTGCCAAAGTTCATTAGTCCCAAAGGTACTAAAAATACAAGATCATCAAACGGTCCTCACTCTTAAGACCAATAGTTAAACCGACACTCTTTTTTTTAAAAAAAAAATTGCGATTAAGCATATAACACACCAAAATTTTTGCACAACCACAATAAACTTTTAAAAGCGTAATTTGACCACCTAACTTTCACTTATGTAATAATTTAACCAAAACCTCTTCCACTCGTGATTTATTCGTCAATCACTCAAAATCCCTACATGTGGTGTTTCACAAGATATGTATTGTCCGCATTCTATAACATTCTGCAACATCCCCAGTCCACTGTACACGATAATGTCCGTTTTGCGCATACCCTCTGCATAACAGCATGCCGGTACCGCTCACGGTTTTGTTTCTGCCCGCACAGGCATACGCGGGACGCACCCAGACCGCACCCTGTGCCAGGCAAAAGGCCTCATACATCTTACACAACTGCCGACTTCAATGACAATAGTCGACCTATCGATACTTCTTTAATCTATTCATTAACAAGGACTGAACCTAATCCTTTCAACATAACATAATACAATTTACATCTCATCGTCTTCATTTCAAACTTATTCGTGCAATACTAATATCACAAGATCACCATAAATTCTTATTTAACGTCGAGGGTGTTTCCTTTATGTCTCACCACACTACTCATAGCAATTTGCTAATTCCATCACCTTGATGACTACTAATCCTTCCTCCGGACACAACCGTCCCTTGCCAACTGTATTTCTAGTTACCAAACAAGGGTATAGACCTTCTTACAACCGACACTAAAGTCCACTTTCAACTCTCCCATTGTTCACCTTCCTCTTGAACACAATTACCAAAATTACAAACATTCTCCCATGATTTATCCAACACCTCTCCATTCTCAGAGTTCTTTCTTAGCTTATAGTAATATTTTACGACTTAGTTCGTTCATAGCCTTCGTGCATAACAATGTATTAAATATATTATTTCGCACATTTCCTCATTTTAGAGAACAACACTTGGAGCAACTTAGGTACACATGACCCCAAAATTCTTATAGCTTCAGTGTACTGCACAACGATCACGAGAATCATTTGCATACTACTTTCCGAAAAACTTAATCTCTTTTCAACCAAAACGATGTTGTTATGACCGTAATATATTTAATGAAAATCTTTTCATACGACAAAAGTTGAAAGAAATTACCGACACGAAGTAAGCTAGTCGGTTCTCACGCTCATTTATATTTAACTTTTCTTGTAAAGTATGAAGTATTTTGCAAAATGCTAAACTCAAAATTTCGCTGTGCGACGTAAATGGTATTGCCTTTTTCTTTAAATACCCACGTGCACATACTGACTCATCATCGACTAAATTGCTATTTATGCCTTTGTTTTGAAATCACGAAAACCCATGTAACACACACTCGAGGACACCATGCATAAAACTCTACTTGCAATTGAAGGCTATTCACTCAAACAAGGTCTATTGTTTAACTCATGCAACTTATCATTGACGCTCTATTTCCAACCAGTGGTTACCCTCTCAGCCTTCTAACACTTATTATACATGCCTTCCAAGGCTCACTTACTCAACCATTTCATACTATTCCCGTCTTGATCAAACATCTTACATTCTATTTCCTCACATTTTAATCCACTTATTTAAGGTTGTCTCGGCGGACTTTCCTGAGTCCCGCCAGTTCCAGGTTGTCCTTCCAATCCTCAATCATTTACCGATCTGTCCTCCAAAGAATTGAAAGACCTTGGTAGCATTTTTACCATCATTATGCTATAAAACAAAAGATAACCCTGAGAAATAGTTATATGAATATAGACACACGAAACGTACTTTACCGATCATTAGTCACTGGAACAATTTAAAACAAGTATGCTTATGTAACAATATATTCATAATAACAGTAGCTAATTGAGATTGTGAATATATCATACATGAGAATCCTCATTACCGTCGTTACCGTACTAATTTCACGTATTTCTGTCGACCCTAAGGCCATCCCGTCTTAATACTTCTACCCAATCTCACGATTCATAACTTAATTCATCTCAACTTAAGTCTAAGTACCTCCTCAACATACTTAGTTCACTTAAACTAAAGCTCTGATACCAACTTGTAACACCCCAAAAATGGGGGTCAACAAAAACTTCCATAAAACGGAAGAGTGGTACGCATTACTAAAGTAAAAGTATACATAATTATCTTTACATAACCATTAATACTAAGATTTAGATAATTATAACTACTAATGAACCACTAGCTTATCTAATCTCTACTATGGAAATCAGATTACAAAGGATGTCGGAAAGTTCTATCATAACTCTTCTAATCTTTAGCTCTCCAACAATGATCCCATGCTCACAACCCATGTCTAAACCTTCTTGTCTCCGGAACCACTAATATCTGTAACACATACAACACATAACAAGTGTTAGGCTTTTAAAGCCTAAGTGAGGTTTACACATAGCACAAAGAATATAATCATAGCATGTAGGAATAACAATTCGATACATTCACAAATTGGATTCCATGGAGAAGGCCCATATTGCTACCCAGTTACATCATAATCGAAGATATACCTTGATCGGTACCCCATGGTATTGTCACAAGGCATAACACAACGGAAAAACCCCACGGTATCCGAAGGTATGAATCAATTACACTTACCCCACGGTGTGTAAGAATATATCCTCCAATGCCTACTAGGTGCTCCTCCAATTATGTGAATACCAAATATGTTAATCCAAATAATATTCAAAGCATACTTAACACTTAACAATGGTCCAACCATTTAACATATCAATACTACTTCCATGTAGTTCATATACATCCATATGTATCAAATCACATTCTATGTAATATCAATAATAAACATCCATGTTTACAATTCAATAATAAGTCCATTTTGACCATTAAGCCATCTTTGTTTCATTAAGACATATATTAAGCCATAATCATAATCATATACCAATGATGTATAATCAAACCCAAACCTTTAACACTAGCATTTACCATGGCATTCTAAGTAATAAAACACAATTAGTCCACCATAACTTACTTGAACTCTTCTTGTTTCCCTCTTAACCATTAAGAGCTTATTAATCAAGATTTCTCATTATCAATACCAAAATCAAGATAAAGAATGGTAGTAAAGTATAATACAATCAATTAGATACAAGTTACTCACCTCAAATCTTCAATTGATATAACCCTAACTTGAAGACTTGAACCCAATCACTTCCAACAAGATGAAATGAAGATGTAATGCTCTAATTCAAGTTTAATTGGTAAGATTCATCTACTAATTGCTTGAATTGGATTATGATTGAGAGATGTATGTTTACCTTAATCTTAGATGAGAATTCGTTTGAGAAGTGAGGAGCAGAGCAATCTTTCAGTTTTGAGAGTTCCAATTTAAGAAATGAATGACTAAGGACTAAGAGGTGGGTTTTAACCCCCTTTCAACACGTCAGGTGCTCGGCGCCAGCGCCCGCGCCAATGCATCGGCTCCACCATCCGCGCCAACCTCTGTTTGTTTGCTTCTCATTTTCCACTAATTTGGCCGTAACTTCTTCGTTAGAACTCCGTTTTTGCTCCGGAAAGAACCGTTGGACTCGTATTCAAATTACCCATCCAACTAATCCATAAAATCTAATATTTAACTTTGTCATCTATTTTTCATTAATTTCCTTAAGGAATAAACTTACGAATTTCTATCGGAAGTTCTCAAATAACAAGTAACAATCACGGAAATTACTTAGGAAATCAATTATAATTTAAAAAGTCAAAATATAAAGAAATATTAGGACTATTATTACTCACAAGGATTTTCCGGGTGTTACAAACGCATACCTAGTTTTCCACTTACGATCGTTCACAGCGGTCTGTAAACCCAAGGTTTTATCACCTTTATATCTAGAAAACAGGCTATAACGGTGACATTTATCTCTCTTGACTTGGTAGGCTAAGAGAAGATCGCGCACGTTCATGGGAGATTCCCATTTTTTAGTGAGGCGTTCGATCACTTGTATCACCCTCCAAAATTAGGGCATTAATTGAGATGGCGACAAATCGAACTCGGTCATGAAGGCCTTGGCTAAAGGAGAATAGGGCCATTCAAACCCTATCTTAAAAGGATATTCGTAAATGACTACGAACCTATCAGAGCATAAGTCAGGTCGAGTCTGACCTGCTTTAATCAATGTTATCCCCGTAGGGATTTTTGCTAGACTCCTAAGAACGTCAAGATCTTCAATAGAACTAACAGGTTATGTCGACATTTCTAAAATCCTAAAAAGTTTCTCAACGATTTCTATCGATAAAAGACTAGAGAATCGTACCTTATATGGGTGCCTAACCTTCGAAATCTCTAAACCAATCGAAGATCTTTCGCAAGATTAAAAAGGATTCGGCGACGAACAAACAAGTGAATACAGAAAAATCTCTCCTAAAAAAGCTCTCCGAAATCGTAAAAGGAAAGTATCCATCGTGGTCTCTATTTATATAAAGGATCATGTTAGAAACGAATCCCTCGATGATCGACACGAGTCCTCGTCTTTTCATATAACCCACGGATTGCAGACACCTGGCAATAACAGCTGCTTAGCATAATCATGCGTCAGCCTGACGTCACGACCTTATCCTCTCTTCGACTTCCCATTCGGTTAGAATTGGACCGATCCAGTTCCAAGGCAACTGAAAGGATTTTTTACACGTGTCACTGGCAAAATTTAAAAAACTTTTGAAATTTGAATTTGTCACTCCACTTTTTCAAATTTTGGGGGCAAACTGTTTGGGTAAAAATCCACCAGCTTCGACCACGACCGAGACGTTAAAAACATTTATTACACTTCTCTTGTAACAAAGTTAAATCGTCAACACTTTGTCCTTAGACCGAAGCCATAGTCGAAAGTACCTCTCGACACTCGACCGTCGTGTAGAAACATACGACCTCGACCAAATAACACGCGACATTTCTGTTACGTTTTCATCATTCAATGCAGGTCAACATCATTCACAGCCAACGGACGAAACCGACAGAGCAGTTATGAGCATTAAAACAACGATGACCGGTACGACCGTTACTAGAAGAAATCATGAAGTCATTAAAGCACTCGAAGACTATAAATACAAAGACAAAGCTATCATTTGCAGATAATCTAACACCAACAAACTCAAGAATCACACTGCGTACTCAAGAACATCCGAAGCAAAGGAATTTCTCTCCAGTGATCGCTCTCGACGCACGACTCACACTCTCGACCAAGATTTTTAGCACACGACACACTTGTTTTACACTTTATACACTTGTTATTTTTACATTTCAAGTCATTTGTATTGTAATCATTGTACGATCGACACCTGAAACAAAGGACATCGCCCCTGTTTGGCGATCATAGTGTAGCGACGGCTTCCACAGTCGTCCGCGGGTTTTTTCCTCGTTGAGGTTTTTCCCGCGTCATCAAATCTCTGTCTCTTTACAATTTTTTGTCCTTGTCGCACGCTTTGTCGTAAGATTCCTTTCTTTAGTTGTTAAGCTCCACAATCAACCTCAAGTTGTACTTGTGTGCGATTTTTGGCATTAACAGACACCACGCCCTTGATCTTCTCCGTCTCAGCGCGCAGGGCAAGAGAAGATTGAAACGCCTGTAAACTCATAAAGAAACCTGTTAATATTCGACAAAGAATAAAAACATCGAAACACAAGTTTCGAAAGAGAAACTCACCAGAAACGCCAGTCCGGCAACATGGGATCCCGTCTCCTCGACTGGGAATCCCTCGAAACGCTTCCTGAAAGAAGGGAGCAGGTATTTTCCCAGATGTGGAAACAAATCCGTCCCGGATAGGACGTCATCGACCATAAAGTCCAAAGGCAACGTAAAGTTAACCTTCGTGACTTTAGCCTCTCCCGTCGCGTGCTCTTTGCCCTTCTCGGTCGACGAGGGAACCGACGTGGTAGATGGGGACTTCGCCGACTTCGCTGTTTTCGCCGGTGGCGCAGAACTGATAGGGGTCGCAGCAATCGGACTAGAAGACGTCTTTGTCTTCATAGGCGATGCGACCTTCGCCTTCTCAGGAGTATTGACTCTCGATGAGTCATCGACTTTCGTAGACGGTTCCCTTGGAATCGTCATCCCTGTCTTTGGTAAAACCCCCGACTCAGTGGTCGAGGTCTTCAGTCTCCTTTCCTTGCCTTTACGGGCAAGCTCAAGTTGCGCCGCTCTCTTAGCAGAGACGGTCGGCACCTTCGTCTGCGATTCTCCTAAAAGACACATAAAAAGAAGCATTACAAGGTGAACATAAAAGCAAAAGACCAGAGTCGAGCAGAAGGGAATCAGAAGGTACACTTACCGGTCATCTCTTCTTCTCTCCACTCTCCCTCTTTCTCTTCGATCTCCTCTTCTTCCTCCCCCATACGTTTCTCTCCCCAGTTCTCCCCTAAGAACACCAAGTCTTCATCATCGTCGTCCACTAATGGTCGCGTGACGAAAGATCTCTCGACAATGCTAAACTCCAAGAATGCGTCAATTTTCGCTTGAGAGTTAGCGTAGGGCTTCACATCTTCAAACTTTATATCTGCCAACACATACAAAGCAGGTTAAAAATCAGTCGAATAATACGAACGACGTACGACAAGAAAACTATAAAATCTCACCTGACGTATTCCAACCAGCCCTAATCCAGCCGCTCTCGGAGTCAAGGGTCGACTTACGCACAAACGCATACCTAGTCTTCCACTTACGATCGTTAACAGCGGTCTTTAAGACTAAGGTACGATCACCCTTATACCTAGAGAACAAGCTATAGCGATAACGTTTGTCCTTCTTGACTTGGTAAGCCAAGAGAAGGTCGCGAACGTTCATCGGCGATTCCCAGTTTTTGGTAAGACACTCTATCACATATATGACCCTCCAGAATTGGGGCATTAACTGAGCCGGTGCTAAGTCGAACTCAGTCATAAAAGCCTTGGCCAGAGGCGAGTAAGGCCATTCAAAACCTACCCTAAAGGGATATTCGTAGATAACGACAAACCTATCAGGACATACATCAGGTCGAATCTGACCTGCTCTAATCAATGTAATCCCCGCAGGAATTTTTGCTAGAACTCTAAGGTCGTCGAGATCCTTCTGATCTCGAATGGAACTCACAGGCTCCATCGACATTTCTAAAACTTAAAAGTTTCTCAAAGTTTTAAGACAAAGATCGATAAATCGTACCTTATATAGGCGCGCTAAAACCCCAAAATTTCTAACTGTGTCGAAGATTTCTTGCAGGCTTAGAAGGAAATCGGCGAAGAAATTGCAAATAATCACTTATAAAAATCTCTCTGAAATCGTAAAAGGAAAAGATCCGTCGAAGGTCTCTATTTATTCAAATAGTCGTGTCAGGTCGAGCCTCTCGATATTCGACACGTGTCCTCGCCTTTTCAAATACTCGACATATCATCGACACCTGGCGTTTACAGCTGTTGTACACAATCGTACGCCAGCATGACGTCACGACCTTATCACCTTTTCGACTTCTTCTCTAGTAAGAATTAGACCGATCCAGTTCCGAGGTAACTGGAAAGATTTTTTACACGTGTCACGACCCCAGACGTCCAACTGACAAAATTCAAAATTCAAAAAATTACTTCTTCATTTTAAATTTTAGGGGCAAACTGTTTGGGCAAAAAATCACCAGTCTCGACCACGACCAAGCCACTAAGAACATTTATTGCACTTCTCTCATAACCAAGTCAAATCATGAACACTTGATCCTTTAAACAAAAGCTGAAGTTAAAAGTACCTCTCGACCTCGACCGTCGTGACAAAGCTCACGACTGCGACTGACTAACATTCGACATTTCTATCATGTTTTTCTCATTCAATGCAGGGTCAATGTCATTTATGGCCAGCGGACGTAACCGACAGAAGCAGTTATGAGCATTAACAGCAGTAACCGTTGCGACCGTTACTCCTACAATCATGGTGATCACTTAAAGCTACGAAGACTATAAAAACGAAGATCACACATCAACACAGTCATCTTGAATCCTCCGAACTCTCAAGAACATTCGAAGCAAAGAACTCTCTCTCAAAGGATCTCTCTCGACGCACGACTCCCGCGCTCGACACATACTTTTCACACACGACACCTAGTTTTTACATTCGATACACTTGTTACTTTACATTTAAAGTACTTTCCTTTCATCTGCACTGTAATCATTGTACGATCGGCACCCGAAACACAAGGATATCGCCCCTGTTTGGCGATCATAGTGCAGCGACGACTTCCACAGTCGTCCGCGGGTTTTTTCCTCGTTGAGGTTTTTCCCGCGTCACCAAATCTCTGTCTCATTTACGTTTTTTCGCCTTTGTCGTACGCTTTGTCGTTAGATTCTTTTCTTTAGTTGTTAAATTCCACAATCAACCTTAAGTTATCCTTTTGGATGATTTTTGGCATTAACAGTCGGCATGGGCAAGAACAGGATCAGGTATAACTGCGATGTGGGCAAAGTCAATATGTTTTGGCATCTTTAGATAATGCATCCATTGGCTCGGACCTTTGACTGCATTTTCTCGGCGAGGGATCTCTCGGTTGTCTTCCATGATCTGGTGGATTAAGATCTAAAAGAAACGTTGGTAGGGCACGAAGTTGCGGTTCTTGTGTGGTCGGAATTTATCCTCGACCAGTTCTATCAGCTAGTTCCACAAGATAACTGCATAGTCGATGTTTCGATTGAACGTGATTGCATGGAATATTCGAAGGGTTGGGATGTTGCATTTGTCTAGTCCGGTGTGCTTCGAAGTCATGCACCGATTGATGATCGAGCATAAGGTATACCAAATCCTCTGTAGGAATTGGCGTTGGAATTTGGACGAGCCCATTAGAATTGGGTTTTTGGCATCTTGATATCTGAGGCTTTGGATATCGGCAAACATTTGTGCCTCGGGAACAGGGTCTTCGATGTTTTCGCTGTACGGTAGGTCAAGTGCACGTCGGAGTCTTCTAATAGTTATACGTGCATCAAAGTGATCGACTTTAGCTCTGAAATGTGGACCCCGTCGGTGATTTGGGTGGTACTGGAGTGTTGCCCAAAACTGTTGCAGGTAGATGACAGGTATGGTGACGACTTTTATAAGCGCGGTTCGTAGGGGATGGCCACGGAGGATCTCTATTATAATTTGTAGTCGAAGGCCACATTGAGATCAAGATGATGGTTGTTGTCCCCCAACCTCAGATGTTGGTTCCTTGGTAGCAACTCGGCATCAAGATCCCGAGCATTCACCGAAGGGTGTGATGATCGGTGTGAGGGTATGACGGTGTTCTCGTCAGAGGAATTTCCATCACGGTGTGCCATCTGAACCATTCACAATTTAGAACAGTGCCAAAAATAGGTTTTTCTTCAAAAAATTTCCAAAAATTGCCTAAGTCTTGGTTTTATCGCAACACACAAAAGAACTTAATCGCAAGGCATGATGATATCGCAACACAAGGGTTGTGAGGAGTGGTTATCGCAACACATTAGTTGCGAGAAAATGTTATCGCAACACAAAGGTTGCGATAAGATCTTATCGCAACTAATAGGTTGCGACAAGTATGAATATAAGGCACTTGCGATAAGAATGAACATGAAGAACACAAGGTGGTTGCGATAAGTTTGAACACTGAAAATATCCTAAGTGTTCAAGCCCAGAATTTACTTTTTCGCACAACACATGTTTAAATCTACACTACTAGGTTCGCAATGTACTCGATAGTGAAACCCTAGCAAGTCTAAGCATAAACAAACACATATACCCAGCAATTTAGGCGTATGAAATGTCAGTTCAAAATCTCGAACCTAAAACCCTAGAATGAACTTAAAATTGACTGAAAGGTAAGATTTAACTGATAGAATCGATTGAGATGTTGGAATACATACCTCGAATACAATCCGAGTGGAATGGAATGAATGAAAAAATCCGAAATCACTTTGAAAATCGAGAGCACCAAGCAGCAGTTCGAGAGAGTTTTAGGGTTGAGAGAAAAATGAGGTTTTTGAGAGTTGAGATAAAAAATTCAAACTCTTCGTATTTAAAGGCTTGAGACAAAATGACACGTGGCATCTTATGATTGGTCCAATGGTTTGACCCCACAGTGTCAGGTTATCACAAGTACAAGGTTGCGATAACCCTCCTTGTTATCGCAAGGAACTGGTTGCGACAACATGTTCGATCTTATCGCAACAGAGGGTTGCAATAAGATATTGTTCATGTGTGTTTTATCGCAATGCAAGGTTGCGAGGATAATTCTTATCGCAACCAATGTGTTGCGATAAGACAACACTTATTTTAATCGCAATGAGGGTTGCGATAGACTACTGTTCATCAGTTTATCGCAAGTAGTGGGTTGCGATATCAGTAACACTTGGACATTTTTCAGATAAAATTTTAAAAGATTTTATCACATTGGAAGATGTCCAACTTCCAATTGATTCAACACTCAAGTTTTTAAACATAGTTTTCACTCCCCCCTAAATGATGCATAGATTTGAAAAATTGTTTTCATCATTTAAGAGTTAGTGTTTAAAACAAGTTAGAACACTTACCTTGTCTTCTCAGAAGCAACAGTCATAATGTATCTACACTTACATGATCTAGTAGTTATGCACACTCCTCCTAATTTTGTGCATATGATCTGTACTAAAACTCCCCCTGAAACCATGAACATACCTTTGTGCATATACATGTATCATAACAAATCACATATAAAACATTTAACGGAAGAGAAAGAAAAAATAACAAGTTGAACAAGCATTTGTAATACAACTAAGGTATGAAAATTTAAACAACATATATTGAGAATAGAATATGATGAAAATTTGAGTGTATCAATCTAGATATAATATCCAGATTGAGATACAAATATTTCCATCTATTATATGATCAATATATGGAAGTTAAACTTTCATATTCAGCATGCCGAGCTTGGATACTAGAAAATTGAAACGTTTTTCATCCAAGGCTTTTGTAAAGAGGTCAGCAAGCTGATACTCAGTTGTAACAAAATATAATTCAACAGTTCCTTTCTCAACATGATCTTTTATGAAATGATACCTTATGTCAATGTGTGTGGTTTTGGTGTGCTGGACAGGGTTAGCAGATATGGCAATAGCGCTCTTGCTGTCACAGTAAATTGGGATCTTCTCATATTTAAACCCATAGTCCATGAGTTGGGTCTTCATCCAAAGGACTTGTGAACAATAGCTCGCCGCGGCAACATATTCTGCTTCCGCGGTTGATGTTGAAACACAATTCTACTTTTTAGATGACCAACTCACGAGCTTGTCTCCCAAAAACTGGAGGTGCCCCGAGGTGCTCTTTCTATCCAACATGCTTCCTCCATGATCCGCATCTGATTATGCAGTGAGTTCGAAACCGGTTCCCTTGGGATACCACAATCCTAGGTACGGAGTGCCCTTCAAGTATCGAAAGATTCGTTTGACGGTGCTGAGGTGTGATTCTTTGGGTTTGGCCTGAAATCTAGCACAGAGACAAGTTGAAAACATTATATCTGGACGACTAGCGGTTAGATACATTAGAGACCCAATCATTCCTCTATAATTCTTTACATCGACATCAATACCGTCAGGATCTGGACCTATCTTAGATCCAGGAGCCATAGGCGTACCGATCGATGTACAGTTTTCCATCTTGAACTTCTTTAAGATGTCAAACACATACTTCGACTGGTTGATGAAGATACCAGTAGAGAATTGTTTGACTTGTAATCCGAGAAAGAAATTAATCTCTCCCATCATACTCATTTGAAACTGAGTCATCATAATGCCAGAAAACCAAGTACAAAGTCCAGGGTTAGTCGAACCAAAAATAATATCGTCAACATAAATCTGAACTAAAATAATATCACCTTCCTCGCGCAGAGTAAACAGAGTTGTGTCGATTTTACCTTTCACAAAGCCAGCTTTTAGTAGAAAGGTTGATAAGACTTCATACCAGGCACATGGGGCTTGTTTGAGACCGTAGAGGGATGTGTCAAGAATGTATACATGATTTGGATAGTCTTTGTCCACAAAGCCTTCCGGTTGAGACACGTACACTTCCTCCTTTAGGACACCATTCAAGAATGCGGTCTTCACGTCCATTTGATAGACGGTGAAGTTCTTGAAGGCGGCAAAAGACAGGAACATCCGAATTGCCTCAAGACGAGCAACTGGTGCGTACGTCTCGTCATAATCTATACCCTCTTGTTGCCTATACCCTTTAGCTACTAGCCTTGCTTTGTTTCACACAATTATTCCGTCTTTATCTTTCTTGTTATTTAGGACCCACTTGGTACCGATAACTGTTTTACCTTTCGGTCGTGGGACTAATCTCCACACCTTCAGAGCTTCAAACTGATTCAGCTCTTCTTGCATCGCAAATAACCAGTCAGGGTCTTCTAAGGCTTGTTGAACTGTTGATGGCTCAACTTGACTTAAGAAGAGTGCATATAAAACTTCGTTTGCAGATGCAGATCTTGTCTTTACTGGTTCAGATACATCACCAATCACCTGATCAATTGGGTGACTGCGTGTCTACTTTGTGGAGTGTGGATGGAGAGATATAGTATTTTCATTGGGGTCTACAAGGGTAGGGTCTTTATCGAAGTTCAACTCGATCGTCAGTGTCGGTTCCGGTTGTGAGGCGGGTTGTTTGTCAGAATTGACAATCGGCACTGCCTCGGGAATTGATTCAGTAGATTTGTCTGGATTGTTCTCAGTACTCTGATCATTGACATTCGAAGTTGTTCCAGATGAAGAAGCACCACTTGTAGATTCATGTTGTCATGCTTGTGTAGATGCCATGGTTGTGTTCTTCGAAGAAGTTGCAGGAGTAGTTGCACCAGTATTTGATGAAGTCAGCACCGGTGAAGGGCCTGACATAGTAGCTTGCACTGGTGGTGATTCAACATGATTCCTATTAGTGACAGATGAAGAAAGTTTATCACTACCAAAATAGTCATCATAAAAATGTTCAAACAATAAATCAAGTTCGTTAGGATTAGAGTTAGAAGTGGAAGCTTGATCCTTGTTTGACGATCTAGTCATCATTGAACCGATTTGTCCAGATGCTATAATTCCAGATATCGCGGGTTCTGTACTGTTTTGCACAGAAGCCATCTCTTCAGATTCGTCGAACTTGACATTTATGCTTTCCATCACAGTTCTGGAAGACTTGAGATAGACTCTGTATGCATTTGATGTGAGCGAGTATCCGATAAAGACGCCCTCAATTCCCTTAGGACTGAATTTGTTTAAGTTGTCCTTATCGTTCAGCACGATACACCTGCATCCAAAGACACGAAAGTAGTGTATTACAGGTTTTCTATTGTTAATCAATTCATATGGAGTTTTACCAAACCGTCGATGGATAATTGAACGGTTTTGTGTATAGCATGCCGTCGCAACAGCTTCAGCCCACAGAAACAGAGGTAGATCAGCATAAGATAGCATCGTTCGGGCCGCTTTAACGAGTGTACGGTTTCGTATTTCAACGACTCCGTTCTACTGAGGTGTTCTTGCCGCAGAATATTGATGAGTTATTCCTAATGACTTAAAGAAGTCATCAAGGGTCTTGTTTTTAAACTCTGTCCCGTTATCTGATCTGACGGTCTGAACTGATTGTTGACGATTCACTTGAAGCTGTTTGATTAATGAGATGATCAAGTTAGGTGTTTCATCTTTTGATCGTAGAAACTTGACCCAAGTATATCTCGAATAATCATCGACGACGACTAACACGTATCGTTTGGCACTTATGCTCTGAGTCTTCATCGGTCCACAAAGATCCATATGAAGGATTTCCAACGCTTTGTGTGTGCTAGGCTCAGATTTCGATGGGTGAGGAGCTCGCTTCATCTTCCCCTTCTCACAAGCAGTACAGAAATTGTCTTTCTCAAACTTCAGCACTGGTAGACCTATGACTAATTCACCCAACGTCAACTTTTGAATATACCGGAAGTTGAGATGAGATAGTCGTCTATGCCATAACCAACTTTTCTCCAAAGATGCTTTAGACATCAGACATACATCGTTCTTAGGCTTGAGCTTTGATAGGTCAATAGTGTACAAATTGGAATTCCTAGAACCAACAAGAAACTCATCTCCTCCGTCGGTTAGAACTGCACAACGGGTCTTCTTGAAATGGACTTCTAGGTCTTTATCACAAAATTGACCTATACTAAACAAATTGTGTCCTAAGCCCTCGACGTAATTGACTTTTGTAATCCTCACATTATCTTTGACAATATCTCCGTAACCCAAAATTGAAGAATATTGATCATTTCCAAACTTAACCCTACCACCATATATCTCCACATAATTAGCGAGCAGCTCCTTTCTTCCAGTCATGTGCTTTGAGCAGCCTAAATATAAGTACCAGACATGACTGGGCTGCAAAAGGGATATTAGATGGTTTTAGGTACCCATTTCCAAATGGGTCCTTTCTGATTAGTAGGTTTGGACTTGACATTATGTTTTCTGTAACCGGTGTTAAAGTAATCATTTGAATAAAACCAACGGTTATAATCAGATTTGCAGATAAAATCATCCACACCACAAGAAGAACAGCAAATTTGATCACGTGCTAAATTAATCAGTTGTTGCATTGAATAAACCTTGTAAGGAATAACAAGTTTTTGTCTATTTCCAACAGCAAGAATACTAACATTTGAAACAAAATTGTTTTTCTTGGAATTTAAAACAGCGTGGGATGATTTGATCTGGGCCACATCCTGTGTGGACGCCTTTATTCTCCACTCGATACGCGTATTGTTTCTCAAATAACGATCTGAAATACCAGAAAGATAGGAGTTGTAAGCATTGGAAGTTTGAGCTTGAAAAGAGTTATTTTGCTTCTTTCTTTTTGTTTTTCTTTTCTTCTTTTGTAATGATTGTTTGGATTTAGATTTCGAATAATAATCATTAACAGAAGATTTTTCAACAGGTTTTGAAGATTCACCCTTAAAGAAATTCTTCTTAGGTGCTTCTTCATTGATTATAAAATCTGTGTGATCTGGAAGATTTGCGTGAAAGTCAAATTGAACAGCGGTTTCTTGTGCTTGTTTATTCTTCCCATCACAAATAATCTGGATATCACAATCAGACTGACTATTCAATGAAGTGTGAAAGATATCATAAGACTTCGGATAAAGAAATTTATTTTGTTCTTTCTCAAAAACTTTTTCTTCATATGTATAAAAATGCATCTCAGGAGAATCTTTAACAAATTGACTTTCCAAATCCCAAGATTCAGAATCATCTTAGTCATCAACTGTCAAACTCCTGAACACAATATTTCCCATGAAAGCTTTGCATGAGGAAACATCTGAATCTGAAGATTTCTTATCTTTTAGAACTCTTTCTTCAGATATTTCCTCAAGTTTTGTTTTCAATTCATTTAAACTTTCCGAAAACACTGTGATTATAACTTCCTTTTCGATCTCAAAAGCAAGTTTCTCGTCATTTCTGACTTCTTGAATAGTACTTTTGATCTTGCTTTCGAGGTCCATGAGTTTTTGTTCAAGAACCAATGGTGGAAAATACCTTTTACCTTCAAAAATTGGTTTTTAGTATCCTTTTGAGTATTTTCCATTTCTTCTGGTTCTTTAACAACATAACTCTCAAAATAATCATTTGGCAAGGTTCTTTCGTTATCTAATGCCTTTGCATTATCAGGACCATACCAAAAAGGAAGCTGCATCTTAACAGTGTTTTTTCTTTTTATTTCTTCCTCAGCCTCATAGTCTTCACCATCCATTTTAAGTCATTTGATTTGATAGCTAGGATGTGATGAAAACATAAACCAATCAAATTCATAAAGAGTGTGGGTTTTTATTAAGGCATTCCTCAGGTACTGTGGATTGTCATACCCTATGCCCCACTTTGAATTGAAATACCTGAACTTGCTTGGCTTATTCATGTGAATTGTTTGTTCAGTTTGGCCTGCTTTATATAATTTTTCTTCCAGACCTTTGACATTTTCACTCAGCTCATCGTTCCTATCTTTATAGGCATGTAAAAGATTTTCAAACTCATTCTTCTTCGCTTCCGAACTCGCTAATAATTCTGATAATTCAGTTATTCTGCTTTGAAAATACGCATGACCAATATCGAACTCAGTCTTTTTCTTTTCCAATTCTTTAATATGACTGTCTTGTTCTATTAGTCTTTTTCTTTGAGTGGAAATTAATTCATTTGTTCTTTTCTGGTCATCAGTTAGATCTTCTAACTTCTTTTGTAAATATGCTTGTTGAGTAAAGAATTGATTATAAAGAGCGGAATGTACCTCATTTGTCTCTGAAGTAGATTCTGACCCTTCATCATCGGTATTTTTGGTCATGAAGTACATCTTAGTCTGAGCAGTTGTCTCATCATCTGCTTCATCATTAGTCTGATCAAGCCAGTATTCCTCTTCGACCAGCAATGCTATCCCTGATTCCTTCTGTTCAGCAAGCAGCAACTTGTTCTTATAGTAACTGGAATCTCTGACTTTCGGCTTCCAACATTCCTTGGAGAAGTGACCAGCCTTCCCACAGTTGTAGCACTTCGGTGCTTCATCCTTTTTCTCAAATACCTTCTTCTCATCAGTCCTCTTATCATCTCTCTTATACTCATCCCTCTTCTCCTCAAACTTCTTTTTCGATTCAACATGTGCTTTGTGCTCGAAGTTCTTGTAGCCAGACGCGTATCTATGATTGTTAGAACTGAGGATTTTCGCAAACTGTCTTTGAAAGGCTCTAGTCATAAGTATCATTGCTTGCTTCAGGCTTTCAGCATCGTCCATCCCATCTGCTTCATACTGTTCCTCGCCCGACGGATTACCCACATTATTTGAGTATTTCTTGATGGTTTTGTTAGACATTAAAGCAAGTAGATCTATCTCTTCTTCCTTAACCTCTTTCTTCTTTTCCTTCTCTTTCTTCTTTGTCTTGTCCCTTTTCTCATCAGCATCTTCCTCATCTTGTTTCAGGGTTTCATACATCTCTTGTAGAGGCAGATCAGCTAACCTAGCATTCTGTTTCATTCTGTGAGCATACTTCTTCCATTCTGGTTGAAGAACACTCAAGAATTTCACATTGTGCTCGATTATTGACTTGTCTATCTTGTACCTATTCAGATCATTCAATATTGTAGTGAAACGGTCGTACGTAGAATCAAGTGCCTCCCCTTCCTTTTGTTTAAAGTTTTCATACATATTGATGGCATTGTAGATTCTCATCTGGTTCTCCACTTAAGATCCTTGATACAGCTTAGTCAACTCATCAAACATAGCCTTCCCAGAATAGTTTTTGCTATCCACCTTTCGATAAATATTGTTGGTCAAGGCTTGTATAACCAAGGATTTTGCCTATTTGTCTCCATTATACCGTTTCTTTTGGTCAACGTCATAATGTATTGGTAGAACATCAACCCAATCTGGAATTGGATCACCATCAATAATTATTCCTCTTCTTCTTTGTAACCCCATAGGACCTTCCTTAAGAGAATTAACAATGAAGTCCCCATTTTCTTGACGTTCAACATAATCCATGAATCTGTCTTTCTATATCTTGAACTCCTTGGGAAAAAGGACAGGTGGTTTGTCCTTTGACCCAATAGTCAAGATGTCTCTCGCTGTCATATTTAGATTACTTGTTGATGATCGTTAAGTACCCCTTTGATCTGATTAGTAAAAACTGGTTCACAATATCTTGTCTCAACCCACTGTTTGTCTCAACCCAATAATTGTCACAATGGAAAGTTTATCTCAACTCAAGCCTTATCGCAACACAATTCTTGTCTCAACTCACTTCTTGTCGCAACCAAAATCTTGTCTCAACCAACATCTTATCTCAAGAACCATGTATATTGAAAAAGAAAAATTCTTGTCGCTACAAATAGGTTGCTATATAAGCCAAAAAGATTCTTATCGCAACAGAGGGTTGCGATAAGTACTGTTCACTATGAAGTAGGTTGCGATAAAAGAGTCTTATTGCAACAGGCAGTTGCGATATGCCACTGTTCACTTTTGGAGACTTGCGATAACAACGACTTGTCGCAACTGAGGGTTGCGATACAATATTGTTCACTTCTTGTTAGTTGCGATACTGAAGAACACTCAAGAACACATCGAGTTGCGATAGTTATGAATATTCAAACGATCTTAAGTCGATTCTTAAAAAATGATCCAATTTCTCTGAAAATTGGTACGCAGGTTCGGAATGATATTCTGGACAACTTTAATTCTTCGAGTTTCGTCCAAAACACAACAGAACAACGATTTTCAATCCAAAACAATAGGTTTTTCTAAAAAGTCCGAAAATGACTGTTTTGCACAAATTGAGTCAAATCCTGATGTAATTGCGGAATAAAAACACTCATCAGGGATTGCTAGCAAACATTCCTAGAACAATTCTAATCCATTTGAAGCACTCAAATGGCTAAAATCGAATAGAAATGAATGAAAAATGAAGAACACTCAACTTTTGCAAAAACCTTCAAAATCCTAATCTGATCTAAGTGATGTACTATGCTCTGATACCAATTGTGATCCCAGAACAAGTAATCAAGCAGTTAATCCAATCAGATGGCCATCCATATATATATATATATATATTAATCAATGAAAAACAATCACCAAGTACAATAGAGAGAATGTAGAGAGAATGGTACTTGTGTGTGTACCGGTGTGTGTAGCTATGAATGACCTAATAAATATCTAGAGTAAAGTTATCTTATATAGTATGTAACTTATTAATTACAGAATTAGTCCCTCTACATGGTACAACATGGTAAATTAGGCACTAACATAGAGTTATGGCTTAGCCAATTTTCCTAAGTCTGAAAAACACAAGTATGGACATTGTATGCATAAGTTCAAAGTTACGACTTAATAAAATTTATAAATCAGAGTTATGCCTTTGATAAAAATATTAGTTATTTTTAAAGATAATTTAGTTAAAAAAATTAAATAGGAAAAAACTTTAATTAAAAAAAATAAAAAAGTCAAATAAGGTAGACGTGTGATTCAAGTTTGAAGTTAATTTTCTTTTTGCCCCTAATGACCTTTTTAATTAACCATTAATTTATGTTTTAACTATTGATTAGTTTTCTTAATTTTGATCAATAATTACGATTTATCTCTCGATTTACAATGGAAAGTTGGTTTTTATATGAACCTGGCCATACATACATATATATATATATATATATACTAGTTGAGTACCCGCGCAATGCGGCGGGGATGTTAATGTTCTATAAAGATACATTTAAGTTTTAAACATCAAATTTTGCAAAAAATATTTGGTGGTTCACATGGTTCATATATTGTATTAAAAGTTTTTCACAATGCGACGGGATATATCGTAGATTAAAAAAATGAAAACTTAATGCAATTTCTTATCCAAAAAGTCTAAATTGTTGTTTAAACAAAATAGAAATTACAATCATGTTTTAATCATATACAATCATCACTCAAAACTTCTCGGTAAACCACATTTGATGTGTAAACTCCATTCGGCTTGAACTTTTTGGATGGCTTCACTAATACCTTTGTAGTGCCACGTGATATACCTCTGGATAATGCCACATAAAGTTGCCCGTGTGAGAATACCGGTTCCGGTAGATAAACACCTACCACCGGAATTGTTTGTCCTTGAGCTTTATTAATTGTCATTGCAAAACAAAGTCGAATCGGAAATTGTTTTCTCTTCAATTTAAATGGAAACATGTCATCTTCGGATGAACATAGAGGAATTCTTGGTAAAAATACCCTCTTACCAGTATGTTGACCAACAGCTATTTCCGCATCAATGACGTTCGGTTGAAAGCCTCTGCATATCAACTTTGTGCCGTTACATAATCCATTCGAAGGGTCGATATTCCGCAATAGTATTATTGGGCATCCAATTTTAAGTCGGAGGTAATGAGGGGGAAAACCGCTAACGGTAAGTGAGTTTAAGAATTCCATTGGATATAAGTTATTGTTATCGTCTTCTGCTTCGTCAAAACTATAGTAAATTTTTTCCTCTCCGCAGAATCTTTCGATCAACTGATCATTAATCTCATCGACATGCTCATTTTTAGTTGTTAGTATCGCCCTTGAAATGATATAATCTGAAGCAGTCCCGTTGGTTTGCAGAGAAGGAAATATTGCATCGATCAAAGCATCCTTCGATTCATCTTGTTTGGTGTAAGGAATGGCCATGTCATCAGGTATGCGAATAAAGTTTTCGTCCACTGTTTCTTCTTCTCTATCACCGACTCGTAACAAAAAATCTGAAAACCATCGATCAGTAAGTGCTCTCATATTGATCGTTAACCGCAACTTTTTAATCGAAGACCAAATAGGTGACATCCGTAGGCTAGAGTCTACAATCTATGCTCGGGTACCTTTTCTCGTTACCGGCAACACCTGTCTAAAATCACCTCCCATAATCATTATCTTTCCACCAAATGGGAGCCGCACCCCAGTGATGTCTTGCATTGTTCTATCGAGTGCCTCCACTGCTTGCCTCTTTGCCATTGATGCTTCATCCCAGATGATTATTTTTGCATCTCGGAGTAGTTGAGCAGTTCCACTTTGTTTTTTTATATTGCACACCGAATTATTACAAAGACTGAGGGGAATCTTGAACCGAGAGTGAGCCGTTCTCCCTCCTGGCATGTTATTAGCGGCAGCACCCGATGAAGCGGTCGCAAGTGCAATATGTCCACGGAAACGAACATTAGCGAGCAAAGCTTTGTACAGAAATGTTTTTCCGGTTCCACCTGGACCATCTACAAAAAACACACCTGGACGATCATTATCTACATGACTCATGATCTCATCGAATGCATGTTTTTGGTCGGAATTTAGAGAGTCTCGGGCACGCAGATCTTCGTCTTCCACGATTATGGAGTACTCCTCTTGTACCTCACGAAATGCCCGTGATTCTAAATTGGCAGCTGCATTTATGTTTGGAAGATCGAAATCATCGAGGGTCTTACCCATAGATTGTAAAAAGACTGAGATATCTGTAAGAACCATATTTCGGACTATCTCAGCATTTACGTAGTGTCGTCTATAATCTTCAGAGAGTGAATCATAATGTTCATCCCATAACTTGCGAACATCTCCCGGCTCACAATAAATCAAGATCGTTGCGAATAGTCGTCTAAGAGCATTGGGAAACTGAAATAAGGAGGCCTCGGCAAGACAATGCGATAAATTATCGTCGGACTCTATCAAACCTCTCTCAAGAGCTGCTTTTCGAAATGTCGGATGTAATACGCCATTAACCGTGTAAAGATCTTCAAAGCATGTAGGTCCTCTAATATGCGAGAGAAGTAGGCGTAGATAATACCGTTCTCCTTCAGCAGGATTAGCATGAACCAGTCGTCCTCTCATTGGTCTTCGGCTTCGAGTATTCCATTTACGTGATTTGGAATTCCATGTGTAATGTCTCGGAAAATCTTTGTACAAATATTGTCTCGCACTCATATCTGTTTTATTCCTCTCAAAAAATGCGGTCAACATTGATCTCTTATCCTTCTCTCTGTCAACAATATCTGTCATAATATCATTCTCTCTGAACCTAACCAACTGCTTATTCGGAAGATGGACCTGCAAAGCCATCACACAAGGGTGGATTTTAGAAAGAGGAAAGCTAAAAATCAGCCAAGTCGCCTCAGGTGGAGAAACATATCGTGCATCTTGAAATCTTTTTATCTCGTTAATAACAACCTCTTCTCTATCAGGATCGACATGAATAACCTGCTTGTCATGACCTTTGTAAACATACTTGAAAATATATTTCACAGATATTATACTTGAGCAAACCTCAACATTGATGTGACAGTTGAACATCATTAGCAACTTTGGGTTATATGGGACCACCCATCTATTATCTAGGATACTACCTCGGACGTCCGCCTGTATTCCATTGTTTCTCCTCCGATACATCGGATATGAGTTATCTGCTTGCGCTGTCTTGTCATTGAATTGCTGAGGATATCTAAAACGACATTTCTTTGGCTCACCTTGAATACAAGGGCTACATGGATTTAAATGACCGCAAGGACCATGCATCATGTGCATTATCACCAGTTGATGCATTTCAGGATACTTTGTTGGGTCCGGGATTTCGGCACACACGATCTTGTCGTAATGGTCTGGGTTTGTAATCTTGTGTTGCGGCTTCATTATCAAGAGGAAGTGTGCATGTGGTAAACCACGTTTTTGAAACTCGATGACATAAACATATGCCTCAACCTCACCGAGGATGTGCTTCTTAAAGAGTTGATTTTTGAGATCCTCCAATTTGGCACGAAAAACTCTTGCAATAAGGTCCGGCCTATCTTGTGCGCTCTGACCGTCCGATAACTCTCGTCGGATTTCAGGCCATCTTGGGTTACACGTCATGGTAAGGAATATATCAGGTTTCCCCTCATCTTGAACTAAAGTCATGGCATCCATAAATCGTCTCCGCATATCTCGTGGGCCTCCGATAAAACTTGCGGGAAGCACAACCCGTTGTCCAACTCTACTTGGTTGAACCTCACCAGCATTGACGCAATCCCCAACACCTTGGTATAAATCTGATCTTATCTTCGACTGATTTTTTTCAATAAAAGACAAACGTGCAGTCTCTATCTTGATGTACATGTCTACCACAAACTGTTGAAACAATCTTCCCCCCAATAGAATCACGTTCCTAGTCGGCCGAATTTGAAACTTGTAACAGTAATAATCTCGCATCGTTACTGTTTTCCTACCCCCTATCGAGCTAACGTCTGCGTAGTATTGATTTTGAATAGTATAAATTAATAAATGAATGGATAAGGTAAGAAATATATGTGATAATGTCCATACCTTCAAGATCTTCGTCAAAGTTTTCGTCCAAGTTTTCTTCCTCATTAACAATTTCATCAATGCATACTCCATGTCTGGGTATCCTAGGATGCCATCCAGACTCACCGTTGGGGAAAAACAAAGGATATGATAAGGGATCATAACAACTATAGTGATGTTCAATTCTTTTACTGTAGTCGGACCTCCCATACACAACAATACTTCTCCTATATGCAGTGATGTTGTCATTGCCTTCAACCCAAATACCAGCAACCTGTACAATGGCAGAATTTTCTTTAGTACCATGCATATGATACATTTTATTTAAAATAAGACAAAATAAATACTTGTATTTCAACCTCAGATGTGGTCGGTCGGTTGTACACCCTCTGGTCAAGTTCCACCGAAGCATTCAACGTGACTCTATAATTGTCGAGTGGTCCTAGCTCTGCAAGGCTTCGAAACGTTCTCACGTATGGGTTTATAGAAAGCACACGAGTCAAAATTTCAGTGACGTTTCTATCGAGATTTGGCCATTGTAGTCTATGCGAAAGCTCAGATTCGGCATCATAAAAATAAAGTTGTAAGTACCTAGGTTGTCCATCCCTAGGAACTAATTGATCAATCCTATGATATATTGCTCCTTGAGCACGAAATGTATATACTCCATATGTCATATTGTTCACATTGTTATCCAAAGTTACTCCCATTGACGTGAAGGAAAAGTTTGTGTTATACGCACGAATATTGTGCATAAACACTTTGCTTAATTCTGACTCCATTGAAAATAGTTTGTATAGTTCTTCAGGAATGGGTGAGTATGCCAACTTTGTCTTCCCACTCGCACAACTAAAGGAAGGGAACTCAAACTCGAACAGTTTTGCTCCACAATGTTTACATGCATTTTGTTCCTTCAAGACACGATGTTGTCTAGGGACACCATCATAAACAAAACTGTATGGATCCTCGTGCTGGGTCTCAACGTTTCTATGCTTTTCCCTCATTTGTTGATAATAGTTTCGATTAACAATTTGTCTCCTTTGAGCAGTAGTTAGTGCGCTGACAGGGGTTGTTTCACTGATAACGCTTGTTCCTTGTGTATTAAAAGCATTTCTGTTATTTTCCTTGCTTCGTTGATAATAGTTTCGATTAATAATTTTTCTCCTTTGCGCAAAAGTTAACCCACTGTCAGGGGTTGCTTCATTGATATTCTCTTGCATTGTCTCCATTGAAGAGATATTTGTCATGTGTTGACTACTTCCTTCGCCAAGCGCTATGTAAGACAGTTGAATATGAAAAATAAGATTATTATAAATAAATGGTAAGATCGAGATAAAAAAGAAATACTAACTTGGCGATTCTTGATTCGCGACTTCGTCAAAAAGAGGTAGCAGTATTCCACGTTTAATTTGAACGCCTATGACAGAATACCTCATTTCAATTAGGCTTTAGTTTATGTCAATTCGAAAGTACAAAATAATAATAATGCATAGTTTTTACCGTTGAAGTTATCATGTGTCAACCCCGAACATAATTGGCTTGTTCCTTGTGTATTAAAAGCATTTCTGTTATTTTCCTTGCTTCGTTGATAATAGTTTCGATTAATAATTTTTCTTCTTTGCGCAAAAGTTAACCCACTGTCAGGGGTTGCTTCATTGATATTCTCTTGCATTGTCTCCATTGAAGAGATATTTTTCATGTTTGTCATACATTGACCACTTGCTTCGCCAAGCCCAATTTTTCTCCGTTTATGTTTCTCTTTTTGGGAGACATCAACAGTTGTAGTTTCTTTATCGACAATCCTCATTGCATACCTTAAAACATTCACTGAATTGTCATATTCATGTTCAAAACATTTAGAAAACATTCATTCACAAAACATTCACTGAATTGTCATATACATGTTCAAAACATTTAGAAAACATTCATTCACAAAACATTTACTGAACCAATACAAAATACCACAACAAATACATGTTCCAAAAATACATGTTCCAAACATCATCACAACAATCACAAAAACACAATACTAATCAAATTGACTGATCACACATTGGCATTCGGAATAATTCTTAAGTTGTGTGCTTCCGGCATCTCTGGTACAAACACAATCTGGGTTAAATCCGTCGAATTTAAAACGTTCACTGAAAAAATTAGAAAATACCATTTTAGAAAAATTATATTTTTAAATTGAAATAAAAACAAATAAGTAAAATTAATAAATATTATACTTGGATATCGATGGATAAGCTTAACCCGAGATGCATAAATTATTGAATTATTTTGTATGGCCCGAGCTATCATCCCAATACGTGTTTCTCTTGAATCATACAACCTCAACTTTATTTCATGCCCCCTATTAGAAATAGCAAAGTTAGTAATAACACAATTTAGCCAATTTGTTAATTTGTTAAATTTTAATACAACTTCAAACTTACGTTTCATCTTGTAAAACTAAATCACACGCACCCAATCGGAATACACCATAATCTCTCGCATTGGTAACTCGTCTTCCCCTTATGATTTTTCCAACCACATCTAAGATATATAAATTTAAATTTGAATATCAATTTGACATAGTTAAATTTAAATTTAACTAAAAAAATTAATTTACCAATTAGCATCTTTCTTCTTGTCGTATCTTCAACAAGTGTTCTTATCAAAGGCACCGACGGATAAAACACAAATCCTCTTTGAACATCCTCCGGCAATGGGGTAAACCTTGTGTTTCTATCAATCAAAATTTCATGTTCGGCACGAACCAAACTATATTTTTCATACCTTGGATATTCATAATAGGATCCTTGAACTTGGAAATGCTCCAAAGAAAAAACACCTCCTACCAAATTTCTTTGTCTATAGACATCCAACAATGTACGTGGAACAACTGCAACCATTTTGTCCCTCTAACGTATATAAATATATACATATACACAATATGTAATTTTAACATTGTTAGTATCTTTAAAAAATATATTTTCAACAAAACTAAAATATGATTAAATTCGCTTACATTTTGGTCAAGTAAGATGATGTATATTTTTTCGTGTATTACATCTTCCCAAACAAATTCTACTCGAACAGGTTCAAAGTTCCACCAAACATGAAGACTTTCTAGTTGGTAAAAATGTTCAGCATGCCACCCTAAATCCATTTTCTACATAAATAATATGATCAGAACAATTTCAGAATGCCAATTGCAAACATCAATAATATTGTTAACATTATAAAAAAATTCACTCTAAAAGAACACCAAAAGTAGACAAACAACAAGTAGAGCATGAAGGGCATGAAGGGCATAATATAGACAAACCAAAAGTAGTTTTTTCCACTAAAAAAAACTGGAAACCAGAGTTGAAAACCATAAGTTATAAACAACAAATCTGGATTTTGGATTTTAAAATCGAAAATCCATTTAACATAAGAAAGGGATTGAACAATCAGTTACTAAACAATAAGACCTTGTTATAGTAGTAAATATGATTTTTTTTCCTTTTGGGAATGGGAAAACTTGTTTATGCAAGATGGACTCTAATAATGGAACACTATGGAGGATTGGTTTATGCTTCTAATTTTTTTTTATGTATGTGATTGTATAGCCGAATACTGGTCTACTTTTCTATATGCCATTAATTTAGAACAACATATATAATTGGTGTGTTGACTAACATAGGTTGTGTGTCTGAATGAGATGCCTACTTGTGAACTTCGTCTATGGCGTGCTATTCATATCTTTATTTTTAGTTGAACATTAGTATCTGTCTATCTGAATCTTGATTTGTTTGTAATATCTATTTGCTGGTGGTTAGCCAATAAATTTTATGTGAAGTCCATTTGTACATCTATCATCATAGGTTTATTTTTTGGTCTAATTATCTAAATATATGTAGGAACATTTGTTTCTATCTGCTGGATCTCTATATATCAATGTGTTAATGACTTGGATCAATTCTCTCACTTTAGATTAAATAATATCTCATCTTAAAGTCTACAAAGAGTTATTTTCGGATCATAAAACCTGGTTTTTATTTGTTCTTATTAAAGGTTGAAAACATTAATGCATTTATATCATCGCTGGAAATGAAGTTTGGTCTAAGCTCTTTTGAAGACTAAGCTTTTCGAATCCCTTCTAAGCTTTTTGTTTAGATGAATTATTTTCATTTATGTTCTTTTACAGAATTATGTCTAGACTTATATACTTGTTTGGTATCATTCAGTTACCATCCTGTCCCTATAGTGTTTTCTCATGGAAAGGGGTCAGCTATTTGGGATCCAGAAGGCAAAAATATCTTAGCCAATAAATTTTATGTGAAGTCCATTTGTACATCTATCATCATAGGTTTATTTTTTAGTCTAATTATCTAAATATATGTAGGAACATTTGTTTCTATCTGCGGGATCTCTATATATCAATGTGTTAATGACTTGGATCAATTCTCTCACTTTAGATTAAATAATATCTCATCTTAAAGTCTACAAAGAGTTATTTTCGGATCATAAAACCTGGGATCCAGAAGGCAAAAATATCTTGACTTCCTTGCAGCTTACTCTGCAGTTAATCAGGTGAGTATAACGTTTATTATTTATTATCAGAAGTTGTTGGTGGAAGTAGTGTATTGTTTGTAGTTTTGGTTTTCTTGCATTATTGGATCAATGGGTTTTATTTTTGTTTTTTTGCTACAGGGACATTGTCATCCAAAGATCATGAAAGCATTAGTTGAGCAGGCACAAAAAGGAGATTTCAATCTTGATTTGATTAAGTGCAGCAGTAACATCCACATACCTGAGCGATGAGACAGCGGTTCAGGGGACTGATTTATCGCCTCTTTAATTGTATGCTTTTGCAGTCTGCATTTAAAAATACATATACAACTTATTGAGACAAATCCAATACCTAATGTCATAAAATTAAACCAAAAAAATTCATCTGTTTATGCAATTACATGACTTAAAGCTTACCCATCAATCCTATGGTCTTAGTCTTCCTAAGTTTCATCTAATTGCTTTGGTTTGGGATGGATTACTATGGGTAGTGGATTTCAACAGCTATATTTGGCCCTCTTTCGTCTTCAAATTTTTGGTGTTAATATTTTGGTCTTAAAGTATACAGCAGGCCTAATTCCAACAGTTTTGGTCTGCTACTGATATGGACTACATATTTCTGTTTATTGGTATAATTTTGAGTGCAATGATTATGGATTGCATAATTGCTTTCAGATTCATTTATCGACAGTGACCTCTGGTTCTGCACAATGGTTTGGTCCAGATCAGCTCTTTGGCCTCTGGTTCTGCCATCTTTGTTCAATTTGGGCACGTTACTGTGTAAGATTCTTGGTCTTTGCTATGCCTTTTATCGAGCAAGATATTTTGTCCTAGCTATTTGGTTTTTGTTTCTATAAAACTTAAAATAGCGGTTCCTGGTGTGGTCTGTTAAAAACAAACGGAAACCAAACCAGTTTATCTGTTTTTCGTCTCTCATTGATCCGTTTGAATATATTTTACTTAACAGTTATCGGTGTGAAGTGATATACGAAGTATGTTTTTAAAGTCTCTAACCTGGTTTGCAAAAAATTGATGATGGTTAAAATCAAAATCTGGAATTGTTTTTGAACTTCAATCTAACCAGCAAGATTTTTTTTTTTGTAAAAATAAGATGTTAGTGTTGTTTGAAGACGTATAAGAAGAACATTTGGCTCAGACGGCCGCTTTGTTTGTTTGTTTCCAAATTGCCAAGAATGTAGTTTAGGCAAAGCCTAGATGAACCTTATCCAAAAAAAACATTTGGCTCAATTAGTTTGGGATAAAACTGGAAATTGGAGGACTCATCCTATTAATGTTAAGTAGATTTTCTTGCAGACAAAGAACACGTGATACAAACGATTTTCTTACTCAGTTGATGGTAAGTTCTTCGTTTGTATTACTCAGTTATTCTGTCGTAGGATTTAGTGTGATACAAACAAAAAACACGTGTACCTGAGAAATTTGGCAGGCACTATTAGGTTTTGAAGTCTGTAATTTCGAAGGACACCTTTGAATAGCTGTGCATCAGCTCATCATGTGGACACCTTGCTCTCATTTGGATGCATATTAGTTTGAAACTTTGAATAGCTGGTTAGTTGAAGTGTGTTGTTAGGGATGTAACAATAGTGTGCCAACTTTGTGAGAGACCATTGTTATTTGTGTGTGCCAAAGTTTTGAACTTTGTGTTAAAATTTATGCGTGTAAACTGTTGGATTGCAATGTAAATGTTATCATGTTTATTTATGCTATCAACTAATAATTTTGATGCTGACAAGAAGTTGGGTGTTCTTTTTAGGAAGGTTGTTATTTGTTTGACTTCAAGTGTTTGATCTCCTCACTTGCCATTAAGCGCTTACCCGGTAGCGTTTGATAAACAACCTCTAGCTTTTAATGTGCTTACCATTATTTAGCGTTATTTTATCGTATTTAGGTTTTGTCTTGATTTTGCTGTGACAATCTCGAAAAGCAAACCACAATCAAATATAATCTCAAAAACAAGGGGAAAACATTAAATTCTATCCATGGTTGAAGTAAGGTCTGCAATACATCCTACCTCTTTCAACCCTTAGTTATCTAGTGGGATATACATGATTCATTTGGTTTGGTTTATCTTTCCAAAAGATGAAACATTGCAATCTTTTCAGGACAACCAAAACTGAAAAGTGTTGCTTCTTTAGTGCATTAAGCTAAATTCAGGTATTATAGATTAGACCTCTATGTCAAGATCCACGATGATTTAAGAAGTTAATTTAAGGTATTCCCTCCATTCTTAACTAAGAACTGGAAGTTGATTAATAATATGAAGAACTTCAAACACAAAAATTATTCTAGTTGTAGTAGGGTTTATCTACATTGGCGATTTCTTCTACAAATCTTAAAATGCACATCAATTTTAAGATGAAAATTACATGTTTGGCATTCAATATCAAAACTGCAGTTATTCTCCTTTGGAACAGAGGAAGTAAACAATTCAACACATGCAGTCTATCGCCTAAACAATCAAAAATGAAAGTATCCATAAATTCAAATACTAAACAATCAAATTCACGGCATAAAAACGCATTCTACCTTCCGAAATACCAAAAACACAGTATATTATACTAAAATCAAATGAAATCAGGCGAATTAGACGATTAGTATTACCAGGACAATGCTTTTACAAAGATGATGAATGGATGCGGCACCGAGAATGTCTCTTCGATTTCTTCTACAAATCTTAATATGAAGAAACACTAAAATCAAAAAACAAAGACGATTAGATTTCTTCTTTCATTTCAATTCAGTTAATATGATAAAACCCTAAAATCAATCGTACCTGAAACGACACCTGGAGAAGAAACACTGAGATCTTGAAACAAGAACACGTATCCAAAGAAAACCCGTCTGTGATTGCAAATAAGAACACGTATCCAAAGAAACAAGAAAATATGATCAAAATAAAAAACAAGCACATTGTAATCGCATGATTTTAGAAGAAACACTAAAATCAAAAACCAATAAAACCCTAAAATCTATCGTACCTGAACACTGGGATGTTGATATGAACCTGAATGGCCATCGTGGAGTATAAAAGGCCTGCGTGCGTTGGAGAGGGCGACGGAAGAGAAAGAGTCGTCTTGATACTCTCGGTCTTGAAACTCTCAGTCGCCATCATTGCAAACTCTCAGTCGCCATCATTTTAAACCAAAAACACAGTATATTATACTAAAATCAAATGAAATCAGGCGAATTAGACGATTAGTATTACTAGGACAATGCTTTTACAAAGATGATGAATGGATGCGGCACCGAGAATGTCTCTTCGATTTCTTCTACAAATCTTAATATGAAGAAACACTAAAATCAAAAAACAAAGACGATTAGATTTCTTCTTTCATTTCAATTCAGTTAATATGATAAAACCCTAAAATCAATCGTACCTGAAACGACACCTGGAGAAGAAACACTGAGATCTTGAAACAAGAACACGTATCCAAAGAAAACCCGTCTGTGATTGCAAATAAGAACACGTATCCAAAGAAACAAGAAAATATGATCAAAATAAAAAACAAGCACATTGTAATCGCATGATTTTAGAAGAAACACTAAAATCAAAAACCAATAAAACCCTAAAATCTATCGTACCTGAACACTGGGATGTTGATATGAACCTGAATGGCCATCATGGAGTATAAAAGGCCTGCGTGCGTTGGAGAGGGCGACGGAAGAGAAAGAGTCGTCTTGATACTCTCGGTCTTGAAACTCTCAGTCGCCATCATTGCAAACTCTCAGTCGCCATCATTTTAAACCAAAAACACAGTATATTATACTAAAATCAAATGAAATCAGGCGAATTAGACGATTAGTATTACCAGGACAATGCTTTTACAAAGATGATGAATGGATGCGGCACCGAGAATGTCTCTTCGATTTCTTCTACAAATCTTAATATGAAGAAACACTAAAATCAAAAAACAAAGACGATTAGATTTCTTCTTTCATTTCAATTCAGTTAATATGATAAAACCCTAAAATCAATCGTACCTGAAACGACACCTGGAGAAGAAACACTGAGATCTTGAAACAAGAACACGTATCCAAAGAAAACCCGTCTGTGATTGCAAATAAGAACACGTATCCAAAGAAACAAGAAAATATGATCAAAATCAAAAACAAGCACATTGTAATCGCATGATTTTAGAAGAAACACTAAAATCAAAAACCAATAAAACCCTAAAATCTATCGTGAACACTGGGATGTTGATATGAACCTGAATGGCCATCGTGGAGTATAAAAGGCCTGCGTGCGTTGGAGAGGGCGACGGAAGAGAAAGAGTCGTCTTGATACTCTCAGTCGCCATCATTGCAAACTCTCAGTCGCCATCATTTTAAGGAGAGAGATTAAGGGTTCAGTCGCCATCATTTTAAGGAGAGAGCGGGAAGGATTTTAAGAGATTTTAAGACTGTGTATAAAGAAGCAGTACCTTATGCATTGGTGTTTGTTTTTAAAAAAAAGTATTTTAAGACTTTAAGATAGTTGGTGTAAATGCTTTATAAGGTAGTATAGATATATTCCAATAAAATTTAATAACAAGTAAACTAAAATGTATAAAGTGATATGGTTTATTGTCATCAATAAGGCTATTTAACATGTATAGTCGGGTTTATAAGAAAACAGTAATAATACTATTTAACATGGGTTCATACAAAAACAATAACTAAATAAGAATATAAGAGAGTGAATATAGTCCACATAATTCATTAAATAGTGCCTTAAATACAAAAGTTAAAAAACAAATAAATAAGGCATACAAAATATTTTTGTATATAGGTATTTATTTTATATTTTCTCTTTAGTATTTACCACTTTTGCGATTTAATGTGATTTAACTTTATATTTAAAACATTTATTTTCTATTTAAGGTATTTAACATAACCTTAATTTAATTTTAATTTAAAGAATTTATTTTTTAATTAATTAAGGTAATATTTAAAACATTATAATTTTCATTAAAATCATGTATAATTCACAATTAATTGACTTTAAAAAACCTAAATCATATGTAATTTAAAACGTGAAAAACAGTAATTCAAATAAAAACATCAAAAATAAAAATAATGGACGAATCACAGTTTAGGTCCCACTTTCAAAGAATTCATTAAACCTCATGAACCAAAATTAGAGTTTACTCTTAAAATTATAATTTTGTGTTATTTATTTAAATTCTAAGCGTATGAAAATATATGATTGAAATCTATTTTTTTGGTGAAATAGAAAATATAATTAAGGTGAAGATTTGAAGTAGGGTAAAGTTTAATTTCATTAAATGGAAAGATTTTATATCCGTTGTTTCGATTCACTTCCGACCGACCTACCACCACCACAGGTATATACATATCTCATCGATCAATCCCATAATCAGAAAATATAACTAAGGCGGCGTTTGGTTCGCAGAATGTTTTTGGATGGAATGGAATATGTCAAAGGAATTTGACTTTGAAGGAATTAGAATGGAATGTTGTCAGGTTTGACCAACTGTTTGGTTCACAAAATTGGAATGAAATCTGTTAAATGAATTGGAATCTGTCTGTTTGGTTCACAGAATGTAACTTTGGAATTGGAATGAAATTTTGGTAAATGACCAAAATACCCTTTTGATAATTTTAATTGTTTTTTTCAAAAAAAAACGTTTTAATAAATAGTCATTATATACTTTATTTATATACTAAAAATGTAACAATACTCTACACACTGAATTGCAAAACAGGAGTGGAGAAAAGAGTTTATTGACTTTTTTTGACAGAATCATAAAATGAACACTGAATTGCAAGAAACCAACACTGAATTGCAGCCAAATTACCTCTCAATAGTAGAACCCAGATACAAAAAACTCAAAATACGAAAGATTAAAGAGAAGCATAACGAGAAACAAGTAATAACAACAACACAACTGGCCACTAAATATGTAAATCGCTGGTTAAAAGAGATGTTTCAAACTGAGTTTGCAGAAAACAGTCGATGTTTCAAACTGATGCAAGAATCCATGGAACACAGTCGATGTTTCAAACTGAGTTTGCAGGAAACGATTGGGCTCGATGACAAGAAGAAAAGGAGGAGAGAACGAACCTGTCGATGTTGCTGTCGATCGATGGTGAAGAAAACGACCGTTGTCGTCGATGGAGAAGAAAACGATTGGGCTCGATGGAGAAGAAAACGATTTGGGGTCGATGGAATGGGAGTGTCGGTTGCAGGTATATCAATTAGGGCAAGGGTATTTTTAGAATAAAAATAGTGAGACATTCTATTCCTTTAAAATCCTTACATAGTGTGATGGAATGTCAAGAATGGAAAATAAAGAATTCAATGGAAAATTTTGAGATTCCAAACTACAAAAGATTGAACCAAACACCGGAATGAAATATGATAAATGGAATGTTACATTCCAATTCACCAGATTCCATCACTTTCCACCGAATGCCACCTAAGTTTTCTTCGCTAGAATCTGCATTTCTTCACCATCTTCATCTTCTGATATGATCATCGTCTGTAGCAGCTACACTGATTCAGTAACCTCTTCATTCAATTCATCCTTCACCCACATATATGGTCACTTTAATCTCAACAATATTTCGAAAAATCTCCAACTCACTTTTACTTTTACTTTTTAATTCTTCACGAGTTTCCAAATTCCTTCCTAGATTTGTGAATTTCAAACCCACATATGGTTCAACGTTCTACTCTAACAATATCACAACCCTAAGTTTGATTCAATCATAAATTCATACGCGATTATGGTACTTCAATCAATTCTAGCCAATTTCTATGACTGTATTTTTGTATAATAGATTTGGGTTTTCTTTTTCCTTGATTGATTGCTGAATCACATTTACTTTTTTTTTTGTATATCTCTGTAACTTTAATCGTGTTTCTTTTGATTTTTTGGCATTGTAAAATTAGGGTGTTTGGAAGAGGGTATGAACAGGAAATCCAGATAATAGTTTAGAAAGTGGGCTTCCGCCAAAGGGATAGGGGTTCAAGAAAGAGCTCTGAATATGAATAGGAATCTCTTTAGAAACTCTGATCATCTGCAAATCGATAACCGAAATAGTATTGGTAGTAATGGAGTGTTAACAGAAGAAGAACTTCGATCTCACCCTTGTTTTCTGGTTCCATCTGTCCTTCCCAAATGTGTCCATGCAAGGTAAATAATATATCTGTTTAATTATGAATTGCACATTGAAATGGTAAGTAAGTTGGGATTGGTTTGTTATTATTTTAGCCCCCATACTCAACTCCTTTACCATAAGCACATTTAAGCATGTGTGTCAACAAATCAATATGCTTGTATAGTTGTATTTACAGTGGCAATGGAGTGCTGTGCTAAACATGCTACACATGGGTAGTCAAATGAACCCTTGATTCAACTCCAACAAGATGCACCCGATTGTAAAGGTACAAATATGCATATTATAAATATTCTTTTATCGTAGAGAAATAGCAAACGTAAGTTGTTGATAGTGTTAAAAAGGAACATCTAATAAGTTACAAGTGGGCTGTGTCAATTGTCATTTTGTTGATTGCCGGTTGTGTATCATCTTCAGATGGTTCTGTCTCTTTGGTACTGCTGTATTCTTATGGTATTTAATGGTAGTTCTAATTATAATAATGTCAATTATTATATAACCCGTTCTTTTGCAGACTTTGTGGATATGGGACTCAGTTATCATTTATGTGGTCTACGTAACCTGCTCCACCCCTGTTAGATCATTTCATTTCATGTTTCTCGCCCTGAGGTTGAAGCCAACTATCATGCAATAGCGGTTTCTGGATAGTTCTCTAAACATCGGTCCTTTATCGGTCATTGTCCTTTTTCCCTCCACTTCTTTGCATACATTTTTCTATTAGGTTTTATGTTAATATGTTCATTAGGTATGAGCAAACATTAGAATTTTGATAATTTTCATAGAATCATGCACGCTAATGCCCCATAAATTTAGGCTTTTTCCAGAATTCTTGTTTCAAGTGGCTCATCTTTATTTGTTTTTTGCAGTTACTGTTTACCCTATTAGATCTTGATTGATTACATCATCCGGATTGGTTCCAACTTATTCACAAGTTTCAGGTTCTCTTTTGAAAAGAAATAATCTGTTTTAGCTTCTTTAATTTAGTCATGCAACAGTGATTTCTAGATGGTTGTCTGAACATCTGTTTTCGAGGTATGGCATTAAAAGAGATTATAGTTTTCGAGGGATGGGGTTTCGCTTGACCAATACTTGTCTGGGTGATGGCTTTGTTTGTTTTTAAGAAAAGACAATGCTTGTTTCTTTGATTTCTGATTAAAACATATGAAAATGCATGTTCTTGATGGCATTCTGAAGTCTCATAAGTCGGCAATTCAATTCGGGATCAGTTTTGTTCTTATTTTACCCCTCATACATTTAAGCGTGTTTAACAAATCAATATGCTTGTATTTACAGTGGCGATGGAGTGCTGTGCTAATCTTGCTACACATGGGTACTCAAATGAACCTTTGATCCGACTCCAAGCAGGAGGGTAGAGCCTGATTGTAATAAAGGTATGAACCTGCATATTATACTCCAATAATTGTTTCCACTTCATGAAACTTCTCTATTTTACAAATAAAACCACTTGTTCATGAATGTCAAACTTCCATACATTTCTGCCCTCTCAATTATCTCATTTCACTCACATCTGTGTTTCTAGTCCTACTTACAACTTTAAAAGATCATTTCAAATGTCATGCAACAGTGGTTAGTGATTCTAGACGGTTGTTTGAACATCAGTTTTCGGAGGTATGGCATTTCAAGAGATTGTGCATTTAGAGATTCGGTGTTTGAAGGTGCGTGCTTGTATATGTGATGGCATTTCTGGACGATTTGCAGTCTTCAACATACAAAAAATATTCTTGTTCTTGAAGCTATTCTTTAAGTCTCATGAGTTGTGGTACCATGTTTATGAAAGGGGAGAGATAGAGCAGCAAATTTGAATGCATTTGAACTTTTCAGGCATAAGGACTTGGAAGTCATTGATCATCCAAGAAGCTCATTTTCCAGTCTGTCAAGGTTATACAAGTTATTAATTTTTGGCTGACACAATCAATGTTCATAATCTTGGAATAGTTTGATTGACATATTCAATGAAACTTTCATATTATTTTTAAAAAAAAATACCTTACCTTTGTACTTCTTGAACCACAGCTTCAAGATTAGGGCATCGATGAGGGAGTGTGAGGTTAAAACTTAAAAGTACCTCTAATGACAGAGAAGAGAGATGTTAAGAAGCAAAACAAGAGAATGTAGGTATTAGCAGAGTGAGTGGGATGCATCTTTTTTTCTTCTTCTGATTTCGAAGAAGAAAAAAAAGTCAAACAATACAGTTGGCTTCAACATGAATGGCCTCAGGTTCAGAGGGAGGAAGGAGCAAACCATGTGAAAATGAAAGAAAGATTGAAGCAAAGTTCTGCTAAGAAAGGTAGCACATTTATCAAGTATGTGTGGATTGTAATAATTTTCTACTTGGATGGTTACTAAAATGCTATTGGAACGTAATCATACTTGTAATTTTGGATTGTAGGGAAAGACAAAGGTACCACTGTGGACTAGCTTTCATCGTCTGCCATGAGATATAATTTTTTCTTTCAGGATTTAGGTTTGTACATTTGTTTTATGTGCAACTTATTTATAGCATATTTTTTTGTAAGTAAGATAACTCAAACTCTCTAAGTAAAAATTCATGTTTTTCATAACTCATGCTTTGTAAGTGGCGATGGAGTGCTGTGTAAACTTGCTACACGTGGGTAGTTAGATGAACCTTTGATTTGACTTCAGCAAGAGGGTACAGCAGTGAGGGTACAACAATGATGCACCTGATTAATGTAAAGGTATGAATCTGCTTATTATAATTATTCTTTTATCATAGAGATAGACAGAGAAAGTGGGGGTGTAAATATGCTGATAGTGTAAAAAAGGAACATCTAATAAGTTATAACGGGGGGGGGGGGGGGGGGGGTCAATGCCAGTCGAGTATCATCTTCAGATGAAAACGAAGGAACATAAATAAACGACCTTATTTTGTGTATTATCTATCTATGGCTCTGTATCTTTGTCAATTCCAGTGTTACCATTTGAGCTTTCTGTTTAAGCTAGTTGTTTGCTTCGTCTCATCCAATGTTGTCCCGTGGAGCTTTTAGGAAGAAAGCTTGTTCATAAATGGGGCTATAATCATCTTGGAAGTAGGGTTAACTTTTAGCACCATAATCTGAATTACCAAACATAGAAACACTTTAGAATGCCTACATTTGTATATTCATAAAAACATACAAAATGCTTTGGAAATCCTTCATTTTTATATTCTGTTGAGATTTTGATAGTTTATTTCATCAATCCAGTCTTCTTAGTAATTGGTAAAAACCTTTCTCATTTCAAGTTTTTTCCTTCAATCTTTGCCCATGGATCAACTACATACTGTACTTTTGCAGACTTTGTGAGATGGAGATATTGCATCAGTGGATATTTCATGGTATTCTCCTTCAGTTTATTTTTGGATTTGCACTGTATTAGTTCTCTACTGATTTGCATCTAGCTTGCAGATTTTTTCCTGTGTCAAGTAGTAGATTGCAAGGGAAAGATCCATATTTACAGCTCGTAACTTTCACTTTCTTTTTCTTTGTTCCGAGTCAAGTAGTAGATTAAGAACTTCCTATTGTTTTTCTTTATGAAGCCAATGCAGTTCAAGGCATCCATGCTATACAACATCTACATTGTTGTTTTTTAATTTTATATTCTAGTTGTTGACTTGTTTCTCATCAGTTTCACACTTTTTTATCCGTGATTGCAGGATGAGATCTGCATACAAATTTCGTGTTTTATGGAACTTTTTTGTTGTAAGTTGCTCATTCAAGTTCAATTTTTTCTATCTATCCGTAGCTGTTAGCAGACCCGTTTCTGACATTTTTGGGGCCCTGGGCGACTCGTAAATTTTGGGCCCTTAATATGTACCTAAAGAAATTTTAAGTAGACATTTTTTAGGCAATTTTAAGTAGACATTTTTTACCCAGACAAGTACTTGTATTTTTTAGGCAACATGATTGAACTTGATTACTTGAACTAAATCACTAATAATAAGCAGAACTCAAGTAAAAGGGAACAAAAGCACCTGAATTAGAACTTTGGAACATAAATGATGGAAGAGTGTCTCAGACTTCGAGTTCAACTCCCAAATTCGGAATTCCAAGAATCCCAGTGTATGTAATCTATTACAATTTAGTAATTTATTGATTTAGACATTTAATCATTTAATCCGGAACATATAAGATACATACAAAATGGAAAAACTAATATTCTAATAAAGAATTCAACAAAAACCCTATAAGTGAAAACTAATAAAGAATTCAACAACAAAAACCCATTATAAAGAAATAAGGAATATTGTTGACACTTGACAGAGGCAATGGATAGTTACAGCAGAATACATCGAGAAGAAATGTAGTTTAGTATTTATTTACCTAATTACCTCACCTGTTGTCTGTTGAATTCTTGAGCCCAGTAAATCCTATTCACTCCCAAATTTGAAATTTCCAATCGATTATTTGAAGTCAGAAACTCAGAATCCAAATCGAATTTATCAGAAGAAGTTCAGAACTCAATCGAATCAGAAGCCAGATCGAAATTAATCAAATTATCAGAACTCAAATCCAAATACGAAAACCATTAACCATAGAAAGGCAGAAATCGAAACACATGAACCCTAACCTTATATAGTCTGGCCATGGAACTAAAAATCGACAACGAACGTTGCAAAAATCGCCGGACAACGCACGAGCATGAGGTTGTTGACGCATCGGATTCTTCATTGTCTCATTGAACGATTGAGGAACAGAGGAACAGAATCGACGATCTGTCTGTTGATGTTGATTAATGATTAGGCATACAAATTTCGTATTTCATGGAACTTTTTTGTTGTAAGTTGCTTATTCAAGTTCAATTTTTTCTATCTATCCGTAGCTGTTAGCAAAATACTTCTTGTTCATTGTGGCATGTCCCAGATGTAGCATACACCTAATTTACATCCAATTATGGCATATAGGGAAGAAGCTGTGAGGACATAATCATGGGAGGAGGCGTTCGTGACGAAGTAGTTCATTAACAGTGATCTGGTGAGATTTGCATTTACCATGTATTTCTCCAATATTTTTCAATCTATTGTGATTCAACACAACCTAATTCTTCAATTGTCTATTATTCTCAAGAGGTGTGAATAGATGATGTCAAATATGGCCAAGTGCTCCAAGGAAATTACTCTGGTGGCGTTTTGTACTAATAATCTTTTTATAGGATCTTATACGTACAACCGGTAACTTTTCTACTTGTCAACTATGATTCACTGTTGAGGTGGTTAAAAGCTATATTCCCATGGTGTTTGCTCTGCGTCTTCGATATTCTGTTGGCTTAAATGAAATCTCCACATTTTTTGCGGGGTTAGCTCATTTAACCCACATTGGCCTTCCTGCTCCAACTCATAATTTTCAAAAATCATTCCATTTCATATTTCTTACCCTGAGGTTGAAGCCAACTGTCATGCAATAGCGGTTTCTGGATAGTTCTCTAAACATCGGTCTTTTTTCGGTCATTGTCCTTTTCTCCCTCCACTTATTTGCATACAGTTTGCTTTTAGGTTTTATGTTGATATATATGTTAATTATATACGAGTAAATAATTGAAATATTCTAATTTTCATAGAATAATGCACGCTAATGCCCCATCAATTTGGGCTTTTTCCAGAATTTTCATTGGCTAATCTTTATTTGTTTTTTGCAGTTACTGTTTACCCTATTAGCTCATGATCGATTACATCATCCAGAATTCTTCACAAGTTGCAGGTTTCTCTTTTGGATAGAAATAATCTGTTTTAGCTTCTCTAATTTAGTGGTGGTTGCCTTCATTGAAGTTTGAGATATATTTGTTTTAAAAGTATAAACTTGTTGTAGGTCATGCACATGCGAAAAACCAACAAGTATGCTTTCACGACACCAATTGCTGCTGAATACGTTGCTGCTGAAGTATTTGTTTCTTAAGTAAATATATAGGCTGATAAGTTTGAGATGGGCGTGTCAAATAAAGCTCCTGAGTTTCTTAAGATGAAGAACCCTATTGGAAAGGTGCGTCTTTCTTAATCTGATTCAATATTAATCTTTTATAGGTATTTATTCATGTAAGATGGTACACATCTAAAAGTAAATGTTTTTCATCCCACAGTTCTTTGTTACAGGGATGTAGCAACTCCAAATGATAGGGGTATGAGAAATTCATTTATTTTGGCTTAGTGTAATTCGACATCACAATTTTTTTGTTCTGGTTAGACACCTAGACCCAACGTCAACCTTATCAAGTGTTATTCCACCTTTAAAAAAGAGGTAGTTTTTTCCCTCTTTCGGGATTTTCTGAAATAAATATTTGTCTGTATCTTGCAACCTATTATGATGAGTGTGATTGACTGAGTACTACGTTTTTCATTGAATATCACAAACCCTGTAGTTTGAGTAAACAATGATTATCTTGGAAATAAAATCTGAACCATCAGAGATACAAACAAAGACTTCAGCATCCCTCTGTTTGTATATTCTAACAAACTTGAGAAAAAACATTGGAATTCCTATTCTACTGAGATTTTGATGTTGGTAAAAGTGCCTTTGCTTCCCATGGTTAAACTACATATTGTACCTTCACAAACTTTGTGAGATGGAGATATCACATTACAGGTATGGGAAGGATATGTCTGTCTAATAAGTTTAGGCAGTGTCAATTTTCATTTTGTCGATTGTGGATCGAGTATCATCTTCAGATGACAACATAAAGGAACGTAATTAAACTACCTTATTTTGTGTATTATCTTTGGTACTGCTGTATTCTTATGATATTTAATAGTAAATCTTCTAATATTACCATTTGTGCTTTCTGTTTAAGGTAGCTGTTTGCTTCCTTTCATCTTTTGGGCGTGTTGCTCATCATCGAATGCTGTCCTATGGAGCGTTTGAGAAGAAAGCCTGTTCTGTATGAAATCTGGCTTCTATGTTGTTTTGACTTGACTTATGACACACTGTGTTGTGTTCCTATTCATGATATGTGAGGGTCATTTCTTTTTAGTTTCTTTAGTTATCTTTGCATGGACATGTCACTTTAAGGAAATGCTTTATGTTCTCGTTCTCTTCCACACATAATGGGGCTATAATCATCTTGGAAACAGGGTTGTTTAGCACCATAATCTGAATTACCAAACATACAAACAGTTTAGAATGCTATTGTTTGTATATTCTAAAACAACATACAAAACACTTATGGAATTTCTTAGTTTGCAATATTCTATTGGGATTTTTATACAAAACCTTTATTAGTAATTGGTAGAAACCTTTTGCATTTCAAGTTTTTCCTTGTATCTTTGCCCACAGATCAATTACATACTGTATTTTTGCAGACCTTGTGAGATCGAGATATTGCATTAGTGGATATGGGAGCCAATTATCATTTCTGTGATCTACACAACCTACTCCTCCCTGTTAGTACATATGCAATAACATGTAACGGAAGATAACTATTTTTGTACTGCTAGATATGGACTTCAATATATTCTCCTAAGTTTATTTTTGGATTTGCACCATATAAGTTCTCTACTTATTTACATCTAGCTTGCAGATTCTGTCCTGTATCAAGTGGCAGAGTGAGAACTTTTACAACGATGAGCAGTAAGTGCGAGGGACAAATCTATATTTACGGCTGGTAACCTTCGTATTGTTTTTCTTTGTGAAGCCAATGCAGTTCAGGGCATCCATGCTATACAACATCTACATTGTTGGTTTTTTAATTTTAATTTTTACTTTTATATTCTAGTTGTTTCTCATCAGTTTCACACTTTTTTATCCATGATTGCAGGATTAGATCTGCATACAACTTTTGGTATTTTATGGAACTTTTTTGTTGTATGTTGCTTATTCAAGTTCAATTTTTTTCTATATATCCGTAGCTGTTAGCAAAATACTTCTTGTTCATGATGGGTCTGTTCATGATGGGTCTGTTCGAGAATGGCGAAATATCTTGGATCAGAGGTTTGTATATTCAAGAGGGGCTGCCATCCCAGGAAGTGGAAGATAAGAAGCAGGTAGTCCCAGGTTCATACTTCCCTTTTTGAATGCAAGTACTTTTCCTATTATGATGGTCCATGATTAAAGAATGATTTGAAGGAGACCGTGAGGATCTCTAAAGCAGATGAGGTAGTTGAGAGTGAAGTTACCATGATATCTTTCGGTCAAAGCTTCGAAGGTGATCCAAAAGATGAGGAGTTTGAGGTACCTATATACCTATGTATGTTTCTCGTGTTTTTCATTTAATGGTCACGTTCATTTCCATATCTAGAAGTTAGTGTTGTGTCTATTATGATTTCAGCAAATAGTATTATGGGTTTTTCAATGTGTGTTATTACTTGATAAAAGTTGTCAAACAAAATAAGGTCTTTCTGGTTCTGCAGCTAGTTTGTGTGGATTTCTATGAGACGGATGATTTATTGATGACTCAAGGCATGATAAAACTTGTCAAGAAAATCTCTGATGGGTTTACTGCTACTTTCCTGATAAAACAAGTATGCCATGCTATTTTATTTCGGTATATCCTTTTCTGAGTATTTGTCATAGGTACCAATGTTGCAATATATTTTCTTTTCATCCTCATCTGCATATGATATTTAAGGATAGCCATTTGAGTTGAATATGACACATCTTCACCAAGAACTTTATTATTTTGACTTTTTCATTCTTGTTGTTATTGATTTTCTAGCTGTTTGATTTTGAGGTTTTAAGAGTCATCTATAACCTTTTCTGTTTTGTTGGTTTTGACCTTCATACAGTTTACTTTGTTTTTTTGACCTGTTATATTTAGGTTGATTTTCTTTTCCATGTTTTTATGATTTTCTTTATCGATTAACGGGATTGTTTTTGGGACAAATGCAATCAACTTTGATTCGCTTGTTACTCTAGCAAGCTTCTACTTCCTTTGCTTACTTAGATTTCCTCTACAAAGGTTTGGAAGGATTCTGGTAAACTTGCCTTGACCATGAGGTTTTTCCGGCACACTTTGGTTCCAATTATAGAAGGTTTTCTTTGTGCTTGCGGGAACTTAGAGGTTTTTTCTACTTATTTTGTTTCGTCGGTTAGGTGGTAAGCTTCTACTTATTTTGCTTACTTAGATTTCCTCTACAAAGGTTCGGAAGGATTCTGGTAAACCTGCCTTGACAATGAGGTTTTTCCGGCACACTTTGGTTCCAATTGTAGAAGGTTATCTTTGTGCTTGCGGAACTTAGAGGTTTTTTCTACTTATTTTGTTTCGTCAGTTAGGTGGTAAGGTTCTACTTCTTTTGCTTACTTAAGATTTCCTCTACAAAGGTCCAGAATCGTAAACCTGCCTTGACTATGAGGTTTTTCCGGTACACTTTGGTTCCAATTGTAGAAGGTTTTTTTTGTGCTTGAGGAACTTAGAGGTTTTTTCTACTTATTTTGTTTTGTCGGTTAGGTGGTAAGCTTCTACTTCTTTTGCTTACTTAGATTTCCTCTACAAAGGTTCGGAAGGATTCTGGTAAACCTGCCTTGACCATGAGGTTTTTCTGGCACACTTTGGTTCCAATTGTAGAATGTTTTCTTTGTGCTTGCGGAACTTAGAGGTTTTTTCTACTTATTTTGTTTCGTTGGTTAGGTGGTAAGCTTCTATTCTTTTGCTTACTTAGATTTCCTCTACAAAGGTTCGGAAGGATTCTGGTAAACTGCCTTGACCATGAGGTTTTTCCGGCACAGTTTGGTTCTAATTGTAGAAGGTTTTCTTTGTGCTTGCGGAACTTGGAGGTTTTTTCTACTTATTTTGTTTCGTCGGTTAGGTGGTAAGCTTCTACTTCTTTTGCTTACTTAGATTTCCTCTACAAAGGTTCGGAAGGATTCTGGTAAACCTGCATTGACCATGAGGTTTTTCCGGCACACTTTGGTTTCAATTGTAGAAGGTTTTCTTTGTGCTTGCGGAACTTAGAGGACAGAGGTGGTAAGCTTCTACTTCTTTTACTTACATAGACTTTGTGAGATGGATCTATTGCATTAGTGGATATGGGAGCCAATTATCATTTCTCTGGTCTTGGCTACCTGCTCCACTCCTGTTAGTACATCTGCAATAACATGAAATGGAAGATAACTATTTTTGTACTGCTAGACGTGGACTTCATTAATATATTCTCCTAAGTTTATTTTTGGATTTGCACTGTATTAGTTCTCTACTGATTTGCATCTAGCTTGCAGATTCTGTTCTGAGTCAAGTAATAAATTGAGAACTTTAACAAAGATGAGCAGTAGGTGCAAGGGACAGATATATATTTACAGCTGGTAACTTTCCTATTCGTTTTCCTTCTTGTTCTGATTTAGATCGGGTTGATTCAAAGCAATACTTCAATATATTGTTTCCACTTCATGAAATTTCCCTATTTACAAATAAAACCACCTGTTCACAAGTCCATGAATGTCAAATTTCCATACATTTCTGCTCTCTCAATTAGATCATTTCACCCAGAAGGTCATTTCAGATTATGTTTTTCACTCAAAAGCTCATTTTCCAGTCTGTCAAGGTTATACAAGTTGTTATTTTACGACCGACACATTCAATGTTGTAATACCCCGGGTAAGTCCGTTAGTTAAATCCCCATTCCATTAAATTTAATTAACTTTAAAGTTGGAAGTTTAGGGTAAGTTTGGGTTAAATTAGGAGTTAAGGGTGTTTTGGGTCATTAATGGATAGTTTAGGGTTTAGAGGATAAATATTGGTTAGATATTATCTATTGGTAAATCAGATAATTCATAAAAATCAGAAAATCAGATATTATCATAAGGTGTGTGTGTGTTTTGTGGAGAAAGGAAGAAAAAAGAAGAAAAGAGGTTTTAGAATTAGGGTTTCAATTTGGTGCAATTGGAAGTAGTTACAGGTATGTTTCCTTTACTAATTATGTTTATAATGGTTAGTAGATTGTTTCTATCGGTCTAGAATCGACATAATCGAACTGGTGTAAACCTCAGCCGATTTCTGGGTGAATTTTGGGTAAACCGACAGTGGTGTCCGGATACGTTGAAGGTGTCCGGATAGCACTGTTGGTGGTGTCCGGGTAGTTTTGTTGATGTTGTCCGGGTACTGTTTGAAGGTGTCCGGACGAGTCCTTTATCCGGGAAAATCTCTCTTTTCTATAGTTGTCCGGAAAAGTCAAGTTGTCCGGAAAAGTCAAGTTGTCCGGAAAAGTCATGTTGTCCGGAAAAGTCATGTTGTCCGGGTAACTTGTGGTATCCGGATACTTTTGCTGTTTGGCCATTTTTGAGAGTTTTAGATGCTGTCAAGTATCCAGTAACCTGTATTTTGTTAACCACTAGATAGGGAGTGAATGAGGACTGACTATCCTGTAGTCTTGACTTGAGTACGAGTTTGGGGGCAACATTTGAGGGTTTGAGCTCTTTAGAGTTGTTAGCCTTAGTAAGACTTATGTGTTTTATGTGGTAAAGAGATGTCTGTATCTATGTGTTACAGATCTTGTGAATTCTGGGTAAAAGGCTGAACCGGTTAAGAAGACTTGGAAACGTGTTAATAAGCAATCAGGTGAGTTTTACTTTAAAAGTAATTTCAACTGGAATACATACGTATGGTTTGGGAATGTGATAATTAGTGATTATGTGTTTATATGTATGGTATATGCGAATTACAATATAGTGAGATATTGTATTTACATGGGTATTATAAACGTGTTATAATACGTTGGCCGGGTTTAAGACCGGTGTGATTGGCTATAGAACTTGTATAGCGTTGTTTGGCTGTAGATGTTGTACAGCGTTGTATATTATTAGTTGGCTTGCTACCACTAATATGGCCAGGAGGATATGAGAAGGAAAGGTACACGATGTGTGAGCTTAATTGGATATATGTAATTATGTGGCGTGATTTATATGAATGAAGTTTATATAAATGGTTTTTAAACTAACAGGGGTTTCTCACTTAGACCAACAGGTCTAACCCTCATTTTGTTTTAAAAATATGTATTCCAGGTGGCGGATCAAGTAAGGGCAAGTAAGTAGAGTATGAGATGGATGGCTAGTAAGGAAGACTATAAGACGAAGCTTTTGACTTATTTAGTAGTTGTAATGGAATGTTAAGTGTTATGGATGCAAATAGCACAAGGATTGTATTTCAAATGTTTTCTTTCTATTTGTAAAAGACTACCGGACCGTACATGTAAAGTGAAGTTTGTTTGTTATATCTAATTGTGTTATATTGTGTGATATGTCGTGTATATGGGATAAGGGATGTTACAAATGTTCATAATCTTTGAATAGTTTGGTTGACATATTCAATGTAACTTTCAAATCTTCTACTTAGGTTATTTGCAAGGTGCATCTTTACTATGATTGGGAGCCTATGTAAGAGCGTATAGGCACCGGGTTACTTGAAAAGATTCTTCATGTGAAGCCAATGGAGTTCAGGGTATTCATGCTATACAACATCTACATTGTTGGTTTTTTTTAGCTTTCACTTTTATATTCTAGTTGTGTAATAACCCAAAATTTAGTAGGTTTTGAAAGTTTAGTGGTTAAAGTGAAAAGAAAGAAAGTTTTAAATGAAGGGCTCTTATGCAATTAGTGGAAGTATAAGAGGGTCCAGAATTCTAGGTTTTGAAGATTAATCATTCTCCTGAAATTTTGTGGCGGCTGAGAAGAAGAAAGAACGAGAGAGAAAGGCGATCATTAGTATTTTCAGTAAGAGAGCTCCTAAATCGGTAAGAAATTGTCTCTTTATTGTATTCTAGTTCATGTTTGAAGTATTGGGTAAAGAAGTTCCTATTCATTCTCCATGTTTAAGCTGTGAAACGGGTTAAGAGTATAAATGGGGATAACCCTAATCAGATGCCTTATATAACTAAGTTAGATTTAAATTGGAAAGTATGAGATCGAGGTGGAGCTGGAGGTAGAACCGGAGGTAGAACTCAACAAAATAGTACGGATTTCATTACCAGAGCTGATTTAATGACAGAAATGGGGAGATTACAAGACAATATTCAAGCTATGCTCAACCAAGCTCATAATACTGAAACAGAAAGACCAGACCCTACTCTTGAAGAGGAGATGCCAATTACCCCAACGGTCTTACCGGTAATGAGAAAATATGATTACAAAATGTTTCTTAGCTGCAAGCCTCCGACATTCTCAGGGGATCGGGATCCGGTGAAAGCAATGAGGTGGATGAAGGAAATTGAAGCCATTTTTAAAACGAGTAAGTGTGCGGACGAAGATAGAGTATTGTACGGGGCAGCCATGTTGAAAGGAGATGCGTTGTATTGGTGGGAATCGTTTATTCATTCAAAAGGACCCGATGTTTATTCTACCCTCTCTTGGGAAGAATTTGTGATAGTCTACAGGAACGCATTTTGTCCCCAAGCAGCCGTCAAACAACTGGAAGGAGAATTCATGAATTTACAACAAGGAAGCTTATCCGTTCGAGATTATACTGCTAGCTTTCTGGAAAAATCTCGATTTGCAGAATACTATGTCGCTACAGAAGCGATGAAGATAGAAAGGTTTATCTTTGGGTTGAACTCAGAGATTAGAAGGTTAGTGACTGCAAAGGGACCCGATACCTTTTCAGCTGCAGTTGATGCAGCGGAAAATGTTGAACGAGATATGAGAAGGGATACGGGAGATAAGAGTATCGGAAAGAGAAAGTGGGAAGGACCACAATATGATCCGAAGAGGTCCCGATTTCAGAGGTATGATAACCGTCCGCCGTTTCGACCAGCGGAAAGACCATGTCCGAAGTGCAATCGTGTCCATCAAGGAAACTGCCAAGGTGATTTGCGAGCATGTTATAAGTGTGGGAAGACTGGGCACGTCATTAAGGATTGTAAGGTAACGCGGCTATGTTTCTTATGCAATTCTCCGGATCATTTCCAGTCAAACTGTCCGCGAGGGAGGATGCAGCAAGGTGGGTCATCAGGCAGGCCATCAAATGTTAAACCAGTAGTGCCAAGACTGGAACCGCCAGTAACCAGAGGTCGCGCATTTCAGATGACTGAGAAAGAAGCGGAGGAAACTCCAGATGTGGTCACAGGTACATTTTTGATAAACTCTACACGTGCTAAGGTGTTATTTGATTCCGGTGCAAACCGATCGTTTGTGTCTCCTGCATTTGCTGCTTGTTTGTGTTTGAAACCTAAAATGTTAGATCATTCTCTATTAGTAGATACAGCAAATGACAACCAAGTGTCGGTTAGTGAAGTATTTGATGGTTGTGTGATTAATATAGAGGGGTGTGTAGTGCCTATACAATTGTTTCCTATAACTTTGATAGAATTTGATGTAGTAGTGGGAATGGACTGGTTGGCTGAGAATCAGGCTAATATAGTGTGTGACAAGAAGATAATAAATGTTGTATTGCCTGAGAGAGGACCGGTAGTGATTTATGGTGATCGTAGGAATCATCAGTCCTGTCTTATATCACTAGTAAAGGCACGTAAGTGTGTGAATAAGGGTTGTCAGAGTTACTTGGCTTACGTGATAGATGTTAAGCCGGAAAAGATTAGGATGGAAGATATTCCTATCGTTAGTGAATTCCCTGAAGTATTTCCTGAAGACTTGAACAGTCTTCCGCCAGTTAGACAAGTCGAGTTCGGTATAGACTTAATTCCTGGAGCCACTCCTGTAGCCCGTGCACCGTACCGTTTGGCACCTCCAGAGATGAAAGAGATGATGGCACAACTACAAGATCTATCAGATAAGGGTTTCATCAGACCTAGTTCTTCGCCGTGGGGAGCACCAGTGTTATTTGTGAAAAAGAAAGATGGGTCGATGAGAATGTGTATTGACTACCGAGAATTGAATAAGCGCACGATAAAGAACAAGTATCCGCTACCCCGAATTGATGATCTCTTTGATCAGTTAGTTGGAGCTTGCTATTTCTCCAAGATTGATCTAAGGTCCGGTTATCACCAGCTGAAGGTTAAAGAAGAAGACGTTTTAAAGACTGCTTTTCGAACGAGGTATGGTCATCATGAATTTTTAGTAATGCCATTTGGATTGACGAACGCTCCAGCTGCCTTTATGGATTTGATGAATCGGGTATGTATGCCGTATCTCGATAAATTTGTAATTGTTTTTATCGATGATATTCTTATCTATTCTCGATCCAAGGAAGAGCACGCGCAACATCTTCGTTTGATTCTAGAGCTGCTGAAGAAGGAAAGGTTGTATGCAAAATTTTCAAAATGTGAGTTCTGGTTACGGAAAGTACAATTTCTGGGGCACGTGGTTTCTGAGAAAGGTATACAAGTCGATCCGATGAAAGTAGAAGCAGTTGAAAAGTGGGAACAGCCCAAGACAGCAACCGAGGTACGCAGTTTTCTGGGTTTGGCCGGTTACTATCGGAAATTCATAAAGGACTTCTCTCGTATCGCAACGTCTTTGACTAAGCTGACCCGAAAGAATTTGAAGTTTGAATGGAAAGCGGAACAGGACGAGGCATTCAGAATATTGAAAGAGAAACTATGCAGCGCGCCAATTCTATCACTACCTGAAGGTTCTGAAGACTTTGTCGTTTACAGTGATGCGTCTAAATTGGGATTGGGTTGTGTGCTTATGCAGCGTGGAAAGGTTATAGCTTATGCTTCTCGCCAACTGAAGGATCATGAACGGCAGTATCCTACGCACGATATGGAGCTTGCTGGAGTCGTTTTCGCGTTAAAGATTTGGAGACATTATCTGTATGGTTCCAAATGTCAGATTTATACTGACCACAAGAGTCTTCAACATCTCTTTGATCAGAAGGAACTAAATATGAGACAAAGGAGATGGTTGGAATTGCTGAATGATTACGACTGTGAAATCCTTTATCACCCGGGAAAGGCGAATGTAGTGGCAGATGCGCTCAGTCGTCAAGAAAGGAGTGGAACAATAAAAGTTATTTCAATACGAACTGAACTCCTACCCAACATATCTGACGAATTGCAGAAGTGTCAAGTGGAGGCTTATCAGGATGAACATCTGAAATCAGAACGGTTAGCGGGGATGTCAGCATTGCTAGTAAAAGATGATCGGGGGTTATTGTGTCTGGGAAACAGAGTGTGGGTACCTCGTTTGGGTGGGTTACGTGATCGTGTTTTACAAGAAGCTCATCAATCCCGTTTCTCTATTCACCCAGGTACAAACAAGATGTATAAAGACCTAAAGCAATTCTATTGGTGGCCGGGGATAAAAAGAGGGATTGCTCAGTATGTAGAACGGTGTGATACTTGTAGGAAGGTAAAGATCGAACATAAAAAGCCATTTGGTCAACTACAACGACTAGAAATACCTATGTGGAAGTGGGAGCAGATTACCACGGACTTTATCACAAAGCTACCAAGAACTCCGAAGGGATTCGATTCTATTTGGGTGATCGTCGACAGGTTGTCAAAGTCTGCACACTTCCTACCAATAAAGGAAACCGATTCATTGGAACGATTAGCTAAGTTATACATTAATGAAATAGTAACTCGACATGGAGTTCCAATCTCGATCATTTCTGATCGTGATAGTCGTTTTACTTCAAGATTTTGGAGAAGCTTTCAAAGGGAAATGGGGACTCAGATAAAGTTAAGTACGGTGTATCATCCTCAAACAGATGGACAGAGTGAACGAACAATTCAGACCTTAGAAGATATGCTCCGGGCTTGTATTGTTGATTTTGGGGGATCGTGGGATAAGCATTTGCCGTTAATCGAATTCGCTTACAACAACAGTTATCATTCCAGCATACAAGCGGCACCGTTTGAAGTACTGTATGGTAGGAAATGTCGAACGCCTCTGTGTTGGAACGAAGTGGGAGAGAAACAGTTAGCGGGGCCGGAAATAGTTCAGTTAACCGCCGATAAGGTTACACAGATCCGAGAAAGATTGAAAGTGGCTCAAGATAGACAGAAGAGTTACGCTGATCGCCGTCGAAAGCCGTTGGAATTTCAAGTTGGGGATTACGTAATGTTAAAGGTTTCGCCGTGGAAAGGAGTCATCAGATTCGGTCGACAGGGTAAGCTTAGCCCAAGGTATATTGGACCATTTGCAATCACTGAAAGGATCGGGGAGGTAGCTTACAGATTAGATCTTCCACCAGAGTTGAGCAGAATTCATAATGCATTTCACGTATCAAACTTCTGAAAGTGTTTAGTTACTCAAGATCAGGCAGTCTCCCTACCAGAGATACAAGTCGACGAAAGACTGAATTATGTGGAAGAACCGGAAGCAATAGTTGATCATAAAGTCAAAGTGCTGCGGAATAAGGAGATCAGGCAAGTGAAGGTTCAGTGGAGGCATCATAGAGGTCAGGATGCCACGTGGGAATCCGAATCGGAAATGAGAACCAAATACCCTCACCTTTTTGCCTAACCGAATTCCGGGACGGAATTCTCTTAAGGGGGAGATGATGTAATACCCCGGGTAAGTCCGTTAGTTAAATCCCCATTCCGTTAAATTTAATTAACTTTAAAGTTGGAAGTTTAGGGTAAGTTTGGGTTAAATTAGGAGTTAAGGGTGTTTTGGGTCATTAATGGATAGTTTAGGGTTTAGAGGATAAATATTGGTTAGATATTATCTATTGGTAAATCAGATAATTCATAAAAATCAGAAAATCAGATATTATCATAAGGTGTGTGTGTGTTTTGTGGAGAAAGGAAGAAAAAAAGAAGAAAAGAGGTTTTAGAATTAGGGTTTCAATTTGGTGCAATTGGAAGTAGTTACAGGTATGTTTCCTTTACTAATTATGTTTATAATGGTTAGTAGATTGTTTCTATCGGTCTAGAATCGACATAATCGAACTGGTGTAAACCTCAGCCGATTTCTGGGTGAATTTTGGGTAAACCGACAGTGGTGTCCGGATACGTTGAAGGTGTCCGGATAGCACTGTTGGTGGTGTCCGGGTAGTTTTGTTGATGTTGTCCGGGTACTGTTTGAAGGTGTCCGGACGAGTCCTTTATCCGGGAAAATCTCTCTTTTCTATAGTTGTCCGGAAAAGTCAAGTTGTCCGGAAAAGTCAAGTTGTCCGGAAAAGTCATGTTGTCCGGGTAACTTGTGGTATCCGGATACTTTTGCTGTTTGGCCATTTTTGAGAGTTTTAGATGCTGTCAAGTATCCAGTAACCTGTATTTTGTTAACCACTAGATAGGGAGTGAATGAGGACTGACTATCCTGTAGTCTTGACTTGAGTACGAGTTTGGGGGCAACATTTGAGGGTTTGAGCTCTTTAGAGTTGTTAGCCTTAGTAAGACTTATGTGTTTTATGTGGTAAAGAGATGTCTGTATCTATGTGTTACAGATCTTGTGAATTCTGGGTAAAAGGCTGAACCGGTTAAGAAGACTTGGAAACGTGTTAATAAGCAATCAGGTGAGTTTTACTTTAAAAGTAATTTCAACTGGAATACATACGTATGGTTTGGGAATGTGATAATTAGTGATTATGTGTTTATATGTATGGTATATGCGAATTACAATATAGTGAGATATTGTATTTACATGGGTATTATAAACGTGTTATAATACGTTGGCCGGGTTTAAGACCGGTGTGATTGGCTATAGAACTTGTATAGCGTTGTTTGGCTGTAGATGTTGTACAGCGTTGTATATTATTAGTTGGCTTGCTACCACTAATATGGCCAGGAGGAAATGAGAAGGAAAGGTACACGATGTGTGAGCTTAATTGGATATATGTAATTATGTGGCGTGATTTATATGAATGAAGTTTATATAAATGGTTTTTAAACTAACAGGGGTTTCTCACTTAGACCAACAGGTCTAACCCTCATTTTGTTTTAAAAATATGTATTCCAGGTGGCGGATCAAGTAAGGGCAAGTAAGTAGAGTATGAGATGGATGGCTAGTAAGGAAGACTATAAGACGAAGCTTTTGACTTATTTAGTAGTTGTAATGGAATGTTAAGTGTTATGGATGCAAATAGCACAAGGATTGTATTTCAAATGTTTTCTTTCTATTTGTAAAAGACTACCGGACCGTACATGTAAAGTGAAGTTTGTTTGTTATATCTAATTGTGTTATATTGTGTGATATGTCGTGTATATGGGATAAGGGATGTTACAAATGTTCATAATCTTTGAATAGTTTGGTTGACATATTCAATGTAACTTTCAAATCTTCTACTTAGGTTATTTGCAAGGTGCATCTTTACTATGATTGGGAGCCTATGTAAGAGCGTATAGGCACCGGGTTACTTGAAAAGATTCTTCATGTGAAGCCAATGGAGTTCAGGGTATTCATGCTATACAACATCTACATTGTTGGTTTTTTTTAGCTTTCACTTTTATATTCTAGTTGTGTAATAACCCAAAATTTAGTAGGTTTTGAAAGTTTAGTGGTTAAAGTGAAAAGAAAGAAAGTTTTAAATGAAGGGCTCTTATGCAATTAGTGGAAGTATAAGAGGGTCCAGAATTCTAGGTTTTGAAGATTAATCATTCTCCTGAAATTTTGTGGCGGCTGAGAAGAAGAAAGAACGAGAGAGAAAGGCGATCATTAGTATTTTCAGTAAGAGAGCTCCTAAATCGGTAAGAAATTGTCTCTTTATTGTATTCTAGTTCATGTTTGAAGTATTGGGTAAAGAAGTTCCTATTCATTCTCCATGTTTAAGCTGCGAAACGGGTTAAGAGTATAAATGGGGATAACCCTAATCAGATGCCTTATATAACTAAGTTAGATTTAAATTGGAAAGTATGAGATCGAGGTTATCGCATGCTAACTCTGGTAAGAGATTGATGGAAAAATCATTTTATCGTTAGGCCGATTAAATTGGAGTAATAAGGTTATGCTCGTAATCGCAGTTACCGGTACTTGTTTTGGTTTACCGGTACTTGTTTTAATTACCGGGATTTAATTTGTAAGCAAATCCCGGTGTGGTGTGTTTTCATGTCCCGGTATGTGTGATAGGCTAAGTCCCGGTACTGTGAGAATAAACCCGGTAGTTTTAATCCCGGTATCCTAAGTACCGGTAGAATGAGTCCCGGTGCATTTATTTATGCGATTTCTCGGTACGGTCTCATGTTGCCCGGTACCTGTTTTGGTCCCGCTGTGAAGTCCCGGTGTATGGGTTCACCGGTATTTGGCCGATATCCATTTCTTTCTTGGGCCACGTGTGGAGTAAATGAAAGGCATGGTTTTGGGGAAGGCCACGTGGGCCGCTTTGGTTTAAAAACAAAACAAACTTGTTTATGGGACGTGGGGGAGTGTTTGCCTTGGACCAAGTGTGGACACCATTTAAAAGTAAACTGATTTTTGTTAGGATGAGCCACGTGATCCTATTTATATATTGAGTTATCCATTATGGATGGGTTAATTTAAATTATTAGTGTGATTTTGGGCAATTTAATTATTAACTATCAATAATTATTAGAAGGGTCGGTGTTGGGTCTAATTATTTGGGATCTGGTATTTGATATAGTCATGAGGTCCGGAGTGTGATTAAATTATAAGGATCCAGAGTTAATATTTTGGATCAGTAAATGAAGTCCAGAACACAAGTTTGGGTTAGATGTGTAACCTCCCAGCTAGATAATTTGGGCCAAGTTCGGAAGTAAGCTCAAATATAAACTATTAGATATTGATGCACGTTTTCGAATATAATAGGTGTTCCACCTAGAGATCGGATGTGTAAATGAGAAGCTTTGGAGCAAGCAAGCCAGGTGAGTTTTCTAACTAAAATACGTGATCTTACGTGTTCTCCAAGGAAAGTGATTATATGAAAATGCCCTGTTATTTTTACATGAATTTTACGTAAATGAAAGCTTAATATTTTACTGAGCAAGGTATGTTTAGGAGCATGATTTATTTACAAGCTTTTACGAATGTTTTTCCATAAAAATTATACTCTACTGAAAAGATTATTCCGCAATGAAACGAATTGTAATGTGTATTATAAATCTCACGTTTTATGACTATGATGGTTTATGTGAATGCTATGTGGAGTCGGTCTGCACTGTGGGATCAGAGATAGATCTTCGGGTTCTGATGATCCCTTGGATATGTATGATAGACTGGTAGGTTGGAATCCGTTTCCTCCTATCCGGTAGAGGGGAGTCCGTGTGGGCTCCGGAAGGGGAGTCTGCGTAGGCTTCGGGAAGGGGAGTTTACGTAGGCTCCAGAAGAGGCGAGAAGGGAACCTGCTGGGACCCCGATCGTGGAATGTTTATGTGATCCATTACACAGTGCAGTACCATGATAGATGTTTATGTGAAGAATGTGAACTGTTTTATAAATGATTTTTATAATGTTGATGTACACTGTTTATGGAGGGAACTCACTAGACCTTATGGTCTAACCCTCGCTTTTCAAAACTAAAACCTTTTCAGGTAAGCAAGTAGTAGAAGGCTCAGATAAGTGGGAAAGGATCGTCTAGTAAGTTTAGGCAGTGTCAATTGTCATTTTGTCGATTGTGGATCGAGTATCATCTTCAGATGACAACATAAAGGAACGTAATTAAACTACCTTGTTTTGTGTATTATCGTTGGCAGTGTTGTATTCTTATGATATTTAATAGTAAATCTAATTCGGATATTACCATTTGTGCTTTCTGTTGTAAATCTAATTCTAAAAGGTAACTTTTTATTTTTAAAATTTATTTTGTTAATTGAATCCTTCAATAATCCTTCCGCGATCCATCAGAAATTACCGACAGAGTTTGGCCATCAGTAATATCCGTCGGTAAAAGTCTGATAAAATAGATAAGAGAAGACTCCTCCCTATCTTAAATCCAAACACATTCATAAAATAAAATTTAGCAAGAAAATATTTGTACAGTACACTTTTATATACTACATTCTTCTTCCACAAACTAATAATATAATCCCTTAATTGCATTAAGGATCCGAGAACAATCAAACTCATCTTCAAATAATATTTATATAAAATGGTATTTTTTTTTCAGCACACTTTATATAAAATGGCAATTTTCAACAAGTTTTTTTTTTATAAATGGTAATTTTCAAAACATTTTATAAAATGATAATTTATAATAACTGTATACAATCGTATAAAGTTGTAATAAATGTATAATAAATTATATATTTGAGTGTTTGCCAAATTTTAATTATTTAAAATACTATTAAGTAAACAAAATCATTCTTATATCTTAAAGTGTTTAAATATATATATATATATATATATAAAAGACAATATGAAATATTATTATATTGGCATGTTTGATAAGCTTTATTTTGGTGGAAGAATAAAATAAACAATAAAATACATTTCTCTCTTCCAACATTTAATGGAGGATTCTTCAAATTTGGAGATTTTTTCCACCTCTTTCTTATTTTTATTAATTTTGGCAAATATGTTGAACTAAGATAAAAAGATAAAACATAGAAAAATATTGTGAAGAATGTGTTTTAGGATATGATTTCTATGAGTTAATTTTTTAAACTTTCTTTAATTCTCTTGACAAATATATAGAGTAACAGAAAGAGACGCATAAAGTATAATATAGCGAATACTTGAGGTACTTAATATTTATAAAACTTAGAAAAATAAAAATAAATCTAATGGTTTAATTTTTTCTTTTTGGGAGAAACAAAAGATACAATCCTTATTATTAAATGCATAATTTAAAATGGGTCTTCCTACAATTCCTTTAATTGCACAAGGCATAAGTAATAGTATTGATCTTAAATTAATAAATAATAATAAAGATTAACTGCAAATCATTAATGTCAAAAAAATGTATGATTTGTTGAGAAATATTTTACTAAAAATATGCCGAACCTAGGTGGAACAAAAAAAAGGGAGTGGACGTTCTATGGCTATAAAATAAGTCGAAATCTTTGGTTTCAAAACACTCCAATCAAATGCAGTTTAAGTATTTGATTCTTTTTTTTTTGTTCTTTTAACATAGTACACAAAGATGAGCAAGTCTTTGCAGGGTGTGGGTTAAGAGAGGTTATGGAAAATCTTAACCCACGTCTCATCACATCAACAAAACCCGTAGCACCTATCCTAGTAGAACCAAACACAAGAATTATTGTTGTACGGTTAGCAGCCTCCATCATAAGTCTCCCATCCTGTTTTTCGAAGCTCTTCTTCAATTCCAACATCGATACCCTCAATTGCTCAAGTTGTTGAAATAAAATTTTATTTGGGGTAATTCCCCCTTTACCCAAAAAGTTGTTCAAGTTGTTCTACACCTAGAATCTCTATTGGAACTTCCCACCACCAACTATTTAACCTCATTTTCCTTATCTTATCAAGTTCTTCAAAGTCTCTTTCTCAATTTCCAATCCATCAAGCATGTTGGCGATCTGCCTGTTGAGTTCTTTGGTGTCGAAATTGCAATGAGATTCCACAATTTGAGATATGCTAGAACTCGGAGGAGGATTTTGTGTAGGAAGCGATCTAAAATCATCTCAACACATGGATGGCCAAATGAGAATGTCGTTTTAATTGGGGAGAATGCAATGATTGCAATCTCCACCCCACAAAGGGTCCAAATCTTACTTGCCATTTTGAAAATACCTTAATGACGTTTGGAGAAAGTGACAACCAAGCTTTTCTCATATGCTATTTTCGTCATCTCAATCTTTGGTCTTTATAGGCACCATATGTTGGTAGAAACTAATGGTTATTTAAATACCCATTAGTTTCTATTAGGCAAACCAGAAAAAAGAACCTAAGAGATGTACATGGTGCCTAAAAAGAACAAAGATCGAGATAACAAAAATAGCAGATGAAAGAATCTTCGTTGTCAGTTTATTCAAATGTCATTAATGTCTTTTCAAAAAGGAAAATGAGCTTTACACTCTATTGTGGGATGGAGAATTGCAATCATTCCGTTTCCCCAATTGAAGAGGCATTCTCATTTGGTCGTTCAAGTGTTGAGATGCTTTTAGATCGTTTCCTAGAAAATCCTCCTCTGAATTCAAGCATATCTCAAATGTGTGAAATATCATCGCAATGTCGACAGCCAAGAATTCAGCAGGTCGTCAACATGCTTGATCGATTGGAAGTTGAGAAAGAGAAGATGTATTACCGGCGGTTTGCGGTCGGTTATAGTCCCTTTTTGTTGTGCAACGTGATCTAGTGGGTTCTTAAATATCATTAGAATCATAAGAATGAGAAGTTGCCTTCTATGGATTACTTTTTTATCACCGGAAAATCTTAGATTAGAAATACAATAATAAAAGCTTTGTTCAAATATCGGATCATAAAAATGTTCGAGAGGCTAGGAATACAACCACAAGGCAAAGGTTGCACTCGGATGTTTTCACTCCATACTTGGTGCTTAACAAACACATCTACAAATGTACAAACATTATCAATCATTCAAAGTGACATCTTAAAAGGTTAGAAACAAGAGTCAAGGAAAATAAGTATGACCCAGGCCACAACAATAATATTTTCCATGACTATCAAACCATATATAGAAGAGTAAAATACAACCAATCATCATCCTCTAATTGATGGAGAATTGTTAAGTTTATTTCGAGACCTGCAAAAAATAGGTGTTTGCTATTGGCATCTAACCAAACAAGAACAACAGAGAGCAGAGGGATAGGCAGGCTCTGGCATCTGAATTCACAAAACTTAAAATCCTCTATGTTTATGGAATCTCTAACGGAATTTCAATCTCCAACATGATTGACAATCTTCTAAATCATATTATATATTCATATTTTTATTGTGAATATTAACACCCATGACAATCGATTTTAGCCCAATTTTCATAACGGGTAATTTAATTTATATTGTTAGATATTCACTATGGAGTGTATGTGTACTTTTTCCTTCCAAAAGATATAAAGTGCAATGCAACCATTCATAAGAGAGAGAGAGAGAGAGAGAGGTTCATTTTATTTCTAAAATTCTATGAAACATTTAAAAATTTATACCGTTTCGTTACTAATTCCGAAACATTCAAAGATTATTCAAGATGAACATATCTTTTAGGCATTTTTTTGGTATGTTTGTGAAGGAATAGGCGATTTTTGGTATATTTTGTGAAAAAATGGCATTTTTTGGTATATTTTCTGTAGGGATGACGAGATGAGTATCACTTTTGTATCTATCTATTAATGTTTTAGACATAATTTCTAAATGATTCATAATTAGTAATGAAAACAATATAATTTTTTTTGATTGATTAGTTCATTTTCTTTTGTTGTAAGTGAGAGAATTAGTATATTTTTTTGTTTAAAATAAAGTTTCAAATTTATTTTTTCAAAATTAAGTTCATGATTTTGTTTTCTTGAAAAAAAATTGGGATTTATTTCTTAAAAGAAGTACAGCAATATATATTTGGTAAAAATATTTAGAAAAAAAGTTGAAGTTTTGTTTATTGAAAAAATTCAAGGACTTAATCATTGAAAACCAGATAGTTTGTGTTGGTCCCGAAGGGTTATACAAATTTGTAGAAGGGGGGGTTGAATACAAACACACGATTTTTACTTTCTAAATTGTTTATTGATAAATTTTAAAACAATTTACAACTTGTTGCGGAACAAGATTAAGGATTAACCTAATCTAAACAAGTTAAGAACACTAAGTTTCTTGCACTAGAAATAAGATAGAAAGGAGATAAGAATATTACGAATAATATTCTAACACTAAGAGAGAAAGAAGAAGATGGCCGAGCACTTCAATTCTGAAGTAGGGTTCTTCTTATATACTGCATGCATTTAATGCATGGCAGTGTTACTTTACACGTGGCAGCAGCTGAGTGGTTGCATGTTTTGACCTTTGTAGACAACCTTAGTAGCCGCATGGTGCACAGTGTAGAATCAGAGTTTGTTGTACGATTCTAGACAGAAGGGAGGTCCGTTCTGACATTTCGTACGGAGACGTGCAAGGGGATAGACAAAAGTAACTTGTAGAGTAGACCTCATGATCAGCGTTCGTTGAACAGTTCTTTATCAGCAAATGATAAAGCTCAGCGATTGCTGAAGTCTTCTACTTGATACTTCACGTTGAGTGGACAGGTCTTGCTTCGCTGATATCCGCATCAGTTCATTAGTAGACTTGTCGCTGGTTCTTGGGCTTGATCTTCGACTTCAGCGTAGAACCTTTGTTGACGTGAAACTTGTCTTCAGGGATCATAAGTAAACAACTAAACTATCAGCGATCATCATAGAGACTGAACAGGCTCAGAGCTACTGGATGAACAGTGTTCGCTGAATGTCTAATCTAAAGAGCGAGAGTTCCTATCAGCGGTACTGTAAAGTCCTAGTACTTATCAGCGATAGTGAAACTCTAATACATATTGTTTACTTACAATTTTCACTAAGTGTTTAAGAGAGGGTCATTATCAAATCACTGAGGGTTTGGATCAACAATCTCCCCCTATTTGATTATGACATAGCAACAAAGAAAATTGCTAAGTATGAAAACATAAGGATAAAAATAACTCATAAAATATTTGTCCCTTTTACTGTTTTCTGGGATCTTTTAAGTACTGATGGAGTAAAGTACATTCGCTAAAATTTTTCTTTTAACTTCGTATAAGATTACAGAGGGAAGTAGAAAAATTACAAGTACAGCAAATTTAAATTACAAGTACAAAAGAGGTAAGCTGATAAAGATAGAAAGATTACAAGGAAATCCTATCGGCCTTCAAAATGTTCTTCCTTAATGAGAAGTTCATCAAGGGTCTTTGTTGTGGGTATCATCCAGTCAGGGACCGTTACTCCTTGATCTCGTTTATTCTTTGCTTCAACAAAGATTAAGGGCTTGAGAAAACGTTCCTGAAGATCGCGTATGAATTCACACCAATAGATGAGATCCCTGAGCTGTTCAATGGGAGTGATGGGAAGCTCAGAGACACGTTGAAAACGTTTTCCTTCATCGTAGTCGAGAAAGAAGATACCATAAGGATTGCTTATGACTTTACCAGGGACGAAACGTTCACCAGGTGGCAGAGAGGTATCCAACGCTGAGAGATCAGGATCAGGACCAAGTACTTCAGCACGTGAAAAACCAATATCTGTTTCGTTCCGGATAGGAGGACCTGAATCTGATGGTTTGGACTTTTTCTTTGCAGAGGCCCTTCTTCGTTGAGTCGCAAGAGGAGGAAGAATATCCACAGCAGAAGAAACCAAGTCGATCTGAGAATTTATGATTTTCTCGACATGGCTCTTATATTGTGAGCTAGATCGCTGAATGGCTATTCGCATCTCCAACCATTCAGAGAAACCATACTTCTTGATCGTAGCAGCGTAGATGTTTTATTTGGTACCATTTTCTCTGAATAGATCGACCTTAACAACTGGAACATCTATGGTCGTTTTTTCTCTGATGATCACCTTGTGAATTCTGGCAGCCCGATATCGATAGTGCAGTCTTTCTTTGCACCATTCCAAGGTAGAATCAGATACCTTGGTCTTTTCTTCAACGATCTTCTGGGCGTCTTCCCATAACTGACGTTGGACTTCGATGGGAGTTCTTTTCAGTTTGGGGTCATTCACCGATTCTTGGGCAAGCTGGATGGCGAGGGCCTTATCTTTTTCTTCAGCTTCCTTCTTTTCGGCGAGTAATCTTTTGGCTCTAAGATGATCAGCGAACTCTTTCTTTGATAACCTGAACTTTGTGGGAACAGGGACTTTGGAGCGAGGGAGGATGATTCGCTGATCCTCGAACTTCTTGATCATTTCTTCTCTCCTTTTCTGATCCTCTTCACTTAGCTTTTGAGGAGCTAAGGAATGTCTGTTTTTGTGAGAGAGAAGCTGTTCTTCAGGTTCATCGGTCTTAGTGATTAAATCCAAGACCGGGATTATTTCTTCAGCTCTTGTGGCTGGGATTATTGTTGGTGCAGCAGTGGGGACTTCAGCTGGATCCTCAAACAGGGGAGAGGAATAGCTGAAACACAACGATCGTTTATGTAAGATTATGGGAAGAAAGAGATAGAGAAAGGAATGGGGTTTAAGTGTATAGAGGTTTTATGGATAGAAGGATTGAGATTGAGAAGGGATAGAGGAGAGATGCAGAGTAAGGGAATATAAGATATTGTACCTGACAAACTGGCTTTATCTGAAGGATGGCCAGATTGCCTTCTGCAGTGAGGCCTTTGTTTTTGCCTTTATCAGCTTCAGACGCTGCAGGCTTTGTCTTAGTCGTCTCCTCTGATGGTTCATTTATCGAAATCCCTTTCTCAGGGACCTTCTTGGGCTCAACAAAGAAGAAGTCATCATCATCATCATCATTTTTATGAGTTGATGATGGTTCGTCGTCAGAGATGTCGACAGCTTCATCGTCTCCGGCTTCTTCTTCAGACTCGTCCTCATCAGCGTAAGGTTCGGTCACAACAGCAACAACTTCCTTGTGTTGCTCTTCGAGTTGCTCCCCCTCAGATACAAAGGGAGGTTTCTCGGTTTCCTCAGGGTTTTCAACTCCCTGGGGTTGTGCAGAAGAAGTAGCAGCAGTGGTTTCATTTGTCTCCCCCTCAGCATTATGGGGAAGACCTTCATCATTTTTCTCCCCCTCTTCCTCATGATGAGGAGGGGAGGCAAGTGGAATATCAGCAGCAACATCATCATGAGAGTCACTATCTTCTTGGCCAGTGAGTCCCATGCATAATTCAACCACTGCTAATCTGTCGTCTAGGCCAAATATAGCAGGATGGAGGATTTGAAGATCCTCTCGATCTGTCTGAGTAAAATGCGAAGGAGCACAGGTAGCAGCATTCAGGCGATCGAGGATTTGCTGCAGTAGATTGGTGGCAGTGCTGACATCTGTCCTTAAGAAGGACACTTCTGTCTTCAGCGTTGTGACTTTGCTGGACAGGGTAGTATGGGAGAGGTTGAGATTGTTGTTGGCAGTAGAGTTTTCAGCAAGAGTAGCAGCAAAACTTGCAATGTTGCCATCCATCTTCTCCAGATCAGCACTGGAGGCTTTCCTATCAACGATCTCAGTCAGCTTTTTCAGATTTTCTCCAGCGTTTGTAACCACTGAAGAGTTGGTGGAGAGAGTAGTGGTGAGAGATTCCACCTTAGTTTCCAAGTCTTTCAGGGAGTTGTTGATATCTCCCAAATTAGGACCTGAAAAAGTTATTAACTTATGAACAGAGGAAAGCTCAGAAGTTTAGGGTTGAGAGAGAGGAGTGTTTGGGATTATGTGTATACCTGCAGGCGGGTTGGCGAAGTTGTCGAAACCTTGTAACCCTGAATGATATTCCATGTCGCCTTCGAGAGGGCCTTGGCGCATGGAGGGGACTGCAGATCCTAAATTTGTATCCATCATCATATGTAGAGTATCAGCTGCTGAATCATGTATGATGACAGGCGCTCCAGAGAACGGAGGAAAAATTGGTGGAGTGTCCAAAGAAAGAGTGGGAGGAGTGAAGGATGAGAAGATTGGTTGGGTGCGGGGTTCAGCGTTGGATCCGCTGAGAAATACTTCTTCAGTCCTTAGAAGGTCTGAAGGAGAGGGGTTTTATTCCAAGTTTATAACATCAGCGTTTAGAGACGCTGAAGTTGGTTTTGAAGGGGTGGCTTGAGCAGCTGTGGCAGAGCGTACCACTGAACTATCCAACGGCTCTTTAGAGAGAACCGTGGAGTCTTCAGCATGTGAATGCTTGGGGGTTGCTCCTTGGTTTTCTTGATCCTTTAAGAATCAAGTTTGGTAGAAGAATGTTTCCTTTTTCGAGAAGGAGTAGAGGGTGCAGCCTGGGTATCAGCGGTTGGGATTACCACTGAAGTAGCCGCAGAAGTAGAAGAAGGAGGATTGAGAAGAGGTAAGAGAGTAGAGAGACGTACCTCGTTTGGCAGAGACTTGAAGTCGAGCACCTTAGGGCCAACCTGAGAGAGTCTCAGATCACCCTCTTTTGGGTATTTGTCCCCAAGTCCTTGTAGAAAGACGGCGCTGATGAATCTGGGATATGGAACCCATGTTGGTCTATCAGCAATATCGACTCTGAACGCAAGATCGTCATAGATGATCGAGGCCCGGTCAACATGGAGACCTTTCAGCAATGCATATCACATTGCTTGCTGAGGTTGAGTTGCTTGATCAGAGGAGCCGAACTTCGTTGTCATGCAACTTATTAAGTGAGCGAAGATGAAGTTCATCTCGCTGGGCATCTTTGATTTCTTGATCAGGGTCAGTTTCTTCTCGGGCAATTTATCTCTCCCTGTGTCCCATGTGTAACCCATTGCATCAAAGAAGGCAGTGATTGCTTCCCTATCAGCATGGTTTTTGTGGTTTGGCGGAGGGACAAAGCGTTTTTCTTTCGTAGCTGTGGGTAGGCTAAGTGCACGCCTGATAATGGCGGGGTTGATTTTGGTGGTGCCAAATTTGGTGTCACAGAGAATGACATCAAGTAGTTTCTTAGGGTCTTTGGGTGAAGGAACCTGAGCTCGTCTGGCAGTATACAAGAACTGAGATAGAAGGAATTTATGGGCAGGGGGTACGGTAGTGAGGGATGTAGATAAGCAACATGTTTTGAGAAAGTTTACAGCATCATCCAGATGCCTGACTTGCTTTTTCGAAGGAAAATCGAAAAGCGCATAGAGATTGTTGTTGTTGAAAGTGACTTTCTCAAGTGTGAACTTGATGTGAGAAGCCTTGATGAGATTCAGTTTCTCAGCAGCAGAAGATTTCTCAGCAGTAGGAGCAGCGGTCGAAGATGTCATTGCTGTTTATCATGTCAACCAAAGAACATAGATAAAGAATACAGTCTTAATGTGGAAAGATTTTCCAAAAAGATGTTTTAGGGTTTTGCACATTCCATTCAGACAAAAGATGTCTTAATGGAGAATTAGGGTTTTTCTAGTTTTTGACAAAGAGAGGCAAAAACCAGTGAAGTCTTATTTTCCAGTTTCCTCTTTCTTAAAAGATAAGGATTCTGGAAAAACATATGAGGTTTCAAGTTTAAAGATTTTGAGATGTAAACTTGAAGAACAACCATGAAGGTTGTGTTCATAAAACCATGAAAGAAATGATTTCATTTTTAAAAGTTCTTTTGTTTGATCTTGTAGAAACAATGAGAAGATCAGAAACAAGTTAAAACAGGTAAATAAGTAGAATATTAACCTTGTTGTCGAAGAAGAAGATGAACAGTTTCTGGAAACAAGAGTTCAAGATGCAACAGTAATTCTTTTCTTGTAGGAGAAGTTGTTCGCGTAAAGGAAAAATATAAACTTGAATGGGTTTATATAGTGGGAATAGAGAGAGAGAAAAACTAGAACGGGAAAGTTTTTCATCATGACACGGACACGTGTTTGCATTTGATTGGATGAGAAAACGAAACGTGCAAACGTGTGTCAGAAAAAAGAACGTGCCAGGGTTTATCCGTTTGATTACGTCACAAACGTCCTTTCATATTTTAGGATGTCTCTGAGGTTTTTGAAAAACTCAGGGACATTTTGAAAACATGAAGCACTGAATAGAAATATAAGTGTTAGGTTTTGAAATTTCAAAGTATTGCTGATAAGGAAGAGATATTCAGCGATACAATTTGTTTTGAAATCTTGCATTCATTTGCGAACGTCAGTGAGTAAAAAAACATACCTTAATATCTGCGAATCAAGTTTGTTCAGAGAGAAGATGATAGAATGGGTTATATAAGTTGGTTTTATCCTGTCGCTGATCAAATGCGAACCGCTGAAGATTTTATTCTTCAAAGTTCAGCATTCCAAGCTCGCTGATGAGAAAGTTAAATCTTGTCTCATCAAGAGGTTTGGTGAAAAGATCAGCTAACTGAAAGTCAGTTGGGATAAAGTGAAGTTCTATATCACCATTCATCACATGATCTCTGATAAAATGATACCTGATTTCGATATGTTTGGTCTTTGAGTGTAGCACTGGATTGTTGGCTATAGCGATGGCACTTGTGCTGTCGCAATAGATTGGAATTTTTGAGAGCTGAAGGTCGTAGTCCAGTAGTTGATTTCTCATCCACAAGACATGAGAACAACAGCTTCCAGCAGCTACGTACTCAGCTTCAGCGGTGGAGGTGGACACTGAGTTTTGCTTTTTACTTGTCCAACTCACCAGCTTTCCACCTAGGAGCTGACATCCTCCTGTGGTGCTTTTCCTATCCATCTTGCAACCTGCAAAATCACTATCTGAATAGGCGATTAGATCAAACCCTGAGTCTTTGGGATACCAAAGACCTAGGTTAGGAGTACCCTTAAGGTAACGAAAGATTCACTTTACATCGATCATATGAGATTCCTTAGGTTCAGCTTGATATCGTGCACACAAACAGGTTGCGTACATAATATCAGGTCGTCTAGCTGTAAGATACAGAAGAGAGCCGATCATCCCACGGTACGTCGTGACATTAACAGGTATTCCAGAAGGATCCTTGTTTAGTGTCAACGGTGGTGCCATAGGGGTTTTCATAGCTGAACTCTGAGTTAAATCAAATTTTTTCAGCATATCTTTAACATACTTTCCCTGATTAATGAAAGTTCCTTTTTCATTTTGTTTTATCTGAAGACTAAGGAAATATGTTAGCTCACCCATCCTACTCATTTTGTATTCTGCTTTCATTCTATCAGTGAAACGAGTACAAAGGCCAGGGTTAGTAGAACCAAATATAATATCATCGACATATATTTGAACAAGAATAATATGACCTTTTACTTTTATGAAAAATAGAGTTTTGTCAATCTGACCACGCTCAAATTGTTCAATATGGAGATAAGTAGAGAGACTGTCATACCATGCACGAGGAGCTTGCTTTAAGCCATAAAGTGCCTTATCCAGTTTATAAACATAACCTGGATGCTTAGGATCTGAGAATCCTGGAGGTTGTTCCACGTAGACTTCTTCATTCAGTTTTCCATTTAGGAACGCTGACTTAACATCCATCTGATAAACTTTGAAGTCTTTGTGTACAACGTATGCTAAGAAAAGACGAATGGCTTCTAGTCTTGCCACTGGAGCAAAAGTTTCGTCGTAATCTATACCTTCCTCTTGTCTGTATCCCTGAGCAACAAGACGAGCCTAGTTGCGGGTTACAGTTCCATGTTCATCCAACTTGTTTTGATAGACCCATTTAGTGCCTATCACTGATTTGTCGGATGGACGAGGAACAATGTAACACCCCGAAATTTCCATTGTAAATTAATATGATATAAATTGTATTTTTGGTACAATTTAGTTATGAGAAAATTAACTTGGAGGGTTGATTGGCAGTTATTTGGAAGTTTGGGGTATAAATTGGAAAATGGGTTAATGACTCATGCTTTATGTGAGGTGTCACCTTAGGAGTAAATCAGTATTTGATAATACTGATTTTCTGTGTTTGGTTTTCTAAAAGAAAAAGAAAAGAAAATCAGAGAAATATCGAGAGAGAGAGATAGAACGAAGCAGAGAGAGTTAGATATTGAGAAGGAGAAATCGTTTGGTAATTTTGTGGTAAGAGTTTAATTTCTCTGTTAGTATCATTCATCTCCACGGATTTTAATTATAGTATTATGTCCAGATTTGATTAAGCTGTTGATTAAGCCTTTGATTTTGGAAGAACACTGTGTTCAAGAATACCAGGTGAGTTATTCATTCTTGTTAAAATTAAGCAATTAAAAGTGTTATAGATATGCTATACTTGTATATGATATCAATGGTATGATTTGATTAAGAAATGGTAAGCTTAATGAGTCAAATGGAGAACTGAATCAAAGTGAAAGTGACGATGAACAGTAACTTTTCGTATTAATGGGTTGCGCAAAGTATAACTTTTCGCAACAGTTGGTTGCGAAAAGTGGGGTTTTCGTAATAGAAGGTTGCGAGAAGTGGGGTTTTCGCAACAGTGGGTTGCGAATAGTGGCATTTTCGTAGCCTTGCCTTGCGAAAAGTGTAGTTTTCGCTACAGTAGCTTGCGAAAAGTTGTTGACTTTCAGTTGTAATTTGAGGCTGTTATTGGGCATGCAATCTGATATGTATATGCTATTTGTTATATGTTTATAACTCTGTTATTGATGTAAAAACCATGTTATGTTGAATTGTAATGACTTATTTATGAGTCCGGAGAAGTAGTTAATTGTTGAGGTGTTGGTCCCCGATGCCAAATGGCAAAGTGGGGATAATCGTTGAATTTAATATTCTGTACATAGAGATATAGAATATATGTTGAATTGTATAGCTTTAGTATACAATAAAATGAGTGATGATACACAGTTATTGTGTGGCGTTGGCTAGAAATCTACATCTGATCTAGTGGGCATATAGTACGGTATAATGAGAACCGTTTACTAGCTGGGGATCGTTAGGATGTATTTCTAGTTGTTGGAGTGAATCTTGAATCATCTGTGAGGGTCTCTGGTGGTTGTTGATCGCGATAAAGTAAAATCTCATTTGGGAGACCAGTGATTCAAGATAGGGAGGAAACGAAATGAGGAATGGCAGACTTGGAGTTGTAATTCCCATTTCAAGCGAAAGATGAGATATCTTTATTGTTGTTGAGGATTTGACATCCTAATTCAGAAAGAAGCAGGTTTGGAAACTGTAATTTCTGGGAGTTAGAGTTATTTATAAGTCCGGTGGGATTTATAGTAATTCTCGTTGATAATATGATGACTAGATGCATTAGTCATGAGTAAGGGAATAAGTGGATTCCAATGGTCGATAAGAGCTTGGTATGGTAAGATTGTTGATAACAGGTTTGGTATATCTGTTAATATTTTTTGTTGATTAATTTTAATTTGATTTGGATAATCTCACTAGGAGAAAGCCTAATGTTTCAAATTAAACTGTCTTACCAGGTACTGGCTCTGGGATATAGTTTGGGAAGTGAGATTTCAGTTGAAAGGAATCAGACTCGGCGATAACGAAGGATCAAGATATTCTTTTGAGGACTTTTGGGACGAGCCTTAGATAATCTAGTTGATCTTATTGTGATGTATAGTTAGATTGATCAGACTATTTAAGTTAGACGACTTTGTGTATATATAGAAATTTACTTATGATTCTTTGGTTTATGAAAGTCTGACATTTTGATGATCATAACTCATGTATTTTGAGGTTTAAATTGGCCCTGAATTTTAGGGTGTTACAGTATGGTATCAGAGCTCTAGTTTAAGCGAACTAAGTATGCTGATGAGATACTTAGACTTAAGCTGAGATAAATTAAGTTATGATTGTGAGAGATGGGTAGAAGTACTAAGACGGGATAGTCTTAGAATTGACGGAGATATGAGAAGTTGGTACGGTGACAATGGTAACGAGGATTCTCCTGTATGATATATTCACAATTCCAATTAGCTACTGTGATTATGAATATATTGTTACGCGAGCATACTTATTTCTAAATTGTTACAGTGACTAACGATCGGTAAGTACATTTTGTATAGGGGTATGTGCATAACCATTTCTTATGGTTATCCCATTAGGTTATAGTAGAACGATGGTGATTATACCACTAAAATCCTTTGGAGGACAGATCGGTAAATGATTGGGGTTGGAAGGACAACCTGGAATTGGCGGGACTCATGAAAGTCCGCCAAGGCAACCTTTAATAGGTGATTTGATATGTGCAGAGATAGAGTATGAGATGATTAATTAAGACGGAATTAGTATGACTTGGTTGAGTATGGGGGCCATGGAATGCATGTATAGCAATTATTATAAGGCCGAGAGGGCGACCTCTGGTCGGAAGTAGAGTGTCAATGATAAGTTACGTAAGTAAAAAGATTGACCTTGTTTGAGTAAGTGGCCTTCATTGCGAGTAAGTTTTGTGCATGGTGTTTTAGTGTGTGTTACATGAGTTTTCTTGATTTCAAACCAAATGTATAAATAACAGTTCTATTCAAGGATGAATTAGTAGTGCAAGTATGTATTTAAAGAAAAAGGGCAATTTCAATTACGATGCCTAACGAAATTTTGGAGTTTAGCAACTTGCAAAATATTTCATACTTTACATAAAAAGTTGTATGATAGCAAATAGGTCAAGAAAGTGTTGATCAGTAAACTTTTTATAACCAACAAAAGTATTGATTTGATGATATCGTATAAATGAGTCTGAGAAACGACTAGTTTACTTTGTGTCAGTAAATTTTAAACTTTTGTCGTATAAAAAGATCTTCGTATTTCTGTTGTAACAACATCTTTTGGTTAAGAAAGATTGAGTTTTACGGAAATTTATATTCAAACGATTTTTTTTTGAAATCGTTGTGTAGTACATGGGAATTATGAAAATGATTGGGATCGTGTGTGCCCACGTTGTTCCGAATGTTGTTTATTTAAACGAGAAAAGTGTGGATTGAGTTATTTATTAAATTGTCATGCATGAAGGCTATGAACTCACTCGGTCGTAGGGTATTACACTTTAATCTAAGAAAGAACTCCAAGAATGGAGAAGTGTTGGATAAACCTGGGGAAAAAGTTTGTAGTTTTGGTATTTGTGTTATGAACAGTATGAGAGTCAAAAGTGGACTTTAGTGTCGGTTGCATGAGAATCTGTACCCTTGTTCGCTAACTAGGAATATAGTTGACGAGGGACGGTTGTGTCCAGAGGAAGAATTAGGTTCAGTTAAGGACCTTCAGGTTAAGAAAGTGTCGACATGTCAAGTATTGACTTTGAAGACGAAAGTTGTGTAAGGTGTATGAGGCCTTTTGGTCTGTCACTGGGTACGGTCTGGATGCATCTCGCGTATGCCTGTGCGGGTAGGAACGAAACCGTGAGCGGTACCGACATGCTGTTATGCAGAGGGTATGCGCAATGTGGAAATTATTGTGTATGACGATTGGGGGATTTTGGATGATTGTCGAATAAATTATTAATGAAAGAAGTTTTGATTAATTGTTATACAAATGAAAGACATGTAGTCAAAACGCGCTTTTAATATATTGTGAGTGTGCAATATTTTTTTGATGTATTACGTTTTAAAATATGAACATGTGAGTTGGGGGATTTTGGCAAATCTGACCATGTAAAATTTTTGAGTGTAAACCTTTGTTTTGGGGCCGATGGTCAATAAAGGAATTAAAAAGGTAAAGAGTTTGAGTAACAATGTATTTTGGTTTACGAAATCGTATGAGTGGCACATGTTTAACCAAACGAATATTTTGGCCTTAAAGGCTTGATTTATATTCAAAGAAGTCTTTTGAATGTTTGTCGGTTTTAATGACTCGAGATGGAGTATTGGATGTATTATATGCTTAACTGCATTGTATTTGAACCAGTGACGGTTTAAGTGTTGGTCTTAGGTGTGAAGACTGTTTGATATTTTACTTGTTCTTAGTATCTTTGGAACTAATGAACCTGGGCGTATTATATATTTTGGGGAGTATGAAAAGAGTTGCATTTACGTGTACTTGCAAATGAATTGACTTCATTGGGAAAGTAGCAATAAAGGGTCGTAAGATTTTCACGCCTCGAAGCGTATGTTGCATAATGTGAGTTAGATGTATTTAAATTGCGTGAGTTGATATTGATAAATAATCTTTAGATCCTTTGAGTAGATGACTCGGTTTTGGACTCAGTTAAGTCTTAAGAACTTTGACCCGATTTGATAAGCTTGACGTAGGCTTGGGGTTGAACTTGCATGGGCAGTATTGTAAATTTAAATTTATATGACGTGAATGCATTGGTTATCCTTTTGGGATCATGTATGAATGTTAAGTTTAAATCAGAAGCTTAAAAGTTGAAGGATCACTTTGTGGGATTGTTAGAACAGTGAAGGACTGTTGCTTTTAGATAAGTGTTTACTTACGATGTGGAAGATTTATAAAAGATGAAATATTAGAGATGAACAAAGGGGGTGTATAGATTGTGTTGATCTGTGAGGGATTGTACCCTGTCTATGCAACGTATTGGAACCACAAAGAGCTAGTAAGAACGAATAAGTTCAAGTTAAATAGAAAATCGTGAGTGGTAGTTCAACTAAAGTTGGGGAGGAGATATTTAGTGATATAGACTCGGGTATTTGGGCGAGAAAACAGGATTATAAAATTAATGGTGTGCGAATGACTATGAGAGACATGGTCAGTGGTAAATGTTATGGGTGGAAAATGTACGAACGAGTAGTAGCATTAATTACCAAGATACATGTGCCATCTAGTATGAGACGTGATGTTAGAAAGAGGAAGTATCCAAATGGAAGTTTCAAGAATTCCGGTTGGAAGGTACTATTTGTTAATAAAGTTGATGAAGCATGTGGTTTGTAAGATGGCGTGGTAATATGGCTTATATCGGAATAGAATGTCGGGGCAATGGTGAGTGTTTATCCAAAGAAATTTTGATGGTATGAGGTGCCAATTAAGTTGTATTCTGAATCTCTGGAAGTTTAATAAAAATGATGAGTATGTCGGCCAATGTGGTGTAGCGGAGGTAAGGTCGTTAAGGAATATAAGTTGCTCTTCATGTGTGAAAGAAATGTACGAGAAATGTATAGTTGAAGATTTAAGAATGGTAATAACTTCGAACGGTAATGTCGTTTCAAGATAATTTAGTTGAATGTTTTAAGTTAGAAATCTTGGTGAAACTGTTTAGTTATGTTTCGAAATGAGAAAATACTATCGGTATGTGGAAAGTTGGGACAAAGAGACAACTAATACTTGAAATATAGTATTCCATACTAACGTGGGGAAGCAAGGATAGAAAGATTGGACTTAAGAAGGTAGTTATACTACAAGTTCAATGGAGTTATCACCTTTTGATATACAACCCCTTAGTGCTTGGTTGCAGCGTGTTTGTGCGGTGCGATAGTAATGTGAGAAGGTGATAGCATTTTGTATCAAAGAAACGTGTAAGTCATGGATGCAATGATGGATTGTCATAGTTATTGAAGCATAATTGATGAGAAAAGTTGTTATGTGAAGGAGCGAGAATCGATCTTAGAGAAATATTTTGATAAATTACAATCTAAGAGATTGATTATAGGTATGATGGTATTATATCTTTGAATTGTTAATGTGGTTTTAGAGTCGGAGGAAGAAATGATGAAACGATACCCTCGATTGTTTGCCTTAGAGTGATTTCGGGGACGAAATCCTTTTAAGTTGGGGAGTATTGTAACACCCCGAAATTTCCATTGTAAATTAATATGATATAAATTGTATTTTTGGTACAATTTAGTTATGAGAAAATTAACTTGGAGGGTTGATTGGCAATTATTTGGAAGTTTGGGGTATAAATTGGAAAATGGGTTAATGACTCATGCTTTATGTGAGGTGTCACCTTAGGAGTAAATCAGTATTTGATAATACTGATTTTCTGTGTTTGGTTTTCTAAAAGAAAAAGAAAAGAAAATCAGAGAAATATCGAGAGAGAGATAGAACGAAGCAGAGAGAGTTAGATATTGAGAAGGAGAAATCGTTTGGTAATTTTGTGGTAAGAGTTTAATTTCTCTGTTAGTATCATTCATCTCCACAGATTTTAATTATAGTATTCTGTCCAGATTTGATTAAGCTGTTGATTAAGCCTTTGATTTTGGAAGAACACCGTGTTCAAGAATACCAGGTGAGTTATTCATTCTTGTTAAAATTAAGCAATTAAAAGTGTTATAGATATGCTATACTTGTATATGATATCAATGGTATGATTTGATTAAGAAATGGTAAGCTTAATGAGTCAAATGGAGAACTGAATCAAAGTGAAAGTGACGATGAACAGTAACTTTTCGTATTAATGGGTTGCGCAAAGTATAACTTTTCGCAACAGTTGGTTGCGAAAAGTGGGGTTTTCGTAATAGAAGGTTGCGAGAAGTGGGGTTTTCGCAACAGTGGGTTGCGAATAGTGGACTTTTCGTAGCCTTGGCTTGCGAAAAGTGTAGTTTTCGCTACAGTAGCTTGCGAAAAGTTGTTGACTTTCAGTTGTAATTTGAGGCTGTTATTGGGCATGCAATCTGATATGTATATGCTATTTGTTATATGTTTATAACTCTGTTATTGATGTAAAAACCATGTTATGTTGAATTGTAATGACTTATTTATGAGTCCGGAGAAGTAGTTAATTGTTGAGGTGCTGGTCCCCGATGCCAAATGGCAAAGTGGGGATAATCGTTGAATTTAATATTCTGTACATAGAGATATAGAATATATGTTGAATTGTATAGCTTTAGTATACAATAGAATGAGTGATGATACACAGTTATTGTGTGGCGTTGGCTAGAAATCTACATCTGATCTAGTAGGCATATAGTACGGTATAATGAGAACCGTTTACTAGCTGGGGATCGTTAGGATGTATTTCTAGTTGTTGGAGTGAATCTTGAATCATATGTGAGGGTCTCTGGTGGTTGTTGATCGCGATAAAGTAAAATCTCATTTGGGAGACCAGTGATTCAAGATGGGGAGGAAACGAAATGAGGAATGGCAGACTTGGAGTTGTAATTCCCATTTCAAGCGAAAGATGAGATATCTTTATTGTTGTTGAGGATTTGACATCCTAATTCAGAAAGAAGCAGGTTTGGAAACTGTAATTTCTGGGAGTTAGAGTTATTTATAAGTCCGGTGGGATTTATAGTAATTCTCGTTGATAATATGATGACTAGATGAATTAGTCATGAGTAAGGGAATAAGTGGATTCCAATGGTCGATAAGAGCTTGGTATGGTAAGATTGTTGATAACAGGTTTGGTATATCTGTTAATATTTTTTGTTGATTAATTTTAATTTGATTTGGATAATCTCACTAGGCGAAAGCCTAATGTTTCAAATTAAACTGTCTTACCAGGTACTGGCTCTGGGATATAGTTTGGGAAGTGAGATTTCAGTTGAAAGGAATCAGACTCGGCGATAACGAAGGATCAAGATATTCTTTTGAGGACTTTTGGGACGAGCCTTAGATAATCTAGTTGATCTTATTGTGATGTATAATTAGATTGATCAGACTATTTAAGTTAGACGACTTTGTGTATATATAGAAATTTACTTATGATCCTTTGGTTTATGAAAGTCTGACATTTTGATGATCATAACTCATGTATTTTGAGGTTTAAATTGGCCCTGAATTTTAGGGTGTTACAAACAAGCTTCCAAACTTTGTTTCTTTCAAATTCAGTCAGCTCTTCTTGCATAGCGCTGACCCAGTTTGGATCTTGGAGGGCATCATCTATTTTCTTTGGTTCAATCAGAGAAATAAAGTTAACAAATAAACAAATGTTACCTGCACTTCGTCGAGTCTGAACACCAGCGTTTGGATCACCAAGAATTTGATCAATTGGGTGATTAATAGTCCATCGCTGAGCCGGAGCATGAGTCGTTGACTCAACCTGAACTTGAGGGGCTGAAGATGAGGCTTCAGCAACTTCTGGTATATCAGTCAAGAAAGGAGTAGGTGCAGATGTCATTACATTCACTGATTGCTGAGAAGTAGATGGAATGTCTGAGACATTTGGTTCAGAAGCAGGCATAGTGTTTAGAGGAACAACTGAGACCCATGAAGTTTCAGCTTCACTAGTCTGCATGTTTGGGATGATAGTAGGACCATCATCTTCAACGGTATGAGTATGAGGAGTGGGAACATCTTCTGAATCACCAAGATGAGAAAACATCCATTGATTCAGTTCTTCAGTATCACCAGAAGGTTTAGAATTTGCTGAACGGGATTCGTCAAAGGTGACGTGAATAGTTTCTTCAACTGTTTGTCTTCTTCGATTGAAGACTCCGAAAGCTTTGGAGATAGAAGAATATTCAAGAAAGATTCCGTCATCAGCCTTAGGATCAAACTTTCCAAGGGAATCTCTGTTGTTCAGTATGAAACACTGACATCCAAAGATGTGAAGAAAGCTAATTGAAGGTTTTCTCCCATGAAAAAGTTCATAGGATGTCTTCTTGAATCTTTTGACGATCAGCGACCTGTTTTGCGTAAAACAAGTAGTGTTGACAGCTTCTGCCCAAAACTGAGTAGGCAGGTGAGAATCGCTGAGCATTGAACGTGCAGCTTCAATGATAGTTCTATTTCTTCTTTCAGCGACTCCATTTTGTTGCGGTGTTCTCACTGAAGAGAAGTTGTGAGAAATACCCTTACTCTCAAAGAAGGAATCAAGAGAACTATTTTTGAATTCAGTCCCATGATCACTCCTTATTGAGCGAACGATCATATTGTTCAGGACTTCCATTTTCCTGACAAAGGTGATGAGTTCTTCAGGGGTGTCACTCTTAGAACGTAGAAACATTACCCAGGTATAGCGAGAGAATTCATCAACTATGACCAGTGTATATTTCTTTCCAGCGATGGATTGTTTGTTAACAGGGCCAAACAAATCCATATGGCGAAGTTGTAGAGGAGATGACACTGAGGAGACTTGCTTTGACTTGAAGCTTGCTTTGGTCTGCTTGCCTTTCTCACACGCTGAACATAAGGACTCTTTGGCGTATGAGTGTTGAGGTAGACCAGTAACTAACTCTTTAGAAGATAGAGTATTCAGTGTCTTGAAGTTTAGATGAGAGAGCCTCTTATGCCATAGCCAGTTGACATCAGATGAGGCTTTTGAGAAGAAACAGGAGTTCTCAGTGGTTGTTGAGTCCATGTTTATTACATAAACATTTTCCAAACGATAACCGCTGAGAGCTATCTTCTCCTTTTTGTCAGCGACAAAGTAGGATTCCTTAGTAAAGATTACTTTGTTATCCATGTCGCAAAGCTGACTGATGCTTAGAAGATTATGCTTCAGCCCTTCAACATATGCGACTCTTCTGAAGGTTGTTGTACCATTAGAGAGTACACCAAACCCTCGGGTATGTCATTTTCCGTTTCCACCGAAAGTCACAGAGGGACCCTTCTATTTCTTATACTCAGTGAGCAGGTTCTTCTTACCAGTCATATGTCTAGAGCATCCGCTATCGAGATACCAGATACCCTTCTTAACCTTAGTAGCAGAGGTTGAAGTAGAGGGAATGTCAGACTTTTCTTCCTCATCTTCAAGTTTGGCCATGAGACAGAGATTGGCTTCATCATCATCTTCAGAGTCAGATGATTCTTCTTCGTCAGATGCAACCCAATCATAGTCAGCCATCAGGCCTTTGCCTTTCTTCTTAAAGGTTTTCAGCTTTGAATACCTTTCTTTCAGTTTTTTGTATTTTTCATCTCTAGTCCTGGGAGTAAAGTTTTTCTTGGGAAAAGCTGAGGATCTAGAGACTTTCTTTGACCTGCACTCGCTAGCAAAATGTCCTATCTTTTCACAGTTATAGCAAGTAGCAGTAGCCTTATCAACAGGAGTTGATGATCTTGGCTTATCAGTAATAGCAAGAGGTTTGTTTTTTCTGAAATTTTTCTTATTGGCGAATCTCCTGAATTTATTAGAAAGGAGAGCCATAGATTCATCAAGATCTGAAGAGTCAGGATCTGATGAACATTCAGAGTTAGTCTCCAACTCAGTGATAGTGATAGTCGATCGCTGAGTGGTAGGTGACTCTGAGATTAAAGCAACATGGGTGCTTTTGGAATCTTTTACAAGATTCTTCTTAAGATGACTCGATTGCTCATGATTAAGCATCGTGCCATATAAGGTAGAAAGAGTCATGGATTTTAGATCCTTTGATAGCTTGAGACACATTGAATAACTGTCCCAGCTTTCGGGTAAACATTCTAAGAACTTTTTCAGTACTTCAAAGTTAGAATATTCCTTACCAACAGTTTTTAGATATATTATTAAGCAGTTAAAATGTTGGTGTACTTCAGAGAGAGATTCATTCTTAACACAAATGAAGCATTCGTACCACAAATGAAGCATTCGTACTGTCTTACCAGGTTGATCTTTCGTGAGTCCTGGACTTCAAACGTACCTTCATACTGAACACAAATTGTGTCCCACATGGCTTTGGAGGTTTTCAGGTTCATGACGGAATGGTAGACTTCGTCAGGAAGAGCCATGGAAAGAATGGATCTGGCTTTAGTGTCGATAGCCACTTTCTTCTTATCTTCATCAGTCCACATATGAATTTCCTTGGGAACCAACCTTTCTGGAATAGCAACTATATTCTCATCGGCTGGAACTTCAGGATCAATTCTAACAGGAATATATGGGCCGTTTTAAAGATAGTAAGGCATAGTAGGGTCTACACCTTCTAAGAGAATCATCCTATTTTTCCACAGATTAAAGTTATCTCTGGAGAATCTAGGGGGTTTTGCAAGAGAACCGTTGTCAATATAGTTAGTGTTTGTGTTGGTAGCCATTTTAAGAAATAGCGAGGAAGAAGAAATTAGTATAGATAAGATCTTGTTTATGAGATTAAACAAATCTGCTCTGATACCACTTGTTGGTCCCGAAGGGTTATACAACTTTGTAGAAGGGGGGTTGAATACAAACACACGATTTTTACTTTCTAAATTGTTTATTGATAAATCTTAAAACAATTTACAACTTGTTGCGGAACAAGATTAAGGATTAACCTAATCTAAACAAGTTAAGAACACTAAGTTTCTTGCACTAGAAATAAGATAGAAAGGAGATAAGAATATTACGAATAATATTCTAACACTAAGAGAGAAAGAAGAAGATGGCCGAGCACTTCAATTCTGAAGTAGGGTTCTTCTTATATACTGCATGCATTTAATGCATGGCAGTGTTACTTTACACGTGGCAGCAGCTGAGTGGTTGCATGTTTTGACCTTTGTAGACAACCTTAGTAGCCGCATGGTGCACAGTGTAGAATCAGAGTTTGTTGTACGATTCTAGACAGAAGGGAGGTCCATTCTGACATTTCGTACGGAGACGTGCAAGGGGATAGACAAAAGTAACTTGTAGAGTTGACCTCATGATCAGCGTTCGTTGAATAGTTCTTTATCAGCGAATGATAAAGCTCAGCGATTGCTGAAGTCTTCTACTTGATACTTCACGTTGAGTGGACAGGTCTTGCTTCGCTGATATCCGCATCAGTTCATTAGTAGACTTGTCGCTGGTTCTTGGGCTTGATCTTCGACTTCAGCGTAGAACCTTTGTTGACGTGAAACTTGTCTTCAGGGATCATAAGTAAACAACTAAACTATCAACGATCATCACAGAGACTGAACAGGCTCAGAGCTACTGGATGAACAGTGTTCGCTGAATGTCTAATCTAAAGAGCGAGAGTTCCTATCAGCGGTACTGTAAAGTCCTAGTACTTATCAGCGATAGTGAAACTCTAATACATATTATTTACTTACAATTTTCACTAAGTGTTTAAGAGAGGGTCATTATCAAATCACTGAGGGTTTGGATCAATAGTTTGTTGGGTTTTTGTAGACTTTTCCCAAATTGTATCATATTAACCTGTTTTTGCAGGTTACAAGAATGTATTTAACCGGTTTTAAAAAGTTTAAGAGTTTTATCAATAAAAAAAACAGTTCAAGAACTTAACCATTCAAAATCAGATAGTTTGTTGAGTTTTTAAGACTTTTCCTTAACTAAAATGTATAAAGTGATATGATTTATTGTCATCTGTAATAACCAAGTTTTTTATTTTCTCTTTTGCTAAAGAAATAAAAGATGGGTGGAAGAAATGTAAAGTCTAAAGTTTAGAGGGGCCTTAGAGTAAATAGCTGGAAGGTATAAAACCCTCAAGGTTTTGCACAAAACCCTAGGAGCTAATCATTGTGTGTGTGTGTGGCGGCTTAGAGAGAAAGAGCAGAGAAAGAACTACCCTACGCACGACATGCAGCTAGCGGCGGTGGTGTTCGCTTTGAAAATATGACGACACTACTTGTATGGAGTGAAGTGCCAGATTTACACCGACCACAAGAGTCTTAAGCACCTGTTTGATCAGAAGGAATTGAATATGAGACAGAGGAGATGGATGGAACTATTGAACGACTATGACTGCGAAATCCTTTACCACCTGGGTAAAGCGAATGTCGTAGCTGACGCGTTGAGTCGGAAGGAACGTGGAGAATCGACCAAAGTGGTGGCCTTTAGAGTCGAGGCAACTTCGAACCTTCTAGATGAAGTTAAGAAGTTTCAAGAAGAGGCGTTGTTGGGTCACCTAAGATTTGAAATTGACTCACCGATGTTTCCTCTAAATCTTACTTAGAATATTTTAGCATGGTTCTTTATAATGACTTGTACAAGATAGCAAATGTTTGGTGAAGTCAAAGATCAACCAAAGTCAAGATTGAAGATTCTCTCATTGTGGAAGTGAAAGATCTTTTCTCAACACATACAAGTCATTGTCCACCGATGTTGTTCCCACACATCGGTGGACATCTCTCCACCGAAATCTCTCTCTGTTTCGGCCAAAGAATCCCACCAATGGAAGTCCAATTTCAGTGGGATCTCAAAGATGGTTCTCTTCAAAGATGTGTTCTCAAAGATGCTTTTCTTCAAAGATGTGTCACATATTTCAAAGATGGTTTTCTTCAAAGATGTGTCACATATCTCAAAGATGCTTTTCTTCAAAGATGTGTCACATATCTCACAGACTTTCATCGGTGGTGGAATCCTTGAAGACAAAATGAGAAGCAAAATTATTATGAGACAAAATTAAAGTTGCCAAGAATCATCCCACCGATGATGATGCTTAAATCGGTGGGATCCTTTGTCAAAAGATTTTCTTTGAAGAAAATATCAAGTCTTAGTGATATTGTCTTGGAAGACACACCAAGAGATCTGCAGGGCATTATTCCTATTTCCAATGAAGATGTCCTTTCAGCATGGGTCTTACTCCTTGTTTCAAGGAAAAGGTAATTGTGTCTTATCACCTTTTCAGAAGTCCATTGGTTCTAAGCAAGTAACTTGAGGATAATAGTACCAAGCATTTAATGCTCAGTACACTCATCCTCACTATAAAAGGAAGACCTCTCCATGCAGAAGATATGACTTACATCTTGAGATACTTGAAGATTACTGTGTGCTCTAAGATTCTACGTGAACTGGAAGATTTCTCTCAGTCCAAGAAATCTCCATATTGCTAAAAACTTCATAGCTTTGTTCTAAGTGTTCTTAGTTATTTTGTTTAGTATACTTTGTGAAAGATTGTTAGAATAGTTTATCTGTTCTTTTCCGCAACAGTCTTAAGTTTCTATGTGTAATTCTTGTTGAAAGATTTTCAATAATAGAATTAAAATTGTGAAAATTTTGAGTATTGTATTCAACCCCCCCCCCCCCTTCTACAATACTTGTTATAGCCATCTAGGACTAACAAGTGGTATCAGAGTAGAAAGTTTAATTTCAATAAACTAGATCTGTGATTGCTGCCTCATCATCTTCAACTGTTGAAAACTCTTTTCAAAACAACTTTTCTGAAAATGGGTCTATAGCCAAACCTCCCAAGTTTAACCCCAACAACTTTTCTTTGTGGAAAAGCAGAATGATGCTTTTCATGGAAGGAGTGGATAGTAGATATCCAACTATTCTCAATGAGGGACCCTTAGTCCCTAAAGTTTGGTCTCGCTATAAAACCAAGAAATCCGGTAAGGAAGTTGTTGGCAAAGATGATTCTGATGATTCCTCTGATGAAGAAAAATCTGCTGTTAATGGTCGTTACATTCTTAAAAATCCTAAGAAATATACTGATGAGGAAAAACGTCTTGTGTCTCTTGATTCTAAAGTTAGAACTATCATTGCTCTCTCTTTTCCTGATGAAGTGTACCACTCTCTGGTAAATCTCTCTACTGCCAAAGAAATGTGGTCCACTCTGTGTGTTTTGTACGAAGGTACAAATGAAGTTAAAAAGAGCAGAAAGATTGCTCTTGTTAGAAAATTTGAACTCTTTTCTTATGAGAGAGGAGAATCTCTCTCCAACTACTATAATCGCTTTAACAGTCTTCTTAATGACTTAAAGCTGTTAGGTAGAGTGTATGACAATGAGGAAGTCTTGTGCAAATTTATGGACTGTCTTCCTGATTTTTGGGAAAATATATGTACTTGTATAAAGACAACCAAGGATCTTGATCATATGCCTCTCACTTCTCTTTATGGAACTCTTTTCAACTATGAGCAGACTAAGCTGCAAAGGAAATCTGTCATCACAGACATAAAGAGCTCTTATCTAGCTCTCCTAAGTGACTCTTCCAAAAGGACTAAGTGTATTCCAAGAATCACCTACCCATCTGACTCTGATCATGATTCTCAAGAAGATCCCAATGATCATTCGGAGGCATATCTTAGTGATGCTGAGGATGAATGTGAGGAAACTTCAATTGATAAATTAACTGATGAAATGACCATGTTGGATGGGTATTCTAAATCCAAATCCTACCACCCTTCTAGAAAATCTAAGTCTCTCTCCAAACACTCTTCTTTGGACAAATCTAATGAGGAATGTTTTAACTGTGGTAAAAAGGGTCATTTTGCTTCTGAGTGTAGAAGTAAACATGTTGATAGAACCAGAACCTCTTCCTCAGACCGATTTTCCTCAAAATCGGGAAGATCCAAATATGATTCCCAAAAGTTCAACCAATCTTTCTCTTCTGCAGATTCTGACAGGGCTGAAAGATACAAGGAGAAATACAAGAGAGAAAAGGAAAGGAATGAAAAACTTGTCAGAAAAGCAAAGAGTCTGCCTGCTAAAACTCAAGATTTGGCAGATGAACCCACATCTGAAAGCGAATGACTCCTCAACTGCTCTTGTATCAGCTAAGTGCTTTTCCTACTCTTCACAGGTACATACTATGTGTTTCATCTATCTTTTATGAATCCTCCTATTTCAAATTCTTTTGGATATGTGTCCATGAATTCTGCCGACACATCTGAAGACTTAAAATATGGAATATTTTTTAAAGGCTAGTCTCTGGGTGCTGATTCTTTCTTGAAAATAAATTCTTCAAATCTTTCTAAAAACTACCTGTGTGACTTCCTCTACCGATTTTCTTCCCAGATCTGTGTGTCTCAAAATGTACAATTCAAGGGAAAAGATTTTGGTCCTCCCAAAATTTGAAAAAGGAATTTTAGGTGCTGCACCCCAAATCTTTGATTCCTCATCAAATTCTTTGAGGACATTTTTTTAAAGGAAAAATAAGGAAAAATATCACAATTCTAAAAAGATCTTTCTTTATAGAAAATGATATATCTGTGGTGATGTTTCTCATTTTGCCATAATCTGTCCAAAAGAAAGAATTAATCTGTGTAATACCAATTCTTTCTCTTCTAACCCAAAAGGACCCACCACCAAATGGGTACCTAGAAAATAAATTCTTTGTGTTTGCAGTTTTTGAGCTGGACAGATGGATCTATGTGGACAAGTGAGAAAGTTGACAAAATCTTCAAGATCATCATACTTCTCTCTATACATCTCATCCTCAAAGTTGTCCTACCCAATGCTCTACCCACCGAAACCACATCCATAAGTCTACTTCCGTGGAATTTGTTATTACTATTATTATTATTATCATTTTTGTTATTATTATTATTATTATTATTATTATATATAATAATGATAAGAATAATATATATATTAATAATAATGAAAATAATAATAATAATAATGATACAACCTTTTTTTGATGACACGTATGCATCCTTAAACATTGCATGCATTTCTCTTCTTTTCTTGACCATCTTTATCACCTCCTTTTCTTTCATTTTCAAGAAACCACTCAACCGAACCTGCATGCTCTTCCACCGAAATTGCAACTTGTAGCAATTAATTCCCAAGGGCACCACCCCATTTTTTTAAACCTTCCCACCGATTCCAAACCTTTCCATCTTGCCATGCACCAAACCTTCCCACCGAACATCACCCCTAACACAAAATACTCCACCACCTTTACTCCTGCAACCAAATGGACCAAAGATCACCCCATAGATCAAATCATCGGTGATCAACAAGCAGGTGTCCAAACACGTAGAGGAGTTGGAAATATTTGTCTCTATGTGAATTTTCTCTCTCTTATTGAACCCAAGAAGATTGATGAAGCTCTTACAGATCCATGTTGGATCACTGCCATGCAAGAAGAACTTTCTCAATTTGAGAGAAACAAAGTTTGGAGATTGGTTCCCAGACCCCGAACGAAGACAATCATTGGAACCAAATGGATCTTCAGGAATAAAATGGATGAAGATGGTACAGTTATCAAAAATAAGGCCAGAGTGGTTGCTCAAGGATACCGACAGGAAGAAGGCATTGTTTATGATGAAACTTTTGCCCCTGTTGCAAGACTTGAAGAAATAAGAATCTTTCTGGCTCATGCTGCCTACCGAAATTTCAGAGTCTTTCAAATGGATGTCAAAAGTGTCTTCCTCAATGGGGAACTTGCAGAGGAAGTCTATGTGAAACAACCTCCTGGTTTTGAAGACCCAGCTCATTCGGACTATGTGTATAGACTAAACAAATCTCTCTATGGTCTCAAGCAAGCTCCACGTGCTTGGTATGACAAGAGCCAACTTCCTTCTAAAGCATGGATATTCCAGAGGTAAAATTGACAATACTCTCTTCGTCAAGGAGACCTCAGGTAATCTTATTCTTGTCCAAATATATGTTGATGACATCACATTTGGTGCCACTGATGAGTCACTATGTGATGAGTTTGCTTCTCTCATGATGAGTGAATATGAGATGAGCATGATGGGAGAACTTACATTCTTTTTGGGCCTTCAGGTCAAACAATCTTCAGAGGGGATTTTTATAAACCAAAGTAAATACATTCGTGACCTTCTGAAGAAATTCAACCTTTTAGATAGCTCTCCTATGAAAACTCCCATGGCACCACCTTTAAAACTCAATGCTGATCTAAAAGGTGAATCTGTGGATGTTACTCTTTATAAAGGAATGATTGGTTCCCTTCTGTACTTAACTTCTAGCAGACCGGATATTATGTTTGCTACTTGTCTATGTGCCCGTTATCAAGCCAATCCAAAAGAATCACTTTTAAAGGTTGTAAAACGGATTTTTCGGTATCTCAGAGGTACCTTGCATCTGGGTCTTTGGTATCCCAAAGACTCAGGTTTTGATCTAATTGGGTATTCAGATTCAGATTATGCAGGTTCCCAGACTGATAGAAAGAATACCACAGGTAGCTGCCAACTTCTTGGTGGAAAATTAGTCAGCTGGTCCAGCAAGAAACGATATTCAGTTTCAACTTCAACTGCTGAGGCTGAATATGTAGCTGCTGAAAGTTGCTGTGCCCAGATCCTGTGGATGAAGAATCAACTAAGGGACTATGATCAAATCTACTCCAAAGTCCCAATTCTGTGTGATAACTCAAGTGCAATAGCTATTGCAAACAATCCAGTTCGTCATTCCAGATCAAAGCACATAGATATCAGATATCATTTCATCAGGGACCACATATCCAAAGGTGACATTGAGCTACATTTCATTCCTGCAGATCTTCAGCTTGCTGATCTGTTCACCAAACCCCTAGATGAAGCCAGGTTCAATTTTCTGATAAGTGAACTTGGAATGTGCAACTTTCAATAACTATGTGTTCTCATAATCCACCGATCTCTCATCGGTGGACACTCTTCTCTTTCTCCATCACACCAAATCTCATTTTTTTTCATCCTTTTCAATGTCTAAATCTATGTGATCTCTCTACACCGAAATCCATCTTAGTACTCTACACCGAAGCCATCACCTACTTCATTACCTACACTCTTTTTCCCACCATACATCTAACCAATCTACCATCACCAGAACAAACTTTCTTTGTGCCATCTCCTCATCCCATCCCTTCATCCACCATTCTTCACTCTTGGTTTGCAACCCATCTCTCCTTTTCTCAAAACCCACCCACTACAAACTATTCTGCAGATGTCTCTCCAAATCCTCAAACTCAATCTTTTTGGGTCTTCAAAAATTGGAAGATGAAATTCCAATTTTTCTTCACTTTGAAGATTTTCTCCACCCTATTCTGAAGATGTCATAGAATTCCACCGAATTTTTGTCTAACTCTTGCAAAATTTCGGTGGGAATGATAAATTTTCGGGAAAAAAAATAATACCGATTTTCCTACCGAAAATCCTACCGAAATTAGCCAATTGTCTGTGGGATCTCCTTAGTTTTCGGTGGGGAAGCAAAAAAAAAATAATAATAATACCGATTTTCCTACCGAAAATCCTACCGAAATTAGCCAATTTTCGGTGGGATCTCCTTAGTTTTCGGTGGGGAAGCAAAAAAAAAATTTGACCATACCACCGACCACACCACCGAAATTTCGGTGGCTGGCCCCCAAATTCGGTGGTTATGAGCACACACACACAAAAAAAAATAAAAAAAATCTGTGTTTTCAATTGTTTGTGGTGTTTCTTCTCCGTCGTACGCTGAGGGGGAGCAATATCAGCGTCCAACTCGATCAACACCAACCCTCTGTACTCGTTTTCAGCGTCCAACTCGGAAAAATGAGGAAATCGGGCGGACCGGTCAAGGGGGAGCACATCAGTCCGGGCGGATCTAACTGAGGGGGAGAAACACAAAACCGACTGATCTACTGAGGGGGAGCAAAACAAAGACAAAGGATGATGACGCTGAACAGGAAGTGCTGAAGATGCCAAGAGAAAGAGAAAATGCAAGAGATTGGCAAAAGCATCTTGAGGCTGATTCACTCAAACTCAACCCTCCTCAAAGATTGTCACTATAATGGATGTGTCTCCTATCAAAACCCACAGACTCACTTGGCTGAAATCTTTTGAAGTAAATGGATGACTTGAAGATACTTTTGAAATCTTTTGGATGTGTCTCCTATCAGATACTCTTCAATATTCTAAGTATGGAGCTCAAATTCAAATAGGGGGAGATTGTTGGGTCACCGAAGATTTGAAATTGACTCACCGGTGTTTCCTCTAAATCTTACTTAGAATATTTTAGCATGGTTCTTTATAATGACTTGTACAAGATAGCAAATGTTTGGTGAAGTCAAAGATCAACCAAAGTCAAGATTGAAGATTCTCTCATTGTGGAAGTGAAAGATCTTTTCTCAACACATACAAGTCATTGTCCACCGATGTTGTTCCCACACATCGGTGGACATCTCTCCACCGAAATCTCTCTCTGTTTCGGCCAAAGAATCCCACCAATGGAAGTCCAATTTCGGTGGGATCTCAAAGATGGTTCTCTTCAAAGATGTGTTCTCAAAGATGCTTTTCTTCAAAGATGTGTCACATATTTCAAAGATGGTTTTCTTCAAAGATGTGTCACATATCTCAAAGATGCTTTTCTTCAAAGATGTGTCACATATCTCACAGACTTTCATCGGTGGTGGAATCCTTGAAGACAAAATGAGAAGCAAAATTATTATGAGACAAAATTAAAGTTGCCAAGAATCATCCCACCGATGATGATGCTTAAATCGGTGGGATCCTTTGTCAAAAGATTTTCTTTGAAGAAAATATCAAGTCTTAGTGATATTGTCTTGGAAGACACACCAAGAGATCTGCAGGGCATTATTCCTATTTCCAATGAAGATGTCCTTTCAGCATGGGTCTTACTCCTTGTTTCAAGGAAAAGGTAATTGTGTCTTATCACCTTTTCAGAAGTCCATTGGTTCTAAGCAAGTAACTTGAGGATAATAGTACCAAGCATTTAATGCTCAGTACACTCATCCTCACTATAAAAGGAAGACCTCTCCATGCAGAAGATATGACTTACATCTTGAGATACTTGAAGATTACTGTGTGCTCTAAGATTCTACGTGAACTGGAAGATTTCTCTCAGTCCAAGAAATCTCCATATTGCTAAAAACTTCATAGCTTTGTTCTAAGTGTTCTTAGTTATTTTGTTTAGTATACTTTGTGAAAGATTGTTAGAATAGTTTATCTGTTCTTTTCCGCAACAGTCTTAAGTTTCTATGTGTAATTCTTGTTGAAAGATTTTCAATAATAGAATTAAAATTGTGAAAATTTTGAGTATTGTATTCAACCCCCCCCCCTTCTACAATACTTGTTATAGCCATCTGGGACTAACAGGCGTTGCTAGAAGGGAATGTAAAGAGTGATTGGGTCGTTGAAATTACATCATTGTTCAATGTCAACAGTGGTGGGTTGAAGTGTATGAAAGGCCGAGTGTGGATCCCTAAGTTAGGGAACTTGAGAGTAAGCATCTTGAAAAAAGCGCATAAGTCGCGGTATTCTTTGCACCCGGGGACGAACAAGATGTACCGGGACTTAAGACAGTTTTACTTGTGGCCGGGAATGAAGAAGGACATCGCTCATTTCGTGGAACGATGTGTGACGTGTTTGAAGGTTAAAGCAGAACATCAGCGACCGTATGGAGAACTTCAGTCTACGGTGATACCAGTGTGGAAGTGGGACAACATCACCATGGATTTTGTTACAAAGTTACCAAGGACTCCGAAGAGTAACGATGCGATATAGGTGATTGTGGATATTCTCACTAAATCCGCGCATTTCCTATCAATTAAGGAGTCAGATTCGTTAGAAAATCTAGCCCGATTATACATCAACGAGATTGTATCTAGGCACGGGGTACCACGATCCATCGTGTCTGATGGTGATAGTCGGTTCACGTCAGCATTTTGGAGAAGCCTCCAACGAGAGTTGGGTTCGCAACTGAAGTTAAGCACGGCCTATCATCCTCAAACGGATGGTCAGAGCGAAAGAACTATTCATACACTAGAGGATATGCTTCGAGCGTGCGTTATCGATTTCAAAGGGTCTTGGGAAGTACATCTACCGTTGATAGAGTTCTCATATAACAATAGTTACCACGCAAGTATCCAGGCAGTGCCATTCGAAGCATTGTACGGAAGGAAGTGTCGAACGCCGTTGTGTTGGAACGAGGTGGGAGAAAGACAGTTAGAAGGTCCAGAGATTGTACAACTGACAGCGGATAAGATAGAGCTAATCCGTGAAAGGATGAGGATCGCGCAAGATCGACAGAAAAAGTATGCAAACAGAAGAAGGAAGCCTATCGAGTTCCAAGTAGGCGACAAGGTAATGTTAAAGGTCTCGCCTTGGAAAGGGGTGGTACGCTTCGGAAAGAAAGGGAAGTTGAGACCGAGATACGTGGGGCCTTTCGTCATCATTGAGCGAGTTGGAGCAGTAGCTTACAAGTTAGACTTGCCGAAAGAGTTTGTTAGACAACCTAGGGGGGGTAAGGTTGTATTTAAAATCTTTTACTTTCAAAAATTCTTTTACAAATAAATACAGTACAGAAACAGTATAAATAAATCAGAGTATACAAATAATAAATATACAACAATTATATAAACAGATATAATTAAATGCACAGCGGAATAAATAAAGAGATAAGGGATAGAGATACTTGACACAGAGATTTACTGATTTACCACCAACTGTGATAAACCAGCAGCCGAGACACTTCTCGACACGATCCAATAAATGTATTCTTTACGGTAGAACACAAACCAAATACAAAGGAATTTGTAATAGTTTCTCAAGCCTCTGCTATGAGATAAACAGGATCACACACCCGTTATTCAAATACTTACAAGAGGAGTATAACTCACAATGGGTAATCACTCTTGTATAATATCTCACACTTGGATATTTAAAAAAAATATTTTATAAAATATATAAATATATATTAAAAGAGAGAGCTGAGAGAATGGTGTTGTTGATGCTTATTGTTGTTGTTGTTCTCTTACTTCCATCACCACCAGCATGCATCATTTATACCAAGGAAGCTCCAACGGCATTGTGAGTTGGCGGTATACCGGCTATCCCCCGCGGTATACCGTGCAGAGGAAAAAGCACATCAAGATCAGAAAGTCAACTCTGCAAAAACCAACGGAAACAGTACCCGCGGTATACCTGCTAGTCCTCGCGGTATGCCGCCTGTAAAAGTAGCTTCAACCAATCACAAATGCACAGCAAACTCTGCCGCGGTATACCGCCTGTACCTCGCGGTATACCTGCGTCAGAAAAAGCAACTTCTTCATGACGCAACCAAATCTTGTAGGATCTTCTCAAAAAAAATATTTAATTAAAATCATTTATTTGGTTTTTAGAAATTATCCAAGTGGTATATTATTTTAGGGTGTTTATCATTATAAATTATAAACACTAATGACAACGTAAATCTTCCGTCTTGAACTCTTCAGATAAAATCTTCGTGTTCTTCAAGAACTGCACACTTGGATTAAATTGTTAGATAAACAATAATACGGTGTGTTTGTAATCATCAAAATAAATATATAAAATATATTGAGATGTGGTACACTTGCACCAACAATCTCCCCCTTTTTGATGATGACAAACACAACCGCTAAGCATGAGCATATGCGGTTTCTCTCCCCCGTTTGTCGAAACAAAAAGGGTCAAGAAAGACGGTATGCTTCCCCTCGAGAGATGCTCCCCCTCAAAATATGCATATATTTGAGAGAGCATAATCTCATGGGTAAAAGATAAAAAAGCTCCCCCTCAAATTAATAACGATATTAAATTGATGATTTTATAAAATTTGAGGGATAAAATAAGCATAATAAAAGACATGAAACAAAATAACCAAAAAGAAACACTTGCACCAAAACGGATCTTAAGGCTTCGATTTTCGGTTAATTTTATGTGAGCAAAAAAAAACCACGTATTATGACCTCGTCAGGGAACACGTATTATATCCTCGTCAGGAAACACGTATTATATCCTCGCCAGGAAACACGTATTATATCCTCGCCAGGAAACCACGTATTATAACCTCGGCAGGTAACCACGTATTATAACCTCGGCAGGTAACCACGTATTATAACCTCGGCAGGTAACCACGTATTATAACCTCGTCAGGAAACACCTACAAAAGGCAAAGAAAATTTTTCGTGGTACCCTTTTCTTATGGGTCCTTTTAACAGTTAGTATAAAACATAAACTGCAAAAAATATGTTGTCGACATAAAACAAACACGACAAACAAACAAAACCATGTAAAATGGTTTAAAACCACAAACGCATCCCACCGGGATTATCAACATTAAACATTCCTTTCGGAATCCATTTTCTAACCATTTTAATTTTACGATCGTATTCATCATAGACGTAAAAAGAAGTATGCGGATTAACATTTTTCTTAGGATTCGCAAACTTATTATTATACATAAACGCATGTGATTTTCTCGACATATAATTCACATAATTCATTTTAGGAACATACGGAGGTTTTTGCGTTTTATTTTTAACAACAAATTTAGGTTTTTCAAAAACCTTTTTAATTGGCATACAATCACATTTTTCAATACACGTATTTGAACCAATGCCTTTACGACAATTTATACGATTAGGCATATTTAGCATTTTAAGCACTTTATCATTGCTACTATTAAAAGCATTTGCTAATAAGTCATTTTTCTCATGCGATTTACATTTAGCATTTAAACATGCAATTTCATTTTCAAGAATCTCGCATTTTGCACATGCAACACTTTCATTTTTATTTTCACTTAAGCATGCAATTTTATCATTTAAAATAACACAAGATTTACAAATATCTTTTTCACTTAATTTATTTTCTAATTTAGTGATAACATCTAAATCATGAGCAGATTTTTGTTTACCGTCATCTATTTCCTTTTTATATACAGATACGGTTTCTTTTAAATTAGAAATTTCATCTTTATATTTATTTGCGAGAGCAGCCATATCATGAAATGATTTATATAATTCGTCAAGATTATTTTCATCGTCACTATAATAATTATCACTATAATTACTATCACAATTATTTTTAGAAGAATATGATGAAGATACCTCATTATCATGGTCGGCCATGAAACAAAAATTTTTGGCCTCATTTATGCTTGCGCTCAACGCGCCTCCAACTAAAGCTTTTGGTGTGTTGATTTGTTTTGCTCGTTTCGGACACACACTCGCATAGTGATCCTTGTCGCCACACACATAGCAAAAGCCTTTCTTTTTATTGGCTTTTTCATCGTCGCTAGATTCGTCATTTTTGTGTTCACTTTTATGGACGTTGCGACTTTGGTTTTTACCACCACGACGGTAGTCTCCATTTTCTTGAAACCTATCATTATTAGTAAACTTTTTGTTAGATAAAAGTTTAGAAAGTTTTCTTACCAACTTGACTAAATCGTCAAGATTTTCGGGTTCGTCATCGGATGAGCTAGCTTCTTCCTCCTCTTCCTTTTCCTCTTCTTTTGAGGCAATGACTTTTAAAGCTATGGATTTCTTTTTGACTTGCTCCCGGACTTGATTTCTTCTTAGTGCAATTTCGTGCACTTTAAGATTGCCGATGAGATCATCGAGCTTCATAGTTGCGAGATCTCGGGAGTCTTCCAAGGATGTGATTTTTGCCATCCACTCCGAAGGAAGTGCTCGAAGAATTTTCCTTACATAATCCTCATTAGGATAAGTACGACCTAATCCCTTCAAAGTAGTCATAATGAGGTTAAAACGTTTAAACATTGAGTCGATTGACTCATCTTTTGACATTTCAAATAATTCATAATCATGAACAAGAATATTTATTTTAGAGCTTTTAACTTGAGTATTTCCACGATGAGTGTCGCTCAAGCTTTGCCAGATTTGATTAGCAGTTTTATAAGTATAAACTCTTTCAATTTCATCAGAGGTTAAAGCAGCATATAATATATTCTTAGCTTCAAAATTTAAACAGACATGAGATTCTTCAGCGGGAGTCCATTCTTTTAAAGGTTTATCAACAATAAGATCATCTTTTACAATAGTAGGATTAAAATTCCCATTTTCTATAATATCCCAAATCTTTTGATTTTTGCCACGCACGTGACATTCAAATAGCTCGGCCCAAATGCCAAACTTTTCAGTATCTATCAAAGGGGGTTTTGAAAACACAAAATTAGTTTGTTGAGCCATTTAAAAGAATTAAAGAAATAACTTTAAAAATTTAAACAGATAATTTTTGAAAGCCCTGCTCTGATACCAAATGTTAGACAACCTAGGGGGGGTAAGGTTGTATTTAAAATCTTTTACTTTCAAAAATTCTTTTACAAATAAATACAGTACAGAAACAGTATAAATTAATCAGAGTATACAAATAATAAATATACAACAATTATATAAATAGATATAATTAAATGCACAGCGGAATAAATAAAGAGATAAGGGATAGAGATACTTGACACAGAGATTTACTGATTTACCACCAACTGTGATAAACCAGCAGCCGAGACACTTCTCGACACGATCCAATAAATGTATTCTTTACGGTAGAACACAAACCAAATACAAAGGAATTTGTAATAGTTTCTCAAGCCTCTGCTATGAGATAAACAGGATCACACACCCGTTATTCAAATACTTACAAGAGGAGTATAACTCACAATGGGTAATCACTCTTGTATAATATCTCACACTTGGATATTTAAAAAAAATATTTTATAAAATATATAAATATATATTAAAAGAGAGAGCTGAGAGAATGGTGTTGTTGATGCTTATTGTTGTTGTTGTTCTCTTACTTCCATCACCACCAGCATGCATCATTTATACCAAGGAAGCTCCAACGGCATTGTGAGTTGGCGGTATACCGGCTATCCCCCGCGGTATACCGTGCAGAGGAAAAAGCACATCAAGATCAGAAAGTCAACTCTGCAAAAACCAACGGAAACAGTACCCGCGGTATACCTGCTAGTCCTCGCGGTATGCCGCCTGTAAAAGTAGCTTCAACCAATCACAAATGCACAGCAAACTCTGCCGCGGTATACCGCCTGTACCTCGCGGTATACCTGCGTCAGAAAAAGCAACTTCTTCATGACGCAACCAAATCTTGTAGGATCTTCTCAAAAAAAATATTTAATTAAAATCATTTATTTGGTTTTTAGAAATTATCCAAGTGGTATATTATTTTAGGGTGTTTATCATTATAAATTATAAACACTAATGACAACGTAAATCTTCCGTCTTGAACTCTTCAGATAAAATCTTCGTGTTCTTCAAGAACTGCACACTTGGATTAAATTGTTAGATAAACAATAATACGGTGTGTTTGTAATCATCAAAATAAATATATAAAATATATTGAGATGTGGTACACTTGCACCAACAGAGTTGAGAGGAGTCCATCCGACGCTTCATGTGTCAAATCTGAAGAAGTGCTTGGCCGAGGCCGATGTGGCCATTCCATTAGAAGATGTCAGCATCGAAGAGAAATTGACGTACGAAGAAGAACCAATAGAAATCGTAGACAGTAAGGTTCGCAAAACGAGAAACAAAGAGGTCCGACTAGTAAAGGTCCAGTGGCGGTATCACAAAGGACAAGAGGCAACTTGGGAGGTAGAAGCGGACATGAGGTCCAAGTACCCTCAACTTTTCGAAAACGGAATTCTTTTGAGGGGGAGGTATTGTAATAACCAAGTTTTTTATTTTCTCTTTTGCTAATGAAATAAAAGATGGGTGGAAGAAATGTAAAGTCTAAAGTTTAGAGGGGCCTTAGAGTAAATAGCTGGAAGGTATAAAACCCTCAAGGTTTTGCACAAAACCCTAGGAGCTAATCATTGTGTGTGTGTGTGGCAGCTTAGAGAGAAAGAGCAGAGAAAGAGAAAATTTTGGTTCAAGAGCAAATTGGAGAAGGAAACATCATCAATCTACAATTGAAAGAAGAAGTAGGAGATTGAACCTAATCCTACACTGATTCATCAAGGTAATCTCATCTTCTAATTCCTATTCCTTGTTTATTTTGAGAAAGTCAGATTAGTGGATTTTAGTTTGATGAGTTTAGTGTATTCAAGGATCAATCACGTATAAGTTGTGCAAAATATAATTAAGTTGGTTAGAAGTGTATTAGGGATTCTTGCAATCATCCTCCATAATTTTAGATCATTATGCATCGACTGGATTCGAGATTGAGCCACCCTAAGACCGCAGAATCGAAGTTTGGTCAGGAATCGAAACCGGATCCGGAATGGATCGGAACCGGATGTTAGAACCGGAATATGGCCCCAGAAGTTGGGATCCGGAATTTGTGTTAGAACCAGAATATGGTCCCGGAATTTGTTGCTAGGCCGTAGGATCCAGAATCCATTAAGGGGATCCGGAATTGGTTGTTGGGCCGTAGGATCCGGAATCCATTAAGGGATCCAGAATTTGTTTTGGGTCCCGGAGTGGGCCGAACCTGGACTAGACCGAGTAGCAAGAAGTGGAGCCCGGATCACTGGGTTCGGATTCTAGGGTCCGTTGAGAGTTAAGTTATGTAGAAAACTGTTCAGGGTGGGTTAAGGTTAACTCAAGACTCACCATTCTTATCCTTTTAATATCATAGGTGTTCCCCTTAAAATCTGAAGTTTTCGTGAGAGGAAATTACTAAAGCGCCAGGTGAGTTTTTCTAACTAAAAATACGTGTTTTAAACGTGTTTTTCTAAAGAAAGTAAATGAGTAGAAATGCCATGATTATTTACATGATTTTACTTGTTTGAAAGTTTATATGAGATGTATGCATACGTTGTGGTTAGACGTAAATTGGCTAAGTCGGTGTGGCCCGCCAGTGCTCATGTCGGGGGGGGGGGGGGTGTCCCGTTTATGCCATGGGAGGAGTGACCTAGTAAGGCAACGTGAGACTGACTCGTTGTCACTTCCGAATGACTTCAGGGTGCCATTTACGGGTGCAGAATTTTCCGTGAAAGTTTTATGTAAAGATGCTTTGATAGTTATAAATTGTTTTAAAATGTTTTGAGAACTGTTAAATTGAGGGAACTCACTAGACCTCATGGTCTAACCCTCGCATTTTCCAAACTAAACATTTTCAGGTAAGCAGATAGTAGGATGCTCTAGTAAGTGAGCAGATCGGGATTAGAGTACGGAAGCAGCTAGAGACAAAGCTACACTTTTATTTCAGAATTTAGTATTTATTCTCAGTTGTGTATAGGTTGTTTCCGTCAACCTAGATTTTGATACAGATGTTTTGATATTTTGAGACCGATTTTGGGATATTCCAATATTTATTGAATGTTATGTTTTATTTTAGTTTAGGTTGTTACATCATCAATATTAACGCTATTTAACATGTATAGTCGGGTTCTTAAGAGAACAATAATAATACTATTTAACATGTAGAGTCGGGCCCAAAATAAATGTCCACAATAAAAAAGGCATACAATTTTAGAAGTTTGTAATTATTACACATTTTGATTAATCAAAGTAAAATTTTACCCTTAATTATAGAGAGAGAAATTTCCTCTATCACACAATTAAGGGTAAAATTGGAAGGTGGACATTTACTTTTGAAATTGGACACTTATTTTAGGACAAATTAAAATAATAATGTAAACACTTATTTTAGGACAAAAGGAGTAACTAAATAAAAATATAAGAGAGTAAATATAGATCACACAATTCATTAAACAGTGCCTCAAATACAAAATTTAAAAAATAAATAAATAAGGTATACAAGTTATTTATATATATAAGAGTTATTTAAGGTATATATGTAATATTTTCCTTTTACCATTTACCACTTTTGAGATTTTAATGTGATTTAACTTTATATTTAAAACATTTATTTTCTATTTAAGGTATTTAACATAACCGTAATTTAATTTTAACTTGAAGAAATTATTTTTTTAATTAAGGTAATATTTAAAAAATTATAATTTTCATTAAAATCACGTGTAATTAACAATTAATTGGCTTCGTGAAAAACAATGATTCAAATAAAAAATAAAAAATAAAAAATAAAAATAATGTAAACGAATCACGTGTGATGCGTAGCATAACACATTTAATATATATGAGATCATATGTGATTCAAAACATCGATTAATAGTGATTTTTTTGGATAAAACGTCGATCAATTGTGGATATCACATATATTTTTTATAAACGTTATAGAAATATCTTACATAAATTACTTTAATAAAAACAAATATTTTAAATGAAAAAACTTAATCATGCTTATTTCAAATGTCATAAAAAATCATCAATGTATAAATATCAATAAAAATCTTAAGTAAATATCTTAATTAAATGGATTAAATAACTCTTATAAAATAAATAATTATTTTATTATTATGTTTTTAAGTCATTAATCAAAAGATGCTGAAAAATACAATTTTATATAAGGTTATTTGATTGTTTGAAAACTTGATAGGTATAAAATGTACTAAATAATATAATTAATGCTAAAATTATTAAAATAAAGAAATTGCCTAAGAATATTGCTGACGCTGTAAATGAGAAATCTAACAATTTTTTCGCAAATAGAAAAAGTTGTTTTTCTAAAATATTACTCATATTTTTTTGTTCGTCAAATTCTTCAAAATGAAAAAATAAGAACCTTTTTTAGTTTTAAGTTTAAATAAATTTTCAAAACCACATTTAATTACTTTTTTATTCATTCATCAAAATAAAAATCAAACCCGCCAAGAATTTCATATTGTTATATTTATAATTAAATATTTCACTAATACATACGAAATTTATTTTTATCTAATAGCTTTTTAAATAACTAGAATTTGCCAGCTGTTCAAATTACAATATAAGAAAAAAAAGTTTTTTTTTGAAATTTACCATCTTATGAAATGTTTGATGAAAAATTATAATTTTATATGAAATTTTTTAACGGTTCGAAATTTTTTGAGTAAAAATGTATTAAATATTTTATAATATAATTAACGATAAAATTTTCAAAATAATAATAAAAAATATTAGAGTTGATGGTAGTTTTGTTCAAAGATTATGATATCTATTTTTTTATTTTGAAAAAGTTATAAAGATATTGTTGAAGATACGACTAAGCATTTATCAATTCCTTTACATTATCAAAAGACAATCAAACAAAACCAACATATATGGAAGTAAATTTATTTCAAAATAAAATAAAATATGTAAAGCAACATTTATCAATGGTATTATTAATGCACTAGCACTAGCAACTAATGCAAGAAGGCTCTTTAAATACCTGTTATTTTCTCCTAGATCAAACCACAAACGAAAATAATCCAAGAGATATACATTTGTTAAATTACCCTACCAGGGAAATTAAACTTCTTCTCGATCTTCCAAATGACGGGGCCTAAAAAGACCAAAGGTCGCCGAAAGATTGAAATGTCGAAGATAATAGATGATAAAAGTTTGGCGGTAACATTCTCCAAGCGTCGTCATGGTCTTTTTAAGAAGGCTAGTGAGCTTTGCACCCTCTGTGGGGCGGAGCTTGGAATCATTATATTCTCCCCAACTAAAAAGCCAGTCTCATTTGGCCATCCAAATGTTCCCACGATTTTAACTCGCTACTTGGATAGACTTCCTCCTCCAAGTTCGCACATTTATCAATTTATGGAGTCTTACCGCAATGCCAATAGCAAAGAACTCAGCACGCAACTCACCAATATGTTGGCTCAATTGGATGTTGAGAAAAAGACCGGTGAAAAACTAGACATGATAAAGAAATCTAGGCAAGATCGTATTTGGTGGGACGCGCCAATAAAGACCCTAAATATCGAACAACTTGAGTACTTGAAGGTATGGAGTTTGGAGTTGAAGAAAAACTCTGAAAAGCAAGTCGAAAGGCTTACTCGGGTAGATGGTGCTGGTCCATCAATGTGATGGCCTATGGATTTAGATCTTCCATGACTTCTCATGGGATAATATTGGAATAGGGTCACAAGTAGTTTTGATTTTAATAAGGGTATTTTTTGTTTTCATTTTTCTTTCTCAATTTAAGGTCAATTAAAGTTGGTAGAGTGATCAGTTATGTTTCTGGTAATGCAGTATAATAATAACTATCCTATCATTTCATTTCTTGTAATGCAGAATAATAATAGTTTAGTTGAAGGCTTTATATTTTATACAGAAGTATAGTAATTTGTTCTGAATTTTGAGTGGTGTAAACTATACTTTGTTTGAATTTTGAATGATAAAGCTCTTTTATGATCTTAGGTTTAATCATGAGCAAGAAATGAGCAATCGATTCTTTTTTCAAGCGAAAATAAGACGCTGTTAATGATCCACAACTATATTGCTAATAATAATCTTGTTGATTGATATGGAAGAAGCTATTAGGATTTAACCTGGAAAGATTGATGTATTAAGCGTGGAAGATTTATGTGTTAGTGTAAGATGTAAGGTTTTTTTGTCGACTTATTATTAGTATTATTTTTCAATAACGTACGATATTGAATATCGAAAGCCCCTTATCCTAAAATTCTGGCTACACCTTTGATTTCATTGATTTAAGCACATGCGTTGCACGTGGTAATCCTGATATAATTAACCAAATTATCATATTTACTTGGAATAAGATGGGTTGAACTGTGGCCCATTTCAACCTGTGGGAATTTTGATGTTTATGTGAACTCCTAATTAGCAATTGTACTTAGGGTCGATGAAATGCATTGTTTAATGGAACCATGAAAATCAATCGCGTTTAATATATATTGGTAGAAGGTCAAACAATGGCGGAACACGGACCTTATAATATAGAGGGCGGAAAGAAACTCTATTAATGTATATTTAAAACCGGCTTATTTTTATCTATAATACACTATTTATATAAATTTTTTGGCTTTTAATTTCACTTTTTCTAGTTTTATTAGAAAGTAGATTTTACTTGTATGTTTGGTTTAACAAGAAACTAGTATTATCTTTACATTTTTATATTGACCAATTTATACAAAAGATCGTCCATTTATCGAAACTGATTACATCGTTTAATCGTGTCATGTCATCGATCATCGAGTTTGATTGTATATTTCTCGTATTTTCCTTTTCAACCCATTAGTACATGGTCTTTTAACCCAAGCATTAACACTTGTTGAGTTTTATCAACGAATTATTTTAATTTGCGTCCGTTAATAATATCTTTTTTTTTGGAAACAACAATTCATTAAAAGGCTAGCCACAAACTTACGGTTAATAATATTTTATTAAGTTTACAATTATGAAGACTTTTTGTTTGATCGTCATATCATCAAAACTTCATTTCAGTATATATCGTAATATCATGCTCTAAATCTCGTTAGGTAATCGTTTCCCAATAAAGTATTTAATTCTAACTATAGCAACAAACAATATTTAGTTTAATTAAAATAACAAAGATACAATATATAGAACTAAGTATTGCTGCATATTTTTGGTCCATATGCAGCTAGCGACGTTAACACATGAACAGTCAAGGTTTCAATTGTAGAGCTGTCATTGCTGCATATTTTTGGTCCATATGGCAACATCGGAACTCACTCATCGCGTCTGAGGTGATTTCAACCTCTTTTATGTGGTTAAAAATAGATTTAGAAAGGGGGAAGGCCATTACTTGGGAGAAATGGGTATGTAATCCTTTAGATTTAGTTTGACTTTTTCTAGCTTCTCGCTAGCTCTTGGGTGAATAAAATCCCACTGTTCTAAAAAAAGAAGGTCAAACGAGCTAGTGCAACTTGACCCTAGCCTTGTCATATAGTCTAAAAAAGAACGATCATTTTCCTCGTGTTACATATTTTGTCCCAGGATTAGTGTTATGAAATAATTTCTGCTTATAAAAAATGCTCACTGCTGCATTGAACATATATGCTTTCAGTAATATTAAAACATCTGTGTATGCTATAATGTTAGTACACTAATGTATTCAAGATTTAGGGATAATTGTAATTAGTCAAAAGGTCAAAGTCAAAATAGCTAGGTTTGGTCAAAGGGTATTTAAACCCCAATTTGTAGGGTTTGTGAGGTGTGAGGTCATTTGAGTATAGCCACCAAGAGTGTGTGTGTGTGTGTGTGTGTGTGTTTTAGAGAGTGGCCTCCAAGGGAAATTGTTCTTAATTCTCATCTTCTACATTTCTCAATCAAATACAAAAGTTTTAATGGTTTAATCTTGTTACCTGATTATTCTCATATAATGAGTACATGAACCTTGTATGCCATTTGTACGGTTTCAACACAATACATGTTCTTTAATGCATTGAAAGAAAAACTTGGGAAACGGATAAAATCCTATTATGTTGTATTTCTACGTATAAAGTTCACAACGAAATGGTCATAACTCATTACGTACTTGTTAATAAATCTTGTAATTGATAAATTTCTTAACTAAATGTTACGCAAAACCCTACCGACCCGTAATATCCGACCTATCCGAACCGAAAAAAATCAACCTAAATCGATATCCAACCACCCCGAACCCGAGATATAGTGTGGGTATATCAGATCGAGTTGGGTATCAACCCCACTCACCCACCCCGCCCAAATATCCGAACACCCCGGACCCGAGATATTGTGTGGGTATATCGGACTGGGTTGGGAATCAACCTCACTCACCTGACCCGTCCGAATATCCGAACTTTAATTTTTTTATTTTTTTTATTATTAATAATAAATATAAATACAATTTCCTGCATTTATGCTTTCTATTGTATATCTAATTTTAAAAGGTAATATTTCATTTTTAAATTTTTATTTTGTTAATTGAATCCTTCAATAATCCTTTGGTGATCCATTGGAAATTACCGACAGAGTTTGGCCGTGGGTAATATCCGTCGGTAAAAGTCTGATAAAATAGATAACGAACAGAAGACTCCTCGCTGTCTTAAATCCAAACACATTCATAAGATAAAATTTAGCAAGAAAATATTTGTACTGCATTGTACAAGTAGACTTTTATATACTACATTATTTTTCCACAAACTAATAATATAATGGGAAATTAATTAAAATGCCACAAGTTTGAAAGAGACTTACCAAAATACCCCAAAAAAATAATTTCTTACCAAAATGCCATTTTGCAAGATATATTTACACTTTCAGTCCCTGGCCCCCGCGATCGAGGCCCGCGATGGCCCGCTATGGGGACTGAAAGTGTAAATAATCTTGCAAAATTTTACACTTTCAGTCCCTGCCCGCTATAGAGGGCTCCCTCTGCGGAAAAAAAATGGCATTTTGGTAAACTTTTCATTTTTTTGGGTATTTTGGTAACTTACTTTCAAACTTGTGACATTTTAATTAATTTCCCTAATATAATCCCTTAATTGCATTAATAATCCGAGAACAATCAAACTCATTTCCAAATAATATTTATATAAAATGGTATTTTTTTCAGCACACTTTATATAAAATGGCAATTTTCAACAAACTTTTTTTATAAATGGTAATTTTCACAACTTTTTATAAAATGATAATTTATAATAGCTAGTATACAATCGTATAAAGTTGTAATAAATGTATAATAAATTATGTATTTGAGTGTTTGCCAAATTTTAATTATTTAAAATACTAATAAGTAAACAAAATCATTCTTATATATTCTTAAAGTATTTAAATATATATATATATATATATATATATACTAGATATGTACCCGTGCGCGATGCTGTGCGAAGCATCTCGAATCTAAAACCGAGAATTCGAAAAAATAAGTTTGTTTCATGTTCATATTTATTCGCTTTTAAATCGCATATTAAATGTATAAAATTAAAGATCAATGTGGTTAATTGGTCAAAAAATTGAAAAATATTCGTTCGATAGTGGGGTTTTCAAACCCATAACATTTGTGCTCATTTTGAAGGTTTTGATGAACGGTTATAATGGTATAATTTATAAAAAAAAAAAGAAAAACATATTTGTTTAATGTATTTTAGTTTATGTATGTTGATATGATAAGGATGTAAAATGAAAAATGAAAGGAGAATAGATATAAAGTAAATTAAATAACTAATTATAATGGTATAAAGTATAATTTAAAAATAAAAAAATAATTTTATTTTTAATTATCATGTTGAACGTTGGAGGTTTTAAAGCTTTTAAACTCGTACATGATGTATTGAAATTTGTACTTCTTAAAAATTCAAGAATAACCGTAACTGGAATTAAATTTAAAGAAGTATAATAGATAAATATAGATAAGAGCGTAAAATGTACAAGTTTTAAAAAAATCTCGGTACGTCATTCTTGAAAAATCTTGATACATATTTATGATATTTCACAATATTATTAAGTTAAAAAAAATATTCAATAATAAACTTATTTTGAAATTATTGACGAGAATATTGTAATAATATAATTTGTAAAAAAATGCATTTATTAATATGTTTTAGTTAAACTATGATTATGTATTTTTAATATTATAAGGGTGTAAAAGGAAAATGAATAATGTGAGGGATATAAAACAAATTAATTCGTACATGTTCATGATATTTAATAATATGATTAAATCCAAAAATATTCAATATTGGGCTCATTTCAAAAGTATTGACTAGACGATTACAATGGTGTAATTTGTAAAAAAAGAAATGTATTTTTAATGCATTTTAGTTCATATACATTATTTATGTTTATATGATAAGAGTCTAAAATGAAAAATAAAAAAGTAAGAGATTAAAAGTAAACTACATATCTAATTATAAGGGTAGTAAATGTAACGTATAAATTAAAAAAAAATTGAATTAAAGAGAGATTTAAGGAGGAGTGAATGTGGGTGTGTTAAATGAACTTATAATGTAAACTGCGTCCAGATACATGTTTAGGCGGGAAAATATTGAAGTCGGCTCACCAGAAGACGACATGTGGCATGCTAGTTACTTATTTATTATATGTATAGATATATATACGACAATATGAAATATTATTATATTGGCGTCTTTGATAAGCTTTATTTTGGTGGAAGAATAAAATAAAGGGCAATTAATTAAAATGCCACAAGTTTGAAAGTGAGTTACCAAAATACCCAAAAAAATGAAAAGTTTACCAAAATGCCATTTTTTTCCACGGAAGGAGCCCTCTATAGCGGGCAGGGACTGAAAGTGTAAAATTTTACAAGATTATTTACACTTTCAGTCCCCATAGCGGGCCATCGCGGGCCTCGATCGCGGGGGCCAGGGACTGAAAGTGTAAATATATCTTGCAAAAATTTTCACAATTGGTCCTTACCCGCGATCGCGGGCTCTTATCGCGGGAAAAAATGACATTTTGGTAAGAAATTAATTTTTTGGGGTATTTTGGTAAGTCCCTTTCAAACTTGTGGCATTTTAATTAATTTCCCTAAAATAAACAATAAAATGCATTTCTCTCTTCCAACATTTATTAATTTTGGCAAATATGTTGAACTGAGATAAAAAGATAAAACATAGAAAAATATTGTGAAGAATGTGTTTTAGGATATGATTTCTCTGAGTTAATTTTTTAAACTTTCTTTAATTCTCTTGACAAATATATAGAGTAACAGAAAGAGACGCATAAAGTATAATATAGCGAATACTTGAGGTACTTAATATTTATAAAACTTAGAAAAATAAAAATAAATCAAATGGTTTAATTTTTTCTTTTTGGGAGAAACAAAAGATACAATCCTTATTATTAAATGCATAATTTAAAATGGTTCTTCCTACAATTCCTTTAATTGCACAAGGCATAATTAATAGTATTGATCTTAAATTAATAAATAATAATAAAGATTAATTACAAATCATTAATGTCAAAAAAGGTATGATTTGTTGAGAAATATTTTACTAAAAATATGTCGCACCTAGGTGGAACAAAAAAAAGGGACTGGGCGTTCTATGGCTATAAAATAAGTCGAAATTTTTGGTTTCAAAACACTCCAATCAACTGCAGTTTAAGTATTTGATTCTTTTCTTTTTGTTCTTTTAACATAGTACACAAAGATGAGCAAGTCTTTGCAGGGTGTGGGTTAAGAGAGGTTATGGAAAATCTTAACCCACGCCTCATCACATCAACAAAACCCGTAGCACCTACCCTAGTAGAACCAAACACAAGAATTATTGTTGTACGGTTAGCAGCCTCCATCATAAGTCTCCCATCCTGTTTTTCGAAGCTCTTCTTCAATTCCAACATCGATACCCTCAATTGCTCAAGTTGTTGAAATAAAATTTTATTTGGGGTAATTCCCCCCCTTTACCCAAAAAGTTGTTCAAGTTGTTCTACACCTAGAATCTCTATTGGAACTTTCCACCACCAACTATTTAACCTCATTTTCCTTGTCTTATCAAGTTCTTCAAAGTCTTTTCTCAATTTCCAATCCATCAAGCATGTTGGCGATCTGTCTGTTGAGTTCTTTGGTGTCGAAATTGCAATGAGATTCCACAATTTGAGATATGCTAGAACTCAGAGGAGGATTTTGTGTAGGAAGCGATCTAAAATCATCTCAACACATGGATGGCCAAATGAGAATGTCGTTTTAATTGGGGAGAATGCAATGATTGCAATCTCCACCCCACAAAGGGTCCAAATCTTACTTGCCATTTTGAAAATACCTTAATGACGTTTGGAGAAAGTGACAACCAAGCTTTTCTCATATGCTATTTTCGTCATCTCAATCTTTGGTCTTTATAGGCACCATATGTTGGTAGAAACTAATGGTTATTTAAATACCCATTAGTTTCTATTAGGCAAACTAGAAAAAAGAACCTAAGAGATGTACATGGTGCCTAAAAAGAACAAAGATCGAGATAACAAAAATAGCAGATGAAAAAATCTTCGTTGTCAGTTTCTTCAAATGTCATTAATGTCTTTTCAAAAAGGAAAACGAGCTTTACACTCTATTGTGGGATGGAGAATTGCAATCATTCCGTTTCCCCAATTGAAGAGGCATTCTCATTTGGTCGTTCAAGTGTTGAGATGCTTTTAGATCGTTTCCTAGAAAATCCTCCTCTGAATTCAAGCATATCTCAAATGTGTGGAATATCATCGCAATGTCGACAACCAAGAATTCAACAGGCAGGTCGTCAACATGCTTGATCGATTGGAAGATGAGAAAGAGAAGATGTATTATCGACGGTTTGCGGTCGGTTATAGTCCCTTTTAATTGGTTGTGCAACGTGATCTAATGGGTTCTTAAATATCATTAGAATCATAAGAATGAGAAGTTGCCTTCTATGGATTATTTTTTTATCACCGGAAAATCTTAGATTAGAAATACAATAATAAAAGCTTTGTTCAAATATAGGATCATAAACATGTTCGAGAGGCTAGGAATACAACCACAAGGCAAAGGTTGCACTCGGATGTTTTCACTCCATACTTGGTGCTTAAGAGCATCTCCAACAGCTTCCCCATTTTGAAGAAAATAGAGAATATGAGGATTTTGAGTTGTTTTTTTGCTCCAACAGTTTTCCCAAAACTATCTCCAAAATGGAGAAAATAGGAGAGAGAATGAGTTTTTCTCCAAATATGGAGTTAACCCCAAAAATGATTACTTAGTGAGAGCACCAATAGAAATATTTGAAAAATAATATTTAGAGAGATAAAATCATATTTTAATAGATGAATACAATATTTTAATATTATAATCATTATTTTTTTCTCCAAAATGAGGAATCTGTTGGAGATGAATGTAATTTTTTTTTGAGATTTTGACTTTTGATTCTTCATTTTGGAAAAAATTTGGGGAAGCTGATGGAGATGCTCTAACAAACACATCTACAAATGTACAAACATTATCAATCATTCAAAGTGACATCTTAAAAGGTTAGAAACAAGAGTCAACGAAAATAAGTACGACCCATGCCACAACAATAATATTTTCCATGACTATCAAACCATATATAGAAGAGTAAAATACAACCAATCATCATCCTCTAATTGATGGAGAATTGTTAAGTTTATTTCGAGACCCGCAAAAAATATGTGTTTGCTATTGGCATCTAACCAAACAAGAACAACAGAGAGCGGAGGGATAGGCTCTGGCATCTGAATTCATAAAAATGAAATTCTCTATGTTTAAAGAATCTCTAACGAAGTTCCAATCTCCAGCTTGATTGGCAATCTACTAAATCAGATTATATATTCATATTTCTATTATGAATATATATATATATATATATTAACACCCATGACAATCCATTTTAGCCCAATTTTCTTAAGGGGTTATTTAATTCTTTAATTTATATAGTTAGATATTCACTATGGAGTGTATGTGCACTTTTTTCGTCCAAAGGAAATTATGATATAAAGTGCAATGCAACCATTCATAAAAAAGAAATGAGAGGGAGAAAGAGGTTCATTGTATTGTTTTTTTTTTTCTTTTTCTTTTTTCTTTCTAAAATTCTATGAAACATAACATCACAATCTTTATAACTTGGAAACGTTAAATCTAATTTCAAGAAATAAATATTCATATTACACAAGTGGATCTAAGATAAATCATAAATTAATTACACATGGTTAATTAGACAACCTTTACATAAGTGAATCATTAGGAAGTGAAGACAAAGAAAGGGGGCTCCCATAGTATTGATATTAAATTAATAAATAATAATAAAGATTAATTGCAAATCATTAATGTCAAAAAAAGGTATGATTTGTTGAGAAATATTTTACTAAAAATATGTCACACATATGTGGAACAACAAAAAAGGGAGTGGGCGTTCTATGGCTATAAATAAGTCGAAATCTTTGGTTTCAAAACACTCCAATCAAATGAACTTCAAGTATTTGATTCTTTTCTTTTTGTTCTTTTAAGATAGTATGTAATAACCGAGATCTTATTTGAAAAGAATAAAAATTTTGTGGGGGAATGCGATAAGTTGTAAATTCAGGGGCCAAACTGTAAAGTTTGAGAGAGTATAAAAAACTCTTAAATGGGACTCAAAACCCTAGGAACTATTCACCTGTGTGTGTGTGGCGGCTTAGAGAGGGAGAAATAGAGAAGGAAAATCGTCCAATTTCAAATTGGAAGAGAAAGCCTCATCATTCTACAGATCTGAAAGAGGAAAGGGGATTGGAATCAGATTCTACATCTTTTTTTTAATAGGTAATCCCTAATTTCATCCCTTAATTTTAGAGTTCTGTCCAGTGTTTGGGTTATTGTGAGTTTTTGCTTAAAGGTTGAAAAGGAAGCTTTAAAGGGGTTAAATAACCATAATAATCGGATTAATAGAGTTAGATTAATCATCTTGTTGGAAGAGGCTTAGTAATCGATCATACTGAGTAAATTCTCGGCCCTAATATCATCCAGTATCGCATCGCTCTTAAAGGGATCCGATATTGATTTTAAGGGATCCGGAATCCATTTGTGGATCTGGAATTATTGTGTAAAAACCGGAAGTGGGATTGTTGTTTAATAAGATCCGGAACTTATTCAAAGTTGGCCCTATGTTCTGGAATTCAAATTTGGACCCGGAATGAAAGATCCGGTATTGCAACAAAAGTCCGGAACCTTATTTAAGTGATTGGGCCGTTGTTGGATCCGGTATCTATGGATCCGAAATGTTTGTTTATTTTGGGCCTCGTTTATAATTAAGACCCGGAGTTGTAAAAAAATAAAGAACCGGAATTTGTTTTGAGAGGAACCGAAATTGGGCCTCTGCACGTGATCCGGAATTGAATTAAATAGAACCGGAAATGTTTTAAAAGTAGGCCATGGATCCGGAGTTATTTATGAATCCAGAAGTCACATGCTTGGGCCGAGAGATCCGGACCTGGGTTAGTGGGTCCGGTATTAAACTAAGGTGATCCGGAGTTATAGTATGGACTTAATAGAGAAATGGATCCGGAATCCATTCATCCGGAAATTTAATTATGTGTGGGCTGGGCTTTAAAGTACAATGATCCGGTATTGAGTATTTTTTAAAACAAATCCGGTAGTGGGCTTGTTTATTGGATCCGGTGTTGTTGTTGGGCTTAGAGTCCAGTATTAAATTAAGAGAGTCCGGAATTAGTGTTTTGGGCCGGAATTAATTGAATCGATTTGGACCGGTAATCAGAGTCCAATAATTTTGATTTTTGGACTAGAGATGTAACTTATCAACTTAGATAATTTGAGTTAGGTTCGGAACCAAGCTCGAATAATAAAGCAAAGATTGATGATCTACGTTTCCTAAAATTATAGGTGTTCCTTTTAGCGACCGGAAGCGTAAGTGAGAAGCCTTGAAGTAAGGAAGCCAGGTGAGTTTTTCTAACTAAAATACGTGATTTTATACGTGTTTTCCAAACAAAGTGATTGAGTAGAAATGCCATGTTATTTTACATGATTTTTACTTGTTTGAAAGTTATATGAGATGTATGCATACATTGTGGTAGACGTAAATTGGCTAAGTCGGGGGGAGGTTCCGCCAGTGCTCACGCCGGGGGGAGGTTCCGTTTATGCCATGGGAGGGTGTACCCAGTAAGGCAGCGTGAGACTGACTTGTTGTCACTCTCGAGTGACTTCAGGGTGCCATTTACGGGAGCGGATTTATCCGTGAAAGGAATATGTAAAGATGCTTGAAAGTTTTATGTAAAGATGCTTGAAAGTTTTATGTAAAGATGTTTGAAAGTTATAAACTGTTTTTAAATGATTTGAGAACTGTCAGGAGGGAGCTCACTAAGCCTCATGGTCTAACCCTCACATTTTCCAAACTAAACCTTTTCAGGTAAGCAGATAGTAGGAGGCTCAGGTAAGTGAGCAAGAGCAGGATAAAGTACAGATGCATATAGAGACAGTGCCTTTGACACTTATAGAAACTAGTAAATTCTCAGTTGTGTATAGGTTGTTTCCGCCAACCTAAGTTTTGAGACAGATGTAATGAAAATTTTGGAACCCAACATTGTAATTCTTTAAATTTAAATGCTATGTATGCTTTAATTAGACTGGGTTGTTACATAGTACACAAAGATGAGCAAGTCTTTGTAAGATGTGGGTTAAGAGAAGTTATGGAAAATCTTAACTCACGCCTCATCACATCAACAAAACCCGTAGCACCTACCCTAGTAGAACCAAACACAAGAATTATTGGTGTACGGTTAGCAACCTCCATCATAAGTCTCCCGTCCTGTTTTTCGAAACTCTTCTTCAATTCCAACATCGATACCTTCAATTGCTCAAGTTGTTGAAATAAATTTTTATTTGGGGTATACCCAAAAAGTTGTTCTACTCCTAGAGTCTCTATTTGAACTTCCCTCCACCAACTATTTTGCCTCATTTTCCTTATCTTATCAAGTTCTTCAAAGTCTCTTTCTCAATTTCCAATCCATCAAGCATGTTCACGATCTGCCTGTTGAGTTCTTTGGTGTCGACATTGCAATGAGATTCCACAATTTGAGATATGCTTGAACTCGAAAGATGATTTTGTTCTAGAAAGCGATCTAAAATCATCTCTACACATGGATGGCCAATGATTGCAATCTCCACCCCACAAAGGGTCCAAATCTTGCTTGTCATTTTGAAAATACCATAATGACGCTTGGAGAAGGTAACCGCCAAGCTTTTTTCATTTGTTGTCTTTGTCATCTCAATCTTCGGTCTTTTTAGGCACCATCTGCTGTTAGAAACTAATGGTTATTTAAATACCCATTACCCGTTAGTTTCTATTACGCAAACCAGAAAAAAGAACCTAAGAGATATACATGGTGCATAAAAAGACCAAAGATCAAGATACAACAATAGTAGATGAAAGAATCTTGGCGGTCACTTTCTTCAAATGTCATTAATGTCTTTTCAAAAAGGCAAGCTAGCTTTACACTCTATTGTGGGGTGGAGAATCACAATCATTCCTTTTCCCCAATTGAAGAGGCATTCTCATTTGGTCGTTCAAGTGTTGAGATGCTTTTAGATCGTTTCCTAGAAAAGTCCTCCTCAGAATTCAAGCATATCTCAATGTGGGGAATATCATCGCAATGTCGACAACCAAGAATTCAACATGCAGGTCGTCAACATGCTTGATCGATTGGAAGCTGAGAGAAGATGGATTACCGACGGCTTGCGGTCGGTTATAGTCCCTTTTTGTTGTGCAACGCGTTCTAGTGGGTTCTTAAATATCATTAGAATCATAAGAACGAGAAGTTGCCTTATATGGATTATTTTTTATCACCAGAAAATCTTAGATTAGAAATAAGATAATAAAAACTTTGTTCAAATATAGGATAATAAACATGTTCGAGAGGCTAGGAATACAACCACGAGGCAAAGGCTGCACTCGGATGTTTTCACTCCATACTTGGTGCTTAACAAATACATCTACAAATGTACAAACATTATCAATCATTCAATGTGACATCTTAAAAGGTTAGAAACAAGAGTCAAAGAAAACAAGTATGACCCATGCCACAACAATAATATTTTCCATGACTACCAAACCATATATAGAAGATGTAACATACAACCGATCATCATCCTCTAATTGATGGAGAACTGTTAAGATTATTTTGAGACACCGCAAAAAAATAGGTGTTTGCTATTGGCATCTAACCAAACAAGAACAACATAAAGTAGAGGATGGGCTATGGCATCTGAATTCACAAAAATGAAATCCTCTATGTTTAAGGAATCTCTAACGGAATTCCAATCTCTAACTTGATTGGCAATCTTCTAAATCAGATTATATATTCATATTTTTATTATGAATATTAACACCCACGACAATCCATTTTAGCCCAATTTTCATAAGGGGTTATTTAATCCATTTTAGCCCAATTTTCACTATGGATTGTATGTGCACTTTTTTCGTCCAAAGGAAATTATGATATAAAGTGCAATGCAACCATTCATAAAAAAAACTTAGAAAGAGAAAGGGGTTCATTATATTTTTTTCTTTCTAAAATTCTATGAAACATAACATCTCAATCTTTATAATCTTGGTAACGTTAAATCTAATTTCAAGAAATAAATATTCCTCACACAAGCGGATCTAAGACAAATCATAAATTGATTAAACATGGTTAATTAGACAATCCTTACATAGGTGAATCATTAGAAAGTGAAGACAAAGAAAGGGGGCTCCCACATTGATTGGTAATACGATATAAATATATTAAGTTACGTTTTTGAAAGATAGGTGATCTATATCACATTGATAGAGAAATAGATTTATAAGTTGTTTCCCTTAACCTCTAGTATGTATATGTTGATAGCCTTGTCTATTGCTTCATGAGCCCAATTGCCTCAAGCCCCATGACTGAGCTTGTTTGTGCTCCTTTAACCCTCCAAATTCTTAAATTTCCTGGAACACCCCTTGAACTTTAGCGGGTGCATGTTATGTACCCGAAAAAATTTCCTCCTTGCGAAATAAGGTTGAGCGAGTGCACGGGACCCTGCATGGTCCATTGGCTGTAGGTCCGCCATGATTCAATGGGTGTAGGGTTCTTTCTCAAATAGGTAAAACTTAGTTTGTGTCCTTTTAGATAGAGGTAAATTTGATCTAACATGGGTTTGTTGTGTTTGTAGAGTACATCGGTACATTGATGCTGAAAATGGAACAATATATATGTGATGTACCAGGTGAACTTCTAATAACATGGAAGCATATTCAACGACGTAAATTTAATAATTTTAATAAGAATTGACTTTTTGTGAGGTGAAATAGTCCTAATTTAGTTCATTATACGATTCTATGCTTGGAAACATGTTTCTATTTTTTAGACAAGCATGAAGGTTTTCAGTGAGAAAGGGCATGATGAAGAAAATGAGGGAGCTGGAGCCCAAAATTATTCATTTGGATTTAATTGTTGCCCATGTACTACTCTCGATATAAGTTTGTTTATGTCAGTATCCCACGTTGGCTAGACTTGAACATATTCTCTTGATGTTTCTTGAGACTTCTTTTCTTTCCTCAAAGCACTTTTGGAGAGTAATCCGATGTGCTCCACATATCTCACATGACTTCACATCCAAGGTCTACCATCGTGATTTATCTTGGATCTATGATCTCTCATTCATGTTGGACCCTTCTGTTGGAAAAACTAGGTTACACGAATACTATATTTCGACCTACTACACCTTGAGTTACAAGAAATCAGTATTGGGATAATCCAGAATTTTCATACACGAAACAAGGCACAAATTTAGTGTATATATAGGTGAAGGATCGTGCGAGAAGTTGAGGTTAACGTGAGAAGTGGATCTGAACCATTGATCACTTTTAATCTCATGCCCTCCATGAATTGCATTTTAGAAGGGAATTGATCAGATGCAACGCGGTACAACTTATATCGGTGCATCTCATCCTAATGTGCATCCAATTCTCATCCACCTATTGATAACCACTTCTCATGGTTTTCACGTTAACCTCAACTTCTCACCGGAAACTAACCCTATATATATTCACCAGATCATGTATTATGTATTTATATGAGAGATCGACAGTTACATGCAATTAAACCGTTATAACTTATAACCATTAATGGATAGGATTGAGGGATAGTTACAACCGAATTAAAGTTTTAAAAATGCAGGTCAGACAGGACTTGGTCATTTCTGAACACACTCGTCCAGAGGTAGCACTGTTAGAATATGTGAGTAGGTTGATAGATTGAGAGAGACACACTTGAGATGGTGGCAGAATCAGCCGTTTTCATATATTGAGAGAGTAATACAAATGGAGTGTCTAACCTAATAATGAAACCCTAAGAGACTATTTATACAAGGTAAGTTACACATAACTACAGAAAGGACCCTGAACTACACATATTGACATTAATACTCTAACATCCCCCCTCAAACTCAAGTAGGGGAAGAATGAGCCAAATTGAGTTTAGAAACAAGAGCCCGAAAACGCCCTGGAAGATGAGCTTTGGTGAAGATATCGGCAGTCTGATCAATGGTTGAGATTGGAAAAAGTTTAACCGTCTTGCGAAGAACATGTTGACGCGTGAAATGGCAGTCAATCTCAATGTGCTTTGTACGCTCATGAAAGACATCATTGTGAGCAATCTGAATAGCACTAGTGTTGTCACACCACAATGGTGTTGGGGAAAATTGATGAGCACCCATATCAGATAGTAGCCAGCGTAGCCATACGAGTTCTTGAGTGGTGTCAGCTAAGGCTCGATATTCCGCTTCAGTGCTGGAGCGAGCTGTCAACGACTGTTTCTTGCTGCGCCAGGAGATAAGAGAGTCCCCAAGAAAGAAACAATAGCCGGTAGTGGAACGACGATCGGTTATGTCACTATCCCAGTCAGCATCTGAGAAGGCACGAAGCTGTAAGGATGAGGTGGATGAGAAATGAAGCCCATGGAACATTGTCCCTTTGAGGTACCGAAGTATACGAAGAACAGCGGCATAGTGGTCTGAACACGGGCCAGCCATGAATTGGCTAACTATATGAACTGCATAGGCAAGATCTGGTCTAGTGACAGTCAGGTAGACCAGAGATCCAACTAGTTGACGGTACCGTGTAGGGTCTTTCAGCGGGGTTCCGACATTCGGAGCAAGGTGCAGATTTTGCTCAATGGGTGTAGATGCAACTTTGTTGTCCGTGATCCCAGCTTTGGACAGCAGATCTGAAATGTACTTGGCTTGACAGAGATAGATGCCCGAAGAGTCTGATAGAACTTCAAGTCCAAGAAAGTAGTGTAGTTTGCCAAGATCTTTCATCTCAAAACATGAGCTGAGAGATTGTTTGAGATGATTGATACTTGTAGTGTCACTGCCAGTGATGATCATGTCATCAACATACAACAGGAGTAAGATAGTACCTGCAGCAGTAGTCCGAGTAAACAGGACAGAATCATAGTTACTTGGAGAAAATCCCAAGGAGATGACGGTGTTACTAAACTTTTCAAACCAAGCACGAGGAGCTTGTTTGAGGCCATAGAGGGCTTTTCGAAGTCGACATACATGTCCCTGACGGGAGGTCACACCTGGAGGGAGTCTCATGTAGACTTCCTCTTCGAGATCGCCATTCAGAAAGGCATTTTTGACATCCATCTGATAGAGTGGCCATTTCTTGGTGGCAGCTATGGCGAGAAGACTACGAACTGATGTGACACGAGCCACAGGAGCAAACGTTTCTTCGTAGTCAATGCCATATTCTTGATTGAAGCCTTTTGCCACAAGGCGTTCTTTGTATCGATCAATGGATCCATCAGACTTGGTTTTGATTTTGAAGACCCATTTGCAACCAATGGGTGACTTTCCTGGTGGGAGAGGAACAAACTCCCATGTATTGGCTTTGTCAAGTGCCTGAAGTTCCTCTGTCATAGCTTGCTTCCAAACAGGGTTAGAATCAGCTTCCTTGAAGGAAGTTGGTTCATGGGTGGACAGTAAAGTAGCATAACAATGATAATCACGAAGGTGAGAAGGAACTTGTCTTACCCGAGCGGAGCGACGTGCTTCATCTTGTGGTTGAGAGGAGCTAGGATCCATAGACTCAGCAGATGGCTCAGAAGTAGTACTTGGAATTGGTGCAGATGATTGATCGTGATCAAATAGCACAGATGGGGCAGGTGACGGTTCAGATGGAACAGATGAAGGTTCCGGTTGAGAAGAGGCGGAAGAAGGTGGAACAGATGGCACAGAATAAAGCTCAGATGGAGGTGAGTTAGAAGGAGGTGGGACAGATGGTGAGGTCAGTATGGAATCAAATTGTAGTGAGTCCAAAAAGATAGAGTTATCAGTGAAGAAGGAAGTGGAAGGATTGGGTATGTCTTGAGATTTGGACACTGTTGAGAAGGGAAGATGTTCCCAGAATGTGACATGACGGGATATACGTAGTCTTTTAGAGACTGGATCCCAACAACGATAACCTTTGTGTTCAATACCGTAGCCAATAAAGCAGCGTAATCGAGAACGAGGTTCAAGTTTGGTGTGTTCATGAGGTTGCAACTGAACAAAGCAGGCACAACCCCATACTTTTAGGAGTTCATATGCAGGGGAGACCCCATAGAGCATTTCATAGGGAGACTTTTGATTGAGGATGGGAGTCGGGTGACGGTTGATGGTGTAGACAGCCGTGAAGGCAGCTTCGCCCCAAAAACGTTCTGGATACTTGGCTGAGATTAATAGAGTACGAACAGTATCGAGGATGTGGCGATGTTTACGTTCTGCACGTCCATTTTGCGGAGAGGTGCCTGGACAGGAGTACTGAGAAAGAGTACCCTGAGATCTAAGAAAAGAGAGGAGAGAAGATTCTTTGTATTCCATAGCATTATCTGCTCGAAGAATTTTTATAGGTTTGGAAAACTGGGTTTGGATCATACGAGCGTAGGTGATGTAGATTTGAGGTAGTTCGGAGCGCTGTTTCATGAGATATATCCATGTAAAGCGTGTGTGATCATCGATAAAGATAACGAAGTATCTATAACCCCCCATGGATGGATGTGGGGCTGGCCCCCAAACATCAGAGTGAATGAGGTCAAAAGGGGAAGCAGAATTAAGTTCATTTAGTTGAAAAGGTAAGGCATGGTGTTTGCCAAGTTGACAGGATAAGCAATAAATGTTTTCAGAAGAGGTGTTGCCTAACAGTCCTGAAGTAGCTAACAGTTTTATCCTAGCTATAGATAAATGTCCAAGTCGTTTATGCCACAATTCAAAGGAAGGGGTACTGGAAACAGAGGCAACATGATTTGAGGATTGTAAGGGGAGACGGAGGTAGGCCACTTCAACCATCCGACCAACTTTACGGCCTACTCCAAGGATCAGCTTGGTCTTTGGATCCTGCACAACACAACCAGTAGGATGAAACAAAACAATTAGGCCGGATTCCATAAGTTGAGTGATAGAAATCAGACTCAGAGATAAGTTTGGAATATGTAGCACATCAGGTAATTGAAGGTTGGTGGTAGATACAGTTCCACTGAAAGACACGGGTAACCGAGTGTCATCCGCAGTGCGGACTGATGAGTACATGCTGGAGGTTTGCTTAGAGATAAACCCGTCAGCCTTAGGTGTCATGTGGTTACAGCAACCAGAGTCGAATAGCCAAGGATTGCCTGGTGCTGAGATATTGCACTGAGAATTCATTCCCATAGAATCTGTCAGGAGGCGCTCTATTAGGTCTTGGTTTTGTCGCAGGAGTGCCAGAGGATCAGGTGATGAGTTGGTGTTATGCATAGGTGATGAGTCGGTGTTATGCATACCCATAGAACCTGTCATGAGTCGCTTTATTTGGTCTTGGTTTTGGCGTAGAAGTTCCACAAGCTCTTGCGGTGTCTGAGTTGCTGGAGTACAGGAGTCTGGAGAGATTGATCCAACATATGACTGAGATTGGCGTAGAGGAGTCTTGCGAGATTGATCCACAGTGCGTTGTTGCTTTTGATGACTGGAGTGTTGTTGATTACCTGAGTTCCTTGGATGGTTTAGACAGTCATACCCATAGTGTTGTGGCTGTGTGATCCCGCACCAGCGACATTGTCGATTTGGGCAGTTGGGAAGAAGATGAGAAGTAGAGTGACAATATGAGCAGTCACTGTATTGAGACTCGGTACTGAGAGCCATTTAAGTGGTACAGGCAGGTTGCGATATGAGAAGACTGCGATAAGAGGGTATGTCGTAACTAACTGGAGTGTGAACAATACTTGTCGCAAGTAACTGGGGTTGTGAACAGTACCAAGTCGCAATGGTTAGTTGAGATATGGGGTTGTGAATAGTACCAAGTCGCAATGGTCAGTTGAGATATGGGGTTGTGAATAGTACCAACTCGCAGTGGTCAGTTGCGATTTGGAGGTGAAGTCGCAATGGTCAGTTGCGATTTGGAGGTGAAGTCGCAGTGGTCAGTTGCGATATGGAGGTGAAGTCGCAGTGGTCAGTTGAGATATGTGGTTGTGAATAGTACCAAGTCGCAATGGTCATGAACAGTGTCAAGTCGCAATGGTCAGTTGCGACTTGGATGAGTGTGTGCGTTGCGACTTGGATGAACGTATGGTGTTCTTGAGTCGGGTTTTGCAAAACAAATCGGTTTTGGCTGAAAATTGGTACGTAGGTTCGTGATGATATTCTGAGCAACTTTAAAAATTGGAATTTTGTCAAAAAACCAACAGAGAATGGATTTTCTGAGCAAAATCGACAGCAGCAAAATAAGAGAAATAAACTTGAGAATGCAGATCTGAAAGATGGTTGAGGATGCTTACCTAGAGCTCTGATACCATGTTAGAATATGTGAGTAGGTTGATAGATTGAGAGACACACACTTGAGATGGTGGCAGAATCAGCCGTTTTCATATATTGAGAGAGTAATACAAATGGAGTGTCTAACCTAATAATGAAACCCTAAGAGACTATTTATACAAGGTAAGTTAACCATAATTACAGAAAGGACCCTGAACTACACATATTGACATTAATACTCTAACAAGCACATCTAGAAATAACACTTAGGGTGTGTTTGTTTACCTCTTAATGGCGATTAAGAGGTAAATGTATGATTCGCTCGGATGCAAAGTTTGTTTGGCAAAAAAAAATTAAAGCATCTGAATGATTAAATATCTCTTATTCGCTCCTGACCTAAAGCACCTCCCATACGATTCAGAGGCCCAATATTCCACCCCTTGCCCTCGCCTCTATCCTTCCTCTCGCCTCTATTCCTTTCTGCCCTGTTCATTCCTTGTTGCACCACTTGATTTGATTTCACGCTGCGCCAGAATTAATATGAAGTATTCAGAACCATTTGCCCTTTATTCCCAAATTTTATTCTCCACGATTCAAATCTGCAGGGTATCGAGACACAAAAAAATCTCTAGGTTAAGGAAATCCAAATCTGTAGATTCGATTTTCAGCAGTTGTGAAATTGATCGAAGGATGGTAGGTCGGTCCAACAGCATGATCACTGCTGCCGTTGCCATTATCGTCACAGCCACCGTCGTCTAGTGGTTTGGTTTCTCCTTGCTTTATGATCATGAGAAAAATCATTCAAAATATACTTGTCCATGAAATTATCTCAAACAAAAACCCATAAGTCATAAGAGCAGCATCAACTTTTGTCCTTGTTGAAATCGACTACATATGGTTGAGCATTCAAGAAATTCAAACGAGATGCTTGCCCAAAGCTTTATTTTTTGGTGTATACATATATATTGTATCCTCCTGTAAAGAAGTACAGGTGTAGAACCAACCAACCAGCCACATGGATAATGGTGGTGCTTCCAAAGTTTATTAATCATTGATGGTAGAACGCTTTTGATAACTCAAGCTTTTGATATTTTTTAGATAACACTAGTGTTATGTGTCGCGCGTTGCACCACGACGATAAATTCTTTAGAAATATTAAAGTTAAATGGGTCGATTATCTCATATTATATATTAAACTAATAAGAATATATATTGCACTTGATATGAAATTACCTCGGTATCCTTAGTTGTTCTTTTAATATATCATTAAATGATAATTTACGTATATACCAATCTTTTTTTATATCAAACTTTGTAATGCCTTAGATTGATGAAAGAAATGTGAGACTATTGATTATAATGATCAAAATATTTATGTCATAAATGTATCAATTTAATCCCCTACATATATTTTTATAAAATATTTATACTCACCAAACAGACACGGTATTATTACCTAATTTTGTATATATAATTGTGGATATTTTTATAATTCTATTACGTTTGTTGTAGAATACTCGTTTGCAACTTTTCCAACATACATTGCGTAACTGCAGTCACCAAAGAATTTTTTCATAATTTGTTTTCTTCCTAAAGAATCATGAAAAAAGGTTTTAATCCTTTTATGTATGATCAAGATATATTATATGCTAAAGAAAATGACTGAAACTCATGTAATTGATCATTTAGTACATTTATTGGTTTTTAAATAATAATAATGAGTGTTATGCAAATAATAATAACCCATAATGATCATTTAATAATATTAGAAAATATATAGTGAGTTTTTAATATACATACAAAATTGTTATGAAATTGTTATGGTGCCCTATTTTTCCAACAACTAAGCTTCTCAACTTCCCCATTCAATAAAAAACAACTTCACTCCATCCAAAGAATAGACAAAACCAAAGTCGTGCAATTGAGTCATTATATCTGCAAGTATAAACATGATATACAAAAGTAACTAAGAACTACAACATCAAATATAATTTATTCTCTTGCAAAGGTCTTTGCTTCGACTTTGTAATTTGGATCCATTTAGATTCTTCACATGCACCTGAGAGATATAACTATACATCAATGTATAAGGGCAATATAATAATAGATAACGATATCTACAATCCATTAGTAGGATAACTCCATGGTATTAATAAACATGCTCACTTTATCATAATTCTACAACTTCAAAATTAAAGCATAACTCCATAATAAAAAGCAATTCCATGTTTTAAAAACTCAAATAATTAATTCAACTTTAGATAAAAAAAAGTAGACATAAACTTGCACAAAGAGTAAAATCTATTGAAGAAATGTTTCATTTATACTTTAAATGAAACGAATAGATTATAACATTGTGATTTGTACTTGCATACTCCTTTATATACATATCAACAACTTTAATCAATCACATTGAAAGAGTACATAACAAAAAGATTACATGAACTTGTTTTCCATTGAAAAAAGCACAATTTCCTTGAAGAAGATAATGGTTACATACATGCTTGAGATGTTGATTGAAAGTATTCTTCTTCCTGATTATGAATTCTTTGAATCACATGCTTCACAATTCACTTCTTCCACTTCTATTTCTCAAGTACCTCTTGCCCTCCTCTTTATATATACCAGCTGAATTTCAAGAGTTTCAATCTTGAAAAGTAAGAATTAAAAAGGATTTAAAGGAAAGAGAAAATGAATAGTCATAGGTTAAACCCATGAATTAGCAATAAAAAAAAAGATCAATGTAATAACGAAAAGTTTGAGAAAATTCATAGCCTCAATTCCTACTATATTGTACACCATTGGATGTGGTTTGCTTCTTAGTAATAATAGATATTTTTTAGGATGAACTCCTAGACATCATAATTTATCACAAGTTGATGATGTCAATAGAATTTTTTGAAGTAGAACGCAATTATCATTCATGTATAAATGGTTAATGTCAACAGAGCTTAAGTTTGATTTTTTTTATCAGATCACATAATCACAAAATATTTAAATTCCATTTGAATTAATGTGGTTTAAACATAAACATAATTGTGTTATGATAACAACAAATCTAACAATATGCAAAAAATATATGTAATAACACATCACATTTTTTATACATACCTGATTAAAATCTTCCATGTCCTCTTTAACTTTCATCTTCTTCACCCCTCGCCAAAATAATTTCTAGGATTTCATTTTATTTTTTATTGAAATCATAGACATCATAAATTATCACAATATTGACAAATGTCATTAGAATTTTTTTCTTGAAGTAGTCAAGATATAACACAATTATCAATGACGTATAAAAGATTAATGTCGATGGAGCTTAAACTTAAAAAAAAATTATCAGATCATGTAATCACAAAATATCAAAATTTTATTTGAATCTATATGATTCAAATGTAAACACAATTGTCTTATGATAACAACAAATCCAACAATATGCGAGAGAAAAAATATATATAATAACAAATCACATCTTTTGGAGAATAGAATTTATACATACCTATTTAAAATCTTCAATCTCTTCTTCAACTTTCATTTTCTTCATCTCCCACCAAAGGAATTTCTAGGTTTTTTTTTTGCAACTTGTGAAAAACAAATTTCATTTAAAAAATTAAGACAAAGTAAATGAAGAAGAAAATCAAGAGTTGGGGGTTAAATTTGAGCATGCAAAATTACAAAGAAATCCATGTTAATATGAATTACACATTTTCCATATAGGGGCATAATAGTCTTTTACATATTAAACATTTAAAAAAGTCAAAAAATTGAGAAAAAAGATAGAAGAGATTCTAAGCCTTAGAGGGTGCCACCTCATTCTTCTTTGGTTTTGCTTTTATATATATATATATATATATATATATATATATATAGATTTTAGGGTGGAACCAAAGTTGGGGATATGTGTTGTTGGAATTGTATGAAATCATCATCGAGGGTAAAATGGTAATGTTATCTTATTCAGACTATAGATTTAGAGCAGTTTCCAAACGGTATATTTTTACTTGACACTAAATCATACAGAGTCTCTTAACTATTCTGACCACTAAATCATCCAGCCCTAAATCATCCAGTATCCGCCAAACAGCCCCTTAGCACATCAAGAGCACTGGATACACTAATCTAAAGTTATGGCTTAGCCAACTTTCCTAAGTCTGGAAAACACAAGTTGACATTGTTATTTATAAGTTTAGAGTTACAACTTAGTAAAATTTCTAATCCAGAGTTATGCCTTTGATTAAAATATTAGTTATTTTTTAAGATAAAATTTAGTTTAAAAATTAAGTGGGAAAAAGTTTTTAATTAAAAAAATAAAAAAGTCAAATAAGGTAGAAGTGTGATTCAAGTTTGAAGTTAATTTCATTATTTTCCCTAATGACCTTTTTAATTAACCAATTTATATTTTAACCATTGATTAGTTTCTTAATTTTGATCAACGGTTACGATTTGTCTCTTGGTTTATAATGAAAGTTGGTTTCTATATAAACCTGACTAGGCATGGTAAATTGTACCCGCCCCGTTGAGGAACCCGGTTCACCCGCCCCAACCGGTGCCGGAGTCGGGGATTTCCGATTGCTTATAAACCGGGGTCCGGGCCGGGTAATGCATTCCCCAACCCGCCCCGTCCCCGTATATATTTAATATATTATTTTCTAATATTATTTTATAATTTTCTTAATCTTAATTATTTTTAGTATTATATTTTATACATGTTTTCTTAGATTATCTACCATACGTGCTATTTAAAAAAAACTATTTCGTTCTCTTAACGAATCAAGTTTTACGAAATTATTTTTCAAAAAAAACTTGATTTTATTCATAAAAATTAATGGACCGGAGATTGATCGGGTATGGGCCTGGGATTGGCCCAAGAAAAAACAGGGACGCGATTTGATTCCCCGTACCTGTCGGGGACCAGGGCCGGGGGTGGGATGTATGAACCGAGGCCGGGGATTGCATTCCCCGCTCCGGCGCTCCGTAGCCATCCCTAAACATGACCATATATATATACAACTCTCTCTCCAATAAAATTTATTTACATGTAAACTAAAAGAAAAAGTCTAAAAAACCCAACAAACTATCTGATTTTGAATGGTTAAGTCCTTAAACTATTTTTTAATAATAAAACACTTAAACTTTCTAAAACAAGTTAAATACATCTTTGTAACCTGCAAAAACAAGTTAATGTGATACAAATTTGGAAAAAGTCCAAAAAATCAACAAATTATCTGACTTTGAATGATTAAGTCCCTGAATTTTTTTAACAAATAAATCGTTACATTTTTTTCTAAGAAAATGTAACAAATAAATCTTTAAACATTTTTGTTAGTGCTTAAATGTTTATTGTACCAAGTAGAGGGACCATTTTTGTAATAGGGGTATTCTATACCCTAGGTATATAATGTTTGCTACTTTCCCTTTAGGGAATTAGGTCATCCATCACACACACTAGCCACACACACTCAAGAGAGAGTTCTTCATTGTAATTGTGAGCTATTGATTCTTTAATGATATAGAGATGGCTTCATTAATGTTTATACATTGATTACTTGTTCTGGGATCACAATTGGTATCAGATCGTGTAAATCTTTGATTTGATTATGTTTGAGTGAAATATTTTCATATTTGAGTGTTCTTCATTTTGTTCAATTTTTGATTGATTTTAGCCATTAGAGTTCTTCTAATGGATTGGAATTGATCAAGGATTGTTTCTAGGATAGTTCTGTGTGTTTTATTCCGCAAAAACACAAGGATCGAAACTCAGATTGGATTGTTTTCTTCATTTTCGTATTTCAACTTTCTGCACATTGTTTTGGATCGAAAACCGATTTTCTGTTGGTTTTTGGTTAAAACTTGAAGTTCTAAAGTTGCTCAGGATAGCCTCGCGAACCTACCCACCAAATTTCAGCCTTATCCGATCTGTTTTGAAGATTCGACCTTGAATCTTCATACATATCGCAATCCACTAACCTTCATCATTGTCACAATCGTCTATTGCGACTTGGCTTCCAAATCGCAATCGTCTATTGCGACTTGCCCCAAATCGCAATCCATTACACTTTGAACAGTACCAAATCGCAACCTTCAGTTGCGACTCGGGTGAATTTTTTACTTATTGCGATTTCAGTTATTGCGACTTCGGTTATTGCGATTTCAGTTATTGCGACTTCGGTTATTGCGATTTCAGTTGTTGCGACTTCGGTTATTGCGACTTCGATTATTGCGATTTCAGTTATTGCGACTTCGATTGTTGCGACTTCAGTGTTGCGACTTCAGTGCGATTGCGACTTGGTTTGGGTTGCGACTTTAAGTGTGTTGAGACATAAACTTGAAACTTTAAAAGTAACTCCTAATCAGATTAATCATATTTTTAACGATCAACAACAAGTAATCCAAAATGACTGCCAGAGATATGTTGACTATTGGTTCAAAAGATAAACCACCTGTTCTTTTCCCGAAAGACTTTAAAATTTGGAAAGATAGATTTCTTGACTACGTTGAACGACAAGAAAATGGAGCTCTTATCCATGAATCCTTGATGAACGGGGTTCTAGGATAGGTACGTGAAGAAGACCCAGAAGGTAACAATGTAGTTATTCAGCCAAAGGACTACACGGGTGACAATTTGTTGAGATACAAAGCCGATAAAGCGGCTAGGTCATTGGTTATGCAAGCCTTAACCAACGACATATATCGAAAGGTTGACAAATTGAGTGAAACAGGTAAAGGTATGTTTGATGAACTTATCAAATTATACAAAGGGTCAGAAGTGGAAAACCAGCTGAGAGTCTCAAATGTCTTCAATACGTATGAGAATTTCAAGCAAAAGGATGGTGAGAGTTTAGATAAAGCATATGATCGTTTCACAACTATCCTAAATGATCTCAACAGTTACAAGGTATCAAAATTCATCATGGAGACTAATGTGAAGTTCTTGAACGTGCTTCAGCCCGAGTGGAAGAAGTATGCTCATCGAATGAAACAGAATTCTCGACTGTATTCTCTTCCGTTACAACAAATGTTTGAAACCTTAAAGCAAGATGAAGATGATGCTGAGCTGAAGAGGAAGAAGTTGATGAAAAATGAGAAGAATGGTAAGAAGGAAAAAAAGATGGTGGGGTCTGAGAAGAAGGCAGAAGAAGATGAGCTTGAAAGTGAACCGTTAGCATTGTTGTCAAGAAAAGCTAAGGGCAAGAGTGTTCAGAGAGAAGAATATGAATTAGACCAAGCTGACTTGGATGAAGCAGAAAGCTTAAGGCAGGCTATGATACTTCTTTCCAAGGCCTTTCAACACAGATTTGTAAAAACTCCTAGATCAAATAACCAACGTTACTCATCTGGTTCTAAAAACTTTGAACACAAGAATCGGATTGAGTCAAAAAAGTTTGATGATCATAAGGATGAAGAGCAAAAGTGCTACAACTGTGGGAAGACCGGTCATTTCTCCAAAGAATGCTGGAAACCGAAAGTAAAGAATTCTGACTACTACAAGCAGAAGGCATTGTTAGCTGAACAGAAATAGTCAGGAATTGAGCTTCCAGTGGAAGAAGAGTTTTGGTTGGACCAGACAGATGATGAAGAAGAGGAAGATACGGATGCTTTTGCTAGGATGTGCTTAATGAGCAGAAATGATGAGGATTCAGAGGCTGATGCGGCGCCTGAGACAGATGAGGTAGATCTCTGCACTATTAATCATTTTGGTAATCAGTTTAAAGTTTTTCAATTAAAACTCGATGAACAAAGCGAAAAACTCATTAAGGCACATAAAACAATTGAACTTCAAAGACAAACAATCATTGACCATAAAAAGTTAAATGATGATTTGAAAATTGAACTAGTTGAGATCGAAAAATCACGAACTTCTTTCCGAAGAAGAATGGCTGAAATGGGAGAAAAGGTAAAAATTGCTGAAAATAGGAAGAATGAGCTTGAACAAATGTTGCGATCTTATAAAGATATAAACAACGAATTGACCGAAAAAGCAAGTGATCTAGAAGCGAAGCTGTACAAACTTGGTCAATCTGAGCAAACAATTTTTCTAAACACTCCAAAGAAATTCAGATATTACAATTCGAAATGGGGTTTGGGATATGACAATCCTCATTATTTGGAGAATGCTTTGAAAAAGGCACCTTGTATATACAAGTTTCAATGGCTTAAGTATCTAAAAGATCCTAAATTCAAGATCAAATGGCTTAATGAGGAAGAACAAGGAGTTGAGGAAGAAACTAAAAGAAAGACAACTGTAACCATGCAACTTCCTTATTTTTATGATCAGGTAAATAGGAAGGCAATGCAAGATAAGAAAACCTTGCCTAATGACTATTTTGAAAGCTATATTGTTCAGCCACCAAAGGGAACTGTATCAAAACCCGTTTCTGAAGGAAAAATATATTATCCTCCCTTGGTGCTTGAACAGAAGCTTGTCGATCTTGAATTGAATATTAAAAGCAAAATTGAAGAAGTCAGAAATGACGATCAACTCGCTTTTGATATTGAAAAGGAAGTGATGCTAACTGTTTTGATAAATACCATGAATGACAAGTCTGAAAAGGTTGTTTCTGTTTCGTCTTCAAAAAGCATAGAAGAAAATAAATCTCTTGAACTTAGATGTTTGAATCTCTCACAAAAAGTCTCTGATTTTCAGAAAAAGTTATTTCTTGAAAAAGAAAATATTGAGATAGAAAGAGAGAGATTTAAATTCGAAAGAACATCTTTTGAAACTGAAAATGTTTTTCTTTCAAAGAAAATATCTGATTTAGAAAACATTTTGATCAAAGAGAGAAATGATCTTGAGTCCAATAAAGAATACTTTCAAAATGAAATCTCAAGACTGATGGGAAAATTGACAAGTTTATCCACTGAAGCTATGACAGAGTTTGCTAGCAAAGTTTCCTCTGATTCAGATGCTTCCTCATGCAAAGCCTTCATAGGCAATACTATTAATAGAAGCATGATGGCGGATGACTTGGATGATTTTGGTCCCATTGAGATAGAGGAACAACCTGTTAATGAAAATTCTTGTGACTTCTCTCATAACTCCTCTTCCAATGATATTAAAGTTGATCATGTTATTGACACTCCTTGTGAAAGGAAGGATAAGCAAGTTCAACAAAAGGATGTTAATTTTGACTTTAGTGCTAAACTTCCAGATCATTCTGATTTTCTGGTCAAGGAAGAGGAACCCAAGGAGAATTTCTTCGAGGGGGAATCTTCTAAAACCGTTGAGAAAAAGAAAAAGAAAAAGAAAAAGAAAAAGAAGAAAAATAAGCGCAAATCTAAAACTTCTAAAGTTCAAAATTCCTACGCTTACAATTCTTATCTTGATTCCATTTCAGATCGTAATTTAAGAAACAACTCGTGGGTAGAGTGGAGAATAAAGGAGTTCACACATGATGTGGCCCAGAGAAAATCATCTACTGTCGCTTTTAATTCCAAGAAAAACACTTTTGTTTCTGATGTTAGTAATCGTGTTGCCTCAAACAAACAAAAACTTGTTATTCCTTACAAGATTTCTTCAATGCAATAACTGATTAATTTAGCACATGATCAAATTTGTTGCTCTTCTTGTGGTGTAGATGATTTTATCTGCAAGTCTGATTATTCTTCGTGGTTTGGTTATAACTTCTATGGTTCAAATCGTTTTTATTCAAATAGATATTATAACCACTATAATTCAAAGAAAAAGGTTAATTCTCCTAACCCGAAAGGACCCAATTGGCAATGGGTACCTAAAACTGTTTAAATCCCATTTTGCAGCTCCGTCATGTGTGGTATTTGGATTCTGGTTGCTCAAAACACATGACAGGAAGGAAGGAGCTGTTGAGCAATTTTGTGAAACACGATGGAGGGAAAGTTAAGTTTGGAAATGACCATTACGCTCCAATCATGGGTTATGGAGATATTGTGGCCGACAACGTCAGGATAACTAAAGTGAATTATGTTGAAGGCTTAGGGCATAACTTATTTAGTATAGGCCAGCTTTGTGATAAAGACCTAGAAGTCCATTTCAAGAAGACTCGGTGTGCAATTCTAACCGATGGAGGAAATGAACTTCTAGTTGGTTCGCGAAAGTCAAATCTTTACACTATTGATCTATCAAAGGTTAAGCCGAAGAATGACGTGTGTCTGTTGACTAAGGCATCTATGGAAAAGAGTTGGTTATGGCATAGACGACTATCTCATCTCAACTTTCGTTACATTCAAAAGCTAACGTTAGGTGATTTAGTTATAGGTCTACCAGTTTTGCAGTTTGAGAAAGACAACTTCTGTATTGCTTGTGAGAAGAGGAAGATAAAGCGAGCTCCTCATCCACCGAAACCCGAACCCAACACACACAAACCTTTAGAAATCCTTCATATGGATCTCTGTGGTCCGATGAAGACTCAGAGTGTCAGTGCCAAACGATACGTGTTAGTAATTATCGATGATTATTCGAGATATACTTGGGTCAAGTTTCTTCGTTCAAAAGACGAAACACTTGACTTGATCATCTCGTTAATCAAGCAACTTCAAGTGAACCGTCAACAATCAGTTCAGACTGTTAGGTCAGACAACGGGACAGAATTCACGAACAAGACTCTTGATGATTTCTTTAAATCATTAGGAATATCTCATCAGTTTTCTGCGGCTAGAACTCCTCAGCAGAACAGAGTCATTGAAAGACGAAACCGCACACTTGTTGAAGCTGCCAGAACGATGCTGTCTTATGCTGATCTACCTCTGTTCTTGTGGGTTGAAGTTGTTGCTACGGCATGCTATACACAAAACCGTTCTATAATCCATCGTCTATTTGGTAAAACTCCATATGAACTGATTAATAATAGAAAACCTGTAATACACTACTTTCGTGTGTTTGGATGCAGGTGTGTTGTGCTGAACGACAAGGACAACTTGAACAAATTCAGTCCAAAGGGTATTGAGGGCGTTTTCATCGGATACTCGCTCACGTCAAAAGCATACAGAGTCTATTTCAAATCTTCTAGAACTGTGAAGGAAAGCGTAAATGTCAGATTTGATGAAACTGAAGATATGGTTTCTGTGCAAAACAGTACAGAACCCGTAATATCAGGTGTACTAGCATCTGGACAAAGTCGTCCTATGGTGACTAGATCTTCAAACAAGGATCAATCATCCACTTCTAACTCTAAACCTAATGATCTTGATTTATTGTTTGAATATTTTTATGATTTTTTCGGAAGTGATAAACCTACTTCATATATATCTAACAGGAGCAATGTTGTCACACCACCAGCTAATGCTACATTGTCAGGGCCTACACCGGAACTGACTACTCCTTCATCTGGTGCAACAACTCCTGCTACAACTTCAAGTAACACGCATATGGAATCTCCACAAGCAACACAACATGTATCCACGAATGGTGCTTCTTCGTCAGGTACAACTTCTAACGCCAATGGTGAGGATTCTGCAACTCAACGTGAGTTATCTTCTGAAGCAGAACTGGAGGCAGTTCCTGTTGACACTTCTGTCAATGAACCCGCCCCACAACCGGAACCTACCTTGACAATAGAGTTGAATTTTGATAAGGATCCTACCTTAGTGGATCCCAACTATGGTGCTATAATTGTTCATTCTCATGCTTCAAGATGGACTAAGAGTCACCCCATTGAACAAGTCATTGGTGACGTCTCCGAACCTGTAAAGACTAGATCTGCAACGGCTAACGAAGTCCTTTACGCGCTTTTTCTAAGTCAAGTTGAACCTACAACAGTTCGACAAGCCTTGGAAGATCCGGATTGGATCATTGCCATGCAAGATGAGCTGAATTCTTTTGAATCATTGAACGTGTGGCGATTAGTTCCTCGACCCAAAGGTAAAACGGTAATTGGTACCAAGTGGGTCCTGAAGAATAAGAAAGATAAAGATGGGATTGTTGTGAGAAATAAAGCACGCCTTGTAGCCAAAGGGTATAGGCAACAAGAGGGAATTGACTATGATGAGACATATGCACCGATGGCTCGTTTAGCGGCAATTCGGATGTTTCTTGCATTTGCCGCTTTCAGAAACTTTACTGTCTATCAAATGGATGTGAAGACTGCTTTCCTGAACGGTATATTGAAAGAAGAAGTATATGTTTCTCAACCAGAGGGTTTTGTGGACAAAGATAAACCAGATCACGTCTACATACTTGACAAAGCTCTCTACGGTCTAAAGCAAGCCCCTCGCGCCTAGTATGAAATCTTATCTACCTACCTACTTGGTGCTGGCTTTCGAAAAGGTAAAATCGACACAACTCTCTTCACTCTGCATGAAAATGGTGAGATCCTTCTAGTACAAATTTACGTTGATGATATTATATTTGGTTCAACTGACCCTGGATTGTGTACATGGTTCTCGGGTATAATGATGACCAGATTCCAGATGAGTATGATGGGAGAGATTAATTTCTTTCTTGGATTACAAGTCAAGCAATTCTCAACAGGTATCTTCATCAACTAGTCGAAGTATGTGTTTGACATCTTGAAGAAATTTAAGATGGAAAACTGTACCTCTATTGGTACACCTATGGCTCCTGGATCTAAAATAGGTCCGGATCCACTTGGTGAAGATGTAGATGTTAAGAATTACCGAGGTATGATAGGCTCATTAATGTACCTGACGGCAAGTCGTCCAGATATAATGTTTGCAACTTGTCTCTGTGCAAGATTTCAGGCACAACCAAAGGTATCACATCGGAGTGCTGTTAAAAGAATCTTTCGATATTTGAAGGGGACACCGTACCTTGGTCTGTGGTATCCAAAGGGAACAGGATTCGAACTCACTGCATATTCTGATGCGGATCATGGAGGTAGTATGCTAGACCGGAAGAGCACATCGGGACATGTACAGTTTTTGGGTGATAAGCTAGTTAGTTGGTCATCGAGGAAACAGAACTGTGTTTCCACATCAACTGCGGAGGCAGAATATGTTGATGCGGCCAGTTGTTGTTCACAAGTTCTGTGGATGAAGACTCAACTGATGGATTATGGCTTCAAGTATGAGAAGATCCCCATTTACTGTGATAGCAAGAGTGTAATTGCAATATCTGCTAATCCGGTCCAACATACAAATACCAAACACATAGACAACAGTCTCAGGGGGAGTACAAACTAAGTAGTATGCACAAGAATAGGGGGAGTGTGCATTTCTGACTAAGCTTGTAAGTGTTAATTTCCTGTGCTCCTTACTTGAAGATCACAAGGTATGTTCTCTAATCTGTTTTTTAACCACAAACCCTTAGATGATGAAAATCATTTTTCTAAAACTTACTTGCATTTTTTAAGGGGGAGTGAAAATGTTTTAATACCTTGCGTGCTTAATCAATTGGAAGTTGGACATCTTCCAATGTGATAAATTTTTCAAAAAATTTTAAACTAAAAAATGTCAAAGTGTTATTAAAATCGCAACCCACACTTGCGATTTCACATGTGAACAGTGAGAGATCACAACCTTCTATTGCGATATCTCAATGGGCTTAAGTTTTTCCAAATCGCAACAGTACACTGCGATTTTAGGGCATGAATAGTGCCATGTCGCAACCGTTCACTGTGACATGACCATGTGAACAGTGCCAAATCGCAACTGTGTATTGCGACATGATCATTTGTCATTTCGTAGCTAGTTCACTGCGACTTGATGACACGTGGCAGGTCAAACCTTGGACCAATCATTTTGTGCCACGTGTCCCTCAGTTTGAAAATCGTATAAAATAGGGTTTTGACTTTTTAATCAAATCTCAACTCAAAACCCTTAAACCCCTTTCAAAACTCTCAACTGCCTTTTCGATTCGTGGCTGATTTTGTATTTTTGTTCCGTTCATTCATCTCAGATCATCAATCAGATATCGTATCTCGAATCTCGTGCACTTCCATCCATTAAATCGTATGTTACTTTCGATTTTTAGGGTTTAAGTTCGACTTTGTGGCTCTGCTTTAATCATTGCGTATGTGTGTTTATTAGGTAGTTTAAATGATTAGGGTTTATTCTCGGAGGTAGGGCGAGCCTAGTAGTGTAAATCTTAACACTTTTAGAGCGAAAAATAAGGATTTTGGGCCCGAACACTTAGGAATAGTTCGGTGTTCATACAAGTCGCAACCCACTAGCATTCAAACCTTCAAACCTTCAAACAAGTCGTAGTGGTCTTGCATTCAACCATGTCGCAATGGTCTGTTGCGACATGGACCAAATCGCAACCTTGTGTTGCGACTTCACTTTGTCTATGCTTTGCATTGCGACATCGCAATGGCCTGCGACATCCTCTTTCTTGTTGATTGCGAATTGCCCAACACTTAGCATTTTTTTTGAAAAAAAATAAAAAATAAAAAAATAAGGGGGTTTTTCAAGGCAAAACTGTTTTTGGCTGGTTTCTTAACTGTGTACTATTCCAGATGGCTGATCATGATGGAAATGACTCGGATGACAACACCATCATCCGTTCACATCGTTCATCACATCCGTCGGTCAATGCACATGATCTGGACGAAGAAATCTTTCCGAGTACTAATACGGTGCAATTTCTGCACAACAACCATCATCTAGACTTCGCGGTTCCTTTTGACTACGGAGTCGTTCTCGAGATTCTTCGCGGTCACCCTTTACTGACTGCTTTGACCAGAGTCGAGCTTGTTCCTGCAATATACCTTAAACAATTATGGAGTACACTGACATTTCATCCAACCGCCAGAGTACAACACTTTACTGCCAAACTCGACCACTTCGATGTCCGATTCACTCTAAGGGGACTCAGTCGATCACTAAACCTCCCGAGTGAGAATCTTCAGGATCCGGTTCCTGAATCTCAGCTTTACGATGACATCTGAAGTCTGGGTTATCAGCCTCCACCGAATGCCCCACTTACTGGCTCATCCACTTTCAGACGGAACTACCTACCGAGAATATACTACTCTATATGCTCAATCTTCAACCGTTGCATGACCTCAAAGCATACTGGACTAGACAAGACAAACCTATCCACACTGCGCATGTTTCATGCATTCGTCTTTAACCACAACATCAACTATGCCGTCTTGATATGGAACGAGATCGTTGAGCTAGTCGCGGATCAGTTAAAACCAAAGATGAGACGAAACTTCGTACCATTTCAGCGATTCTTCCAGATCTTGATTCATCAAGCTATGGTAGACAATGATCAGATTCCAAGACGAGAGAATCACCCTAGAGGACCAAGCCAGTATATGCACTATCTCAGGATGCCCAAGCAGATCAACTTTTCTCACACCGCCGTTCTACGTGAAGATCTACTTGCATATGCCGACCAACAGTCCAGGGTAGTTAGGCAATATAGGATAGATAATGCACTGATGGTCAATCCAGAACCGGAGGGACCTCTCCACGATGCAAACCCATTAGGAGGTGAGGGTCCGAATGTCGAGGGGGTTCAGGAACAGGGGGATGTTCCTGAACAACGAGAGGTGAGGAGAACAAAAAGAAAGAGAGTTGGGAGAAGATTACGGACTGTTGGCCAAGCATCTTCCTCGCGACCAGCTCAACCACCGCCTCGACCTCCTGTACAGATCTTTGATGATGATGTCTCATGGGATGAAGCTTATGCCGCTGCATCATCTCCTGATGATGATGCAGTTAATCAAGACGATGAGATGGAACCTTTCTTTCCTTCCTTTGACGATGATGATGATGATGATGACTCGGGTCATGACCCTTTGGTGAACTTGATTCCTAGACATACGGGAAAAAGACCACGTGTTGTGAGTTCGGATACTGAGACCACTCGGAACACCAAACTTCTCGACACTGCTACTGATGTTGCGGGTCCTTCCTCTGTGAACGAAGAAGTAGAGAATCAAGAAGAAGTAGAAAAGGTAGTTAGTGGTGAGAATGAGGGGAGAAAAGAAATGAGTGAAGCTGTGAAAGAGTCAGATAAAGTTTTAACTACTGACTCTCCCCAAACCGATACGAGCCGGGTAGCCACAACTTCTACCAACAAGTGTACGTCGCCGTTGCGTATTGAACAAGCCGTGGTCCGCCCAGCCATGCATAGCACAGCCCCACTCAGCCACTCATCGACATCTCAATTTTCCGATGTTTCATTTTCCACTGGGGATCAAGCTCAACTGCTATCGGCGATACAATCGGTATCTGCTGGTATTGAAACAGGTAGGCTCCCGCCCCGACCACCGCCTTTTATTCCATGCACATTGAGTCTAGTACCATTTGGTAGAACATCCTTTCCTAGGACACAATTGTTGGAACAACACAAAGTTGCGGGCTTCCGTGCCCCAACCGGAACACCCAGAGTGCGGCCGCCATTCGTTGGTGCCCCACGAGGACAGGGTGGAAGTCCTGTCATGGTCAACACTTTGCCAGCCATGAGCACAGGCAGTACGATTGCTACAACCGCTACTTCAACCGGTAACCTAGGTGGTCCGGAAGTTAGCTCTATTTTCCCTAATTTTCCTCATGTAGAAGTGATTTGGATGCTCAGGCCATATCCGCATTTTATTACTCTACCATTACTGTCTTCTGCACTTGGTTCTATTGACAGATCATACAAGCAACATCGTGCACACATGCAGAGATCAGTTGATCAATTAGCATCTGAAGTCAGCCGAGCCATAAAGGGCAAACACATAGCTGAATCATCATCCACTCCTCAAGATCCACCATCAGAAAATCAACCTAACCCACAACATCCATCATCTGTACCTCTACACCTTATACCTGAAGACCAGCTTAAATCTGAGCTGTTATCCCGCCTTTTAGCCAAAAGCGACTCTAGTACATCTGAAGAAGTTGACTTAATTTCCTTACTTCGTCAACATACACCACCTCCAACCCAACCTCAAACTTCAACATCCACAGATACACAACTTCTTCTAGCAAACCAACTTCAGAAGCTTACCGACTCTGTGACAAATATGACGAATGCTGTGATGCATGGTTTCACCAACATCAGTAACAGGCTCAAAGTTGTAGAAGAAAGATGTGGTATTGAATCATAAGTCTCTCAGAAACGAAGACATGATGATCAGGATCCGCCTGATCAACATGAGGGGGAGAAGAGAGCAGGGGTTGGAGAGTCTAGTGCTGCTGCTGCTGCTACTGGCAATGTTAATGAATCAGAAGCTGGGGGAAATACAGGTGAAGGTGGAGCGGCGACTGATGTTGTTCAGAATGTTGATACAGAAATACTTGTTCTAGTTGATGTCATAGCTGGGGATGAAAAGCCTGCGGCTGTTGACAATAGAACAGAGGAAGAAAGAATGGCAGATGAATTCGTACGAGATTATATCTACATTGATTCCGAGGAAGAACCAGAGCATCTCAACTACAAGATTAAAGAAGAGATGATAGAAGCTCTGGATGAATTGGATTTTGACTTTGAAACTGGGGATCAGGATTTGGATATCGAGTCTGAAGATGATATTCTGACAGTGATAGAAGATGCTCCGACACAGGTTGATTCCGCAGGTCCAATATCAAACACTCCACAGTTAGAAGATGCAGCAGGTCCAAGCTCAGGTACTTTAGTTTCACAAACATCGTTTGTACCTGATGGAAAGATCAGAGATAAAGTACTTGAAGCAGAACTCAGTTTTTTTCAAGTTATTATTGATGCTGAACCAAGGTATGTAGCCACTGGAGAGAGAGTATCAATCCAAACTCCCTATCTAGAAACCTTGAGGAAAGAACTGTATGTACAAGAGGTTCAAAAGATTAACTTGGAGAAGGTTTATGGGATTGAAGACTGGCCATCGCTGAAGAAGATCGAATTTCTATACGTCATGAAGAACAAAGACAAAGGATAAGAAGTTGTCAAGTCAGATAACATGATAATGAAGGTACTGAAAGTTGAATCTCAGAAGCTGTTTGATGTCTTCTATCCTGAGTTCACGGTTTTGAGATCAGATGGGTCTGAATGCGTATTTTCTGAAGCTGATTTCAAGAGTCTGAGACTGAATGATCTTCTAAGCCTTTACAACTGTCTTGCTGTCCATCCAGAGAAGAAGCGTCCAGAGTATAGAATTCAATACAGTGCTGCCTTTCGAAGTGTGAAGAAGTTTATGAAGAATATTCTGAAGTATTCTTACCTCACTGACTTTCAGATGGGTTTGGAATCTTTTCAAACTCATGTGAACTTAAAAAGACCAAACATACGCTTATCTGATATTCAAGGTATCCCCGCCTACACTGTACTGAACAAGCCTGAGCTCGGGGTTGTTTACGTTGATACTGGCTCAAAGAAAAGATTTATGAGAGTTATTGAGATCAACAAGTACTGTGAGGGTACTTTGAAGATTATTCTGTTTCACTTGGAAAGTAAGCTTCGTCTGGATGCGCGTGGAAAGGTAAAGCTCACTGTGAAAGAAAAGAACCTGATCAACGAAGTGTTGAAAGCCATCTCATACCGGAAAGACTACCGCCTTGATCTACGCAGATTTGAGATCATCTTTGGTATTCGGAAGAAGAACGTAACCCCGGTAGTCGTCTAAATCTTTTGCTCTACATTGGTACAAAGGGGGAGAATGTTAGTGCTTAAATGTTTATTGTACCAAGTAGAGGGACCATTTTTGTAATAGGGGTATTCTATACCCTAGGTATATAATGTTTGCTACTTTCCCTTTAGGGAATTAGGTCATCCATCACACACACTCAAGAGAGAGTTCTTCATTGTAGTTGTGAGCTATTGATTCTTTAATGATATAGAGATGGCTTCTTAATGTTTATACATTGATTTTGAAAAATAAACCAGATACTTCTTTTTAACAAAAAATGTACAGTTCCTCTCACCGACAACAAAAGTAAAATGAACCAGTTAAACAGAGGAAAATTATACCGTATATTTACTAATTCCATACATTCAAAAGTTATTCAAGATGAACATATCTTTTAGGCATTTTTTTGGTATGTTTGAGAATGGATAGACGATTTTGGTATATTTTATGAAAAAGATGGCATTTTTTGGTATATTTTGTGTAGGGATGACTGGATGAGTATAACTTTTGTATGTATCTATTAATGTTTTAGGCATAATTTCTAAATGATTCAGAATTAGTAATGAAAACAATAAAAATTTTCTCCGTTTGATTAGTTCATTTTATTTTGTTGTAAGTGAGAGAATTAGTATATTTTTTTTGTTTAGAATAAAGTTTCAGATTTATTTGTTCAAAATTAAGTTCATGATTTTGTTTTATTGAAAAAAAGTTTGGGATTTATTTCTTAAAAGAAGTTCAAGAATATATTTGGTAAAAATATTTAGAAAAAAAAAGTTGAAATTTTGTTTGTTGAAAAAATTCAAAGACTTAATCACTCAAAATCATATAGTTCGTTGGGTTTTTGTAGATTTTTCCCAAATTGTATCACATTAACCTGTTTTTAAAGGTTACAAGAATGTATTTAACCGGTTTTAAAAAGTTTTAAGAGTTTTATCATTCAAAAAAACAGTTCAAAACTTAACCATTCAAAATCAGATACTTTGTTGGGTTTTTTACACTTTTCCTTAACTAGAAGGTATAAAGTAACATGATTTATTGTCATCAAATATTAACGCTATTTAACATGTATAGTTGGGTTCATAAGAGAAGAGTAATAATACTATTTAACATGTAGAGTCGGGTTCATACAAAAATAGTATTCTCTCCGTCCCAAAATAAATGTCCACAATAAAAAAGGCACACAGTGAGTTTGTAATTATTACCAATTTTGACTAACCAAAGTATAATTTTACCTTTAATTATAAAGAGAGAAACTTCGTTCATCACACAATTAAGGGTAGAATTGAAAAGTGAACATTTACTTTTAAAATTGGACACTTATTTTAGGATAAAATAAAATAGTAATGTAAACACTTATTTTGGAAAAAAAAGAGTGCCTCAAATACATATATATATATATATATATATATATATATATATATATAGGGAAGGGTTCAATTGAGAAGTCTAAATATTTTGAGAAATAGAGAAGTAAAAAAACACGGGAGTGTTCATATATGAACGTTCATATATAAACAGTCATATAACAGTCATATATGAACGTTCATATATAAACAGTCATATATGAACATTCATATATGAACACTCCAACGTTCATATATAAACGTTCATATAGCAGTCATATATGAACGTTCATATATAAACAGTCATATATGAACATTCATATATGAACACTCCCCGTGTTTTTTTACTTCTCCATTTCTCAAAATATTTAGACTTCTCAAATGAACCTAACACTATATTTATATATATATAGGGTCCCCTTCTTTTGTTAACCAGTGCATATATGCACATCAGGCAATTGTAATATGTGCATATATGCAATGCCCCGATGTACATATATGCAATACATGAAAAAGTTAACAAAAGAAGGAGACCCTATATATATATATTTATATATATATAGGGAATATAAGAGAGTAAATATAGATCACACAATTCATTAAATAGTGCCTCAAATACAAAATTTTAAAAACAAATAAATAAGGCATAAAATATTTTATATATATATATATATATTTAAGGTATTTATTTAAATATTTTCCTTTTGCCATTTACCACTTTTGCGATTTTAATGTGATTTAACTTCATATTTAAAACATTTATTTCTATTTAAGGTATTTAACATAACCGTAATTTAGTTTTAACTTGAAGAATTTATTTTTTAATTAAGGTAATATTTAAAAAAATATAATTTTTATTAAAATCAGGTGTAATTTACAATTAGTTGGCTTCATGAAAAACAATGATTCAAATAAAAAAAATTAAAAATAAAAATAATATAAACCGAATCACATGTGATACGTAGGAGAACACATTTAATATATATGAGATCATATGTGATTCAAAACATCGATCAATTGTGATTTTTTTTGGATAAACTATCGATTAATTGTGGAAATGATTTTTGATAAAAATTATAAAAAATATCTTACATAAATTACTTTTGTATTTGATTGAGAAATGTAAAAGATGAGAATTAGGAACAATTTCTCTTGGAGGCCACACACACACACACTTTTGGTGGCTATACTCAAATGACCTCACATCACAAACCCTAATAATTGGGTTTATATACTTTTGACCAAACCTAGCTAATTGTTGACTTTGACTATAATTGACTAAATACAATTAGACTAAATCTTGGATACATTGTGTACTAACAATCTCCCCTATGGATTCAAGATTTAAAAAATTATGACGATAGTCTTCAGCTCTTTAATCTTCAGATAGGCTTTATCTTCAAGAATCCACATTGGCGGCTTTAATCTTCATTTAGGCTCTTTAAAGTCAAATAGTCAACAAGTCTTGAAACACGAAATTCAAAACTGTGTAAGGTTGATCAAGGTCTTCAAAACAAAATCTTTATATCTTTGAATCTTCGATCTTTGCAGCAACTTTGACCTTTTGGCAAATTTCTTCAGTCTTTGAATTATGAACGGGATTTGAGGTTTAACGGGCTTTGAGCTTTAAGACATTCTTGAATAATATTTAAGCACGAACTGTCTTTGTATCTTCACATCTGAACAATAATAATCTCTGAACATTGAAGCATCTTGAGTTGAACTTCTTCTTTGACATATATCTCTTTGACTCTTGGAGATTGAGATATTCGAATTATCTCCCTCTTTTCTTCTGTTTGATATTTCTCCCCCTTTTTGATGATTGTGAGCATCATGATCATCAAAATTCTTGTTCAATTTCAGCATTCTCTTTGAGTACCAGAAACAATCTCCTCCTCTTGATCTGTTTAACCTTCAATTCCAAAAATGTTTATCCGAATCTTTTCAAATTCAGATAATATAAGAGTTGTAACCCTGAAACAACGGATGAATCAGTTAAGATGCCTGTAAGTTGCACAAAGCCACTTAGTACAACGAATGCACTTTGGAAAGGAGCTTTTTGATGTTCACTCCTCCAGGGCTTCTATTCAATCATCGAAAAACACGAAGGAATTTCTATGAACGTTATGACAAGAAAACATATTCCTTTTGTGTACGTGCAAGTGTAGAATGAATGAAGCAACTTATGCTTGATTAGTAGTTAGGCTCAAATTGTGTAAACTGTTGAGACAACAACAAGTTTTCACGGACTCAATGTGCATGATTGAAGTGCGAAGGTGGGGCAAACTTCCTTCTTTTCAATATCCAAACCTTCCGAGTGAAGATTAGATAGATAATATGTTGCGTCCCCAAGAAAATTGAAACATTTCTTTGTTGAGAAAGAAATGAGTAGCTGGTGGGGTTTAATGCAAGAGTTGGCATGGGCTAATTGCCTGTTTCAATGATGGTCACCAAGAAATGTGAACCAATCAGTAATGTGGCTGCCCGGCTCAGAAAGTGGCTGGTGCAGAGTTCTCGTCTTCTTTTAACTTTGTTCTCACACCCTCTTTCTATTTTTAATCTGCTCACTGCTAACCAAACTCTCTTTTTCATTTTACCTCAGCACAATGAGATTACTCAACCGGATGAGTTATCTCCCTCACTCTTTGATTTCGACCCCTCACCCCTCAATCACTCAAGGATAACTTCTTGGGTAGGAAACACTGGTTAACGTGGATCCATAGAAGTTCTATTATATCTCACACTGATTCCCATGAAATGTTGTCCTAAAAGATATGTTGTTCAACAGTTTAGCTTGAACAATGAAAAATCTCAATATTTTGAATAACATTGTCATCAGAATGTATGCTCCTCAAAAATATTCATGAAATATTTGAGCATTTGAACGTTGAAGAATTCTCAAAACAAGGATATTGAATGAATGAAATGAATTCGAAAGACTTGTTTGAGAATCTGACAATGTATCAATCAGATCAAATATGAAATATAATCATGAACGCTTAGGGTATCAAGGAATTGGATGTTGTTTATATGAACAAATATAAACAATCGTTGAATGAAACGTTTAAGTTCGCACGCTGAATGAATGTATGATGCTCAACAAACTTTGAAATTCAAACGGGAGTATTACCATCGAAAATTGTTTCATTTTGAGACGTGGTAATAACAAAGTCAAAAAGAAGATGAACCGGTGTGTATGCGTACTTGAAAGTATAGAAAAGATAATACACAAGTATTAATCTTTAGAAACACATGGTCAGAAACAATGATGGAATCCGAGATGTACATGAAAAACATTTAGAATCACACTTCTAGAATTATAAAATCTGATTGAATTAGAGAAGTGGTTTGAACATTTAAGAACAAGTTTTTCATGCTTGAAAGTTGATCTTCTTTCAAACAATCTCAGATTGAGTTCAGAAGATACTTACAATCAAATGTATCAGCTCCCCCTCAAATTATGATCGACTGATTTAGAATCAGATAAGCTCCCCCTCAAAATCTGCAAAGATCTTAATTTGACAAAATTAGCACATGTAACAGACAAAGGCTATTTTTTCTTAATAATTTTTTTTATATTATAATTAGAGATTAAGAACGAGTCCTGATCTGATATGATCAGAAGTCAATTATTCTTTGAAGTACGGGTTCTGAACTGAATTATTCAGAAGCCATAATCTCTTTGAAAAGCGGGTTCTGAACTGAAGTATTCAGATACCATAAACATGTAGAAAGATATATCAATAAGCACAAACAATCAAAAGTTTAGAATCTCCCCCCCTGAAATTATGCAGATGGTTTCAGCACAGGTATTCTTCTTCAAATCTGCACAATTCTCTTCTGTTTCCCAGTCATGTGTTTGGTAGTAATTAGGCATTCAACACCGCACATGATAAACCTGCAAAACAGATTAAGTTGATTTTGGTACCCATTGCCAGTTGGGTCATGGCTTGTTATGTGCAGTTCGATTTGACGTAATATTGTAAGTACCATACCAGTACTGAACATCTTCTTTCTTAACAAAATCATGAGTTCCACAATAAGAACAACATATTTGCTTTTGTGCCAACCTAATAAAATGATTTGCAGAATAAATAGGATTAGGTTTCACAAAAGACTTACCTTTTGGAGCGTTGTTCTTCTTGTTCACCTTAGGTGGAGGAACAGATGACTTTAGGGCATCTTTTTCAGGAGTTGAACCTTTTACTCTCCAAACCATCTTGACTCTTTTGAAAACAGGATTTTCTGTAGGCCTTGAAGTAGAAGCATCATACTTATCAGCAGAAAGATTATGGAATAGATTGGAAGGACGAATCTGATATTTTGAAAGACCTTTTGATTCATCAAATCCATTTGAAGAAACATCAGTATTGATTGAACTTGAAGCCGTTTTAAATGAACTTTCAGAACCAGTTGAGCCAACAAGTGTAGTCTGAACAATCGTGTCAGGACTTGCTTGTTTTGAAACCTCAACTTTAAAGATAATGTCTTCAAGTTCTTTAACTTTGTCGGACAAAACGTTTCTCTCTTTGGATAACAAATCAAATTTTCTTTGAATCCCAGATTGGACCTTCTTCTCTTGCATAATTTCAGCAGATAAACCAGATAAATTCTTTGTGAGCTTCTTTATCTCATTCTGAAAAATCTTTCTTTCATGCGCATAAACATCTTTCACACTCTTTGTTTGAAAATCTTTAACTTTCTTCTTTTCAAGTTCTTTTCTTTTTACGTCTAATTCTTTTTCCAAATTAGATATTTTCATTGAAAGCTCAACACTTTTTGATTCAAAAACTTTTCTTTCAATGTCAAACTCAGACATCTTTTTCTCAAGCTTTTCCTTTTCAAAAAATAAAACCATTTCAAAATCAGAAACTTGTTGTGAAAGTTTTAAGCATCGAAGCTCTACAACTTTCTTTTCGTCAAAACTCTGCTTTGAAGATTCAGAAACAACCTTTTCAGACTTATCTCTCATGCTATTTATCAAAACAGTTAGCATAACTTCCTTTTCAATATCACAAGCGAGTTGATCGTCATTTCTGACTTCTTTAATTTTGCTTTTAATACTTAACTCAAGATCGACAAGCTTCTGTTTGAGTACCAAAGGAGAGTAATATATTTTTCCTTCAGAAACGGGTGTTGACACAGTTCCCTTTGGTGGCTGAACAACATAGCTTTCAAAATAGTCATTAGGCAAAGTTTTCTTTTCTTGCATTGCCTTCCTATTTGCCTGATCATAAATATAAGGAAGTTGCATGGTTACAGTTGTCTTTCTTTTAATTTCTTCCTCAACTCCTTGTTCTTCCTCATTAAGCCAGTTGATTCTGAATTTAGAATCTTTTAGATACTTAAGCCATTCAAACTTGTATAAACAAGGTGCATTTTTCAAAGCATTCTCCAAATAATGAGGATTGTCATATCCCACACCCCATTTAGAGTTGTAATATCTGAAATTCTTTGGCGTGTTTAGAAAAATGGTTTGTTCAGATTGACCAAGTTTATACAGTTTCGCTTCTAGATCACTTGCTTTTTCGGACAATTCGTTGTTTATATCTTTATAAGATCGCAACTTTTGTTCAAGCTCATTCTTCCTATTTTCAGCAATTCTTACCTTTTCTCCCATTTCATCCATTCTTCTTCGGAAAGAAGTTCGAGATTTTTCGATCTCAACTCGTTCCTTTTTCAAATCATCATTTAACTTGTTATGGTCAATGATTGTTTGTCTTTGAAGTTCAATTCTTTTATGTGCCTTATTGAGTTTCTCACTTTGTTCCTCAAGTTTTAATTGAAAAACTTTAAACTGATTACCATAATGATTAATAGTGCAGAGATCTACCTCATTTGTCTCAGGCGCCGCATCAGCCTCTGAATCCTCATCATCTCTGCTCATCAAGCACATCCTAGCAAAAGGCAGCTGTGTCTTCCTCTCCTTCATCATCCGTTTGGTCCAACCAATACTCTTCCTCCACTGGAAGCTCAACTCCTGACTCCTTATGTTCTGCTAACAGTGCCTTCTGCTTGTAGTAGTCCGAATTCTTTACTTTCGGTTTCCAGCATTCTTTGGAGAAATGACCGGTCTTCCCACAGTTGTAGCACTTCTGCTCTTCATCCTTTTTATCACCAAACTTCTTCACCTCCGGCCTTTTACCATCTTTCTTGTGATCATCAAACGGTTTCTTCGACTCAATCCGATTCTTGTGTTCAAAGTTTTTAGAACCAGATGAGTAACGTTGGTTGTTTGATCCAGGAGTTTTTACAAATCTGTGCTGAAAGGCCTTGGAGAGAAGTATCATAGCCTGCCTTAAGCTTTCTGCCTCATCCAAGTCAGCTTGGTCTAACTCATATTCTTCTCTCTGAACACTCTTACCCTTAGCCTTTCTTGACATCAATGCTAACGGTTCACTATCAAGCTCGTCCTCTTCTTCTTTCTTCTCAGACCCCGCTGTTTTCTTTTCCTTCTTATCATTCTTCTCGTTTTTCATCAACTTCTTCTTTTTCAGCTCAGCATCATCCTCATCTTGCTTTAAGGTTTCAAACATCTGTTGTAACGGAAGAGAATCCAGTCGAGAATTCTGTTTCATTCGATGAGCATACTTCTTCCACTCAGGCTGAAGCACGTTCAAGAACTTCACATTAGTCTCCATGATGGATTTTGATACCTTGTAGCTGTTGAGATCATTTAAGATAGTTGTGAAACGATCATATGCTTTATCTAAACTCTCACCATCTTTTTGCTTGAAATTCTCATACGTGTTGAAGACGTTTGAGATTCTCATCTGATTTTCCACTTCTGAGCCTTTATACAATTTGATAAGTTCATCAAACATACCTTTACATGTTTCACTCAAACTGTCAACCTTGCGATATATGTCGTTGGTTAAAGCTTGCATAACCAATGACCTAGCTGCTTTATCGGCTTTGTGTCTCAACAAATTGTCACCAGTGTAGTCCTGTGGTTGAATAACTACGTTGTTACCATCTGGGTCTGTTTCACGTACTTCTCCTAGAACCCCATTCATCAAGGAATCATGGATTAGAGCTCCATTTTCTTATCGTTCCACATAGTCAAGAAATCTGTCTTTCCAAATTTTAAAATCTTTTGGTAATAGAACAGGCGGTTTATCTTTTGAACCTATGGTCAACATATCTCTGGCAGTCATTTTTTTTAATTACTTGTCGTTGATCTTTTAATATCTTTTTAATCTGATTAGGAAATTCTGATTACACAAGCTTATGTCGTAACCCACTGTCTTGTCGCAACCCAAATCTTGTCGCAATAATCTGATGTCGCAATACACTGAAGTTGCAATAAGAAATCAAGTCGCAATAAAAGGTATATCGCAATAAGAATTCAAGTCGCAAAGGCAAAAAAAAGGTCGTATCGCAACAGAAGGTTGCGATATGATACTGTTCACAATACTGAAGGTTGCGATATGAAGCAAGTCGCAAGTGACTCTTGCGATATGAAACTGTTCACACTGCGATATGTATGAATTTTTGATGGTTGCGATATGTATGAAGATTCAAGGTGTTCTTGAGTCGAATCTTCAAAACAGATCAGAATGGGCTGAAATTTGGTACGTACGTTCGTGACAGTATTCTGGGCAACTTTAATACTACGTGTTTTGTCAAAAAACCAACAGAAACTGGTTTTCCGAAGCAAAACAGAATGCAGAAAATACAAAGTTCGAAAAAATGGGAAAATACACAATCTGAGCTACAATCCTAGTGATTTTGCGGAAGAAAAACACTCAGGACTAGTCTACTATCAACCCTTGATCGATTCTAATCCATTAGAAGCACTCTAACAGCTAAAATCAATCAAAAGATGAAGAAAAATGAAGAACTCTCAAATTTAGTAAAAACCCTCAAAATCTAATCAAATCAAAGAGATATACAAGCTCTGATACCAATTGAGAATAATCAGGTAACAAGATTAAACCATTAAAACCTTTGTATTTGATTGAGAAATGTAAAAGATGAGAATTAGGAACAATTTCTCTTGGAGGCCACACACACACACTTTTGGTGGCTATACTCAAATGACCTCACCTCACAAACCCTAATAATTGGGTTTATATACCTTTGACCAAACCTAGCTAATTGTTGACTTTGACTATAATCGACTAAATACAATTAGACTAAATCTTGGATACATTGTGTACTAACAACTTTAATACTTTATTATATATATTATTTATAATGAGTTTATTATTAATTATTTTTAACTGTCTTACTGATTCTAATTTCATATACATATATATAGGGAATTTAATTAAAATACCCAAAGTTTGACCCTGACTTACCAAAATACCCAAAATCTCGGAGACTTTACCAAAATACCCAAAATTTCCGCGGTGGGCCCCGCGATCGCGGGCCCACACCCACGTGTCACGACTCTTTGACCAAAAGTACCGCAGAGCCCCTCAACTATGCCCGCGGTGGCAATTTTGGCCCCTGCCCGCGGAGGTATCCTGCGATCGCGGGATGAGGTGCCACGCGTCGACGTAGGGTAAAACCCTAATTTCTTTAATTGCCTCAACCACCCCCCAACCTAATGTTCGGCCGCTATAAGAGAAAGGGTGGGGGGACCTTCGGCCACCACTTGTGATTAAAAAATTCTCTCCTCTCCCAAACTCTCTCAATTTTGTCGTGTGGAATACGCGCTCGGTTTGTTTGACGATGGCTCGTGTTACTCGTTTGGTAAGTTTTTCTTAAGTTTCTTGTACTTTTCTTATATGTTGTTATTTTAAATTTTAAAATATATGTTATGTATGTTGTTAGAGTGTTTTTAAGTTTGTTGTATGTTTGAATGTGTTATTTGTAAGTTATAATGTTGTCTTTATTATAGATGTTAGAGTTTTTTTTAAAAAGATGTTATATTGGTTTTTTTAAAAAGATGTTAGAGTGTTTTTTTATAAAAACATATGTTAGTGTCTTTCTCTATAAAAAGACGTGTGTTTTTGTAAAAATAAATGTTAAGAGTGTTTTTTTATAAAAATAAATGTTAGTGTTTTTTTATAAAAAGATTAGTGTTTTTTATAAAAATAAATGTTAGTGTTTTTTATAAAAATAAATGTTAAGAGTGTTTTTTTATAAAAATAAATGTTAGTGTTTTTTTTATAAAAAGATTAGTGTTTTTTATAAAAAGATTAGTGTTTTATATAAAAATAAATGTTAAGAGTGTTTTTTATAAAAATAAATGTTAAGAGTGTGTTTTTTATATAAAAAAGATGTTAAAGTGTTTTTTATAAAAATAATTGTTAAGAGTGTTTTTTATAAAAAAAAAGATGTTAAGAGTGTGTTTTTTTTATATAAAAAAGATGTTAAAGTGTTTTTTATAAAAAAAGATGTTAAGAGTGTGTTTTTTTATATAAAAAAGATGTTAAAGAGATTTTTATAAAAATAATTGTGAAAGTGTTTTTTATAAAAATAATTGTTAAGAGTGTTTTTTATAAAAAAAAGATGTTAAGAGTGTGTTTTTTATATAAAAAAGATGTTAAAGTGTTTTTTATAAAAATAATTGTTAAGAGTGTTTTTTATAAAAAAAAAAAGATGTTAAGAGTGTCACTACTAGAAAAAGAGGTATCAGTGACGCAAATTTTCCGTCACTGATCAGTGACGAAAGTTTTCCGTCACTGATCAGTGACGAATTAGTGATGGATCAGCGACAGAATGAACAAGAATACAATCTGTTACTAATCTGTCACAAATTAGTGACGGATTAGTGACAGACACAAATCCGTCACTAATCAGTGACGGATTAGCGACGGAATGTATTAGAAAAGAAATTAAAAAATGAACTATATATGGTCGTCGCTAATCCGTCACAAATCAGCGACGGACCTGTCAAGTTTTACAAAAAAAATAAATAAAAATGAAATTCCACGTGTCCGTCACTAATCCGTCACAAATCAGTGACGGATTAGTGACGGACCTGTCAAGTTTTACAAAACAAATAAATAAAAATGAAATTTCACTTGTCCGTCACTAATCCGTCACAAATCAGTGACGGATTAGTAACGGACCTGACAAGTTTTACCAAAAAAATAAATAAAATTGAAATTTCACGTGTCTGTCACTAATCCGTCACTGATCAGTGACGGATTAGTGACGGAATGTAACGTCCCAAAAATTACAAGGAATTTTAAATTTTAAAAACATGCATTTCATTATAAAACAATCACAATTTAATAATTCGTAACTCAAATGAAGTTAACGTCGTTAACTCGAACAGTCAATAAAGTTTATGCAGCGGAAATTTCATAAAATAAAATCCAAAGGTTTGGAAATGAAACTTAAACAATTCTTGACACTTCGCGCCTAGTGTGTGTACCGTCAAGCCCGACTGCCGCTCGCACCTGAAATCACAACATATTGGGATAAGGGTAAGCTAAACGCTTAGTGAATCCTATCACACACGCAGGTAGCAACCCCACGTATATCGCCCCTACTCGCCAGTAGGCAACATCACCATCACCACGAATATAAATCCACATAATAATTAACGTATAAATACGAACCTCGGTCCCACCGAGCACACCAAAAATATATCGATACAAGCTCAGTCCCACCGAGCCCTCGGTCCCACCGAGTAAAGACATTGATACAAGCTCAGTCCCACCGAGCCCTCGGTCCCACCGAGTAAAGACATTGATACAAGCTCAGTCCCACCGAGCCCTCGGTCCCACCGAGTAAAGACATTGATACAATTGTACTAGCTCAGTCCCACCGAGCCCTCGGTCCCACCGAGGTGTACACAAGCATAAATAATCCACATACACATTCAACAGATCACAACTAGATATCACATCCCAACTAATTCACGTAAACACGTAATAACACATAATAACACGTAACACAAAATAACGATATGCATGAAATTCCTAACTACGCGGTGAGAGAACTCACCTCAAAACAACGCGACGCGCTCCCGAGCCGCAACACCAGTACGTCAACCTTCCTCACTTTTTCCCACCTAAATACGCACTAAGAACGTCAACGGAAGGTCCCAACTCACGACACTTTTACTAGTTTAACAAAACTAAAAATCCAGCTTTTATACTAAAAACGCAGGTCTGTTCGGGACCCATTTTACCCCTGCTAAACTGATCAAACCAAAAATCTAATTCCACATTCAGGAAGTTCAATGTCTTACGGTTCCAGGGACGTATCGCACGCGTCCTAACGATATTCCTAGCACTCTATATGAATTTTACAAAAACACCTCTCAGAACAGCTAAAACAGGACCTGTCCGTATAAAATGGCAATTTGACACTAGCTATGGCCCGAACTGGTTTTTCCACAAAACATATAAAAGTTACTAGACTCAGAATGGGAACTTTTGGCACCAGTTCCATCCCAATCCGACATTCCTAACAGAAGATATAGCTTATACAAAACAGGGCAGAAACTGCACGATTTACATAAAATGATAACTTTTGAACTTGAACCCAATAAGTTATCTTAATCCAAACAGACCCATGAAGAAACATGACTTACTGAATTAGGGTTAACATGGGCTGAACAAAACCATGCACCACCCATTTCCGCCTCCGGCGGTGGTGGTGGCTGGCGGTATTCTCGCGACGAACAAAACGAAAAGACACGGAAAGGAAAACGAACGATTACCTCGCTGCAACTCCTCCTTCTTCTCGATTTCGGTAGCAAGCAGCGGCGTTCCTCTCCTTCCCGGCGTCTCTCACTCTCCGGCGAACACTCTCCCTCTCTCTCCTCTCGCCGGCGACCACACTCCCTTTCCCTCTCGATTTCCCTCTCTCTCTCTGGTTTCCCTCTCTCTCGGCCGAACACCACCAAAAGGGGGAGGGGGGAATGACTAAAGGGTTCTTGGGGAGTTACTAGCATGAAACCGAAGGGGAAGAGGAAGGGAGGGTCTCTTGGCTGATCCCTTGCCAAACTTTGGTGAAATGCCCCAATTAGCCCCTCAACTTTCCTTTCCTTCCAAAAACTCAAAAAGGTTGACTCATTTAACTTTTTGGTCCGGTTCGACTAACCCCGCTAATGGAAACCACATTAAATCCAACTTAAAAGAAAAGAATTAATAAAAGAAATTACATACCGGGGTACGGGCTTTACAACTCTCCCCCACTTGGATTAGACTTCGTCCTCGAAGTCTAGACCGGCGAATAACTCGGAATAGTTCTCGAATACTTTTCTTACTAACAAAACTCCTTCAAGGACACCGAAAGTATGATCGGAGGAACACTCCAACAACTGGATTCATTCCTAGTCAAACGACTTCGGTTGTCTCCCAACCATAGATAATCCAAACATCCCGATTCAAATTTCAAGCTCTAACCATTCTAAAGTTGCTCACCAATATACCCAACAGGATACTCGAATTCGATCATTCCTATCATTAACTGTCGATTAACTTCAACGAGTTCTAATAGACTCCCAAAATTTATTTCACACGGGTCATCAAACCAGTAAACTTATAATCATCCAAGAAGGTCATTCCACCATAACCATTCACCATAAGCAAACATCTCAGGATTACTACTACCATCAACATAATTTCCTTAAAATCGGCTACAATTCCCCAATTACACTAAGGCATTTGGCCTCAAGCCCAAAAGTCGACACCTAAGTATACTATTTACCTCAAAAATTCTACGCATTTATCCTCTTTATTACAAAGGGCAGCATTCCCTAACCGATACTATTCGGCCTACAGTACCCACACGCGTGGGATACCCAACCTTCCACCATCGACGTATCTTTCACACTCGCTCTACGAAGCCTAGTTACACCCCAACGCCTACCTCTCAGGTACGTCTCAAGTCCCGGCACATCGGAGCTACCTCTCAGGTAAGTGCCCAAGACTGTATCCTCTTAGTGCCTACTGGAAAGTCAAGGTCATAACACATGAATACCGGAGTCCCACCCCGAGATACCCAACCGACCATTAAGACCGAGCAATTGACCCATGACTATCACGGACAAAATTCGGAATTTCCCCCGAAACTCTCTCGCGTTTGGCATTTTCCTCCAAAACTGCCACCTCCTAAGCACTACCTATCGACTCGAGAAGAGGTGCAACCACTGTTAACCGTTGACACAAGCCCCACAGTGGCTCACCATCCAGATGTCGACTAAGTGCGTCCGTAACAACATCCGCTTTACCGGGGTGGTAAAGTATCTCACCATCCTAATCCTTGACCACGTCAAGCCACCTCCTCTGACGCATGTTGAGGTTTTGCCGGTCATCAAGTACTGGAGGCTTTTATGGTTAGTGTATACACTTGACGCCATACAAATAGTGCCTCCAAATCTTGAGAGCAAACACCACCAATTCTTACATACCCTCCGGCAAAGTCAACATCGGAGCCTCGCATAACGCCTGCGTAGCTCCCCAAAGCCCTCTGCTGCCCTTCCCCCCAACTAAAAGCCGCAGATTTCTTCATAGAGAGTCTTTGGCACTTCCCACCGCATCACAGCCGTAATCTTGGCCGGATCCACCATAATACCATTCTGGTTCACGACATGCCCTCGAAAGTGGACCTCTCGTAACCAGAACTCACACTCGGAGAGCTTAGCATACAGCTTCTCCCGCCTCAAAACTTCCAAAACTTCTCGCAAATGCATCTCATGCTCTTCCTTCGACTTCGATTACACAAGAATATCGTCAATGAACACGATCACCGATCGATCCCACATAGGGCTACATACCCGGTTCATGAGGTCCATGAACGCTGCGGGTGCATTGGTGAGCCCGAGAGGCATCACCACAAACTTGTAAATGGCCATGACGTGAACGAAAAGCCGTCTACTCCGTATCCTCTCTCCTCACCCGCATCCGATGATACCCCGATCTCAAATCAACCTTAGAGAACCACGAGGCTCCCTGAAGCTGATTGAACAAGTCATCGATCCTTGGCGGAGGATAATGATTCTTCACCGTAAGCTTATTCAACTCACGGTAGTCTATACACATCCGTTAGGACCCGACTTTCTTTTTCACAAACAGAATCGGGGCTCCCCACGGTGGACAACTCGGCTTGATGAACTCCTTTTCGATAAGTTCCTGCAACGAGTGTACAACTCCTTCACTTCCGGTGGAGCCAGGCGATAAGGTGCCTTGGCCACCGGAGCAGCATCCGGAATCAAATCAACGTGGAACTCTACCTGTCGCTCGGGAGGTATCCCCGGTAACTCCTCGGGAAAATACGTCAGCAACTCCCGTACAACTGGCACATCCTCCACAGACTTCTTCTCTCCATCGACGCACGTGTCGATCACATACGCCAAAAATCCCTGACCACTGTGCTGCAAGTACCTCCGAGCCCTCGCAGCCGAACATATCGCTGAGGTCCGCCTGGGCAAGCCGCCCTGAACTAGCATTTCTCCCCCGCTTGGGGTTTGAACTCGTACTTGTTTGCGACGACAAACAATCTCCGCATCATACGCATCCATCCAATCCATGCCCACAGTCACGCACAACTCCCGCATAGCGATCAGAATCAAATCAATCGGGAACCTTACACCAGAGATCTCCAAAGTGCACCCCCGGTACACGTCAGTAACCGTTAAGGTCCTGTCTTCAGCAACTGCAACCACAAGTGGACAGCCTAACCGTCCTACAACTCGGCCCCAACCACTCACTGACTATGTGAGACACGGAAGGATGAGTAGCCCCGCTATCATTCGTCACCACAGCAAGCTCCAAGTTAACCGAGAACGTACCTGTCACCACTTTATACGTAGCTTGTGCCTCCTCCACTCCCAGTTGACGAACTCTACCTCAGGCCGCCTCCATCACTACAGCAATTGAAGCATACTGCGCGGTACTCACGAACTCCCTGATCTTGGTACGTAACATATCCTTGCACCGTGTCCTCTTCATGTCCTCAAAAGCAGCATGCTAAGGATAGAATAATGTCATTTCCGTAAACTTTCGGTTCACCTCCTTTATGGCATCCGCAGTCTGACAGAGCTCCAAGAACTCTTTGGCACTCCTCTCCATCTCCACTAGAGGCACATGCTCTACACGAAACATACGACGAACTCCTCCCAGGTCCAGTAGTGCGCCCGTTAAGCGTCAAAGCAGTAGCACACCAGTCTTTCGCTCCGTCTCGTAACAGATTCACCGCGAAGCGAACTTTCTAGTTCGCAGGACAACCACCGGTAAGGAATGTGCACTCCATAACTGATCCCGACCCTCTTGTTTGGGGCTGCCCACCCGCAGGGGGTGGAATCGCCGCGATGCGCTCCTCCATCGACACTATTACCTCATCACGAATGGCGGTAATAATTTCGGGGATCGTCTCCTCAAAATATGCGTCACCTCGACCGCAAACATCTCACGAATCTGATCAGCAATAATTCCAGCATCAGCATCTGGATCAACATTGTTGTTCCTCCTTAACGAGCTACTAGCACACATTAAAACCTGCTAACTACGCTCACACTCAACTCTTCGGATTCTCCGTGACTTTCCCCGACTCGAGCACGGATCCTGTGCTTCAGATAGTAGGAGCTCTGCTACTACCCTTCACACCTATCCTTACTCGTTTCGAGTCCTGTCCCGGGACGTCCAAGTAGTTGCTTACCACAAACAAACACATATGCCCATTCCGGCATATGCAAACACTTTTCCTAGCTCCCTAGAAAAGTCGTAATACCCCACCACCCTTGCTAGAACGGAACCCCCACTAGCCCTGACGAGTCGCCTCGTAAACGCACAGTCGTATACAGTGAAACCAGATAGACATTCGAATATAAGATTCTATCCTACAACGGTTGGACTCAAACAAGAGCTGTGCAATAGAACTAAATCCAACATTCTAAGGCTATTCAGTTCCTACTGCATACAACCTAAGGTGCATTCACATAACAACCTATCAAGGCTAGCATGAGTTCCTAATAGCAAGTAACAAGTATACAGTACCACAAAATCCACGTAAGCAATCTAGCATACATACTCCTATGTTCTAGAAAGCAATCTAGCATACGTACTCATATGTAAACGCTATTCCCAGCTCACTAGGAGTTTCATCTCATCCCACTACTCTTGCTACAACGGAATCCCTGTTAGCCATAAGGAGTTGCCTCGCGAATACCCAGTCGCACGCAGCATGAATCAAATAGACATTCGAATACAAGATTCTATCCTAGAACGGTTGGACTCAAACATGAGCTGCGCAATAGAACTAAATCAAATATTCTAAGGCTATATGATTCTTACTGCATGCAACCTATAGGCCTTCACTTGACAACCTACTATAACTAGCATTGATTCCTACTAGCAAGCAGTCATCGTACAGTACAGTGTAAACAACCTCGGCAATCTAGCATGCATACCCTATGCCTAGAAAGCAATAAATACACTAAGTGCTGTACCTTCCCAATTGGCGTCGGCTGACTGTACACACTGCCCCCACGATCACCGTTTCCCAAACGGGCTTTCTCCGTTCATTTATTTTCAAAGATTTTAATAAGAGAGTTTAAAAAAAACTTCATAGCCGCAACTTGAGACCAAACACATCGAGATGTGTTTGATTCACTCAAGCTGTGCTCTGATACCAAGTTGTAACGTCCCAAAAATTACAAGGAATTTTAAATTTTAAAAACATGCATTTCATTATAAAACAATCACAATTTAATAATTCGTAACTCAAATGAAGTTAACGTCGTTAACTCGAACAGTCAATAAAGTTTATGCAGCGGAAATTTCATAAAATAAAATCCAAAGGTTTGGAAATGAAACTTAAACAATTCTTGACACTTCGCGCCTAGTGTGTGTACCGTCAAGCCCGACTGCCGCTCGCACCTGAAATCACAACATATTGGGATAAGGGTAAGCTAAACGCTTAGTGAATCCTATCACACACGCAGGTAGCAACCCCACGTATATCGCCCCTACTCGCCAGTAGGCAACATCACCATCACCACGAATATAAATCCACATAATAATTAACGTATAAATACGAACCTCGGTCCCACCGAGCACACCAAAAATATATCGATACAAGCTCAGTCCCACCGAGCCCTCGGTCCCACCGAGTAAAGACATTGATACAAGCTCAGTCCCACCGAGCCCTCGGTCCCACCGAGTAAAGACATTGATACAAGCTCAGTCCCACCGAGCCCTCGGTCCCACCGAGTAAAGACATTGATACAATTGTACTAGCTCAGTCCCACCGAGCCCTCGGTCCCACCGAGGTGTACACAAGCATAAATAATCCACATACACATTCAACAGATCACAACTAGATATCACATCCCAACTAATTCACGTAAACACGTAATAACACATAATAACACGTAACACAAAATAACGATATGCATGAAATTCCTAACTACGCGGTGAGAGAACTCACCTCAAAACAACGCGACGCGCTCCCGAGCCGCAACACCAGTACGTCAACCTTCCTCACTTTTTCCCACCTAAATACGCACTAAGAACGTCAACGGAAGGTCCCAACTCACGACACTTTTACTAGTTTAACAAAACTAAAAATCCAGCTTTTATACTAAAAACGCAGGTCTGTTCGGGACCCATTTTACCCCTGCTAAACTGATCAAACCAAAAATCTAATTCCACATTCAGGAAGTTCAATGTCTTACGGTTCCAGGGACGTATCGCACGCGTCCTAACGATATTCCTAGCACTCTATATGAATTTTACAAAAACACCTCTCAGAACAGCTAAAACAGGACCTGTCCGTATAAAATGGCAATTTGACACTAGCTATGGCCCGAACTGGTTTTTCCACAAAACATATAAAAGTTACTAGACTCAGAATGGGAACTTTTGGCACCAGTTCCATCCCAATCCGACATTCCTAACAGAAGATATAGCTTATACAAAACAGGGCAGAAACTGCACGATTTACATAAAATGATAACTTTTGAACTTGAACCCAATAAGTTATCTTAATCCAAACAGACCCATGAAGAAACATGACTTACTGAATTAGGGTTAACATGGGCTGAACAAAACCATGCACCACCCATTTCCGCCTCCGGCGGTGGTGGTGGCTGGCGGTATTCTCGCGACGAACAAAACGAAAAGACACGGAAAGGAAAACGAACGATTACCTCGCTGCAACTCCTCCTTCTTCTCGATTTCGGTAGCAAGCAGCGGCGTTCCTCTCCTTCCCGGCGTCTCTCACTCTCCGGCGAACACTCTCCCTCTCTCTCCTCTCGATTTCCCTCTCTCTCTGGTTTCCCTCTCTCTCGGCCGAACACCACCAAAAGGGGGAGGGGGGAATGACTAAAGGGTTCTTGGGGAGTTACTAGCATGAAACCGAAGGGGAAGAGGAAGGGAGGGTCTCTTGGCTGATCCCTTGCCAAACTTTGGTGAAATGCCCCAATTAGCCCCTCAACTTTCCTTTCCTTGCAAAAACTCAAAAAGGTTGACTCATTTAACTTTTTGGTCCGGTTCGACTAACCCCGCTAATGGAAACCACATTAAATCCAACTTAAAAGAAAAGAATTAATAAAAGAAATTACATACCGGGGTACGGGCTTTACACGGAATCCACACGTCCGTCACTAATCCGTCACTAATCAGTGACGGATTAGTAACAGATGTTTTTGTATTTCTTGCTCCTCATGTTTATGTGTTATATGTACACATGTTTAAGTGTTATGTGTATCCATTGGTCCGTACACACACACATATAAATATATATAGGGGGTCATTCAAGGAAGAACTAGTTATTTTGTGGTAACTGTAAGAACCAATGTGAGCCACATATTAAACTATAAATTAGGAAATTATTAATTTTGGTAATTTTGTTTGAAATTTAAATAAAAGGGCATTTTAGATATTTTTAAAATCTCCTCTCTCCTCTCTCCTCTCTCCTCTCTCCGACAGATAATCGATTATGATAATGATATCACAAGAACAAATGTGATATCACTGTGATACCCCATTGTGATACCCATAATACATACAAGAACAAATGTGATATCACTGTGATAACCCCAGTAAACATACAAGAACAAATGTGATATCACTGTGATACCCAATATGATACAAAATACAGTGTGATACAAAATATACTGTGATACCCATTGTGATACAAAATACAGTGTGATACCTATCGTGATACAAAATACACTATGATACAAAATACAGTGTGATACCTATCGTGATACAAAATACACTACCATTATTATAATTTAACTATGACCGCAAAGAAAACCCAAATCAAGAAAAATGACGAGGATTTCGCTTACAAAAATTCTATTCCACAATTCAAACCACAAAAATACGAGCAGAAAAGTGGCGAGGACTTCACCCTCACAGATTCCTCCGATCTCCATCTTGCCTGTGGACCACCAACAAGACTTGTTCTTGGAAGATGAAGAAATTGTCTCTCTTTTCGTCAAAGTCAGATTATTAACTAGAGTGGTTCTCGATGGTTGGTCGTTGCAGTCGACGGTGGAGGATGATGGTGGGTGGTAGGCAGCTGGTGACGACGAAGATGAGAGAGAGAGAGAGAGGCGGAGTTCGTCGATGGTGTAGATCCACGACCGCCGCTAGAGACCACCACCACCACCGCCGCTGCTAGAGACCACCACCACCGCCGCCGCTAGAGACCACCACCACCACCACCGCCGCTAGAGACCACCACAGCCGCCGCTAGAGACCACCACTACCCATTGTGCGTTTACTTTTTTGAGAGGAAGAAGGAAAGTGTGTGAGTTTAAAGAAGATAATTATTTTTAGGGTTAATGAGAGAGAGAGAGACGTATGAGTTTAAAGAAGAGAGAGAAAAGTAAATTAAAAAAATTAAAATAAAGTAAATATTTAATTCAATTTACTAATTTACCCCTTACTCTATTTTTGTAAATAATATTAATTATCTTAAATTAGTGGCTCATATTGGTTTTACAGTTACCACAAACAAAATAGTTCTCATTTGATTAAGCCCCTATATATATATATATTTGTAAATTGTATGTATACATATGTTGGTTGTTGATCTGTGTATATTGTGTATATGTATATATATTGATATCATGTGTATATGTGAATACATAGTTAATGTGCATATTATTTGGTAATCGCATATGATGTATATATGTGTTATATATATGTATACATGCATGTGTATATATGAATGTATAGATAGCATATAATATGTATATCTATGAGTCCTATTGACCTATAGTGGATCTTAGTGGTTTTATCAACCCCAATAGACACCACATACATATATACAGTACACACTTGCATACAAACATGTAATAAGTTATAATGGGTCTTATCAGGTTTTAATCAATTCCATTAGGCTTTAAGCGATTCTACTGGACTTTAAAGTATCTATTGGCTTTTAATCTATTATACTGGGATTTAATCGGCTCTATTGACTTTCAAAGGGTTTCATTGAGCCTTAATGGATCTATCGGGTTTAAAGGGTTCTATTGGGCCTTAAAGGGTTTAATTGGATCTTAATTGATCTATCAGACTTTAAAGGGATCTATTGGGCTTTAAAGGGCCAATAGTTCATTAATAGCCACTGTAACACATAAAAACCCAATACGTACATACATGCATGCATACATACATACATACATACATACATACATACATACATACATACATGTGCATAATTTGAGATGCATATATGCATTATCCCATACGAATGTATGTCCATTATAAGTAATGGTTCTCATTAAGAGACACTGAAGCCCATTAAGGTCCATTACATTTCATTAAGTGCCACTTAAACCCATGAAGGCCCAATACATTTCATTTACAACCACTTGATACAATAAGACCCATCTAGGCCCAATTAATAAGCCATATAAAATATCTTATTGTGTTATGAATGTATCTCAATGGGTCTATAGTGGGACTCAGTGGTCTTGTTATGAACAACATGCAATAGACACCACACACGTATATGCAATACATACTTCGCATTCAAACATGTAATAAGTCATACACGGTATTGTTGGGTTTTAATGAATTATACAGGCTTTAATCGGTTATGTTGGACTTTAAAGCATCTAATGGGCTTTAATCAGTTCCATTGTCTTTTAAAGGGGTTCATTGGGCCTTAATGGGTCTATCGGGTTTAAAGGGTTCTATTGGGCTTTAAAGGGTTAAATTAGACCTTAATTGATCTATCGAGCTTTAAAGAGGTCTATTGGGCTTTAAAAGGCCCAATAGTTCATTAAGAACCACTGTAACTCATAAAACATCTATTGGGCTTTAATTTGTTCTAATGGGTTTTAATTGGTTTTATTGTCTTTTAAAGGGATTCATTGGGCCTTAATGGATCTATCGGGTTTAAAGGGTTCTATTGGGCTTTAAAGGGTTAACTTGGACCTTAATTGATCTATCGAGTTTTAAAGGGGTCTATTGGGCTTTAAAAGGCTCAATAGTTCATTAAGAACCACTGTAACCCATAAAACATCTATTGGGCTTTAATTTGTTCTAATGGATTTTAATCGGTTCCATTGTCTTTTAAAGGGGTTCATTGGACCTTAATGGATCTATCGGGATTAAAGGGTTCTATTGGGCTTTAAATGGGTCTATTGAGTCATTGAGGTATATATACATAAACACGTAACGTGATCAAATGCATAGATACATCGATCTATTTTTTAGATGAAAATACAAACCCAATAAAAAAACTAATTCACAGTACACAAATGTTAAATTAAAACTTTAATTAATTTTATATTATTTTAAAATAATATTATATCTTTTATTTATATATTGAAAAGAAAATTTATATTATTTAGAATTTCAAAAAAGATAACATTTATTAAAAACAATAGTAATTAAGAATTACTAATAATATTTAATTAAAAAATACTTAATAATAACATTTAATTGAAAAAAACGGATTCCGTCACAAATCCGTCGCAAATTAGCGACGGAAATATCGTTAGAAATCCGTCACTGAACCAGGTTAAAAATAAAAAACTCACTCTTTTAATTTACAACTAGGTCCAAAAAGGAGAGCAAAAATTACCGCCCCCAACTCTGCTTCACGATCGACCTCCCCTTCCCCCTCCTCCCATCTGCCGCTAGCCACCGCCACCGCCACAGCCGCTCGCCACCGTCACTCGTCACTGCCACAGCAGCTCGCCACCGCCACTGCCACATCCACAGCCACAGCCACAGCCGCTCGCCACCGCCACTGCCACAGCCGCTCGCCACCGCCACTGTCGCAGCCGCTAGCCACCGCCACAGCCACAATCGCTAGCCACTCGCCACCACCGCTCGCCGCTCGCCACCGCCACTCGCCACCACCGCTCGCCGCTCGCCACCGCCACTCGCCAACGCCGCTTGCCACTGCCGCTCCCCACCTCTATCGCCATACTCCACCTGCTGCCTATTTCTGGATGCTCTGATATGGTGTTAATTCATATTATTTGGTGAAATTTAAGCTATTTGATTATGTGGAGAATATGAAACCATGTTATATTGTTATTTACTCCCTTCTTTTAGAATATTATGTTTCCTTATGAATTGCGATCAGCTTCATCAATGTTGAGATTTGCTATGATCACACAACCTGATAACAAATAAAGTTGCAAGTATTGTATGAAAGTATAAAACCAATTATATGTGTGATTTTTACCTTTGGAAGATAGCTTACATCCACATAAGAAAAGGAGTAACTTTATTGGCTAAAAGAGAACTCGAGAATTACAAACTAATAAATTGTGATTCAAACATTGTAAGCAATTAAAGTTTACCGGTTGCATTAATTTCTCTCTAAAATGTGTGATAAATAATTAAAGAACCAATGATGTACCTATATTAAGTGATAAGAATACACAATATATGCAAATACAATGCTAAAAACTTGAATTTTGACCGTATTATCACTCGTGGGATTGAAGGTAATCACTTACGATCATGAAAAGAACGCTATAGGTTTTTGTTCGTCACTGGCCACCTTTTACGGACATGACCATCTTTAATGGGCGTGAACAATGACCAATGGCTCATTAAAGTTGTTGGGTATCTATTGACGCATAAATACGTAAGTAACTAATGAAAGAATACATTTGTGCCTATGTGTGGTTCATCTAGATTTCACACTATGTTTCGTATCCCTTCTTTTATAAATTTCTGAAAAAATACAATTATAAAACTTTACTGCTTATCTTTCTAAGGAACATATTATATACATAATGGTAAGTTTAAATAACTATGGATATTTGTGTGACTTTAAATAGACGGTAAGACAAACTTATATATTATAGAGATTTAGAAAAAATAATAGTACATATCATCTTATTGTTATTACCTTGATACAAATCTTGTGCATGTAGGGAAAGTATCAGTGGGAACCCGAAGAGGAGGGAATGGTGAGGACTGCATGGACCAACGCCATGAAAAATAGGCACAAGGGTTGGCTGAAGAATGCACGTGAATGGGCCGCATAACAGGCTTCAAATGTTGATGGGATTCAGTGGGACAAAGAAGATATGGCGGTTATTAGAGGACACCACCCTCCTTGGATCCCAGAGCCGTTTTGGCACCAGATGATAGATCAGGTTTTTTTTCTTTATTTTGGGTTTGTGCATTACCTTTGTTTTATACCGACTTATATGTTATGGTTTTAACAGGTGTGGAGTAAAGATCCATGGAAAAAAGTATCTAGGGCCAATCGGAAGACCGAGTATCAGGGTAAATCCTCCCGGCATGTTGGCGGATCAATCAGTACTGCACAACACCATTACAAGATGGTAATAGTCTACAATTTTTTTTGAATATGTACTAAGATTTATTTGTATGTTTTGTAACAACTTAGCTTAATTTTCTATTGTAGGCACAAGCATGGGGTCGCGACCCCACTACTTCTGAGGTGTATGAGCGACTCCACTGCACCAACCGGAAATATGCTCCGGGTGCTACTGGTCCACCTACTGATCCTCCGGTGTACGTCTATGCTAAAGCGGAGCATGCTGCGGTAAGTTTTGTAAAATCAATACTTTGTTTTATGTGTGCATGTGTATGTGAATGTGCTCTATGCGTCTGTCAATCGGTATGTATATATAACGTGTGTGTTGGTTGCTAACGACGATTGGATCTATGTATATATAACGTGTGTGTTGTTTGGTAACGCACAATGGATAAACCGTTACTTTATATGCATGTGTATGTGTGAATGTATAGATAACGTGTATGTTGTTTGGTAACGCACAATGGATATATAGTTAGGCTATGGCTAAGTAGATAGGTTGGATATGTTTGATTTAAGGCCGTTATGTTGTTGAAATGTCTACGGATATATAAACTCACCCGTATTTGATTTGGTAAACCATAGGATCGCTTTCACGAGCTTAGGGAGGTGGCACTGGCTAGTCAGGAGCCCGACGGCCCTCCGATTGATGAGGCATCTCTTTGGGAGCAAAGTGTTGGAGGATGGAATAAGGGTCGTCTGTTTGGTTTCGGGACGACGCAAGATCCCCGTTATGCTATGAGGGGTGAGTGTAGTAGCAGCAGCGACGGGAGATCACTCGGGACTAGATCGACATCGGAGGTACGTTTGTTATATTGGTTATGTATCTTGTCGTTACTTTTAATTGCCAACAAATACTGATTTTTTTTGTTAAATGTTTAATATTTACAGTTAGCTGAGTTGAGAGAGAAGATGGCAAAGATTGAGGAGGAGGCGAAGGAGGCAAAGGAACGCGAGGAGCGTTATCGGGTCCAATTATAGATTGAAAAGAAGCGGGACGAAGACTTGGAGGCAGAACATGTCAGACAGGCTACCCATTTAGCCGAGCAACTCACATTGTCGCAGCAATTTGCTGCTTTTATGCGGCAGCAGGGATTCGTTTTCCCCTCTCCCGGGCCTACCGGCCCTCCCCCTAGTTAGGTTGCTATTATCGTATTTTCACTCGTACTATATTTTGGAATTTGGAATTTGGAATTTGGTATTTGGAATTTGGTATTTGGAATTTGTTGGGTTGGTGTTTTTAAATTAAGAGCAGGTATTTATATAAAAATACAGGAAATATTGTTTTTAGTATTTATTTTTTTAATTTTTTTGGAATTAGCGACGGATTAGTGACAGAATTCCGTCGCTAAAAGTATTTATATATTTTTTTTCCCATAATCAGCGACGGATCAGCGACGGATCAGTGACGGAATCCCGTCACTGAATAATTCCGTCACTGATCCGTCACTGAATAATTCTGTCACCGATCCGTCACTGAAGTCCGTCACTGATCCGTCACTGATACTTTCAGCAACCTACTGAACAGTGACGGACTTTCAGTGACGGAATAGCGACGGAAGTTGCTTTCAGTGACGGATCAGTGACGGAATCGTCCGTCACTGATAGCTGTTTATTTAGTAGTGTGTGTTTTTTTATATAAAAAGATGTTAAAGTGCTTTTTATAAAAATAAATGTTGAGTGTTTTTTATAAAAAAAAGATGTTAAGTGTGTTTTTATAAAAAAAGATGTTAAGTGTGTTTTTTATAAAAAAAGATGTTAAGTGTGTTGGGTCGCCTTGCTCCAAAAATCCCGTGGACCAGAAACGAGGTGGACCGTGATGCACACTACTTTCTTTGCATTCATGGTGCTTGAACATCAAGGTCCCGCCTCCGTGGCTAACTCATGCAATGGCATGGAAGGGGTGAATTGGCAGTTACTCGATACTGTATGTAAATCGTTTTACTCTTATTTTATTTAAGTTGTTTGGTTGCTAACTAAGTTGTCTAATATTGTAATATTTCAGGTGTACATCCCTATATGCATTCATCCTAAACATTGGCTACTCGGAGTGTTTGATCTTCCAACTATGGTGATGACCATATATGACAGCGACGCTGACAATTTCTTCAAAGACGCTATGGATGAGCAGCTTGCCAGATTTAAAGTTGTGCTGACGGACTTCTTTAGCCGGATCGGGGATGTGCGTCGTCGCGAATGGTCAGTGAACTTCCGTCACAGGTTAGCCAAGAATGCACCACAGCAGAAAGGGATGAATGCAGATTGCGGTGTCTGGGTATGCCGTAATGCCAGCATCTTGATTAATAACGATATGGTAGATTTACACCCTTCCCGCACCAAAGATGAGGCCAGGGAATTTCGCGAACATATGGCGGAGTCCATTTATGCGCATTGTCAAACACAACAACATTAGGTTGTTTATGTAACATTAAATAATTGTTATTTTTAGTGTTAACTTATTTTGTTAAAGTATTGTGATTGAAGTTATAATTTTGTTTATTATTTTGTTAAAGTATTTAACTTGGAGCCTAAAAAGTGTGACAAAAACAGTAAAAACATGCAACAACACTTTACTCTCTCTCTTCCTATGTGGGACACATTCCCACACCCATTTGGTTTTTGCTAATTTCATCCAATTACTCAACTTTGAGTATCGATATCTCATTCACACATACTCCGTTTTGGACGCATTATATATCGTTTCGAAGCTCTCATATAGGAGAACATAAACCTACTAAGAGTTAGTTATATATAACACACACATATATATATATATATATATATATATATATATATTTAAATGTGTCCAAAGTTTAGTAAAACCCATATTTTTACTAAAATTTTCCAACACCTAGTAAGTAGGTTTATGAAACTTGCGGTAATCCTAATACAGAGATTATTGGATGAACAAGCATTTATTTCTTGATTCACATGTGCATTAATCCTTAGACTACTTAAAGACTAATTTTCAGCCTAATGAAAGACCTTTATTCAAGAGCAGAATTCCTGTTACAGTCATATACAACAAACAGTGAGAAAGTTCAATAATGTGACCGCATTCAAAGGTGGTCAAGGAGATTAGGAATTGACCCCAAAGGAACTGGATGATCCATGTTTCATGCTACTGTATTGGTTCTTGCTGTCTGGAAGTGATTCATATGATGCAAAAATTGGTATTATGTAATGTACAACATTATCTATATTATAGAAACTTGCAAAATTCAGTCGAATCTTACAAGCTCTTTTGCAGACGAATATTGCAGTTACTTTTTCAGTCGAATCGAATCTTACAGGCTATTTTCAGACGAATCTTGCAGTGAACTATTCAGACGAATCATGCAGGCAACTTTTCAGACGAAATCTTTGACCATATCCACATCCCTGATGAAGAACATACATTTTCACGGCTATAAGTAGATGGCATGATGAAGTAGTAATTCACAACTTGCTATCTATCTTTTATACATTCTTTTACACCGTTTACAAACATTTTCTCGCTTTTCTTAACACTATGGCTGGAGGTTCAAGATCAAGGGGGAACAGGTCGGCGAATGGGGCTGGAACTTCACGTTCGGCATCCTACCAACCACTGAACGATGGAGCTCGCCGGAGTACCTGGAAGGTACCGGAAACAGACGGGGAGTGGAGAAACCATGGGCGAACTGCGGCCGATTATCCATTCACGGCTGAGGAGGCAGAAGACTGGGAGATGGCATGGGAGAATTACCACTTCGATAATGACAGGAAAAGCCCACCAATGTATCATTGTACCCAGCCGACGGGTCTTCCACAAAGTCAACGAATTACTCCCTTAGTGCAAAAATCCATTGATAAGGCGAACGCCGATATCGAAAAGGTAAAAGGTATGTGGAACCATAACAGGGGATTCAGCAGGGGAAAATGGAGTATCTAGCAGAGAAGAAACGAGAACTGGCCATGGCTAGGGCTCACGTTCGGGAGGTGCAACGACAAATTAAGGAAGTAGAAGAGGAACTACAAGAAATCGAAGACGACTACACGGGAATGGAGGACGTCATCAAGGAAAAGGTTGACTTCATCACCGGAATCCAGGACGCATTCCAATCATAGATTTATTTGTTTACCTGCACTGTATCCGTTTCGGTTGGGAAGATGATTTGCAATAATTGATCTTTTAATTAATTTGCTTATTAAATAACTTAAAATGGGGAAAACATTTTTTTAATTAAGTTATATATTAAATACATTAAAATGGAAAGTAAACAATACATTAAAAACCTCAACTGCATAAAATGATAACCTAAAAACTACAGGGACCAAAAATGTAATTTTTTTGCCCCAAACTTGAGGGGCCAAAAACGTAATTTCAACTTACCGCGGGGTACCTCGCGGGCATGGACCAAAAGCGTACCGCGGGCATAGTTGGAGGGCTCCGCGGGACTTTTGGCCAAAGAATCGTGACACGTGGGTGTGGGCCCACCGTGGAAATTTGGGTATTTTGGTAAAGTCACCGAGATTTTGGGTATTTTGGTAAGTCATGGTCAAACGTTGGGTATTTTAATTAAATTCCCATATATATATATAGGGGTGGTATCGGATACAAACCAGTTAGTTTGTACAAACTCGTACAAACCATACCTAGCTTCATGATTTTGTAAATTTGGCTTCATGAATATATACATATATATTTTGGCTTCATGAATATATAATTTGGCTTCATGAATATATCATTTGGCTTTTTTAACTAATTTTTTTACAAAAATAAGGGTATTTTAGGGTATTTTTGTAAAAAAATTAGTTAAAAATGCCAAATGATATATTCATGAAGCCAAATTATATATTCATGAAGCCAAAATATATATGTATATATTCATGAAGCCAAATTTACAAAATCATGAAGTTAGGTATGGTTTGTACGAGTTTGTACAAACTAACTGGTTTGTATTTGATACCCAGCCTATATATATATATATAATAAGTTATTTACTAATATAAATTGATTGTAATAGGATTTTGTACATTAATCTGAAAGGTATATGTATTGGAAAAAAATTGATACATAAATGAAAATAATAGTTTTTAGTTATATTGCTCGTTACATAAAAAAATTAAAAATGATTCGCTATTACTTTTAAATATAACGAATGTTATGTAAAAATTGAAGAAAATGTTATGTATATAAAATAAAATAAAATAAAAATTATTTTGTTGTGTAAATAATGAAAGGTTTAACGTTAATGTGTTTATTGTCATTTAAAAAATCTCAAACTTTTGAGAAAAAAAATAGAAATGAATAATAAGGTCTCTCGGCACATCAAAATAAAGTTAATCAAATCCGTCAAAAAGATATATAAGAATGTTTTTTGATCTATTAGCTTTTTAAATAATCAAACGTGCCAAACATTTAAATAAATAATTATTTTATTATTAGGTTTTTAAGCCATTAATCAAAAGGTGCTGAAAATTACAATTTTATATAAGGTTATTTGATTGTTTGAAAACTTGATAGGTATAAAATGTACTAAATGATGTAATTAATGCTAAAATTATTAAAATAAAGAAATTGCCTAAGAATGTCTATTGCTGAGGCTGTAAATGAGAAATCTAACAATTGTTTCGTAAATAAAAAAGTTGTTTTTTTCTAAAATATCAATCATATTTTTTTGTTCGTCAAGTTCTTCAAAATGAAAAAATAAGAGAATTTTTTTTGTTTTAAATTTAAATAAAATTTCAAAACTATATTTAATTACTCTTTTATTCATCCATCAAAATAAAAATCAAACCCGCCAAGAATTTCATATTGTTATATTTATAATTAAATATTTCACTAATACATACGAAATTTATTTTTATCTAATAGTTTTTCAAATAACTAGAATTTGCCAAATGTTCAAACAATATATTGTTTGATTATTACAATTTACAGGCAAGCCAGTTATTCAAATTACTATTTTAAAAAATGTTTTTTGAAACTTACCATCTTATGAAATGTTGATGAAAAATTATAATTTTATATGAAAATTTTTAATGGTTTGAAATTTTTTGAGTAAAAATATATTACATATTTAATAATATAACTAACGATAAAATCTTCAAAATAATAATAAAAAATATTAGAGTTGATGGTAGTTTTGTTCAAAGATTATGATATCTATTTTTTTATTTTGAAAAAGCTATAAAGATATTGTTGAAGATACGACTAAAGCATTTATCAATTCCTTTACATTATCAAAAGACAATCAAACAAAACCAACATATATGGAAGTAAATTTATTTCAAAATAAAATAAAATAAAATAAAATAAAATAGGTAAAGCAGCATTTATGAATGGTATTATTAATGCACCAACACCAGCAACTGATGCAAGAAGGCTCTTTAAATATCTGTTATTTTCTCCTAGATCAAACCATAAACGAAAATAATCCAAGAGATATACATTTGTTAAATTACCCTACCAGGGAAATTAAACTTCCTCTTGATCTTCCAAATGACGACGCCCAAAAAAACCAAAGGTCGCCAAAAGATTGAAATGTCGAAGATAATAAGTGACAAAAGCTTGGCCGTTACATTCTCCAAGCGTCGTCAGGGTCTTTTTAAGAAGGCCAATGAGCTTTGCACCCTTTGTGGGGTGGAGCTTGGAATCATTATATTTTCCCCAACTAAAAAGCCAATCTCATTTGGCCATCCAAATGTTCCTGCGATTTTAACTCGCTACTTGGATAGACTTCCTCCTCCAAGTTCGCGCATTTCTCAATTTATGGAGTCTTATCGCAATGCCAATAGCAAAGAACTCACCAGGCAGCTCACCCACATGATGGCTCAATTGAATGTTGAGAAAAAGACCGGTGAAAAACTAGACATGATAAAGAAAGCTAGACAAGATCGTATTTGGTGGGACGTGCCAATAAAGACCCTAAATATCGAACAACTTGAGCACTTGAAGGTAGGGATTTTGGAATTGAATAAAAACCGTGAAAATCAAGTCGAAAGGCTGACGGTGGATGGTGTTGGTCGGTCAATGTGATGGCCAATGAACTTAGATCTTCCATGACTTCTCATGGGATAATGTTTTGGAATATGGTCATAAGTAATTTCGATTTTAATCTATTTTTAAGGGTATTTTTTGTCTTCATTTTCTTTCTCAATTTACGGTCAATTAAAGTTGGTAGAGTGATCAATTATGTTTCTTGTAATGCAAAATAATAACAACTATCCTTTCATTTCATTTCTTGTAATGCAGAATAATAATAGTTTAATTGAAGACTTTATATTTTATTAGAAGTATAGTAATTTGTTCTGAATTTTGAGTGGTGTAAATTATAATTTGTTTGAATTTTGAATGATAAAGTTCTTAATATTTTATGATTTTAGGTTTAATCATGAGCAAGAAACGAGCAATCGGTTCTTTTTTCAAGCGAAAATAATACGTTAATGATCCACAACTGTATATTAATATATTATGTTGATAATAATCTTGTAGGAAATGTGATTGATATGGAAGAAGTTATTAGGGTTTAACCTGAAAAGATTGATGTATTAAGCGTGGAAGATTTATGTGTTAGTGTAAGATGTAAAGTTTTTTTGTTAACTTATTATTAGTATTATTTTTTAGTTACGTACGATATTGAATATCGAAACCCCCTATCCTAAAATTCTGGCTACGCCTTTGATTTCATTGAGTTAAGCACATGGGTTACACGTGATAATCATGATATAATTAACCAAATTATCATATTTACTTGGAATAAGATGGGTTGAACTTTGGCTCGACAGCAAGTTGGTCAATGATTGGCAGATTTTAGCTTGCCCATTTCAAGCTGTGGGAATTTTGATGTTTATGTGAACTCCTAATTAGAAATTGTACAGGGTCGATGAAATGCATTGTTTAATGGATCAATGAAAATCCATCACGTTTAATACATATTGGTAGAAGGTCAAATAGTGGCAGAACACAGGCCTTGTTAGTGCTTAAATGTTATTGTACCAAGTAGAGAGACTATATTTGTAATAGGGCTATTCTATACCCTAGGTATATATAGTTTGCTTCTTTCCCTTTAGGGAATTAGGTCATTTCATACACATAGTAGCCACACACACTCAAGAGAGTTCTTCATTGTAATTGTGAGCTACTTTGATCTTATTGAATATAGAGATGGCTTCCTTTGATGTTTATATTGATTGATGTTGGGAACTGAAGATATGCTAAGTATGGTTAGTACTGCCAAGACAAGTTACTACTGTCAGTTCTTCGTTACTACTGCTAGACATGGTTAATACTGCCAGAAGAAAGTTTATACTGCTGGGCAAGGTTACTACTGCTAGACAAGGTTAGTACTGCTAGACCAAATTACTACTGCGTATACATGGTTAGTACTGCTAGACCAAATTACTACTGCTAGACACGGTTAGTACTGCTAGACCAAGTTACTACTGCTAGACATGGTTAGTACTGCTGAGCTGAGATACTACTGCTAGAAGACTGTGAAGGTTAATACTGCTGAAGGTCGTTAATGCTGCTGAGCCAAATCATTGTTAATACTGCTGACTTGATAAGTTTGGTATGCGATACTTTTGGAGACAAAGAAGGAATTGATCAAGATATGTTTAACGAAGATTCAGAAGATCAATTTACTTTTGATAGTTATCTTGTAATTACTTTTGTATAAATAGTATTGATAGCTATTAGAATAGAAAACAGAAGATACAGAATATACAAGATACACGAAATAGAGAACAATTATTCAAAAAGTTGTTTAGCCATTCAGAGAAAATTAACCTCAAGATCATAGATCCTATTTCTAGAGAAGTAGAAGTCGTCTTGTTGAGCCTGTTCAACAAGATTGAGGTTTGGTGTAAAGCTTGTAATACAGTTTGATATATACAGTGTGTTGAATTCTATTGATTGTTCTTTAATTGATTTAGAGTTCTATTCCGCAAGATTCTCTAAATTCTGTTTCTAAGAAGTTTAATTCTTGTTAAGAATCGATCCTGACAAGTGGTATCAGAGCATTGGTATCTTAGAAGCTATGGACAATTCAATGGATACTCACAGTACTCTTGTTTCAAAGGTTCCCATGCTCAAACCCAATGAATTTGACATGTGGAAACTGAGAATCAAGCAGTACATTCTTCTTACTGATTATGCAATATGGGACATCATAGAAAATGGCCCATGTAATGAAGGAAAGATTGGAGCAGATGGAAAGAGACCTCCTCCCAAGACAGATGCTGACAAGAAAGTCAGACAAACAGAGATGAAGGCCTTAAGCACTCTGCTTTTGGCTATTCCTAATGAGTACCAACATCAATTCCAACACTGCACAGATGCACAGATGTTGTGGAATGCTCTGGAGAAAAGATTTACTGGCACAAAGAGCACAAAGAGAAATCAAAAGGCTATTCTCAGGCAACAATATGAGAACTTCATGTCTGCAAAGAATGAGTCTATGACTCAAACTTTTGACAGATTTAACAAGTTGATTGGAGAATTAGCAACTGTGGGTGTACACATGGATGCTGATGATGTCAATAGAAAGTTCCTTAGATCATTGGGAGAAGAATGGACCATGTACACAGTCTCATTCAGACAGAATGACCAATTGGAGGACAAAGAGCTAGATGACCTCTACAATGATCTGAGAGTATTTGAGGCTGAAGTTGAAGCCAAGAAAAGGCCATCTGGATTTGTTTATAATGCTGCTTTATTATCTTCATCCTCTGATAATGCTGCTAATCCTGATTCTGTTAATACTGCAGGTTCTGTTAATGCTGCTGGTGGAACTAATCAAGAGAAGACTACAGATTCTGTACTAGAAGCATTCTTTTCTAGTCATGTTCACTCTTCTCTAATCAATGATGATTTAGAGCAGATTAATGCTGATGATCTGGAAGAGATGGACATCAAGTGGCAGATGGCTATGCTATCAATGAGGGTGAAGAAATTCATCAAAAGGACTGGGAGAAACAACTTTTCCCAGAGAAGAGAAGATGGTGCAGGCTTTGACAAGTCCAAGGTTGAGTGTTATAAGTGTCACAAGATGGGACACTTTGCCAGAGAATGCAGAAGTGGAGGATCACATCAACAGGCTCCAAATGGAAACCAAAACAGAAGCTCCTCTCAAGCCCTTGTTTCTCAACAAGGAATGGGATTTGATTGGAGTGATCAAGCTGAGGAAGCCTGTCAGAATCAAGCTCTTATGGCAGAAGTATCTGATATTCCCACTGAGGTACAATCTAAACTCTGTTCTCAAGCTTGCATTGATGCTGTTAAAAGATATAGGGATCACAATCAGGGTATGTGTGATAACCTTAAGAGGCTAGAGAAAGATGTGAAAGATTATGTTAGAATTGTAGAAAGGTTTGAGGAACAGATTAGAGCTTTTCAAGCTAATGAACTTCAACACCACTATGATACTAACTATTGGAAGTGGGAGAAGAATGAGTATGAGATTAAGCTGAAAGTGTCTGGGGAGGAGAATGAGAAATTAAAAGAAGAGCTTAAGAAGGTTAAACTTGATGTTGAAAAGTTTACCTGTGCTTCTAAAACCATGGGTAGACCATCATTAAGGCTCAAATCCATGACAAGATGAAAGTAGGGATAGGGTACAATGCCACACCTCCACCCTACAATAACAACTACATACCTCCTAAGTCTGATTTGTTAGAGACCAAGGATAGGAAGGATCCTGAATTAAAGATTAATATAGATCCTTGTGAAGAAACAGTAGTTGTTGAGGATGAGACTGACAAAGTAGACTCTGATGAGGAATCTGAAAGTCCATATGTTAAGAACACTGAGATCAAAAGGACTGAAAAGGAAAAGGGAGTTCATTCCACACAGCCCAAAGTTGTGAACTCTAATACTTGTAAACAGTGTTCTTGCAGGAAATCTAAAGAGAACAAGCCCCAAAAACATGATAATCAGAGGGGTAATCAAAGGAACTGGAATAACCAGTGGGCTATGAGACAAGGAGTTGATCTGAACAGAATTAACAGGCCAAAACCTTGTTTCATCTGTGGTAAGCTAAATCATTTAGCCAAACACTGTTATTTCAATCCTGTTAACCAAAGGTTTAATACTCAAAGACTTTTTCAAAAACCTGGTGGTTACAGAAAGAATGGTGGCTATAAAAAGTCTGTGAGGAAAGTTGTGGCAAAGAAACAAGATAAACCCAAAAGCCACATAAAGAAAACGACTGAAAAGGAATGTGGTACTATGTGGGTTCCAAAAAGCACTAAAAACAATACTGCTGCTAGCAGTGTTAGTACTGCTAACACTGTTAGTACTGCTTCAAAAGTTAGTGCTGCTAGCAGTATTAATACTGCTAGTAATCATTCCAAAGTTAGTGCTGCTAGCAGTGTTAATACTGCTAGTAATCAGTCCAATGTTAGTGCTGCTAATACTTTTAGTGCTTCTTCTTCAGATAGTACTGCAGCTAGCAGTATTAACTCTGTTAATACTGCTTCTAGCAGTGTTAACTCTGTTAATACTGCTACCTCTGTTAGTACTGCTGATACTGCTGCTAACAATACTGTTGCTCCCAGTATTAGTACTGCTAGCACTGTTAGTACTTCTGAGGTTAATACTGCTGCTTGTGCTGCTACACCAATAATTTTGACAAAGTACTCCAGTACTGCAGTACCTAAATTTGAAAATCTCATCAAAACCAAGTGCAAGTACTTTGATGAGCAAGGGAGACCCAAGACCACTTCGGCTTGGGTTCCCAATAAAACTAACTGATTTATCTTGATGTGCAGGGCAACCAACAGCTCAAGGGGAAGAGCATTTGGCATGTTGATAGTGGTTGCTCCAGGCACATGACAGGTAACATGACCTGCCTCAAAAATTTCAAAAAGATTGATGGAGGACATGTTGCATTTGGGGATAATCCTGCTGGTGGAAAGATAAGTGGTAAGGGTGATGTTTCAAAGGGTAAGATGACCTTTGAAGATGTGTACTATGTTGAACAATTGAGATACAACCTGTTAAGTGTATCACAGGTTTGTGACAAGAAGCATAGCATATTGTTTACTGATTCTGAATGTATTATCCTTGCTCCTGGATACAAAGTGGTTGATGAAAACATGATACTTCTGAGAACTCCTAGGAAGGATAATGTTTATTGTTTAGATTTGGAAAGTGTATCATCTGATTCATCCCTAAATTGTTTAGTTTCAAAAGCTTCTTTGGATGAATCATCACTTTGGCACAGAAGGATGTGTCACATGAACTTTAAAACAATGAATAAACTTGTTAAGAATAACCTTGTAAGGGGTTTGCCATCCAAAGTCTATTCATGTGATGATCATTGTGTTGCTTGTCTCAAAGGCAAACAACACAAAACTTCTCATAAGACCAAAGAGATAAACACTATCTCAAATCCTCTTCAACTGTTACATATGGATCTGTTTGGTCCTACCAATGTGATGAGTATTGGCAAGAAATCATACTGCTTAGTTATTGTTGATGATTATTCTAGATTTACTTGGGTATATTTTCTGAGAACTAAAGATGAGACAAGTGGACTGATCAAATCTTTTATTCTCAAAATTGAAAACCAATCAAATCAAAGAGTGAAAGTCATTAGATCAGATAATGGAACTGAGTTTAAAAATTTTGATCTAAACACCTTTTGTGAAGAAAAAGGAATTGAGAGACAATACAGTGCTCCTAGGACTCCACAACAAAATGGTGTTGCTGAGAGAAGGAATAGGACATTGATTGAGGCTGCTAGATCTCTGTTAGCTGATTCAAAGTTACCAATTACTTTTTGGGCAGAAGCAGTTAATACTGCCTGCTATGTTCAAAACAGAGTTTTAGTTGTAAAGCCTAAAAACAAGACACCTTATGAGCTTTTCCATAAAAGGAAACCATATATTGGATTTTTCAAACCATTTGGATGTCCTTGTACTATTCTCAATACCAAATCTCACTTAGGCAAGTTTGATAGCAAAGCAGATGATGGTTTTCTTGTTGGGTATTCATCTCAAAGTAAGGCCTACAGAGTTTTTAATACCTCTTCTAGAATAATTGAAGAAAGTGACAATGTCAAATGCAATGAGAACACACCAAATCCTATTGGTTCAGGTCCTAATTGGCTATTTGACATTGATTCACTCACTAATTCTTTGGGTTTCAGTAGTGATGTATATGCAGGACAAAGGGATACACCAACATCAGAACACAGAATTCAATCTGTGATATTTCCAATCCCTTCCATTGATCCTGTTGAATTCTGTGAACACCATGAGGAGACTGAACCTATTCAGAATGAAGAAGAGAGGAGAGCAGAGGAAAATCAGTCTTCAGGTCCAAATTCCAGAGAATCTGAGGTGACTGAAGAAGCAGAAACAAATCCAGAATTAAATGAGTCAAATCTGGATGAGAACATACAAGAGGAAGCTGGTCATCCAACAAGAACTCAGAAAAATCATCCTCCTGAGTTGGTGATTGGAGATATTGCATCTCCCATGATGACTAGAAAGCAAAGCAGACTCCAAGAGTTGCAAGAGCAGCAAAATACAGTTAACACTGTTCTTACTTGCTTTCTGTCCTAGATTGAGCCCAAAAAGGCTTATGATGCTATGAAAGACCCAAGCTGGATAGAGGCAATGCAAGAGGAGCTGCTACAGTTCAAATTACAGGATGTTTGGGACTTGGTAGACCTTCCAAAAGGTCATAGAGCAATTGGCACCAAGTGGATTTTTAGGAACAAGAAGGATGACAGAGGGATTGTGATCAGAAACAAAGCTAGACTGGTTGCACAAGGGTACACTCAGGAAGAAGGAATAGATTATGAGGAAGTCTTTGCTCCTGTGGCAAGGATTGAAGCAATCAGGTTATTTCTAGCCTATGCCTCATACATGAAGTTCAAAGTGTACCAAATGGATGTCAAAAGTGCATTTCTGTATGGAAGTATTGAGGAAGAAGTATATGTCTGTCAACCCCCTGGATTTGAGAATCCATTGCACCCTGACAGAGTATACAAGCTGAAGAAGGCTCTCTATGGTTTGCATCAAGCCCCAAGAGCATGGTATGACACTCTGTCTACCTATCTCTTGAAAAATGACTTTGAAAGAGGAACAATTGACAAGACCCTGTTTATCAAGAGGAGAAAGAGAGGTACTTTACTTGTTCAGATCTATGTGGATGACATCATCTTTGGATCCACCAATGATCAAATGTGTAAAGAGTTTGAAGAATTGATGCACAAAAGCTTCAAGATGAGTTCCATGGGAGAACTTACATTCTTTCTTGGGCTTCAGGTAAAACAGAAGAAAGATGGGATTTTTATTAGCCAATCCAAGTATGTGAAAGACATCCTGGACAAGTTTGGTTTATCAGACTCAAAGCCAGCAAGCACTCCAATGGAAACACATAAACAGATCACTGCAGATCTTGAGGGGGAGGATGTGGATGTCCATCATTACAGATCAATGATTGGATCTCTCATGTATCTCACAGCCTCTAGACCAGATATTATGTTTTCAGTCTGTGTTTGTGCCAGATTTCAGGTTTCTCCTAAGCAATCACACCTTCATGCTGTCAAGAGAATATTCAGATACTTAAAAGGGCAACCTAGATTAGGTCTCTGGTATCCTCATGAATCCTCTTTTGACTTGCTTGCATATTCAGATAGTGATTTGGGTGGAGCCAACATGGATAGGAAGTCTACTTCAGGTGGATGTCAGTTTTTGGGTACAAGACTAGTATCTTGGCAGTGTAAGAAACAAACCACAGTGTCCTTATCTACCACAGAGGCTGAGTACATAGCTGCTGCAAGCTGCTGCTCTCAGGTTCTATGGATTCAGAATCAGATGTTGGACTATGGGGTAACATTTCTTCACACTCCAATCTTCATTGATAACAACAGTGCTATTAGCATTGTTAATAATCCAGTCAAACACTCAAAAACAAAGCATATAGAGATAAGGTATCACTTTATAAGAGATTGCAATGAAAAGAAATTAATTCAGGTTGCTAAAGTTCATACAAATGACCAGTTTGCTGATCTATTCACAAAAGCTTTTGATGTGGGTAGATTCACCTTTTTGGTAACAAGTGTGGGCATGATCAACCTAGAATAAATTTATGACTTTCTGTCTTTATACCTGTATTTCTTCATATATTTGGTGCTACTAACTTTCTTTCTCAGGATCCTCTGTTTCCCTCAGGTTACCAAGTGCAGAAAAGTGCAAGTGTAGTTACTACTGCCCGTGCAGCGTTACTACTACTAGTGCAAAGTTACTACTGCCTGTGTTCTAGTAGTTAATACTGCTTGTGCAGTTAATACTGCTTGTGTAGTTAATACTGCTCAGAAGTTAATACTGCTTGTGTAGTTAATACTGCTTTGCAGTTAATACTGCTCAGTAGTTAATACTGCTAGTGCACAGTTAATACTGATCAGTAGTTAATACTGCTAGTGCAGTTAATACTGCTAGGTAGTTAATACTGCTAGGTAGTTAACACTGCTTGGTAGTTAATACTGCTTGGTAGTTAATACTGCTATGTAGTTAATACTGCCTTGCAGTTAATACTGCTCAGTAGTTAATACTGCTTATGTCGTTAATACTGCTTTTGATAATCTAGGGCATATAAATACCCCTGTTTGCCCGCCAAAGTTCATAACGACTCTTCGCATTTACTTCTTCTCTCTCGTTCTAACCTAGTCTCCCCAGAATCTTTATGTTTTTCTTTCAAGAATCCTCAGGAATCATGGAGTTTGTTGATGAGCACAATGAAATAGCCATGCTTCAGAAGCCGAAACAAGCTGCGGGATTCCACGATATCGTCGATTTTCTCAAATCCTCGCACATCTCCTATGCCCTAACGGTGAGCCCAACCATCTATATCGAACATCAGACACAATTTTGGGAGAATGCCACTGTTAGTTTCGAAGAAGGGCAGAAAACCATTCGAACAAGGGTTTGTGATAAACCCTTGAAAGTCACAGAGGATGTTATTCGCATCTCTCTTCACTTGGATGATGCCTCAGGTATAACCTCTCTATCTTCTGATGACTTATATTCGACTTTACAAAGAATGGGGTATGAAGGTCCCATTGGTGTTTTTAAATTCTACAAGTCAAAATTTTTCAACCAATGGAGATTTCTTGTTCATACCCTGATGCACTGTATTTCCAAGAAAACTACTGGATGGAGTGAGTTCAGCAGTCCCATTGCATATGCCTTGGTCTGCTTATCCACTGCCAGAAAGTACAATTTTTCAGCAATGATCTTTAATGATCTTGTATCAAACTTGGAATCCAAAAAGAGCTTTTACATGTATCCAAGGTTTGTGCAAGAAGTTATTAACAAGGAATTGATGGACTTACCTCAGTTTACTGAGGTATATGTACCCAAATCCCCTAAAGGGAAGGTTTTTTCAAATATGAAAAGACTTCCTAGGGACTCGGAAGGAGTTGACACACCATTGTTCTCTACAATGATGGTTGTGTCCCACCCCTCTGAAGGTATAGCATCAGGATCACGGCCCTCATTAGATCATCCCACTGATGACCAAACCCCACCTTCACTCACTATAAATATCCCTCAGCACATACTTCAAAAGCCCACTCCTGCTTTATCCAACAAGTTTCAAAGAAGAAAGGTGCACAAGGTTCCTTCCCTTGATGCACCTACTCAGAGCCCTAAGCCTTTAAGCCCTCAGTTGGAGCATTCTCCAATTGAGAATATCAACAGGGAAACCACAGGGGTGTCTCCCAACCCCAAGAAGGTGCTCTCTAAGGAGAAGGATGAGCATATGGGTGCTAAGGCTGCCACTACTTCTGCTAGCACAGAGAAGGACAGTGGTAACATAAATAAGACCTTCCCCATGGCAACTCTAAATGAGAAATCATTAGGAGGACCCAGGTGCCAAGAAACCAAGGGGGCAGTTAGTGCTTCTGCTAGGCAGAAGGCTTCTGCTAAAACTTCCAAGGATCCCTTAAAGAAGGTAAAAACTTCTAAAAAGGGTGAGGATAGACATAACAAAGAGGAATTGATGGCTACTTCCAGTGATCCTGTAAAGAAGGTAAACACTTCTAAACAAGGTGAGGATAGATATAACTATGTTGAATTGATGGAAACCATTGGAAATGTCAACTTGGATGTTATGGCACAGAAGAAGGAGATTGAGCAACTGAAGACTGTGGTCACCTACCAACAGTCTCAAATTGAGAAGCTCAAGAAGATGGTCACCAAGTTGTTGCACAGAAAGAAAAAGGCAAGATTTGTGCTGAGAAGAAGAATTCCAACTGATGATGCTCCCAAAAAGGGGGAGTCAGAGTCAGAATCAGAAGAAGAACCGAATAAAAAGGGTCTACAAGTTGAGGGGGAGACAGTTCAGATGGAGGCTGAGATGGAAATGGATAATGCACAGTTTAAGGGGGAGTCCAGTGCACAGAATAAGGGGGAGACAGAAAAGGTGGAAGAGCTTGTTAAAGAAGCAGAAACTACAACAGCAGCAGAAACCACAGCAGCAGAAACTGTTAATGCTGCTGAGTTTGAACAAGCAGCAGAAACAGTTAATGCTGCTGAAGAGCCTGAAACTGAAGTAGCAGCAGAAACTGTTAATGCTGCTGACTCTAAGCAAGCAGCAGAAACAGTTAATGCTGCTCAATCTACAAAGAAAGCAGTAACAGAGACAGAAGCTGAAACAGTAACAGAGAAGCTTACAGCAGAAGAAGTGGAGGTTGCAGAGGCTTTAATCAAAGCCAAACATGATACACCTCCAACTGCCAAGAAACAGGAAGAACCTAAGGATGCAAAGATGGTTTTCAGCAGAAAGAGAACAAAGTCTGTGGCTATTAAAAAGAAGTGTGTAAAGAAGCAAAGAGTAGAACCTGTTGAGAAACCAGTGGTAGAAGAGAAAGAAAAGGAAGAAGTTGCCAAGGATGAAGGACAAGGAGATAGTAAGACAGGTCAATCCAGTAATGCACAATCACTTAGCAATGAACAATGTGACTTGTACATCACTATGGTTGATACTGAACCAATAAAAGTGACTCCATTAGACTCAAAGCCTCCTGAAATCAGTCACTGGGATACTCTGATAGATGAGAGAAAGGAGTATATCAGACTCAAGAGAGCTGATGGGCAGTTTGAAGTCTACAGAACATGGGGACAAGTTATAAGAAGATGCTCAAGATCTGACTTGGAAGAGATGTTCAAAGTAGGCATGCAGATCTATGGTAACATGTTGACAGAAAGAGGTATGTCTATCACAAAGATGGTGTTAGAATACCTATGCCTAATGTTCAGACCAGAAGTAGTTCAGCACATAACAGCAAGACCTTTTCAAGCAGTAACCAACTGGATGCTCTATGAAAATTGTGGAGTGTATGTTATATCAATTGACAACACATATCAGGAGTATTATCTGGTGGATGAAATATACAATCACAACATGAAAAGACTGAAAGGGATGTTACATGTAAAATTGGTCTGCAACAAAGATTCTGCTATGGGAAGATTCTTGGTAAGAAGGATTGTAAATCAGAGTCTAGGTGTAAGTCCTGATCTATGCTTATATGATGACTAAGTTTTGGTAGCATCATCTGAAGAACTTGACTTCTTTTCCTAAAAGTCAAGTTAGGGGGAGATTGTTGGGAACTGAAGATATGCTAAGTATGGTTAGTACTGCCAAAACAAGTTACTACTGTCAGTTCTTCGTTACTACTGCTAGACATGGTTAATACTGCCAGAAGAAAGTTTATACTGCTGGGCAAGGTTACTACTGCTAGACAAGGTTAGTACTGCTAGACCAAATTACTACTGCGTATACATGGTTAGTACTGCTAGACCAAATTACTACTGCTAGACACGGTTAGTACTGCTAGACCAAGTTACTACTGCTAGACATGGTTAGTACTGCTGAGCTGAGATACTACTGCTAGAAGACTGTGAAGGTTAATACTGCTGAAGGTCGTTAATGCTGCTGAGCCAAATCATTGTTAATACTGCTGACTTGATAAGTTTGGTATGCGATACTTTTGGAGACAAAGAAGGAATTGATCAAGATATGTTTAACGAAGATTCAGAAGATCAATTTACTTTTGATAGTTATCTTGTAATTACTTTTGTATAAATAGTATTGATAGCTATTAGAATAGAAAACAGAAGATACAGAATATACAAGATACACGAAATAGAGAACAATTATTCAAAAAGTTGTTTAGCTATTCAGAGAAAATTAACCTCAAGATCATAGATCCTATTTCTAGAGAAGTAGAAGTCGTCTTGTTGAGCCTGTTCAACAAGATTGAGGTTTGGTGTAAAGCTTGTAATACAGTTTGATATATACAGTGTGTTGAATTCTATTGATTGTTCTTTAATTGATTTAGAGTTCTATTCCGCAAGATTCTCTAAATTCTATTTCTAAGAAGTTTAATTCTTGTTAAGAATCGATCCTGACAATTGATTACTTGTTCTGGGATCAAAATTTGTAACACCCGTAATTTCGGTAAATAAATACCACCCAAATGTTTTGCATCTTGAAAATGGTGGGATTTATGTTTGGAAGACATTACGTAAAGTCTCTAAGAGTATCGGGAGTTTTGGCGTTGAAAAGTCGAGTTTCGGGGCTGGGTACGCGGATCGCGACTATGACCAGCGACTATGACCTGGTCATTGTCGCGGTGGCATTGTCGCGAATGGGGGTCGATCTGAGCAATCAAACAGAATGAGGTACGCGGATCGCGACTATGACCTGGTCATTGTCGCGGTGGCATTGTCGCGGTCGGGGAGCTGGAATCCGATTAAAACCCCTTTCAACCCCAAATCACTTCTCACTTCTCCCATTTCATTCCTTTCTCTTCCAAAACGAAACCCTAACCCTCTAAATCGTTTTTGGAGCTCTTGAAGCCATAAATCATGCAAACCAAAGCTTCCCTTTCGGTTTTATCAAGGGATTATGGATGGAGGTTAGAACCCTCCTTCTCACTTTCGTTTTGGTAAGATTTCTACACTTTCTAAGGTTTGGTTTAAGTTGGGTATTTTGGTATATTATGGATGGATGATGATTCCTTATGGTTAGATTTGGGTATTGATGGTTGGAAATTCATAAATCTAGGTTTTGGAAGTTTGGCTTGAGGATGCAAACTTCATCAAAGGAGCTTACGTTTGGAGAGCTCTAGATTTAGCTTAAATCTAGCAAGGTGAGTTCAAGTTACTTTGCGTTTGTACATGCCAAAAATAATATTTTCCAAATATTTGTGTGTTTTACTTGAAAATATCTGTGGTTAAGTTATTTTGATAGTTTAACTCTTTTGAAGTGTTTATCTTCATAATTGTGTAAAACACCCATATTTGGGGCTTTTGGATATTTGGATGGTTAGAAACCATAATTTGTCTTTAAAAGATTAATTGCTCAAAATGATGTCTATTTGATGGTTTAATCATATATGTGTAAATGATTTCAATAAACCATTTGGGAAATGCACTTTTAGTGTTATGGGTTATTTTGAGAATATCAAGAGTGTGAGTCTTCTTTGGAAATGAGGGTTATCCCGATCCAAGGTTTTACTTCGGGTTTTCATAGAATTGAGGTATTAACCGGAAAATGGAGTGTGTTGTTATATTTGGTGTCATTTCATGACTTTTCATAATCTATCTTTTGAGTTAGTTGAGCTTGTGGCTCGGTATTGATTTTTATTAAGTCTTGGGGACATTTGTCCAGTTTTGATAGCTCGAAGTTGAGTTTTGATCATGAATTACGTCATTAGGGATTTGCATGTTTTGAATGCATTTGTTCATTCATTTGGGGTTGTGTAATATTTAGACCTTGTTAGCTATGGATCCGTAGGCTTTTGAGTTTCCCTTAGTCTCGCGGGCAAGAGGTCGGAACTGATTGAGCCCAGTTTACGAGACGTTAGTTTCTTTTGTAGCACGGGATAGGCATCGGGATCCATGATAGGTGAGGCGTAGACCTAGATGGTCGGGCGTCGTCTCATGGGCAATAAGGTGTAATTCCATATATGTGCTTAGCACAGGATAGGCATCGGGACCCATGATAGGTAATGCGTGGACCTGGATGGTCGGGCGTCGTCTCATGGGCAGTAAGGTGTAATCCCTAATGTGATGTTGTGGATTTGGTGTCTCAACGCATAGACCTGGAGTGGTTGAAGTTGGGGGCATCCTAGTCTCGTGGGCTATAGATCTGGATGTGATTGAGCTCAGTTTTACGAGAGTAATCCACGTGGGTGTTTTTATTACATAGTAAGTGACCCACTTTGGTGTTCTGTCACGTGCGATGTATACGGGTCTCCCCCGTCACCGAAAGGTGTTGTTTTGGGTATTTGTTGCTACTCATGTTTTCGGTGACGTGTTCTATTTATATGGATTGTTTTCCATGGTACGTAAGTTATGGTTTACATCTCATCCGTGCGTGATGTTTTGGGTATTTGTGTTACCTCCACCTTCAACGGATACGGGTCTTCCCCGTTTATGGTATTTGATCTTTATTACCTTTTACGGTCGCGTGAGTATTGCTTCGTATGGTGTTTTAATAAATAGTTACATTTAACGGATGGTTTCCATGTTTTACGGGTTGAGTATGTATTGTCAACCGTATTTGAAGGATTTTGCCTAAACTAAACTTATTCACGTATTTGAGTGAGTTGGAAATGTGATTCATTTTGGAAAACGTATTATACCTTTCGGGAACTTTCCATGGAAGTGTGTAAGTTGGAAAATGGATGATTTGCAATTAAAGTAAACTCTTTTGAAATCATGACTAAACTATTACTCGTTTGATTTATGTTTCTTTTATAGTCATGATAAAATGCTTGAACTCACTAGGCGTAAGCCTTACCCTTTTTATTTGTCGGCATGTGCAACAGGCTCAGGTTGGGGTAGCTCTAGCTACAATGTGATGTGGCGAGTGCTAGTAGAGTGCACGAGAGGTGACTTGATTAGTGAAGTCTTCCGCAATTGTTTGGACTAGCAACTTGTGTTGTATTAAGTAACGCACGTCTTAAGTTATTTATTGTAGGAATTACGATGTTTTAATTCCGAGGTATTTTGAGGAATGAATTGTAGAAACGATTTTATCTATTTTGGCTATTTTATTGAATTTTAAAGTTAGTTGCTCGTTCCAAATTTCGGGGTGTTACAAGTTGGTATCAGAGCATAAGTTGAGAGATTTAGGTGTTGATTTTGGATACCTAGACTCAAACTAGTGTTTGTTTAAGTAAATGAGAGTGAAATTCACCTTTAGGCACTTTAAGATAGGATGATTCGAGGTCAATGGATGTCGTTAGAAACGAGAATCACGTTGAGAGTAGCAAGGATAATCATGTACGGTGCGTTCATAGTGACACCTGGCCAGTGTCATGGTGAACCTACTAGTGCATGTGCATACTTGAATTACTTTAATGTCGTGATCGTCGGGGTAGTGAAGGAGGTTCTAAGCTAGAAGTCGTTGGGATAGATGGACGATTCTAGTATTAGTCACTTGGAGTGACGATAAGCATGATATTTGCTTTAAGAAGACCGTCTCGGGTCAAGATTGATGGTTGGACTAGGACCATAGGCTTATTGAGCCGACTTTGATTTGAGGAAAAACCGTAAGGTTAATCGAGGTAATTTCCGACTTAGCCTTGAGAGGTTAAAGTATCCGGGTGAAAATAGTGGACCGGAAGATTTTGGAGGAGTATGAGTTGAGACGTTGAGTGCCGACTAAATTATGAACGAAATTTATTTTTTTAAAAATAAATTGCATTAATTATTTCTTGTGTTTCGAATCCATATATGGATTGTGTTACAATTTTGGGAAATGTTTAGCACGCACACAAGATTTTAAATCATGGGTTTTAACGTGCACGAAGCCATTTTATTGCGTGAGTTGCAAACTCCGCCGGAATTTGTTTTACTTTATTTCATTATTGTTCAACATTGGTTTCAGATATAATGATAATCATATTTTATGATGTTTAAGATTGTGGGCAAGTAACTACGGCTTATGACTTTAACATTGGATCTCCTCCACATATGTTAAGGTCTGGACGGAAAGTTATCTTCCATTATGTCTATGTTGAGTTTTATTGGAGAATTTATTTAATGGAAGTTTTATCGAAAGTGTTGTTTAGATCGTATTACAACAAAGGGGAATTTTGGGAGTTTTGGCATTTTAGCCATGGTTTACATTATGTAATTTGATTGTTGGAAGCGAAAGGTTTGGCACCATTTGGTTGAGTTGAGGCAATTAAGCCCATGGAGTTTTGCGAAGTTTCATTCTACGACATGTTGGGTCGTGTGAGTACAAATTTTGTAAGGATCATACTTTAACTATTGCGTGCGTTGATTTTGGATTGTATTGGACATTTTGACTCTTTCAGGTTTTGTGGAGAAATGTTATTTATGCCGTAAGGCGACCAACGAAATGTTTTTGGAGTTTTGATGTCGCGTAATTTCTCTTTTAAAGAGTTGGGTTAGCACGTTTTGTTGCAATTTATTTAATTGTACGGATTGACTTATATGTGGCGTGAGTAATGCATGAGAAAACATGTTGATTGTACTTCTTAACAAATTGCCTTATGTGCTTCCGACTAGATGAGTATTTTATCGTCCTTTCTTGCAAACGCATGGTATTGATCTAAGGATGTGCATAAATTGGTAGACACTAACCCTCGAAAGCTTTGATAAATGTATCGTGAATGTAAATGTTTTATGAATTCACTATGAAAGTAAGGGTCGTTGGACCAAGTTATGTTTTAATGCTGGGTTGGTAATGTATGATTTACACTACAAAACATTTTGGAAGCACGAACGGTTGAGTCGTTAATCTTTGGTCAATTTTTGGGCTTAATGGATATTTTGGAAAATGGTAAGCCACGATGGGTTTGGAGAAAATGGGTATTTTGAGTATCCTAACGAGTAAATTTGAAACATTGTCAATTCAACGTTTTGTATTGCGAATGCGAAATTTTGGTGTAACCGCTCCGTGATGGAGATTTTGGGAAATTAATTGTCTTAACTAGGGTGCGTGGGATTGCTTAAAATTTTGGAATGTTAATACGCGCCGTTTGTATGAGTCGACATTTGAAGTCGATTTAAACCCTTTTTGGTGTCAATCAACTACAAACACTTATTTTCCTAAGTTTTGGGAAAACGCATTAATGCGTGGGCATGGTTGAAAGTGTTTTACTCTTATGTCATTATATGACTAAGCGAGAAGATTTTAAACATTGATTTAAAGAATTTCATTTTTGAATAATTTTACGAATGATTTGATACACGTGACTTCGTTTCAAAAAACAAAAATTTATAAGGGAGTGTTACAAGTTTGCGTGCATACTCCAATTTGAGATTCTTTCTTGACATTTTAGACAACATCTTTGAATGATGAAAACGTATCGATTTTGTCTTTAAACCTAGAACTGGCCCAAACTGTTTTATGGTTTAGCCAAAGTACATTTATGGGATTGTTTCACCGTTTTGGGAATAAACTGGTGCGTGCGCACTTTGTTGGTAAATCTTATCCCATGCTATTTCATGATTTAAAAAGGGAATTTTGGAATCGAATGACATTCAAACCTTTTGAGGCACGTATAGACCTTTTGGTTGCACAATACTTAATGAGGGAATTACCTTACGTGCATAACATAGATCAATCCATGCTAGGACCGTATCGGTTTCTTTCAAGAGAAGTTGTTTGTTGTGCTTTTATGCCTTGTTAACGATATAAATTTCAATGAAATGGTTTTCAATATGAGTTTCACGTGTGGGACGAGTATGTCCATTTTTGCACGACTACTGAATTGATAATAGCTGATTTTACGCGTACAATTAAATTGATATGAAAACCTTTATGTTAAAAGTTTTTATGAACTTTTCGAGTAGCATATTTGTTAAACATTTCTCTTGAGAAGCCTTGAACTCATAGGAACTTTGGAAAGGTTAAGTAACCCAGTTAAGGGTGAGTGCGTGTAGCACTTCGACGGTGGAAGGTTGGGTATTCCACGCGTGTTAGTACTGTAGGCCGAATGGTTTCGGTTGAGGGGACGTTGCCATTTGTAATTAAGAGAATAAATGCGCAGTAACCTATTTTGAGGTAGGTGATATAATTGGGTGTCGACTGTTGGGCTTGAGGCTAAGCATCGTTAATGTAATCGGGAATTGTAGCCCGGTTTTAAAGGAATGATGGCAATGGAGTAGTAACCCTAAGATGCTCAATTGTGATGAGCGGTTTTGGTGGAATAACCTTCGTGTATGGTTAAAGGACTTGTCGGTTTTATGATTGTTTTTGGGATGGATTCTTGGAGTATATTAGGACTCGTTGGATGTGGATGGCCGTTAACGATAGGGACAATTGAAATTAGAGATTCGGTTGGTCTCAGTATTATTTGGGCCTTGAATTGACTTGGAGTTTGAAACTGAAATCGATAAGTATGGAACACTTTAAGGTTGGGAGACAACCGAAGTAGTCCGATCTGGGGTTACCCCAGTGAAAGGAGTATTCACCCGAGCGGAAGTACAGTGTACTTGAGAGGATGTTGTTGGTAAGAATTTGTTGAGGAATTATCTTTATAGACTGTGTGGGGGAAATTTAGATTCCAGTTAGAAATTGATGAAAATATGGTCGACGTTAAGTCGGTTAGCTTTGGGTTGTAAAGGATATAGATTTCGAGGACGAAATCGTTTTAAGGTTGGGAGGATTGTAACACCCGTAATTTCGGTAAATAAATACCACCCAAATGTTTTGCATCTTGAAAATGGTGGGATTTATGTTTGGAAGACATTACGTAAAGTATCTAAGAGTATCGGGAGTTTTGGCGTTGAAAAGTCGAGTTTCGGGGCTGGGTACGCGGATCGCGACTATGACCAGCGACTATGACCTGGTCATTGTCGCGGTGGCATTGTCGCGAATGGGGGTCGATCTGAGCAATCAAACAGAATGAGGTACGCGGATCGCGACTATGACCTGGTCATTGTCGCGGTCGGGGAGCTGGAATCCGATTAAAACCCCTTTCAACCCCAAATCACTTCTCACTTCTCCCATTTCATTCCTTTCTCTTCCAAACCGAAACCCTAACCCTCTAAATCGTTTTTGGAGCTCTTGAAGCCATAAATCATGCAAACCAAAGCTTCCCTTTCGGTTTTATCAAGGGATTATGGATGGAGGTTAGAACCCTCCTTCTCACTTTCGTTTTGGTAAGATTTCTACACTTTCTAGGGTTTGGTTTAAGTTGGGTATTTTGGTATATTATGGATGGATGATGATTCCTTATGGTTAGATTTGGGTATTGATGGTTGGAAATTCATAAATCTAGGTTTTGGAAGTTTGGCTTGAGGATGCAAACTTCATCAAAGGAGCTTACGTTTGGAGAGATCTAGATTTAGCTTAAATCTAGCAAGGTGAGTTCAAGTTACTTTGCATTTGTACATGCCAAAAATAATATTTTCCAAATATTTGTGTGTTTTACTTGAAAATATCTGTGGTTAAGTTATTTTGATAGTTTAACTCTTTTGAAGTGTTTATCTTCATAATTGTGTAAAACACCCATATTTGGGGCTTTTGGATATTGGGATGGTTAGAAACCATAATTTGTCTTTAAAAGATTAATTGCTCAAAATGATGTCTATTTGATGGTTTAATCATATATGTGTAAATGATTTCAATAAACCATTTGGGAAATGCACTTTTAGTGTTATGGGTTATTTTGAGAATATCAAGAGTGTGAGTCCACTTTGGAAATGAGGGTTATCCCGATCCAAGGTTTTACTTCGGGTTTTCATAGAATTGAGGTATTAACCGGAAAATGGAGTGTGTTGTTATATTTGGTGTCATTTCATGACTTTTCATAATCTATCTTTTGAGTTAGTTGAGCTTGTGGCTCGGTATTGATTTTTATTAAGTCTTGGGGACATTTGTCCAGTTTTGATAGCTCGAAGTTGAGTTTTAATCATGAATTGCGTCATTAGGGATTTGCATGTTTTGAATGCATTTGTTCATTCATTTGGGGTTGTGTAATATTTAGACCTTGTTAGCTATGGATCCGTAGGCTTTTGAGTTTCCCTTAGTCTCGCGAGAAAGAGGTCGGAACTGATTGAGCCCAGTTTACGAGACGTTAGTTTCTTTTGTAGCACGGGATAGGCATCGGGATCCATGATAGGTGAGGCGTGGACCTAGATGGTCGGGCGTCGTCTCATGGGCAATAAGGTGTAATTCCATATATGTGCTTAGCACGGGATAGGCATCGGGACCCATGATAGGTAATGCGTGGACCTGGATGGTCGGGCGTCGTCTCATGGGCAGTAAGGTGTAATCCCTAATGTGATGTTGTGGATTTGGTGTCTCAACGCATAGACCTGGAGTGGTTGAAGTTGGGGGCATCCTAGTCTCGTGGGCTATAGATCTGGATGTGATTGAGCTCAGTTTTACGAGAGTAATCCACGTGGGTGTTTTTATTACATAGTAAGTGACCCACTTTGGTGTTCTGTCACGTGCGATGTATACGGGTCTCCCCCGTCACCGAAAGGTGTTGTTTTGGGTATTTGTTGCTACTCATGTTTTCGGTGACGTGTTCTATTTATATGGATTGTTTTCCATGGTACGTAAGTTATGGTTTACATCTCATCCGTGCGTGATGTTTTGGGTATTTGTGTTACCTCCACCTTCAACGGATACGGGTCTTTCCCGTTTATGGTATTTGATCTTTATTACCATTTACGGTCGCGTGAGTATTGCTTCGTATGGTGTTTTAATAAAGAGTTATATTTAACGGATGGTTTCCATGTTTTACGGGTTGAGTATGTATTGTCAACCGTATTTGAAGGATTTTGCCTAAACTAAACTTATTCACGTATTTAAGTGAGTTGGAAATGTGATTCATTTTGGAAAACGTATTATACCTTTCGGGAACTTTCCATGGAAGTGTGTAAGTTGGAAAATGGATGATTTGCAATTAAAGTAAACTCTTTTGAAATCATGACTAAACTATTACTCGTTTGATTTATGTTTTTTTTATAGTCATGATAAAATGCTTGAACTCACTAGGCGTAAGCCTAACCCTTTTTATTTGTCGGCATGTGCAACAGGCTCAGGTTGGGGTAGCTCTAGCTACAATGTGATGTGGCGAGTGCTAGTAGAGTGCACGAGAGGTAACTTGATTAGTGAAGTCTTCCGCAATTGTTTGGACTAGCAACTTGTGTTGTATTAAGTAACGCCCGTCTTAAGTTATTTATTGTAGGAATTACGATGTTTTAATTCCGAGGTATTTTGAGGAATGAATTGTAGAAACGATTTTATCTATTTTGGCTATTTTATTGAATTTTAAAGTTAGTTGCTCGTTCCAAATTTTGGGGTGTTACAAAATTGGTATCAGAGCTTGTAAATCTTTGATTTGATTAGGTTTGAGTGAAATATTTCCATTTTTTAGTGTTCTTCATTTTCTTCAATTTTTGATTGATTTTAGCCATTAGAGTTCTTCTAATGGATTGGAATTGATCAAGGGTTGTTTCTAGGATAGTCCTATGTGTTTTATTCCGCAAAAACACAAGGATCGAAGCTCAGATTGGATAGTTTTCTTCATTTTCGTACTTTAACTTTCTGCACACTGTTTTGGATCGAAAACCCATTTTCTGTTGGTTTTTGGTTAAAACTTGAAGTTCTAAAGTTGCTCAGAATAGCCTCGCGAACCTGCTCACCAAATTTCAGCCTCATCCGATCTGTTTTGAAGATTCGACCTTGAATCTTCATACATATCGCAATCCACTAACCTTCATCATTGTCGCAATCGTCTATTGCGACTTGGCTCCCAAATCGCAATCGTCTATTGCGACTTGCCCCAAATCGCAATCCATTACACTTTGAACAGTACCAAATCGCAACCTTCAGTTGCGACTCGGGTGAATTTTTACCTATTGCGATTTCAGTTATTGCGACTTCGGTTATTGCGATTTCGGTTATTGCGACTTCGGTTATTGCGACTTCGGTTATTGCGACTTCGATTATTGCGATTTCAGTTATTGCGACTTCAACTGTTGCGACTTCAGTGTTGCGACTTCAGTGCAATTGCGACTTGGTTTGGGTTGCGACTTTAAGTGTGTTGAGACATAAACTTGAAACTTTAAAAGTAACTCCTAATCAGATTAATCAGATTTTTAACGATCAACAACAAGTAATCCAAAATGACTGCCAGAGATATGTTGACTATTGGTTCAAAAGATAAACCACCTGTTCTTTTCCCGAAAGACTTTAAAATTTGGAAAGACAGATTTCTTGACTACGTTGAACGACAAGAAAATGGATCTCTTATCCATGAATCCTTGATAAACGAGGTTCTAGGAGAGGTTCGTGAAGACGACCCAGAAGGTAATAACTTAGTTATTCAGCCAAAGGACTACACGGGTGACAATTTGTTGAGATACAAAGCCGATAAAACGGCTAGGTCATTGGTTATGCAAGCCTTAACCAACGACATATATCGAAAGGTTGACAGTTTGAGTGAAACAGGTAAAGGTATGTTTGATGAACTTATCAAATTATACAAAGGGTCAGAAGTGGAAAACCAGCTGAGAATCTCAAATGTCTTCAATACGTATGAGAATTTCAAGCAAAAGGAGGGTGAGAGTTTAGATAAAGCATATGATCGTTTCACAACTATCCTAAATGATCTCAACAGTTACAAAGTATCAAAATCCATCATGGAGACTAATGTGAAGTTCTTGAACGTGCTTCAGCCCGAGTGGAAGAAGTATGCTCATAGAATGAAACAGAATTCTCAACTGGATTCTCTTCCGTTACAACAAATGTTTGAAACCTTAAAACAAGATGAAGATGATGCTGAGCTGAAAAGGAAGAAGTTGGTGAAAAATGAGAAGAATGGTAAGAAGGAAAAGAAGATGGTGGGGTCTGAGAAGAAGGCAGAAGAAGATGAGCTTGATAGTGAACCGTTAGCATTGATGTCAAGAAAAGCTAAGGGCAAGAGTGTTCAGAGAGAAGAATATGAGTTAGACCAAGCTGACTTGGATGAAGCAGAAAGCTTAAGACAGGCTATGATACTTCTTTCCAAGGCCTTTCAACACAGATTTGTAAAAACACCTGGATCAAATAACCAACGTTACTCATCTGGTTCTAAAAATTTTGAACACAAGAATCGGATTGAGTCAAAGAAGTTTGATGATCATAAGGAAGATGGTAAAAGGCCAGAGGTGAAGAAGTATGGTGATAAGAAGGATGAAGAGAAAAAGTGCTACAACTGTGGGAAGACCGGTCATTTCTCCAAAGATTGCTGGAAACCAAAAGTGAAGAATTCTGACTACTACAAGCAGAAGGCATTGTTAGCTGAACAGAAAGAGTCAGGAATTGAGCTTCCAGTGTAGGAAGAGTTTTGGTTGGACCAGACAGATGATGAAGAAGAGGAAGATACGGCTGCATTTGATAGGATGTGCTTGATGAGCAGAGATGATGAGGATTCAGAGGCTGAAGCGGCGCCTGAGACAGATGAGGTAGATCTCTGCAATATTAATCATTTTGGTAATCAGTTTAAAGTTTTTCAATTAAAACTTGATGAACAAAGTGAGAAACTCATTAAGGCACATAAAACAATTGAACTTCAAAGACAAACAATCATTGACCATAAAAAGTTAAATGATGATTTGAAAATTGAACGGGTTGAAATCGAAAAATCACGCACTTATTTTCGAAGAAAAATGGATGAAATGGGAGAAAATGTAAGAATTGCTGAAAATAGGAAGAATGAACTTGAACAAATGTTGCGATCTTACAAAGATATTAATAACGAATTGCCTGAAAAGGCAAGTGATCTAGAAGCGAAACTGTATAAACTTGGTCAATCTGAACAAACCATTTTTCTAAACACGCCAAAGACTTTCAGATATTACAATTCGAAATGGGGTTTGGGATATGACAATCCTCATTATTTGGAGAATGCTTTGAAAAAGGCACCTTGTTTTATACAAGTTTCGATGGCTTAAGTTTCTAAAAGATCCTAAATTCAAGATTAAATGGCTTAATGAGGAGGAACAAGGAGTTGAGGAAGAAGTTAAAAGAAAGACAACTGTAACCATACAACTTCCTTATATTTATGATCAGGCAAATAGGAAGGCAATGCAAGATAAGAAAACCTTGCCTAATGACTATTTTGAAAGCTATATTGTTCAGCCACCAAAGGGAACTGTATCAAAACCCGTTTCTGAAGGAAAAATATATTATCCTCCCTTGGTGCTTGAACAGAAGCTTGTCGATCTTGAATTGAATATTAAAAGCAAAATTGAAGAAGTCAGAAATGACGATCAACTTGCTTTTGATATTGAAAAGGAAGTGATGATAACTGTTTTGATAAATACCATGAATGACAAATCTGAAAAGGTTGTTTCTGTTTCGTCTTCAAAAACCTTAGAAGAAAATAAATCTCTTGAACTTAGATGTTTGAATCTCTCACAAAAAGTCTCTGATTTTCAGAAAAAGTTATTTCTTGAAAAAGAAAATATTGAGATAGAAAGAGAGAGATTTAAATTCGAAAGAACATCTTTTGAAACTGAAAATGTTTTTCTTTCAAAGAAAATATCTGATTTAGAAAACATTTTGATCAAAGAGAGAAATGATCTTGAGTCCAATAAAGAATACTTTCAAAATGAAATCTCAAGACTGATGGGAAAATTGACAAGTTTATCCACTGAAGCTATGACAGAGTTTGCTAGCAAAGTTTCCTCTGATTCAGATGCTTCCTCATGCAAAGCCTTCATAGGCAATACTATTAATAGAAGCATGATGGCGGATGACTTGGATAATTTTGGTCCCATTGAGATAGAGGAACAACCTGTTAATGAAAATTCTTGTGACTTCTCTCATAACTCCTCTTCCAATGATATTAAAGTTGATCATGTTATTGACACTCCTTGTGAAAGGAAGGATAAGCAAGTTCAACAAAAGGATGTTAATTTTGACTTTAGTGCTAAACTTCCAGATCATTCTGATTTTCTGGTCAAGGAAGAGGAACCCAAGGAGAATTTCTTCGAGGGGGAATCTTCTAAAACCGTTGAGAAAAAGAAAAAGAAAAAGAAGAAAAATAAGCGCAAATCTAAAACTTCTAAAGTTCAAAATTCCTACGCTTACAATTCTTATCTTGATTCCATTTCAGATCGTAATTTAAGAAACAACTCGCGGGTAGAGTGGAGAATAAAGGAGTTCACACATGATGTGGCCCAGAGAAAATCATCTACTGTCGCTTTTAATTCCAAGAAAAACACTTTTGTTTCTGATGTTAGTAATCGTGTTGCCTCAAACAAACAAAAACTTGTTATTATTTACAAGATTTCTTCAATGCAACAACTGATTAATTTAGCACATGATCAAATTTGTTGCTCTTCTTGTGGTGTAGATGATTTTATCTGCAAGTTTGATTATTCTTCGTGGTTTGGTTATAACTTCTATGGTTCAAATCGTTATTATTCAAATAGATATTATAACCACTACAATTCAAAGAAAAAGGTTAATTCTCCTAACCCGAAAGGACCCAATTGGCAATGGGTACCTAAAACTGTTTAAATCCCATTTTGCAGCTCCGTCATGTGTGGTATTTGGATTCTGGTTGCTCAAAACACATGACAGGAAGGAAGGAGATGTTGAGCAATTTTGTGAAACACGATGGAGGGAAAGTTAAGTTTGGAAATGATCATTACGCTCCAATCATGGGTTATGGAGATATTGTGGCCGACAACGTCAGGATAACTAAAGTGAATTATGTTGAAGGCTTAGGGCATAACTTATTTAGTATAGGTCAGTTTTGTGATAAAGACCTAGAAGTCCATTTCAAGAAGACTCGGTGTGCAATTCTAACCGATGGAGGAAATGAACTTCTAGTTGGTTCGCGAAAGTCAAATCTTTATACCATTGATCTATCGAAGGTTAAGCCGAAGAATGCCGTGTGTCTGTTGACTAAGGCAACTATGGAAAAGAGTTGGTTATGGCATAGACGACTATCTCATCTCAACTTTCGTTACATTTAAAAGCTAACGTTGGGTGATTTAGTTATAGGTCTACCAGTTTTGCAGTTTGAGAAAGACAACTTCTGTATTGCTTGTGAGAAGGGGAAGATAAAGCGAGCTCCTCATCCATCGAAACCCGAACCCAGCACACACAAACCTTTAGAAATCCTTCATATGGATCTCTGTGGTCCGATGAAGACTCAGAGTGTCAGTGCCAAACGATACGTGTTAGTAATTGTCGATGATTATTCGAGATATACTTGGGTCAAGTTTCTTCGTTCAAAAGACGAAACACCTGACTTGATCATCTCGTTAATCAAGCAACTTCAAGTGAACCGTCAACAATCAGTTCAGACTGTTAGGTCAGACAACGGGACAGAATTCAAGAACAAGACTCTTGATGATTTCTTTAAATCATTAGGAATATCTCATCAGTTTTCTGCGGCTAGAACTCCTCAGCAGAACGGAGTCGTTGAAAGACGAAACCGCACACTTGTTGAAGCTGCCAGAACGATGTTGTCTTATGCTGATCTACCTCTGTTCTTGTGGGCTGAAGCTGTTGCTACGGCATGCTATACACAAAACCGTTCTATAATCCATCGTTGGTTTGGTAAAACTCCATATGAACTGATTAATAATAGAAAACCTGTAATACACTACTTTCGTGTGTTTGGATGCAGGTGTGTTGTGCTGAACGACAAGGACAATTTGAAAAAATTCAGTCCAAAGGGTATTGAGGGCGTTTTCATCGGATACTCACTCACGTCAAAAGCATATAGAGTCTATTTCAAGTCGTCTAGAACTGTGAAGGAAAGCGTGAATGTCAGATTTGATGAAACTGAAGATATAGTTTCTGTGCAAAACAGTACAGAACCTGCAATATCAGGTGTACTAGCATCTGGACAAATTCGTCCTATGGTGACTAGATCTTCAAACAAGGATCAAGCATCCACTTCTAACTCTAAAACTAATGATCTTGATTTATTGTTTGAATATTTTTATGATGATTTTTTCGGAAGTGATAAACCTACTTCATCTATATCTAACAGGAGCAATGTTGTCACACCACCAGTTAATGCTACATTGTCAGGGCCTACACCGGAACTGACTACTCCTTCATCTGGTGCAACAACTCCTGCTTCGTCTTCAAGTAACACGCATATGGAATCTCCACAAGCAACACAACATGTATCCACAAATGGTGCTTCTTCGTCAGGTACAACTTCTAACGCCAATGGTGAGGATTCTACAACTCAACGTGAGTCATCTTCTGAAGCAGAACCGGAGGCAGTTCCTGTTGACACTTCTGTCAATGAACCCGCCCGACAACCAGAACCTACCTTGACAATAGAGTTGAATTTTGATAAAGATCCTACCTTAGTGGATCCCAACTATGGTGCTATAATTGTTCATCCTCATGCTTCAAGATGGACTAAGAGTCACCCCATTGAACAAGTCATTGGTGACGTCTCCAAACCTGTGAAGACAAGATCTGCAACGGCTAATGAAGTCCTTTACGCGCTTTTTCTAAGTCAAGTTGAACCCACAACAGTTCGACAAGCCTTAGAAGATCCGGACTGGATCATTGCCATGCATGATGAGCTGAAGTCTTTTGAAGCATTGAACGTGTGGCGATTAGTTCCTAGACCCAAAAGGTAAAACAGTCATTGGTACAAAGTGGGTCCTGAAGAATAAGAAAGATAAAGATGGGATTGTTGTGAGAAATAAATCACGCCTTGTAGCCAAAGGGTATAGGCAACAAGAGGGTATTGACTACGATGAGACGTATGCACCGGTGGCTCGTTTAGAAGCAATTCGGATGTTTCTTGCATTTTCCGCTTTCAGAAACTTCACTTTCTATCAAATGGACGTGAAGACTGCTTTCCTGAACGGTATATTAAAAGAAGAAGTATATGTTTCTCAACCAGAGGGTTTTGTGGACAAAGATAAACCAGATCACGTCTACATACTTGACAAAGCTCTCTACGGTCTAAAGCAAGCCCCTCGCGCCTGGTATGAAATCTTATCTACCTACCTACTTGGTGCTGGCTTTCGAAAAGGTAAAATCGACACAACTCTCTTCACTCTGCATGAAAATGGTGAGATCCTTCTAGTACAAATTTACGTTGATGATATTATATTTGGTTCTACTGACCCTGGATTGTGTACTTGGTTCTCGGGTATAATGATGACCAGATTCCAGATGAGTATGATGGGAGAGATTAATTTCTTTCTTGGATTACAAGTCAAGCAATTCTCAACAGGTATCTTCATCAACCAGTCGAAGTATGTGTTTGACATCTTGAAGAAATTTAAGATGGAAAACTGTACCTCTATTGGTACACCTATGGCTCCTGGATCTAAAATAGGTCCGGGTCCACTTGGTGAAGATGTAGATGTTAAGAATTACCGAGGTATGATAGGCTCATTAATGTACCTGACGGCAAGTCGTCCAGATATAATGTTTGCAACATGTCTCTGTGCAAGATTTCAGGCACAACCAAAGGTATCACATCGGAGTGCTGTTAAAAGAATCTTTCGATATTTGAAGGGGACACCGTACCTTGGTCTGTGGTATCCGAAGGGAACAGGATTCGAACTCACTGCATATTCTGATGCGGATCATGGAGGTAGTATGCTAGACCGGAAAAGTACATCTGGTCATGTCCAGTTTTTGGGTGATAAACTAGTAAGTTGGTCCTCGAGGAAACAGAACTGTGTTTCAACATCAACTGCGGAGGCAGAATATGTGGCCGCTGCCAGTTGTTGTTCACAGGTTCTGCGGATGAAGACTCAACCGTCTGACTATGACTTCAAGTATGAGAAGATCCCTATTTACTGTGATAGCAAGAGTGCAATTGCAATATCAGCTAACCCGGTCCAACATACAAAGACCAAACACATAGACATAAGGTATCATTTCATCAAAGATCATGTTGAAAAAGGTACGATTGAATTATACTTTGTCACAACTGAGTTTCAACTTGCCGATCTCTTTACGAAAGCCTTGGATGAAAAACGATTTAATTTCTTAGTATCCAAGCTCGGCATGTTGAACATGAAAGTTTAATATTCTATATTGATCATATAATGGATGGAAATATGTGTAGTTCAATCTAGTTATCTCTATCTAGATTGATACATACAAATTTTCATCTCATTCTATTCTCAATCTAAAATATTTTATTCTCATGTCTTTGTTGTTTTTCATTGTTTATTCTCTTTGTTACTTTCTATTTCTTGTTATGATATATATGCCTGCATGAGGTGTGTTCATAGTCTCAGGGGGAGTACAAACTAAGTAGTATGCACAAGAATAAGGGGAGTGTGCATTTCTGACTAAGCTTGTAAGTGTTGATTTCCTGTGCTCCTTACTTGAAGATCACAAGGTATGTTCTCTAATCTGTTTTTCAACCACAAACCCTTAGATGATGAAAATCAATTTTCTTCAAACTTACTTGCATCATTTAAGGAGGAGTGAAAATGTTTTAATACCTTGCATGCTTGATCAATTGGAAGTTGGACATCTTCCAATGTGATAAATTTTTTTCAAATTTTTTTTTTAAATTGAAAAATGTCCAAGTTTTATTAAAATCGCAACCCACACTTGCGATTTCACATGTGAACAGTGAGAGATCGCAGCCTTCAATTGCGATATCTCAATGGGCTTAAATTTTTTCCAAATCGCAACCGTACACTGCGACTTCAGGGCATGAACAGTGCCATGTCGCAACCGTGTATTGCGACATGACAATTTGAACAGTTCCATGTCGCAACCGTGGACTGCGACTTGACAATGTGAACAGTGCCAAATCGCAACTGTATATTGCGACTTCATCATGTGAACAGTACCTGTCGCAACCTTCTGTTGCGACTTGATCTTTTGTCATTTCGTAGCTAGTTCACTGCGACTTGATGACACATGGCAGGTCAAACCTTGGACCAATCATTTGCTGCCACGTGTCCCCGAATTCAAATCGTACAAAATCTAGGGTTTTGACTTTTCAACCTTATCTCAACCCAAAACCCTTAAACCCTTTCCAAAACACTCTCAACTTCTTTTGCGACTTCGTTTTTCAAGACCGATTTCGTGGTTTCTGTTCTGTTCATTCATCTCAGATCATCAATCAGGTATTGTATCTCGAATCTCGTGCACTTCCATCCATTAAATCGCATGTTACATTCGATTTTAGGGTTCAAGTTCGTTTTTTATTTAAACTGCTAAATCGTTGTGTCCTTGTTGTTGGTTAGGACTTTTAGATGCTTAGGGTTTGTTCTCGGTAGTTTTGCGAGTCTAGTGGTGTGAGTTTTAACATGTTTTGGGCGAAAAAGCAGAAATCTGGGTTGAACACTTAGGGTTTTAGTTCAGTGTTCATCCAAGTCGCAACCAACTGGCATTCAAATATTCAAGCATGTCGCAGTGGTCATGTATTCAACCATGTCGCAATGGTCTGTTGCGACATGGACCAAATCGCAACCTTGTGTTGCGACTTCACTTTGTCTATGCTTTGCATTGCGACATCGCAATTTGTAACGTCCCTAAATCCCAACATACAAATTACATATAATTCACCACAAAATAACATATCATAATCCAAATAAGGTCCCTTACATTCAACTACTAAGGTCTTTCAGTACAAAATTTTTCGAATAAAGTAAAATACATAACAACTACTAAAAGTAACTGAAATCTTCATAGACATTCAACATCCACAAAAGCTAAACATGAGAAACCCTATCATAGTCTTTTGTTTGCTCCGTGACTTGGAATACATATTTTAAAACAAAAATGAGGGTTAGACCTTGAGGTCTAGTGAGAAAAATCCCCGTTAGTTAAAGAAAACATTTGCACATAATTCACATAAGAATACCAAATATGACTCATGCATCATGTATCTTTCCACCTCTGTCTCTTTTCTTTTCCTTGGCCATATTAATTGGTAGCAAGCCAATTAATTAATTTACACCGCTGTACTAAATACAGCCAACACCACTGTCCCTTTGTACAGCCAACTTTCACCGGTCCTAAGCCCGGCCAACTAGTACTCATACAAAGTAATATTAATATAAACACTATATGCACCATATTACATTTAATCACATTTATGTATTCCATTTGAAAACATTTCAAATAAAAACTCACCTCGTGCGTTTATCACAAAATCTCTTCCAAGATAATTCACGTATGACCACCCTTTGTAGAATCTGAAATCACAAAATACCAAATATCTCTTTTAACACTAATCTTACGAAATCCTCCACCCAAGTCGCAACCCAAAATAACATGAAATCGCAATGAACAGTACCAAGTCGCAACGGTAATGAACAGTACTAAGTCGCAACGGTAATGAACAGTACTAAGTCGCAACCTCTTATTGCGACTTCACCCCGAAATCGCAACCCACTATTGCGACTTCACCCTAAGTCGCAATCAACTATTGCGATTCCACCCTGGAGTCGCAACCCACTATTGCGATCCCAAACCCGAATCGCAATCAACTACTGCGATTCCAAGCCAAGTCGCAAATGACCATTGCGACTTCAATGCCAAGTCGCAACCAACTGTTGCGACTTCGTTGAATGTCACAGTCGTCTATTGCGACTTCGATGAATGTCTCAGTCTACTGTTTCATCCTAAAACCCAGATTTTTGCAGTTTTATACTATGCATGTTTATGCTACTTTGCAGATATGTTTTATACTACCATTAGAACACTATTCCCAACCCAGAATTATCATATCTATCTAAAATAGCATAACCCACTTCTAAAGCTTATCTTGCAACCTCAAGAACTCTTTAATGGATTAAAACACAAATAAGGTATGGATTGTTTACCTTGATTACTTCAGATTGTTAGTAGCAATTCCAGCAGCAAACTTCTTAATTCTTCCTTCTTCTTTCCTTTTAGCCTTTCTCTCGATCTCTCTCTCAACCGAATACCACACACACACTAGTATGTTGAGATAATACTTCCTTACTTGAGACATTGACACCTATCCTCACAAGGGAGAAGTCGGTTTTGGCAAGGAGGAGGTGTCACCTAATTACCAAATAAACCTTAAACTTGATTCACTTGTCAAAATATACCCCTAACTTCTTTTATAAAAATAAAAACCTACCCCTTAACTTCCAATTAATATTAAAACTCATCCCTAAACTTTTAAATTTCACCAAACACTAATATAAAGACTTATAAAATTCCAATTTAAATTAAATAAATTACCTGGTTATTACAACATCTCCCCCTTAAAAGAATTCCGTCCCGGAATTCGGTCAAGCAAAAAGGTACTGATACTTATCTTCCACTATTACCTCGAACTCAATCAAAGCCATAGAAACTACCTGAATAGACACTCCGCCTCTATCTATACCTCTAACACAAATAAGTAACAAAAGCACGAAAATACCAAGAACCACTTCGTACCGAAGTCATATAACACTTTAGCACGTATAGAGTTTATAGAAATATACCTGTAACCTCATCAGGACTTTCTTCCACCTCTTGTTCCGTCATCTGAAAAACGCGGCCTTGAACTCTCGGTGCTTCAGACCCTTGTACCTTTCCCGATTCAACTTCCGTTAATCTCGCTGTTGTACTACCCTGACGTGCTTTCCACTGTGGACATTCTGACTGAATATGATCAGGGGAATTGCAAACAAAACAGAATCGATTTGCGCGACAATTCTTAGCGATGTGTCCCGTCCTTCCACACTTATAACAACTTCTAGGATCAACATAACAATTTCTTTGATGTACGCGGTTGCATTTTGGACATAGTTTTTCATTTTGTCTAAAAGGTATGTGACTATCGAACCTTTGAATTTCGTATTCCGTTGAATCATACGTCATTTCTTCCGATTTTCTTTTCCCAGCACTCTTATCCCCAACATCCCTCTTATTGTCTCGCTCCACATTTTCCGCAGCATTTACCGCTTCTGAAAAAGTATTAGGTCTCGCTGCAGTCACTAACTTTCTAATCTCTGAGTTCAATCCGAATACATACCTTTCCATCTTCATCTTTTCTGTGGCAACATAATACTCCCCAAAACGCGACTTTTCCAAGAAACGAGCAGTGTAGTCTCTTACTGACAAATTTCCTTGTTGTAGACTTAGGAATTCCTCTTCCAACTGTCTAACTGCGGCTTGCGGACAAAACTGTTCCTTAAATGCTCTCGAGAATTCGCCCCAAGTAAAAGTTGAATATACATCAGGTCCTTCAGAGTCAATGAGGGCCTCCCACCAATACAAGGCATCCGCTTTCAACATTGTTGTTCCATATAACACTTTATCTTCTTCTGCGCATTTACTTGTTTTAAATACAGCTTCAAATCGCATTGCTTTTACTGGATCTCTGTCCCCTCCATAGGTGGGTGGTTTACAGCTTAAAAACATTTTATAATCACACTTTCTTGGTGCTGATGTGACAATAGGTGCGATAGGCACCTCGTTTTCAAAGGTAGGGTCTGGTATTTCCGTTTCCGTATGGTGAGTCTGGTTAAACATAGCTTGGATATTTGCCTGAAGTCTTCCCATTTCAATCGCTAGGTCGTCTCTCGTAACAAACTCTGTGCCTCGCCCCTGTACTCTGCCCCCTGACCTACCTCTACCTCTTTCTCCCCCTCTTCCCCTTCCACCGGCTATTGGATTAGATCTATTCGGATTTCCTTCCCCTTCTCGGTTTGTTTGTCTCGTTCCACTTGCCATTCTGTGGATTCAACAAGGTTAATATACACATAAGCACATACCCCATATAATAAAGTATTCTGGTTCAAACATGTACCTGTAAGATCATAATTACACTGGCCAGGTGTAATCTGAAATTACCTTACATGATGTTCCTTCTACCTTTTTATATTTATCATCCCAAGGTTCTATAATAACAAGGACATCCTACTTCGCATGCAGTTTAAGTCTAGGTACAGATACTAATACCTAAATCTCTTAAACTAAGGCTCTGATACCATCTGTAACGTCCCTAAATCCCAACATACAAATTACATATAATTCACCACAAAATAACATATCATAATCCAAATAAGGTCCCTTACATTCAACTACTAAGGTCTTTCAGTACAAAATTTTTCGAATAAAGTAAAATACATAACAACTACTAAAAGTAACTGAAATCTTCATAGACATTCAACATCCACAAAAGCTAAACATGAGAAACCCTATCATAGTCTTTTGTTTGCTCCGTGACCTGGAATACATATTTTAAAACAAAAATGAGGGTTAGACCTTGAGGTCTAGTGAGAAAAATCCCCGTTAGTTAAAGAAAACATTTGCACATAATTCACATAAGAATACCAAATATGACTCATGCATCATGTATCTTTCCACCTCTGTCTCTTTTCTTTTCCTTGGCCATATTAATTGGTAGCAAGCCAATTAATTAATTTACACCGCTGTACTAAATACAACCAACACCACTGTCCCTTTGTACAGCCAACTTTCACCGGTCCTAAGCCCGGCCAACTAGTACTCATACAAAGTAATATTCATATAAACACTATATGCACCATATTACATTTAATCACATTTATGTATTCCATTTGAAAACATTTCAAATAAAAACTCACCTCGTGCGTTTATCACAAAATCTCTTCCAAGATAATTCACGTATGACCACCCTTTGTAGAATCTGAAATCACAAAATACCAAATATCTCTTTTAACACTAATCTTACGAAATCCTCCACCCAAGTCGCAACCCAAAATAACATGAAATCGCAATGAACAGTACCAAGTCGCAACGGTAATGAACAGTACTAAGTCGCAACGGTAATGAACAGTACTAAGTCGCAACCTCTTATTGCGACTTCACCCCGAAATCGCAACCCACTATTGCGACTTCACCCTAAGTCGCAATCAACTATTGCGATTCCACCCTGGAGTCGCAACCCACTATTGCGATCCCAAACCCGAATCGCAATCAACTACTGCGATTCCAAGCCAAGTCGCAAATGACCATTGCGACTTCAATGCCAAGTCGCAACCAACTGTTGCGACTTCGTTGAATGTCGCAGTCGTCTATTGCGACTTCGATGAATGTCTCAGTCTACTGTTTCATCCTAAAACCCAGATTTTTGCAGTTTTATACTATGCATGTTTATGCTACTTTGCAGATATGTTTTATACTACCATTAGAACACCATTCCCAACCCAGAATTATCATATCTATCTAAAATAGCATAACCCACTTCTAAAGCTTATCTTGCAACCTCAAGAACTCTTTAATGGATTAAAACACAAATAAGGTATGGATTGTTTACCTTGATTACTTCAGATTGTTAGTAGCAATTCCAGCAGCAAACTTCTTAATTCTTCCTTCTTCTTTCCTTTTAGCCTTTCTCTCGATCTCTCTCTCAACCGAATACCACACACACACACTAGTATGTTGAGATAATACTTCCTTACTTGAGACATTGACACCTATCCTCACAAGGGAGAAGTCGGTTTTGGCAAGGAGGAGGTGTCACCTAATTACCAAATAAACCTTAAACTTGATTCACTTGTCAAAATATACCCCTAACTTCTTTTATAAAAATAAAAACCTACCCCTTAACTTCCAATTAATATTAAAACTCATCCCTAAACTTTTAAATTTCACCAAACACTAATATAAAGACTTATAAAATTCCAATTTAAATTAAATAAAATACCTGGTTATTACACAATTGCCTGCGACACCTTCTTTCTTGTTGATTGCGACTTGCCCAAGACTTAGGAAATTTTTCGAAATTTTTTCAAGGCAAAACTGTTTTTGGCTAGTTTCTTAACTGTTAAGTGGTACAGATGGCTGATCACGATGGTAATGCTTCGGATGACAACACCATCATCCGTTCACATCGTTCATCACATCCGTCGGTCAATGCACATGATCTGGACGAAGAAATCTTTCCGAGTACTAATACGGTGCAATTTCTGCACAACAACCATCATCTAGACTTCACGGTTCCTTTTGACTACGGAGTCATACTCGAGATTCTTCGCGGTCACCCCTTACTGACTGCTTTGACCAGAATTGAGCTCGTTCCTGCAATATACCTTAAACAATTCTGGAGTACACTAACATACCATCCAACCGCCCGAGTACCACACTTTACTGCCAAACTTGACCACTTCGATGTCCGATTCACTCTAAGGGGACTCAGCCGATCACTAAACCTCCCGACTGAGAATCTTCAGGATCCGGTTCCTGAATCTCAGCTTTACGATGACATCCGAAGTCTGGGTTATCAGCCTCCACCGAATGCCCCACTTACTGGCTCATCCACTTTCAGACGGAACTACTTACCGAGACTATACTACTCCATATGCTCAATCTTCAACCGGTGCATGACCTCAAAGCATACTGGACTAGACAAGTCAAACCTATCCACACTGCGCATGTTTCATGCATTTGTTTTCAACCACAACATCAACTATGCCGTCTTGATATGGAACGAGATCGTTGAGCTTGTTGCGGATCAGTTAAAACCAAAGATGAGACGAAACTTCGTACCATTTCAGCGATTCTTCCAGATCTTGATTCATCAAGCTATGGTAGACAACGATCAGATTCCAAGACGAGAGAATCACCCTAGAGGCCCAAGCCAGTATATGCACTATCTCAGGATGCCCAAGCAGATCAACTTTGCTCACACCGCCGTTCTACGTGAAGATCTACTTGCATATGCCGACCAACAGTCCAGGGTAGTTAGGCAATATAGGATAGATAATGCATTGATGGTCAATCCATAACCGGAGGGACCTCCCCACGATGCAAACCCATTAAGAGGTGAGGGTCCGAATGTCGAGGGGGTTCAGGAACAGGGGGATGTTCCTGAACGACGAGAGGTGAGGAGAACGAAAAGAAAGAGAGTTGGGAGAAGATTACGGACTGTTGGTCATGCATCCTCTTCCAGACGAGCTCAACTACCACCTCGACCTCCTCCCCAGATCTTTGATGATGATGTCTCATGGGATGAAGCTTATGCCGCTGCATCATCTCCTGATGATGATGCAGTTAATCAAGACGATGAGATAGAACCCTTCTTTCCTGCCAATGACGATGATGATGATGACTCAGGTCATGACCCTTTGGTGAACTTGATTCCTAGACATACAGGAAAAAGACCATGTGTTGTGAGTTCGGATACTGAGACCACTCGGAACACCAAACTTCTTGACACTGCTACTGATGCTGCGGGTCCTTCATATGTGAACGAAGAAGTAGAGAATCAAGAAGAAGTAGAAAAGGTAGTTAGTGGTGAGAATGAGGGGAGAAAAGAAATGAGTGAAGCTGTGAAAGAGTCAGATAAAGTTTTAACTACTGACTCTCCCCAAACCGATACGAGCCGGGTAGCCACATCTTCTACCAACGAGCGTACGTCGCCATTGCGTATTGAACAAGTCGTGGTCCGCCCAGCCATGCATAGCACAGCCCCACTCAGCCACTCATCGGCATCTCAATTTGCCGATGTTTCATTTTCTACAGGGGATATAGCTCAAAGTCTATCGGCGACACACTCGGTGTCTGCTGGTATTGAACCAGGTAGGCTCCCGCCCCGACCACCGCCTTTTATTCCACGCACATTGAGTCTAGTACCATTTGGTAGAACATCCTTTCCTAGGACACAATTGCTGGAACAACACCAAGTTACGGGCTTCCGTGCCCCAACCGGAACACCCATAGTGCGACCGCCATTCATTGGTGCCCCACGAGGACAGGGTGGAAGTCCTGTCATGGTCAACACTTTGCCAGCCATGAGCACAGACAGTACGGTTGCTACAACTGCTACTTCAACCGGGGTACCTAAGTTGTCCGGAAGTTAGCTCAATTTTCCCAAATTTTCCTCATGAACAGGTTGTATAGATGCTCGGGCCACGTCCTCATTTTATTACTCTACCATTACTGGCTTCTGCACTAGGTTCTATAGACAGGTCGTACAAGCAACACCGTGCACAAATGCAGAAATCTGTTGATAAGTTAGCATCTGAAGTAAGCAGAGCCATCAAGGGCAAACATTTAGCTGAACCATCATCCACTCCTCAGGATCCACCATCAGAAGCGCAACCAGACTTACAACATCCATCATCTGTACCTCTACACCTTATACCTGAAGACCAACTTAAATCTGAGTTGTTATCCCGCCTTCTAGCCAAAAGCGACTCGAGTACATCTGAAGAAGTTGACTTAGTTTCCTTACTTCGTCAACATACACCACCTCCAACCCAACCTCAAACTTCAACATCCACCGATACACAACTTCTTCTAGCAAACCAACTTGAGAAGCTTACCAACTCTGTCACAGATATGACTAATGCCGTGATGCATGGATTCACCAACATCAGTAATCGGCTCAAAGTTATAGAAGAAAGATGTGGTATTGAATCAGAAGTCTCTCAGAAAAGAAGACATGATGATCAGGATCCGCCTGATCAACATGAGGGGGAGAAGAGAGCAGGGGTTGGAGAGTCTAGTGTTGCTGCTGCTACTGGCAATGTTAATGAATCAGAAGCTGGGGGAAATACAGGTGAAGGTGGAGCGGCGACTGATGTGGTACAGAATGTTGATACAGAAATGCTTGTTCTAGCTGATGTCATAGCTGGGGTTGAAAAGCCTGCGGCTGTTGACAATAGAACAGAGGAAGAAAGAATAGCAGATGAATTAATACGAGATTATATCTACATTGATTATGAGGAAGAACCAGAGCAGCTCAACTACAAGATTAAAGAAGAGATGATAGAAGCTCTGGATGAATTGGATTTTGACTTTGAAACTGGGGATCAGGATTTGGATATCGAGTCTGAAGATGATATTCCGACAGCGGTAGAAGATGCTGCGATACAGGTTGATTCTGCAGGTCCAATCTCAGACACTCCACAGTTAGAAGATGTAGCAGGTCCAAGCTCAGGTACTTTAGTTTCACAAACACCGTTTGTACCTGATGGAAAGATCAGAGATAAAGTACTTGAAGCAGAACTCAGTTTTTTCCAAGTTATTATTGATGCTGAACCAAGGTATGTAGCCACTGGAGAGAGAGTATCAATCCAAACTCCCTATCTAGAAACCTTGAGGAAAGAACTGTATGTACAAGAGGTTCAAAAGATTAACTTGGAGAAATTATATGGGATTGAAGACTGGCCATCGCTGAAGAAGATCGAATTTCTATACGTCATGAAGAACAAAGACAAAGGATCAGAAGCCGTCAAGTCAGATAACATGATTATGAAGGTGCTGAAAGTTGAATCTAAGAAGCTCTTTGATGTCTTCTATCCTGAGTTCACAGTCTTGAGATCAGACGGGTCTGAATGCGTATTTTCTGAAGCTGATTTCAAGAGTCTGAGACTGAATTATCTTCTGAGCCTTTACAACTGTCTTGCTGTCCATCCAGAGAAGAAGCGTCCAGAGTATAGAATTCAATACAGTGCTGCCTTTCGAAGTGTGAAGAAGTTTATGAAGAATATTCTGAAGTATTCTTACCTCACTGACTTTCAGATGGGTTTGGAATCCTTTCAAACTCATGTGAACTTAAAAAGACCAAACAGACGCTTATCTGATATTCGAGGTATCCCCGCCTACACTGTACTGAAAAAGCCTGAGCTCGGGGTTGTTTACGTTGATACTGACTCAAAGAAAAGATTTATGAGAGTTATTGAGATCAACAAGTACTGTGAGGATACTTTGAAGATTATTCTGTTTCACTTGGAAAGTAAGCTTCGTCTGGATGCGCGTGGAGAGGTAAAGCTCACTGTGAAAGAAAAGAACCTGATCAACGAAGTGTTGAAAGCCATCTCATACCGGAAAGACTACCGCCTTGAACTGCGAAGATTCGAGATCATCTTCGGTATTCGAAAGAAGAATGTGACCCCGGTGGACGTCTAAATCTTTTGCTCTACATTGGTACAAAGGGGGAGAATGTTAGTGCTTAAATGTTATTGTACCAAGTAGAGGGACTATATTTGTAATAGGGCTATTCTATACCCTAGGTATATATAGTTTGCTTCTTTCCCTTTAGGGAATTAGGTCATTTCATACACATAGTAGCCACACACACTCAAGAGAGTTCTTCATTGTAATTGTGAGCTACTTTGATCTTATTGAATATAGAGATGGCTTCCTTTGATGTTTATATTGATTGATTACTTGTTCTGGGATCACAGGCCTTATAACATAGGAGGCCGAAAAAAACTCTTTTAATGTATATTTAAAACCGGCTTAAATTAGTTTTATCTACAATCCACTATTTATATAATTTTTTTGGTTTCTAATTGCGCTTTTTTTAGTTTTATTAGAAAGTAGATTTTACTTATATGTTTGGTTTAACAGTATACTAGTACTATCTTTACACATTTAGATTGATCAATTTATACAAAAGGTCGGTCCATTTATCGAAACAGATTACATCGTTTAATCGTGTCATGTCATCAATCATCGAGTTTGATTGTATATTTCTCGTAATTTTCTTTTCAACCCATTAGACCACCCGTACCGCCCTCGGGTACGGGATCGGGTTCGACGAGGTGGCATAACAGGTTCATCGGGTAGGGGGTACCGGGAGGGGGGGGGGGGTAGCGATCGGGTTAGGGTACCGGGTTCATGAACCCGATGATACCCGTTGCAATTTTAATTTTTTTTATTTTTTTAAACAATACCGTTTACCAACGGCTATTTTATATTTTTTTTTCAAATTATACACACTATATATATTAACCTATACCACCTTCATTTTTTCACACCAAAAAACTCTATACTTTTTCCATTATTTCTTCAATTTTAGACAATATGGATTCGCCACAACCCGCTTCATCAACCGCATCATCATCATCCATAGACACCGACGAGTACTTGCAGCATCAAAGGGAAATTTTTGTAGGGTTGGTTCGAGAAGCTGCACAATTAATTTATGGTAGCACCGCCTCATCGTCAAGAAGAGAACCGAGGGCCGGGAACATAGAAAGAGGTCGGGTAGCTGCAAACGAGCGGCTTTTGCGGGACTACTTTGGCAACAACCCGGTTTATACACCGGATATGTTTAGACGGCGGTTCAGGATGAGCAGGCAACTATTCGAACGAATAGTTGAAGATTTAGAAGGAGAGTATCCGTATTTTACACTTCGGTTGGACGGCAGACACAAACAAGGTTTTTCTCCGATACAAAAGTGTACTTCCGCTATTCGGCAATTGGCGTATGGAGTAGATGCCGACTCACTTGACGAGTACTTGAGGATGGGAGACAAAACGTCACGAGATTGTCTGCACAAATTCTGCACAGGTATTATTGAACTCTATGGTAAAAAATATTTACGCAAGCCTACTTATGTTGATATTCAGAAGTTGTACACCGCGCATGAAGCTAAACTCGGATTTCCCGGCATGCTCGGCAGCATAGACTGTACTCATTGGGCGTGGGCAAATTGTCCGGTAGCATGACGAGGTCAATTCATGAGAGGTGATCATGGGCACCCGACAATCATGCTAGAAGCAGTGGCCTCCCATGATCTATGGATCTGGCACGCATACTTTGGTGTTGCCGGTTCCATCAACGACATCAATGTTCTCAATCAGTCGCCCATCTTTAACGATCTATATGATGGAAAAGCACTCGAGTGCCCTTTTGAGGTGAATGAAGTCACCTACAACCACGGATATTATCTAGCGGATGGGATATATCCGGAATGGGCTACTTTCGTAAAATCATTTACGTGCCCACATGATCATAAACGAAAAAAGTTCAAGTCCGCGCAAGAATCGGGCACGTAAAGATGTTGAACGAGCTTTTGGCGTGCTTAAACAACGTTGGCATATACTTCATAACCCGGCACGCGGATGGCATCCGACAAGATTGGGAAACATTATGTACGCTTGTGTCATATTACACAATATGATACTCGAAGACGAAGACCATGCCATTTGTGGTGCCGATGAAAACGACCTTGTAGCGGATGATATCGAAACACAAATCAGTGAGGAACAACGCGCGACAAATGTTCGAGAAGTCAAAAACCGGGAGACTCATAATAACCTTCGGTCGGATTTGGTCGAACATATTTGGCGTATCCATGTTCCCAACAACGACGACGACTAGATTTTTAATGTTTTGTAATTTTTAAATTTATTTTGTAATTTTTAATGAATGTTATGAATTTTTATTTTTATTATTTATCTTATTTTTATTTATTAAAAAATATATAAATATTTTTATTTTGTTAAATAATTAAATGTATAAATAAAAGAATTAAAAAAGCTGAGGTGGCAATTGGGTTCAGTGGGTTGGCGGTACTCCACTTTTGGGTAAGAAGGGTAGGAAAGAGAAAAGCTGATGTGACGCTGAGGTAGCAATTGGGTTCAGTGGGTTCATTGGGTAGGCGGTACTCATGGCCTTAGTACATGGTCTTTTAACCCAAGCATTAACACTTGTTGAGTTTAATCGACAAATTATTTTAATTCGTGTCGGTTAATAATATTTCTTTTTTTGGAAACAACGATTCATTAATAAAAGGCTAGCCAGGAACTTTTGGTTAATAATATTTTATTAAGTTTACAATTATGAAGGCTCTTGGGAAAGTGGTGGTGGAGATTTCGAGTGGAGAAACATGCTTTTTGGATCCAAATTATTAAAAGTGTATATGGAGAGGAGGGGGGGTTCGGGGATAACGATCGTACATTTGTGGATGCAGGTACAACGTGGAGTAACATTGTTCGGATCGGGACAATATTGGACGACAACGGATTGGAGTTCTCAAAATCCTTTGTTAAAAAGCTTGGGGATGGAAAGGACACTAGGGTGTGGAAAGAGAGATGGATTGGAAACGGTAGGCTTAAAGAAGAATTTCAAAGGCTTTACCAAGTTGAAACCAACAAAGATGCTACGGTCGTGGATAGAGGCGAATGGAATGAAGGAACTTGGCAATGGAAATGGGAGTGGAAACGCGAACCGAGAGGGAGGGCAACGGGGGAACTAGAAGAATTAATGCGGAAAATTGATGGAGTCCGACCGGATGTCAACAAAAAGGACAAAACGAAATGGAACCTCACGCCGTCGAGAGATTTCAATGTGAAATGTTTAAGGGAGCTGATTGAACAAAGGAATGGTGGTGTTAACGATATATTGCAGCCCACGTTATGGAATAAAACAGTCCCTAAAAAGGTCTCGATATTTGTATGGAGGGCGAGAAGGGGGCGAATCCCATGTCGAGTGGTATTGGATAATGTGGGAATGGACCTAGACTCAATCTTATGTCCCATTTGTGGAGAGGAGACGGAAACGGTGGATCACGCTCTCATATCTTGCGTGGAAGTTAGAAAGATATGGCAAAGTATCGGGAGATGGTGGCGGAAGAATTTAGACGGATTGCACTCGATCCAAGAACTTCTACAAAAAGGCGACCAAAGTGGTAGACACTCACTTGCGTGGAGTGGGTGAAGTGGGCTATCTTATACTTCATTTGGGTACACAGAAACAAAGTTGTATTCAAAGGCGAAAAGAAAAAGATCATCGACGATGTCTTCGAATTCCAAAGAGTGTCTTTCGAATGGATCAAAAGAAGGGAGCCGAAGCTGGGTCTGGAGTGGACGAAGTGGATGACGGATCCTACCGCGTGATGAAAGAAGGGTGATCGAATTGGGTCCGATCGAATTGGGTCCGAAGGTGCTGCTGGCTGTGTAATCTGAAGTGAGGCGGTTTTGAATCTCGCAAAACTCTGCTTTCCTTCTGTTTTATATATGGTCGGTGGTGCTGCTTGGACTCTATTTTATTCTCCCAGGTCCTAGATGTTTGCTGTGGTGTAGGGTGGCTTTTATTTCCTTCTTTTGTGCCACTGTTTGCTCCTGCTCATGTGCGTCTTTTGTTTGGACTTATGTGTTGTATGAATGGTTCTGTTTGGTTTTAATAATATGATGCCTTTCAAAAAAAAATATGAAGACTTTTTGTTTGATTGTCGTATCATCAAAATTTCATTTCAATATATATCTATACATATAATAAATAAGTAACTACATTGACACGTGTCGTCGTCTGGTGACCCGGTTTTATTGTTTTCCCACCTAAACATGTATCTGGACGCCTTTACATTATAGGTTCAATTAACACATCTACATTCACTCCTCCTTAAATCTCTCATTAATTAAATTTTTAATAATTATAACTTACATTTACTACCCTTATAATTTACCTATGTAGTTTACTTTTAATCCATTACTTTTTTTTATTTTTCATTTTAGACTCTTATCATATAAACATAAATAATGTATATGAACTAAAATGCATTAAAAAACATTTCTATTTTTTACAAATTATACCATTGTAATCGTTTCGTCAATACCTTCGAAATAAGCCCAATATTGAATATTTTTTTTATATATACGTACATATCCATACTTATAATAAATTCAAAAAAATCTTCATCGTGTATAGTAATCCCAAAAATCTATACATATAATAAATGAGTAACTAGCATGCCACATGTCGTCTTCTAGTGAGCCGACTTCAGTATTTTCTCACCTAAACATGTATCTGAACGCAGTTTACATTATAAGTTCAATTAACACACCCACATTCACTCCTCCTTAATTCAATTTTTTTTAATTTGTACGTTACATTTACTACTCTTATAATTAGGTATGTAGTTTACTTTTAATCACTTATTGTTTTATTTTTCATTTTAGACTCTTATCATATAAACATAAATAATGTATATGAACTAAAATGCATTAAAAACATTTCTATTTTTTACAAATTATACCATTGTAATCGCTTTGTCAATACCTTCGAAATGAGTCCAATATTGAATATATTTGGATTTAATTATATTATTAAATATCATAAATATATACGAATTAATGTGTCGTGATTAGTATGAGATTTGTTGAAATTAGTATGAGATTTGATACAAATAATCACTAAATTGTCGTGATTTTCTTTTTGCAATTTCATATCAATTTTACTTCAAAGTCGAATTATTTCGACGAATTACAATTCTATCAAATTCCATTATGTCAACGAAACACCCTTAGAATTATCATAAGAGATTTAATTACTTGAAAAAAAAAGATATCACTTATCAACTGACTTTTGAATTATGAGTTCGAACATTTTTCAAAAATATAAATATGCAATTATTGTGTATTCGTTTGATAAATTCATTTAGTAACGACATTTATAATAGGTATCAAACTTAATAGACATATTTTTATCTTCAAAATAATATTCCCTATTTGTGGAATTTTTGTTTTCTTTTTATCAATTATTGTATGTGTCACAAAATTATTCAACAACTATTAAACACCAAATAATTAACTTAAAACACAAATTTAATCGTCGCGCAACGGGCGAGCCAAAGACTAGTATATATATATATATATATATATATCGTAATATCATGCTCTAAATCTCGTTAGGTAATCGCTTCCCAATAAAGTATTTAATTCTAACTATAGTAACAAACAATATTTAGGTTAATTAAAATACCAAATATACAATATATAGAACTAAGTATTGAAGAGGTCTAGTAAATATCTAAATAAAACATTTCCTTAGAGGTGACTACATAGAGGGGCCAAAGTAAAATTTCATCAAATATATATTATATTGTGCACCAATTTCTAGCATAGAGAAACCCACCCCCACCCCCGCCCCCACCCCCATCCCCCACCCTAAGCACCTCAAGCCATCCGTCACTAAGGTCAAACAAGCATTTTAGAACTGACACCAGGGGTTATGGTGAGAGGTTATTGCTTCCCTTTTTGGTCCTAACAGGGGTCTTGTTACAAGAGGGGGGAGGGGTTATTCGGGTGGGACTTGGAGCACCATGATCAGGAAGCTAGATAGAGTCAACTTACTGTTGTGGCTGACTAAATTAAACTTGATCAGAAGAGGTATCAGGATCAATTTTGATTTGTGTCCACTCTGCCATTCAGCATCTGAATCGAAAGACCACTTATTTATCAACTGTTCAACTACTAAACAAATCAAGGCGTTGATAACTTCATGGTGCAAAAAGTTACCCTTTATTGTTGGTTCTATTCCCGATCTTCTAGATGCAGCTGGTGAAGTTAACATAGGAACAGTCAAGGTTTAATTCGGTTTTGGGGTCTGTCTTGTTTTCTAGCTTCTCGCTAGCTCTTGGGTGAATAAAATCATGTTGTTTTAAATAAAGAAGGTCATATGAGCTAGTGCAACTTAACCCTTGTCATATAGTCTAAAAAGAACGACCATTTTCCTCGTGTTACATATTTAATTTGTCCCAGGATTAGTGTTATGAAATAATTTCCTCGTATTAACTTGTTTATAAAAAATGCTCACTGCTGCATTGAACATATATGTTTTCAGTAATATTAAAACATCTGTGTATTCTATAGTGAGTTCATGAACCCTGTATGCCATTTGTACGGTTTCAACATGTAATACCCCGGTTAAGTTCGTTAATTAAAAGTTAGGCCCGTTAAATTTTGTTAACTTTAGAATGTGAAGTTAAAGGTAAGTTTGGTTAGAATTATAAGTAAAAGGTGTAATTGGTCATTAATGTTAACTTAAGGACTAAAGTGGTAAATTAATTTAGATATTACCCTTAATGGAATTAGATATTTCCAAAAATCAGTATTATCCAGAAAAGTGCAAAATGTGTGTGTGTGTGTGTGTACTTGGAGAAGAAAAGAAGAAGAAAGAAGGTTTTGGAGTTAGGGTTTCAATTTGGTGCAATTGGAAGTAATTTCAGGTATGTTTCCTTTACTAATTATGTTTATAATGATTAGTAAATTGTTTCTATCGGTCTGGAATCAACATAATCGAACTGGTATAAACCTTAGTCGAATTCTGGGTGAAATTAGGGATGAACAGCAGCAGTTTCCGGACAAAATTGAATGTGTCCGGGTGGTTTTAATAGTAGTGTCCGGATAATTTTATGAAGGTGTCCGGACGGGTTCTTTATCTGGGTAAGTTCTTTTTCTTATGTTTCCGGATAGAATTGGATACCGGATGGTATCCGGATCACTTTGGTGTCCGGATGACGTCCGGATTATATAAGTTGTCCGGAAAAGTCCTGTTGTCCGGAAAAGTTGTGTTGTCCGGAAAAGTTGAGGTATCCGGATACTTTTGCTGTTTGGTAAAAATTGGGAGTTTAGATGCTTTTAAGTAGTCTGTGTTTTATTAAATCATGGATAGGGAATGAATGAGGATCGATTGTACTGTGGACTCGACTTAAGTTCGGGTTTGGGGGTAACATTTAGGGACTAGAGTGCTTTAGAGTTCTTAGTCTTGGTAAGACTTGTGTGATCAAAGTGGTAAGGCAATACTTGTATATGATTGTTTCAGATTCTGTGAAATTGAAGTGAAGCTGAATTGTTTGAGAAAAGCTTGGTGGACATTTTGATAAGTCAAACAGGTGAGTTTTACTTTAAAAGTATTTTCAACTGGAATACATACGTATGGTTTGGGAATGTGATAATTGGTGATTATGTGTTTATATGTATGGTATATGTGAATTATAATATATTGAGGTATTATGTTTACATGAGTATTATAATGTGTTATAATACGTTGGCCGGGCTTAGGACCGGTGTGTTTGGCTATATCATCTATATAGCGTTGTTTGGCTGTAGATGTTGTACAGCGTTGTAAATTATTAGTTGGCTTGCAACCAACTAATATGGCCAGGAGGAATGAGAAAGGAAGGTACACGATGTGTGAGTTCAAATTGATATATTTGATTGTGCTGAATGATTTATATGAATAAGGTTTATATAAATGATTTCAAACTAACAGGGATTTATCTCACTTAGACCATCGTGTCTAACCCTCATTTTCGTTTTAAAAATATGTATTCCAGGTGGTGGATCGCGTAAGAGCAAGTAATTAGAGTAATCGATGGATGGCTTATGTGAAGGATTATGTGACGAAGATTTTGGCATGTTTAGCAGTTGTATTATAATGATTAAATGTTATGTATGTATTTAGTAAGAAGTTTGTAGTAGAATGTCTTCTTTTGGTTGTAATAGTTTAAGGGACCGTACTTGTAATATGATGTTTCGTTTGATTAATCAATGTTATGTTACATTATGTGATTTGTTGTGTATATGGGATTTGGGTCGTTACAAATGGTATCAGATCCTTAGTTTAAGGGATTTAGGTATTTGTATCTGTACCTAGACTTAAACTGCATGTGAAGTAGGATGTCCCTAGCTTTATAGAACCTTGGGATGATGAAGTATAAAAGGTAGAAGGAACATCATGTAAGGTAATTTCATATTACACCTGGCTAGTGTAACTGTGATCTTACAGGTACATGTTTGAACTGGAATACCTTGTTATATGGGGTATGTGCTTATGTGTATATTAACCTTGTTTAAATCTACAGAATGGCAAGCGGTACACGGAATTCGAATCGAGGAGGAGGAAGAAATCCGAATAGTACGAATCCGCCGATAGGAATGGGGGACAGGGGAGGCAGAGTCGGGGGTAGGACCGGGGGTAGAGCTGGAGGTCGAGCCGGAGGCAAAGTCCAGCCACAGGGTACAGAGTTCGTTACCAGGGATGATCTAATGGCAGAAATGGGAAGATTGCAGGCTAGCATACAAACAATGTTTGATCGGAACCGTCATAATGAAACTGGAATACGGGATCCCGAACCGGAAGATGAAATGCCAATCACATCGACTGTTGTACCAGTACAAAGGAGGTGCGGCTACAAAATGTTTTTAAGCTATAGACCTCCTACCTACTCAGGAGACAGGGATCCAGTGAAAGCAATGAGATGGATGAAGGAAATAGAAGCTATTTTCAAGACGAGTAAGTGCGCTGACGAAGATAGAGTATTGTACGGAACAGCAATGTTAAAGGGGGATGCTTTGTATTGGTGGGAATCCTTTATTCATTCTAAAGGATCTGATGTTTATTCTACCCTCTCTTGGGAAGAATTTGTGATAGACTACAGGAACGCATTTTGTCCCCAAGCAACCGTCAAACAACTGGAAGGGGAATTTATGAACTTACAACAAGGAAACTTATCCGTTCGAGATTACACCGCTAGTTTTCTGGAAAAGTCTCGGTTTGCAGAGTAATACGTTGCTACGGAGGCGATGAAGACGGAAAGGTTTATCTTTGGGCTGAACTCAGAAGTTAGAAGGCTAGTAACTGCAAAAGGACCCGATACCTTCTCGGCTGCAGCTGATGCCGCGGAGAATGTTGAAAGAGATATTAGAAGGGATGCTGGCGATAAAAGTATCGGGAAGAGGAAGTGGGAAGGACCACAACATGATCCGAAGAAGTCCCGATTTCAGAGGTATGATAACCGTCCGCCGTTTCGACCAGCGGAAAGACCATGTCAGAAGTGCAACCGGGTCCACCAAGGAAATTTCCAAGGTGATTTACGAGCATGTTATAAGTGTGGGAAGACCGGACACGTCATTAAAGATTGTAAGGTAACGCGGTTATGCTTCTTATGCAATTCTCCGGATCACCTTCAGTCGGATTGTCCGCGGGGGAGGATACAGCAAGGTGGGTCATCGGGAAGGCCAGCAATTGTTAAACCAGTAATACCAAGACTGGAACCGCCAGTAACCAGGGGTCGCGCATTTCAAATGAATGAGAAAGAAGCGGAGGAAACTCCGGATGTGGTCATAGGTACATTTTTAATAAACTCTACATGTGCTAAGGTGTTATTTGATTCCGGTGCAAACCGATCGTTTGTGTCTCCTGCTTTTGCTGCTTGCCTGTGTTTGAAACCTAAAGTGCTAGAACATGCTCTATCAGTAGATACGGCAAATGATAATCAAGTGTCAGTTAAAGAAGTATTTGATGACTGTGTGATAAATATAGAGGAATATAGAGTGCCGATACAGTTGTTTCCAATAACTTTGATAGAGTTTGACGTCGTAGTGGGAATGGACTGGTTAGCCGAGAATCAGGCTAACATAGTGTGTGATAAGAAGTTAATAAATGTGGTATTACCTGAGAAGGGACCAGTAGTGATTTATGGTGATCGTAGGAATCGTCAGTCTAGACTTATATCTATGATAAAAGCCCGTAAGTGTGTGAATAAAGGTTGTCAGAGTTACTTGGCTTACGTGATAGATATTAAGCCAGAAAAGAATAGGATGGAAGATATTCCTATTGTTAGTGAATTCCCTGAAGTATTCCCCGAAGACTTGAATAGTCTCCCTCCGGTGAGACAAGTAGAGTTCGGTATAGACTTAGTTCCGGGAGCCACTCCTATTGCTCGTGCACTGTATCGTTTGGCACCTCCAGAAATGAAAGAGATGATGGCACAACTACAAGACCTATCCGATAAAGGCTTCATCAGACCTAGTTCTTCACCGTGGGGAGCACCAGTGTTATTTGTGAAAAAGAAGGATGGTTCGCTGAGAATGTGTATCGACTACCGAGAACTGAATAAGCGCACGATAAAGAACAAGTACCCGTTACCCCGAATTGATGACCTCTTTGATCAGTTAGTTGGAGCTTGCTATTTCTCAAAGATTGATCTAAGATCCGGTTATCACCAGTTGAAAGTTAAGGAAGAAGACGTTCTAAAGACTGCCTTTCGAACAAGGTATGGACATCACGAATTCTTAGTGATGCCGTTCGGACTGACGAACGCTCCAGCTGCTTTTATGGATTTAATGAATCGGGTATGTAAGCCGTATCTCGATAAATTTGTAATTGTATTTATCGATGATATACTTATCTACTCCCGATCCAAGGAAGAGCACGCGCAACATCTTCGTTTGATTCTGGAGCTACTGAAAAAGGAAAAGTTGTATGCAAAACTTTCTAAGTGTGAATTCTGGCTACGGAAAGTTCAGTTTCTGGGGCACGTGGTTTCTGAGAAAGGTATACAAGTTGATCCGATGAAAGTGGAAGCAGTTGAAAAGTGGGAACCGCCGAAGACAGCAACCGAAGTACGTAGTTTTCTGGGTTTAGCCGGCTATTATCGGAAATTTATAAAAGACTTCTCTCGTATCGCAACGCCTTTGACTAAGCTGACCCGGAAGAACCTGAAGTTTGAGTGGAAAGCAGAACAAGACGAGGCATTCCGGCTATTAAAAGAGAAACTGTGCAGCGCACCGATTTTATCACTACCTGAAGGTTCGGAAGATTTTGTTGTTTATAGTGATGCGTCAAAACTGGGATTGGGATGTGTACTTATGCAGCGGGGAAAGGTTATTGCTTATGATTCTCGTCAATTAAAGGATCATGAAAGACAGTATCTCACGCATGACATGGAGCTTGCAGCAGTTGTCTTCGCGTTGAAAATTTGGAGACATTATCTGTATGGTACCAAATGTCAGATTTATACTGATCACAAGAGAGTCCAACACCTCTTTGATCGGAAGGAACTGAATATGAGACAAAGGAGATGGCTAGAATTGCTGAACGATTACGACTGTGAAATCCTTTATCACCCGGGAAAGGCGAATGTGGTAGCGGATGCGCTGAGTCGTCAAGAAAGGAGTGGAACAATAAAAGTTATTTCGCTACGAACTGAACTTTTACCTAATATCTTTGACGAATTGCTGAAGTGTCAATTAGAAGCCTATCAGGAAGAACATCTGAAATCAGAACGGTTGGTGGGATTATCAGCATTGCTAGAAAAAGATGATCGTGGGTTATTATGTCTGGGAAGCAGAATTTGGGTGCCTCGTATGGGTTGGTTACGTGATCGGGTACTACAAGAAGCTCACCAGTCCCGTTTTTCTATTCATCCGGGTACGAACAAGATGTATAAGGATTTGAAACCATGTTATTGGTGTCCTGGGATAAAAAAAAAAGCATTGCTCAGTATGTAGAAGGCTGTACTACTTGTAAGAAGGTGAAAATTGAACATCAGAAACCGTTTGGTCAGTTGCAACGATTAGAAATACCGATGTGGAAATGGGATCAAATTACTACTGATTTTATCACGAAGCTACCAAGGACTCAGAAGGGATTTGATTCTATTTGGGTGATTGTCGACAGATTGACAAAGTCTGCGCACTTTCTACCGATAAAGGAAACTGATTCGCTGGAACGTTTAGCTAAGCTGTACATAGACGAAATAGTAACTCGGCATGGAGTTCCAATCTCGATTATTTCTGACCGTGATAGTCGTTTTACTTCAAGATTCTGGAGAAGTTTTCAAAGGGAAATGGGGACACAGATAAAGTTAAGTACGGCGTATCATCCCCAAACAGATGGACAGAGTGAACGAACGATTCAGACCTTAGAAGATATGCTCCGGGCTTGCATTGTTGATTTCGGGGGATCATGGGATAAACATTTACCGTTGATTGAATTCGCTTACAACAACAGTTATCATTCCAGCATACAAGCGGCACCGTTCGAAGTACTGTATGGTAGGAAATGTCGAACGCCTCTATGTTGGAACGAAGTGGGAGAGAAACAGTTAGCGGGGCCAGAAATAGTTCAATTAACTGCCGATAAGGTTACTCAGATTCGTGAACGATTGAAAGTGGCTCAAGATAGACAGAAGAGCTACGCGGACCGACGTCGAAAGCCTTTGGAATTTCAAGTTGGAGATTTCGTAATGTTAAAGGTTTCGCCGTGGAAAGGAGTCATCCGATTTAGACGACAAGGTAAACTTAGCCCAAGGTATATCGGACCGTTTGCGATTACAGAAAGGATTGGTGAAGTAGCTTACCGATTAGATCTTCCGCCGGAGTTGAGCCGGATTCATAACGCATTTCACGTATCAAACTTCCGAAAGTGTTTGGTTACCCCAGGTCAGTCAGTCTCCCTACCAGAGATACGAGTCGATGAAATACTGAATTATGTGGAAGAGCCGGAAGCTATAATTGATCATAAAATTAAAGTGCTACGGAATAACGAGATCAGGCAAGTGAAAGTTCAGTGGAGACATCATAGGGGCCAGGATGCTACTTGGGAATCGGAGTCAGAGATGAGAACTAAGTACCCTCATCTGTTCACTTAACTGAATTCCGGGACGAAATTCTTTTAAGGGGGAGATGTTGTAATACCCCGGTTAAGTTCGTTAATTAAAAGTTAGGCCCGTTAAATTTTGTTAACTTTAGAATGTGAAGTTAAAGGTAAGTTTGGTTAGAATTATAAGTAAAAGGTGTAATTGGTCATTAATGTTAACTTAAGGACTAAAGTGGTAAATTAATTTAGATATTACCCTTAATGGAATTAGATATTTCCAAAAATCAGTATTATCCAGAAAAGTGCAAAGTGTGTGTGTGTGTGTACTTGGAGAAGAAAAGAAGAAGAAAGAAGGTTTTGGAGTTAGGGTTTCAATTTGGTGCAATTGGAAGTAATTTCAGGTATGTTTCCTTTACTAATTATGTTTATAATGATTAGTAGATTGTTTCTATCGGTCTGGAATCAACATAATCGAACTGGTATAAACCTTAGTCGAATTCTGGGTGAAATTAAGGATGAACAGCAGCAGTTTCCGGACAAAATTGAATGTGTCCGGGTGGTTTTAATAGTAGTGTCCGGATAATTTTATGAAGGTGTCCGGACGGGTTCTTTATCCGGGTAAGTTCTTTTTCTTATGTTTCCGGATAGAATTGGATACCAGATGGTATCCGGATCACTTTGGTGTCCGGATGACGTCCGGATTATATAAATTGTCCGGAAAAGTCCCGTTGTCCGGAAAAGTTGTGTTGTCCGGAAAAGTTGAGGTATCCGGATACTTTTGCTGTTTGGTAAAAATTGGGAGTTTAGATGCTTTTAAGTATTCAATAGTCTGTGTTTTATTAAATCATGGATAGGGAATGAATGAGGATCGAATGTACTGTGGACTCGACTTAAGTTCGGGTTTGGGGGTAACATTTAGGGACTAGAGTGCTTTAGAGTTCTTAGTCTTGGTAAGACTTGTGTGATCAAAGTGGTAAGGCAATACTTGTATATGATTGTTTCAGATTCTGTGAAATTGAAGTGAAGCTGAATTGTTTGAGAAAAGCTTGGTGGACATTTTGATAAGTCAAACAGGTGAGTTTTACTTTAAAAGTATTTTCAACTGGAATACATACGTATGGTTTGGGAATGTGATAATTGGTGATTATGTGTTTATATGTATGGTATATGTGAATTATAATATATTGAGGTATTATGTTTACATGAGTATTATAATGTGTTATAATACGTTGGTCGGGCTTAGGACCGGTGTGTTTGGCTATAGAATCTGTATAGCGTTGTTTGGCTGTAGATGTTGTACAGCGTTGTAAATTATTAGTTGGCTTGCAACCAACTAATATGGCCAGGAGGAATGAGAAAGATAGGTACACGATGTGTGAGTTCAAATTGATATATTTGATTGTGCTGAATGATTTATATGAATAAGGTTTATATAAATGATTTCAAACTAACAGGGATTTATCTCACTTAGACCATCGTGTCTAACCCTCGTTTTCGTTTTAAAAATATGTATTCCAGGTGGTGGATCGCGTAAGTGCAAGTAATTAGAGTAATCGATGGATGGCTTATGTGAAGGATTATGTGACGAAGATTTTGGCATGTTTAGCAGTTGTATTATAATGATTAAATATTATGTATGTATTTAGTAAGAAGTTTGTAGTAGAATGTCTTCTTTTGGTTGTAATAGTTTAAGGGACCGTACTTGTAATATGATGTTTCGTTTGATTAATCAATGTTATGTTACATTATGTGATTTGTTGTGTATATGGGATTTGGGTCGTTACACAACACAATACATGTTTTATAATGCTTTGAAAGAAAAATTTGGGAAAGATAGTTATGATTTTATCTTGATGTCATTTATCGATAATTTCCTTATAGCTGAGTACTTCATAAGCGGATAAAATCTGATTATGTGGTATTTGTACGTATAAAGTTTACAACGAAATGGTCATAACTCATTAAGTACTTGATCATAAATCTTGTAATTGATAAATTTCTTAATTAACTCAATGTTACTCACAAGTTTTTTAACAAAGAATTTCGGGGGAAAATAATATACTATTAACAAATACAACACGGAAATGGAGTCGGGCAGCTCTAGATGGAAAAGGAACCTGGAAGTGGAAGAGGACAGCAACTACACTTGGCCGACAGCTGAGGTGTCGGTTAAGGATCTGTGGGAAGCTACGCAACAAGTGAGTACTCACAACCATATAAGGGAGGTGGCGGAGGTGATATTCTTGGCTTATTCTTGGGTCATGTGATACCAAAGAAACGAGAAACTTTATAAAGGAAAGATGAAAAATGGTAAGGAGATAGCTACTCTAATCCAGTATTTTGCGTTTTACTGATTAAAGCTAGATCTAAGATTGGTGGTGTCTTATGTTGGGATGATTGGATTATTTCCCCCATGAATTTTGTAAATAACCAATGTTATCTAGCGCCGCGCTAGTTTTGGTTGGAATAAAAGGTGCTTTTTGCTGTAAAAAAAACTACTCGGTGGCCTCCTTTCGCAGAAAGGTGGACAATTTGATACTTATGGGGATTAAATTAGTCACCGATTGGAATAGTTGGGCACCGGGTAAAGTTAACGTGCACTTATCGAGGGTGAGGCAAGATAGATTGGCGACTAAGGACAGTCTGATCAAAAGGGGCATATAGATAGACACAAATGATTGTCCTTGTTGCGTGTTACAGTCCGAAAATTCCGATCATCTTTTTGCGCGATGTTCGACAGCTCGGGAGGAGGAAGCACATCTTCACCAATGGTGGAGCAATTAGCCAACTGATGCCGGCTCGGTACGTGACCTGTGGGAAGTGGCACATCAAGCGTGTGATCCCAGAAACAAGTAATCAATCAATGAACATCAAATTGGCCATCTCTATATTCAATAAGAGCAATCCAAGTACAATGAGCAATCTAGTGCAAAGATGATGTGTGTGTGTACTTGGTGTAAAATGGATGGCCTAATTAGGAAGGCAAGAGAATGCAAACATTATATACCTAGGGTATAGAATAGCCCTATTACAAATATGGTCCATCTACTTAGTACAATAACATTTAAGCACTAACATTCTCCCCCTTTGTACAAGTAGAGGCAAAGAAATTAGACGTCCACCGGAGCTACATATCTTTTCCGAATTCTGAAGATGAACTCGAATCTTCTAAGCGCAATCCGGTGCTCCATCCGGTTAGTATTTCTCTAATCAGCTCTTTCTCCTTATCTTTCTACTTCACTGCTCCATTCGCATCTAAACGTAGTCTGCTCTCCAGGTGGATCTTGATTAACATAAATGTACCATCACTGTACTTGTTCGCTTCGATGATCCTCATAAATCTTTTCTTTGAATCCCTATCTAAGTAAACAACTCCCATATCAGGTTTCTGTAACACGGTGTAAGCTTGAAATCCTTGAATATCGGGAATACGTCGGTTCGGAGGTCTGATGTTGACATGGGTTTGGCGAGCTTCTAAAGCCATCTGAAAATCTTTCAAATAAGAGAACTTTAGAAAATTACGCATAAACCTTTTAACGCTCTTGAAGGCTGAAGACCACTCGAGATCTTTGTTCGGTATACTTCCAATGCAGTTGTAAAGACTTAGAAGATCATCAAGATGTAGACTCTTGAAGTCAGCCTCGGAGAATTCACAAATTGTACCATTCGCCCTTTCTACTGTGAAAATCGGATACCAGACTTTTGAAAGTCTGTTGGAGTCAATCTTCAAAACCTTCATAATCTTGCTGTCAGATCTCACTGCATCTATCTCTTTGTCTTTGTTTTTCATAACATAAATGAATTCAATCTTTTGAGGTGTCGGCCAGTCTTCTATACCATACACCCTTTCAAGATTGATCCTCTGAATATCCCTCACAAACATATCCCTTCTGATGCTTTCCTGGTATGGAGACAAAATCCTCACACGTAGACCAGTAGCCACATATCCTGGCTCAGCATCTAATATTCTCTAAAAGAAATCCAGTTCAACATCTAATACACGATCCCTGATTCTTCCATCGGTTTGGATTCGGACAATCGGAGCAATTACGTGAGCAATCGGAGCTTGTGGAGCTTGTAGAGCTTGTGGAGCTTGATCGGAAGTACCAACGCTCTGATCAATTATCACTGTCGGTTCAGAATTCGGAGCCTCATTATCAGAATCCTGAGCAGCCATAATAACTCCGGTAACATCAAAAACATCTTGTAGCTCTCCTTTGATCTGGACCAAATTCTTCTCTGGATCCTCATCTGAGTCAATATAGATGAAATCATTCAGAGAATCATTTGCCATCCTCCCCTCCTCGGTTCTATTGTCAACAACCGCAGGCTTTTCAACCCCAGTTAAGACATCAACTAGAACTTGTATTTCCTCCACATCCTCCATAACTGTATCAGTACCACCCGTTCCTGTTCCCTGTTCACCTGCTTGTTGATCTGAACCCTCAACATTTCCAGTAGCTGTCCCACTAGATTCACCAACCCCAGCAGATCTCTTCTCCCCCTCATGTTGATCAGACGGATCATGATCATCATGTCTTCTTTTCCGAGAGGCTTCGGCTTGAACACCACATGCTTCTTCGACTACAGTTACCCGTGTGGCTAGAGATTGATATCCAGCAAGTAAGGCTTTTGTCATATTTGAGAACGATTCGGTCATTTTATGAATTTGTGTATCTGTGGATGTTGAAGCTTGAGGTTGGGTAGATTGATGAAGTAAGGAAATTAAGTCAACCTCTTCAGAAGTACTAGATTCACTTCTGGCTAAAAGGCGGGATAACAGCTCAGATTTAAGTTGGTCTTCAGATATAAGATGTAATGGTACAGATGGTGGATGTTGTGGGCCTGTTTGAGTATCGGATGGTGGAGGTTCTGGTGTAGATGACGACTCGGCAATGCCTTTGCCTTTCACAGCTCTACTCACTTCTTGAGATAGCTTTCTCATCTCTTCTTTCATTTCAGCAGCATGAGCTTTATACGAGTAGCTCAAAGATTTAACAGCTAATTCCATCAGCTTTAGTGGCACAAAGTTATGTTGAGGAGGACCAACCAACGATAGTACCTGTTCAGTTTGTTCGGGACTAACACCCAGACCACTTAGGTTACTGGTTGACATAGCAGTCGAAGAGACTGTATGGCCTATGTTCAATGCTGGCATAGTGTTAACATTGATAGGTCTTCCGCCCGGTCCTCGTGAAGCACCAACGAATGGCGACGACACTCTGGGCGTTCCGGTTGGGGCACGTAAGCCCGCAACTTGTTGAGGTGCCAACATTCGTGTCCTAGGAAAGGATGTAGTACCAAATGGTCCTAGACTCTGTGTGCTCTGAATAAATGGCGGTGGCCGGAGCGGGAGCCTACCTGTTTCAATATTAGCAGATACCGATTGTATCGCCAATAGCAGTTGTGCTTGATCCCCTGTGGAAAATGAAACATCGACAAATTGAGATGCCGACGAGTAGCTGAGTGGGGTTGTGCATTGCATGGCTGGGTCCACCATGTCTGTTTCAATACGCAACGGTGACAGACGCTCGTTGGTAGATGATGTGGCTACCCGGCTCGGATTAGGTTGAGGAGAGCCAGCAGTTAAATCTTTTTCTGGCTCTATCACAGCATCACTCATTTCTTTTTTCCCTCCAATCTCACCACTACCTATTTCTACTTCTTCGTTTACATGTGACGAACCGGCAGCATCGGTAGCATTGACAAGGAGTTCAGTATTCCGTGTAGAATCAGCATCGGAGCTCACAACACGTCTTGGTTTCCGATCCATGTAAACGAAGAAAAAAGTCAACGAAACCATATTAGGAAAAAAGGTTCCTAAATCATGATCAATATGAAAGTGAGTCAATACTCAGAATTAACTAATCTTCAACAACAAAAAAGGTCCATGTACCCCATTAAAATTTAGGTCCAAAATAGCTCCAACCCATTTTTTTTACTAATTTTCCAACAGTCCATTTGCGAACTAATCTTCAACAACAAAAAAAGGTCCCCGTCCATCATTATCGCGTCTGAGGTGATTTCGACCTCTTTTATGTGGGTTAAAAATAGAATTATAAGGGGGAGACCATTACTTGAAAGAAGTGGCGATGTAATCCTTTAGATTTGATTTGATGTTTCCTTGTACACTTAGGGGCTGTTTGTTTACCTCTTAATAGTTCTATTAAGAGGCAACCTCTGAATCGTTGAGAGGTGAATCTTATTTGGCAAAACAAAGTCTACCTCTTAATGGCTCTAAAACCCTCTGAATGATTTTGTATCTTGGGCCTCCCTTAACCATTCAGAGACCTAATTTCATTCTTAACAATTACCAAACAATCATATTTCATTTTGCACTATATCATAATGTTAGAGCAACAAAGAAATAACAGAGCAAGGAAGAAGTTTTAGGATTACTGCATAAACTTGCTTGCTTTATTCAGATGGGAAAAAGGGCCTTTAAATAAGCCAAGAATACATACGTTAAGCAAAAACTAACTAGCTAAAAATAAGGAAACAATCTTGACCTAGAAAGCAGGAGCTAACAACTCTAAAAATCAGGACCAACTATCAGTGTTGAATCATTCTTCAACATCCCCCTGTGATTCAAAACTGGTAATGAACAATCGATTTCTCATATCTTCGAATTTTGCTGGAGGAAGCGCTTTGGTAAAAATATCGGCCAACTGATCACCTGATTTGCACACTTCCAATTTGATTTCTTCACCCGCAACTAGTTCTCGAATGAAATGGTGTTTTATCTCAATATGTTTTGTTCTCCCGTGCATGACCGGATTTTTTGTCAACGCCACAGCAGACACGTTGTCACAGAAAACTTGAGTGGCTTGAACTTGTGGTTGATTTAAATCCATAAGTAGCCTTCGTAGCCATACCGCTTGACAGGCAGCTGTTGTAGCTGCTACGTATTCAGCCTCTGTCGATGATAAAGCTACTGTTGACTGCTTCTTCGAACTCCAAGAAATAACACCAGAGCCTAAGAGAAAGCAATTCCCATTCGTGCTCTTTCTGTCATCTTGAGATCCAGCCCAATCACTGTCGGTATATCCGGTCAGAACAAAATGATCATTTTTCTTATACCAAACACCAAAAATTTTGGTACCGGCTACGTATCGAAGTACCCTTTTTGCTGCCCCCATGTGTTGCTTTGTTGGACAATGCATAAATCTTGAAAGTAAGCCCACTGCAAACGATAGATCAGGTCTTGTGTGTGTAAGATAGATGAGTCTACCTACTAGGCTTATGTACCTCCTTGCATCTGCCATCTCCGTGCCATCCTCATCAGCTAGCTTTTCATTTTCATTCATTGGAGTCGGTGCAATTTTTGAATGCATCATGCCAAACAGCTTCAAGAGATCAGTAGCATATTTGTGTTGTGACACAAATATACCATGTATGGATTGCTGAACTTCTAGGCCGAGAAAGTAGCTAAGTTTGCCCATGTCCGTCATCTCAAAGGTGTTCATCATAGCCTTCTTGAAGTCTTCAATTAGTTGCATCGACGATCCTGTGTAGATCATGTCATCGACATATAAACTGACCAGCATAACATTTTTTGTACCTTGTTGTTTTATGTATAGAGTGGGCTCATTTGGACTCCTTTGAAAGCCATTTTGAATGAAGAAGTCATCGATTTTGCTGTACCAAGCCCTAGGAGCTTGCTTTAGGTCGTACAATGCTTTCTTTAACTTATACACCTTGCTTTCACTTCCTTGGATGACTGAGCCTTCGGGTTGTTGCACGTAAACCTCTTCTTTCAGGTCTCCATTGAGAAAGGCTGATTTCACATCGAACTGAAAAACAGGCCATTGTGACTTGGCTGCAAGGGAAAGAATTAGTCTAACAGTTTCAAACCTGGCCACCGGAGAGAAGGTTTCTTCAAAATCGACTCCATACTCCTGCACATACCCACGAGCAACTAGTCTGGCTTTGTGCTTTTGAATACTTCCATCAGAGTTGTGTTTGGTTTTGAATATCCATTTCAAGCTGATGGCTTTCTTGTTTTCCGGCAGGTCTGTGAGCTCCCATGTTTCATTTCTCTCTATGGATCTTATTTCTTCATCCATAGCTGTCCTCCAAGCATCACTTTCCATGGCGATTTGTACGTTGGTTGGGTCACCGGCAAACATAGCGAAGGTGCAAATAGGACTTTCATCACAAGGAAATCTTTTCTTCGGAATATGGCCTCGTTGGCTTCGACGTAATTGAGAATTTTCTGCACTTTGCGAAGAATCTGTGACATTTTGCGGAGAAAAGTCTGCATCAGGTTCACTTGTTGAAGAATCATCATCTATGTTAGTGCCTAAATTCTAGTTGTACTAAGTAGAGGGGCCTATTTTGTAATAGGGTGATTCTTTACCCTAGGTATATATTGTTTGCTTTTTTCCTAATTAGGTCACAAGAGTCACCTACACACACCAGCCACACACAGTTGATTTGTTCTTCATTGTATTGTGTGAGCTTGATTGATTCATTGAATATAGAGGTGGACACTTTAATGTTATTGGATTGATTACTTGTTTCTGGGATCACAATTGGTATCAGAGCAATGTATTCATCTAGATCAGATTAGATTTTATTGAGAGTTTTTGCATTTTGAGTGTTCTTCAAGTTTTCATCCATTTCTTATTGATTTTGATCATTTGAGTTCTTCAAATGGATTAGGATCGATCTAGAAGTATTTGATATTCATTTCTGCGTGTTTTGATTCCATAATCAAACCAGAATCGATCTCAAATCGTGCAAACTCGGATTTTCGGACTTTTGAGCAAAAACCTACTATTTTGGATCGAAAATCACTGTTCTAGTGGTTTTTGGACAAAACTTGAAGTAGTAAATCTGTCCAGAATCGTATTTCGACCTTACCTACCAATTTTTAGATCATTTGGATCATTATTGAAGAATCAATTCCCGATCATTTGAATCTTCATCGAAATCGCAATCTTGATGTTCATCAAAATCACAATCGTCTGATATTCATCGAAATCGCAGTGAACGTTGAGTGAACAGTTCCAAGTCGCAGTGACCTATTGCGACTTGACTCCCAAATCTCAGTGACCTATTGCGACTTCGATCCCGAATCGCAGTCCATTACCCCGTGAACAGTACCAAATCGCAATCCTCTATTGCGACTCGAGTGAATTTTTTACTCTGTTGCGATTCCATTTCATTGCGACTCCAAGTGTTGCGATTCCAATTATTGCGACTTCATTTGTTGCGATTCCAACTGTTGCGACTTCAAGCATTGCGACTTCAGCTATTGCGACTTCAGTGCATTGCGACTTCAGTGCGTTGCGACTCTGTGTTTGCGACATGGTTTGTGTTGCAACAAAGGGTTAAAAATGTGTAATCATGACTGTTTCTGGAGATCCAGATGGTCTCCTCGCCTAATGCTTAGTCTCAGGAGGGGGGCATTGTTCATGGTGTTTAGCATAAAGCGCGTGTGATATCATTCCCATATATAGGCTGTCACATACATATTGCAACTGTCAATGCTTAAAGGAGCTCAAGTTTGCCAAGATTTTCAGAAGATGGGTGTTGGAATTCAGTCTTTAGTTGAATTGGATTAGACGTTTGAGCATTTGCAATCTTTATTCTGGAGTTTTGTTGACGATGCTAGACTGTTGAGTGCTCTTCTGACCTGATCAATCAGAATTGTGGGTGCTTGCAATCGTTGTTCTGGTGCTTTGGTTGTGATTCAGACTCTTGAGTGCTTATAATCATTCAGCTATTTCTTGAAGATTGAAGTTCCGGATTTTCATCATTCGGTATTCTGATATTTTGGGGATGAGCATTTTTCTACAGTTGATGAACAATGTTACTTGTGGAGTTCTTCTAAACCCTACCTTATAGTGTATGCTTCATTATGTTTCCTCCTTCGAGCAAATCCGAATCACGCTCTTAAGCTGAATTCCTATTCAACTCGCGGCGTATCGACGGATTTGGTGTTATAGACTGAGATTGCATTTGGTTTATCACGCAACAACTCGCTCGTTATCTTTCTTGTGAGCTTATCGGCACGAGCTTGAGTTTCCACATTTATGAAGATGCTTTTCGTGCACTCGGTCGAGGCGTTGAATCCGATTTGTCAAGGTTGAAATATAAAGAGTAAGAGCATATTTCAAGGGGGAGCCTAGACTACATTTGAAGAATTGCATCACTACGGTTTTCTAAAGAAATCAAGGGGGAGAAGAACTGAAGATCTTTCGAGATGGGTGATTCCTTTACAAAACTATAGGGGGAGATTGTTAGGACACAAAATGTCCTAATTATAAGATAGTTTTGTAAAGGGGTAATTAATAGTAATATGGGCTTGGGTTATGGTATAAGGGCTTGGGCTTAACTATGTAACAAGGGGGTATATATTGATAAGTGTGTGTAATTAGGGTTTGTAAGAGTGACCATTGCAATGTAGCCTCCAAGGTGTTTGTGTGTGTTCTAGAGAGAGATCCATTCTCTCTCTAGGTTGCTTTCATCTTGAATAAAACACCTTGTCTATTATCTATCTTCTTGTTACCAATCTAACAATATATGAATCGTTGCCTTGTTAAAATGGGACTAACAATCTTCTTTATTATCACCATTTGTTTCCTCCTGCTCTTCAAGTGGCATGTTAACTGTTGACTCGCATCTGGAATCTGCCTCTTCATACTTCAGTCGTTCATCAAATTGAACGTCCCTGCTGACTACTATTTTCTGCTCTTCCGGATCATACAGCCTGTAAGCTTTAGAATTGGAGCAATAACCCACAAAAACATATTTCTTTGTTTTCGATTCAAGTTTATGCCTATGTGAAGTAATTAGAGCATAACACAATGATCCAAAAATTCGAAGATGTGATACGGTTGGTTTAAAGTCATACCATGCCTCAAATGGCGTTTTGTTCCACACAGCTTTTGTGGGGGAGAGATTGATCAAATACACCGCAGTAGCACATGCTTCTGCCCAGAATTCATCAGTGAGATCTTTTGCCTTCATCATGCACCTTGCCATTTCCACAATCGTTCGGTTCTTACGCTCGGCTATACCATTTTGCTCAGGGGTATAGGGAGCAGTAAGATCCCTCTTGATTCCATGCTCGTCACAAAAGTTGTTGAATTCAGTGGAAGAGAACTCTCCGCCTCTGTCAGTTCTTAGAGTCTTCAACTTTTCACTGCTTTGGTTCTCTGTAAGTGCTTTAAACTTCTTAAAAGAATCAAATGCTTCGTATTTGTGTGAGAGAAGGTATATCCAACTCATCCTTGTGAAATCATCGATCAATAGCAAAAAATACTTACTCCCAGCATGAGATTCTGTTTTCATTGGCCCACAAATGTCTGCATGAACAAGTTCCAACTTCTTTTCCTCTCTTTTTGACTGTCCGACTGGAAACGATTTCCTGGTTTGCTTTCCTAAGGCACATCCTTTGCATACATGGTCCAGTTCTTTGATATCGGGCAAGCCTTTTACCATGTGTTTATTTGCAAGTAACTGCATGCCTTTGATATTGAGGTGTCCGTAGCGCAAATGCCAAGCTTCGGAGTTATTTGTTTTGCTGCTGATTAGCCCAAACTGCTCTTTACAAGAAAAATTTATGGGAAACATATTTCTTTCACTCATCTTTGTTTGAAGCAAAACTTCATTAGTAGACTTACTTCTAACAGTGCAGATGTAGTCATCAAATAAGACAGAGTAACCAGAACGAAGAAGTTGCCCAACACTTACAAGATTATGAGCCAAACCTGGAGCATAGTGTATATTTCGAATCATTCGTTCTTTTTCATCTATGTTGACAACAACCACTCCTTTTCCTTTGATCTCGACATTCTTGTCATCGCCTAATCTGACATGCGATTTATACGTCTCATCGAGCATCTTGAACTTTGTCTTATCTCCTGTCAAGTGCATTGAACATGCACTATTAATATACCAAATATCTTTTGCAGCAGATTCTGGACTTGCAAGTGCCATAAACAGGTAGTTTTCCTTCTTTTACAAATTGAGCTTCTTTATTTTTGCTCCAACAATCCTCATCTTTGTGTCCAAACTTGTTGCAATAGGAACACTTCACGCCGCTCATTCTGCCACGACCTCTGCCCCGGTACGCTCCTCGTCCTCTGCCACGATTATATGAGAACATAGCTCGCTCATCTTGAGAGCTTTCTTGATCTTCTCCTTTTAGAGTTGTCCTGTTGATTCTAGCCTCATGGGTTTGCAATGATCCCATGAGTTCATCGACGGTATAGGTAGAGAGATCCTTAGATTCTTCAATGGCTGCAACCACATGATCAAACTTAGGAGACAGGCTCCTCAAAATCTTTCCCACTACAGTCGTATCATGGATCTTCTCACCATACGTTCTCATCTGGCTGACGATAGAGGATATTTTTGCAAGGTACTCTTGGACCGTTTCTGGACTTCTCATATGGGCAGTTTCAAAATCTCTTCTGAGAGATTGCAATTTCACGGTGATTACTTTAGCAGAGCCTTGGTACTCGGTCTTTAGTGTGCTCCATGCTTCATGTGCAGAGGTTGAGGCTGCTATCCTTGAGAAAATGCTATCATCAACAACTTGCTAAATGAAGAACAAGGCTTTTGCATCCTTCTTCTCATTTTCCTTTTTATCTGCTTCACTTTGACCATCTTCTGTGCCACGTTCAACAAGATCCCATAACTCTTGCGATTTGAAAAGCGTCTTCATTTTGACACTCCAGAACTCATAAGACTTTCCTTTGAACACTGGAATAGAGGGTTGAGCAACATTAAAAGTGGAATTCTTGGAAGCCATCTGTGTTTGATTTTGAATACAGAAACCTAGTTGGGAACCTGGCTCTGATACCACAATGTTAGAGCAACAAAGAAATAACAGAGCAAGGAAGAAGTTTTAGGATTACTGCATAAACTTGCTTGCTTTATTCAGATGGGAAAAAGGGCCTTTAAATAAGCCAAGAATACATACGTTAAGCAAAAACTAACTAGCTAAAAATAAGGAAACAATCTTGACCTAGAAAGCAGGAGCTAACAGCTCTAAAAATCAGGACCAACTATCAGTGTTGAATCATTCTTCAACACATAACAGCCTCTTAATCTGCCGATATCAACCTTTTGCCCAATAACAGCCTCTTAATCATTCTGATCACTTAATCACCTTGCACCAAACCATTCAACAACTGCCAAACAGCCCCTTATTGTACTCTAGCTTCTTGCTAGCTTGCTGGCTTGGAATACATTCTTGCTGTTAAAAAAACCCATAATTAATGTAACATCCCGTATTTCATCTCTTGTGGCATTTAGTGCAGAAATAAGAATTCTGGGGCTCTTTTGTAAAAACCTGAAAGTTATGTGGCTGGAGTGTGAAAGAGAGAAGTTAGATAAGATAAAACTCTCCTAAAACCCTATTTGGTCCTCATATGTCGGCTGGAGAGTTCAAGAAGGGAGAAGGAGCTCAAGAAATCCACAATGGAAGGTTTGGAGAAGGTGGTTCAGTGAGGGATTGAATGAATTTGCTACCAAGGTATACCTTCATCTTCATCTCTTAGTATTGTGTCAAAAATGGGGCTTAGATGTATGTTTCTAATTTCAATCTCTTCTTCTTTAAGTGTTTTGAGACAAAGCCAATTGGAAAGGTGAGTTTGATGAATCCCTTGAGGAGATTGAGAACTCTTGGTGATGGTTCACCTTTCCAATGGAGGTTTATAAGTTTTGTTCATCCATTTTGGGTTTTGTGACTGAAATATTGATTTGGGAGAGCTAGATCTGATTTGGGGAAGTTTGGGGATGAGAAATCTTTGAGTTTTGGGAAGAAATCTCGTGCAGGAAAAATCTGTCCAGGGGTCCGCACCGATGGCGGCGCCGATGGACTGGCGCCAGCATCGGCGCCAGGCTCTGTTTCTTGTTTTTCCGTTTTTGCTTCGTTGGTCGTTTGGGCTTGGGTTCGAGGCTTGGTTTAGGGGATTGTCTTAGGACATCATGGGGAATGTTGTAGAACATAATTGGGAAGTCTAATACCTCATTTGTTAACCCCAATTCAGGTGATCGTTTGGAGATTTAGTGAGCTTCGAGTAGTGTGTTGTTTAGCCGAGCATCAGGTGAGTTCCCTTATGCATTACTTCTATCTTTTAAACTGAATTGCGAAGAATTGATATGACTGAAAATGAGTTTATTTGATCATCATGAATCTTATGTTTTCTCATGCATGAAAAAGTGTTATTTTACAAGTGGAAGGAGGATATTCCTCGAGTAAGTTTTAAAGCATGTTTTAAATGTTTATGCTTGTGGTAGAGTCGGGTTGCACAGTGGAGGACCCCCGAGTTGCCGTGCCTGGCTTTGTTAGGTGTTGAGTTGTCGTGCCTGGCTTTGTAAGGTGTCGAGTTGCCGTGCCTGGCTTTGTAAGGTGTTGAGTTGCCGTGCCTGGCTTTGTAAGGTGTCGAGTTGCCGTGCCTGGCTTTGTAAGGTGTTGAGTTGCCGTGCCTGGCTTTGTAAGGTGTTATTGGTCCATGCCACTGTGTATACCCTTGTTTGAGCTCAAACGTGTCAAGTATTGTTTGCAAGAAAACGTGTTTCGTAATATGTTTTGTGGTTACGCTTTTAGGAGGGAATTCACTAGACCCTATGGTCTAACCCTCGCTTTTCAAAACTAAAAACCATTTTCAGGTAAGGATCGTGTAGGTGCAACGTCTAAAGGGAAGGGGAAGGCTTAAGGCGGTGATTTGAGATTAGAGACCGTCATAATCCAGCTTTTGTTAGTTTAAACATCTCGGTTGTAATCGTTTGGGAACTCTAAGCTGTGAGAATGTTATCAAGTAATGTGATGTAATTGGGACCCTTTTGGGCTTTTGACTTATATTTTATGCTATGTGTTTTTGGGTTGTTACAAATGGTATCAGAGCCATAGTTTAAGGGATTTAGGTGACCGGATGGGCCTAAACTTAAACTTTGAGGATAGGGACACAACCGAGATATAGGAAGTCATTAGGAATGACCGTAAACATAGGATATATTGACAATGGTAGTGAGAACCCTCATGTAAGGTAAATTCAAGTAGCATCTGGCCAATGCTATTATGGATCTACAGGTGCATGGGTGTGACCAATCGCTATTGTCGGGATGAGTGGTGAGGGTGGCGGTATGTAGAAGGTTCTAACCTTGTGTTTGATAGCAAATAGTTGATGTGTCATGGAAGAGATCCCTTATGATTAGATGTTTGCAACTTCTAGAGGAAATGTTGTCTAGAAGTAAATTTTCTAGGATTCAAATTAATTAATGGTGGTATGGGGGGGGGGGGGGGGACGACTCATAGTGTTAGTGGGTCCCCACCCTTAGGATCGTGGGTCGGTCAGTTGAGTTAGGAGTGAGAATTATGCGGACATCCTGAAACCTTTAATTCGAGATCAAGTTAGGGAACCTAGTCTTGGATTCCTTAGTCAAGCGGTTTAGTGGCAAGGTTAATGATTGCAAAAGATCAGTGTTGTTTTGTGGTATGCAGGTAAGAGTGGTCGATCAGGTAGGTTATGAAGCACTTGTGCTACAAGTTGTAGCATAAGTAAGGAGGCGGTTGTTGGTTATAGTATGGTACCAGTAAAGAGTTAAAGTGAATGCAACGGTTGACTTAGTTAGGGTGAATAGCCTTCCTTCGCATATTGAATTCCATGCATTTTTGTTGTTAAACGTATTATACGAGATTCCTTCGTGTTAAAAAGCATGTACGTGTATGATATGTTTTCTTGTTTTGGGAAATGAGTGACGCGTACGAGCGTGTTTTCTTTAAAGTAAAAGACAAACTTGTTTTCATCATACGATAAAGCTTTGAACTTAGTGATTTACGAATTATTTCACGTTTTTCTTGTGGAGAGAATCTTCGTTACGAAAATATTAAAAAACATCATTATTGCACGGTTTGTTGTACAAACAAAATGAGTATTGACTCGTTATTTTTCATGTAAACGAGTGTTGGAGTTGACGGACCCACTTTGGGTAAGTAATTTCGTTCGAAAATTTTCCGGCCATACGCGAAAGGGTTTCATTGGAGACAATCGTAGTGTCAACACCGATTTGGATGGACAGGATTACGAATTATCGTAAGAGTGCCTGTGAGTGATCTTTGCGATCGTTGTGTTTTACTATTCATCTTGAGTAATGTTGTTTCATGCATACACAAACTCGCTTTATACTTTTGCATCTATCGTGTTTCTTAAAAGTGCGCAAAATGATCTCAATCGTTGTGTCATTATGCATGAAGGCTATGAACTCGCTAGGTCGGGGGGAGGATGTTACGATTTAAGCCAAGGAAAGGGCTTTGGGAGTTAAATTGCTAGTTGTATAAGATGTGGTCAAGTTATGACCATAGTGTTCCGTTAGAGTAAGTGGGTGAGTACCTGGAGTCTTGGGTAGTGAAGCTGGAACGTTGGTATGAGTGTAGTTTGAACTATTGTCGGGATATGTGAGAATAGTTTTAATCGCAGTAAAATTGAAATGGCCAAAGTGTTTCTGTTGGTGGAATAGTAATCAGTAGCGTTACGTTACCTAAAGTAATGTTTTCGGTTTCGAGTTGGAGTACTGAGATGGTTTGATAATTAGATTTTGCTAAGAAAGATCTTGTGTTTAGTCTCTCGAGGGAGAACGGTGGGGTATAAGTCGGTTATAAGGCGTAGGACGAAGTGGGTTATGTTAGGAATCCTAGATGGTCAGGAAAGAATGAAATCATCATGTAGTCCATTAATGTGGAGGTTTTGTCAGGAGATTGAAACGTGAGAGTGAACCCGTTGGGTGTGGGTGGATGAGGTCGTTGAATTGTGTAAATGGTATGGAATAGGAATACCTAGTGAAGGCATTGGGAGAACGGAAGATCACCGGTGTGGTTGGGATGTCCATTGAGGTTTTGGATGATTAGCTTAGGTGTAAGGTGTCGAGCAAAGCAGAGATAGATTGTGAGGAGCTAACGAGGAACGAGAATCTGTTCGAGCAGTTAGGAGAAGTAGATTCCTTCGGGAATCCTTGTCTGTCGTAAGGTATCTGGACAATTGCAAGTCGATTGTCGATGTTGAAATCAATGACCGTTCTGTCGGATAGTTGTCAGGAGGCTGATATTGGAGAAGTAACTATAGTATGTTGTCGTGTTGAGTTTTCTTGTGTGAGTACTTTAGGAGTGAAAGATTTTGGTAGCATAAGTGAATTTCTCTGGTGCTTGATGAGCCAAATAAGAACGAGTTGGTTAGTGTAATCGAAGCGAGTGCGCGGTGATTAGATGATCTTGTCATGTGGTTCGTCTAGACCCGAGAAAGACAAAGTCGGGGAAGCGATTCACTCCAAATGGAATTGTGTTATGGGTGGCGTGAAGGAAGTAGTATCCTTTGTGTGTGTAAAGGAATCATGATAGCCTGATTGCAATGTAGTCGTGTGGTGCGGTAGTAGCGTGAGGAAGTGGTAGCACTTGGAATCAAAGGGATGTGTAGGTCATAGATGTAATGTTGATTTGCCGTAATGTTAGAATAGTCAAAGGTAATGAGTATGCCTGGTTTAAGTGTGTGATTTTGCGGGCGGCATACGTTAATACTAGGTTGAGATCAAGAGATTAAGTTGCGGTTGGTAACGAGATGACAGGAGAACCCTTGTCCTTTTCGATCCCATTGGATCTTGGGTGAGTTTTCATGCTTCACTTGATTGTCGAGCAGGATAATGTACCCGTTAAGTTGTAGTGCTTCGTCGTGAAGTTTAGGCAAGAGCGTTGGAGTATTTCGTGGATGTAATGAATTAGAATGAGCGGGTCGACGGTGTTGGAGAATTAGGAACTCTTGGTAGTTCTTGGTGTTAAGTACCTCATGAGAACTTGGCTAAAGGTCTTGACTGATAAGTATGGAGGAGTTGTTCTGTTAGGCTGTAGCGGTGTGCGATGGAAAGTTTATGTAAGCATGAGAGAAGATGTTGACAGTATGAAAGATCAAGTATAGACAGACTCGCGGAAAGAAGATGTCACGAGACGTTGATTGGGCGGACTATAGTTGAAGAACTGTTCTTTTTAAGGCATAAGATAATGGATTGTTGTTTATGTCTTGGTTAATGAGTTGAGGAAGCTAAGTTCATGCGACCGGTCTAAAAGTTGGCGCTTGTGGGTGAGTCATTCTTTTGAGGGATCTTTAATGTATCAAGTTAGGATGGGAACAGGTGGTCGAATGCGGTGCTCTAGTTGAGAGACCGTGGGTTTAGATGCGATATCGTCGAGGAGAATGTTTCACACGAGCATGTTGATCAGTGCCCGGTTAAGGGAGATAGTTAGAATGAGCTTGGTCACTCCTCTGTGTGGGAGGGAAAGTGAACGTTGGAGGCAGTTCCTAGTTAGTGGAACCATTCGGTGGATTTGAGCGAAGGACAAAATTGTGTATAGAATGGAATTATGGCTTAGCGATTGTTGGGAGTTTGGATCGTTGATTTGTAACTGTTAAGGCACGTGTGATCGGTGATTTTGAGGAAACGCAATTGTGCCAGGTGAACGCTATTTTGGTAGGAGGGCGTTCTTCCTTTGATGAATGTTATGTGGTGGTGAGAATGCGGTAACGTTATGAGAGTGGTAGTGTGAAATGTCGACGAAAGGAGTGATAAGCCTCCGTTTAGAAATTCGGGTTATTGCGGTGTTAACTCGAGTAGAGTCGTATTCTAGTAAAGAGAGTATTTTGGATGAGTAGTATGTTTGAGCGAAGAGATTACAAGTGTGTGGATGGACGTGCTGCAGACCCGAGAGTGTAGTGGTTGGCCTAGGGGCGATGTCAAAGAATACTGTATGTTGTCGATGCTGATCGGGAGTGGATGGATAGGTGAATGGAACTAAGATGATTGGATTAGAAGGTTTCAGCATTGTCAATCTCAAGTCGGGAGAACAGTAGAATGGGAAAATATTCCCATGGTTTGGAGTAGTGTGTTTCAATAGGAGATTGAATTGGACTACATTGTAATGGAGTAGTGGCAGTTTTCGAAAGAACTGGGAATTATTGATTTGTTTAGAGGCACTCGGTGAAAATCTGGAGTGCTTTTGGTATGTCTTAACCCATGTTTGGGGAATGTTGGTTGGGAAGAAGTTTGAGTGTAGCTTCGCAGTCAGTGTGAGCATTTGAGGCCGGATGGTTGAGAATTGGACAGACAAATAAGTTAGTTTGGTAGAGATGTAGTTGTATCTTCCTAAGAAAAAATGAGGCTCCATGGGAACCCGAGATCGTTATGAGGGCAAGGTACCCGCACCTTTTCAGTGATGAGATTCCGGGGACGGAATCCTGTTAAGGGGGAGGTGATGTAACATCCCATATTTCATCTCTTGTGGCATTTAGTGCAGAAATAAGAATTCTGGGGCTCTTTTGTAAAAACCTGAAAGTTATGTGGCTGGAGTGTGAAAGAGAGAAGTTAGATAAGATAAAACTCTCCTAAAACCCTATTTGGTCCTCATATGTCGGCTGGAGAGTTCAAGAAGGGAGAAGGAGCTCAAGAAATCCACAGTGGAAGGTTTGGAGAAGGTGGTTCAGTGAGGGATTGAAGGAATTTGCTACCAAGGTATACCTTCATCTTCATCTCTTAGTATTGTGTCAAAAATGGGGCTTAGATGTATGTTTCTAATTTCAATCTCTTCTTCTTTAAGTGTTTTGAGACAAAGCCAATTGGAAAGGTGAGTTTGATGAATCCCTTGAGGAGATTGAGAACTCTTGGTGATGGTTCACCTTTCCAATGGAGGTTTATAAGTTTTGTTCATCCATTTTGGGTTTTGTGACTGAAATATTGATTTGGGAGAGCTAGATCTGATTTGGGGAAGTTTGGGGATGAGAAATCTTTGAGTTTTGGGAAGAAATCTCGTGCAGGAAAAATCTGCCCAGGGGTCCGCGCCGATGGCGGCGCCGATGGACTGGCGCCAGCATCGGCGCCAGGCTCTGTTTCTTGTTTTTCCGTTTTTGCTTCGTTGGTCGTTTGGGCTTGGGTTCGAGGCTTGGTTTAGGGGATTGTCTTAGGACATCATGGGGAATGTTGTAGAACATAATTGGGAAGTCTAATACCTCATTTGTTAACCCCAATTCAGGTGATCGTTTGGAGATTTAGTGAGCTTCGAGTAGTGTGTTGTTTAGCCGAGCATCAGGTGAGTTCCCTTATGCATTACTTCTATCTTTTAAACTGAATTGCGAAGAATTGATATGACTGAAAATGAGTTTATTTGATCATCATGAATCTTATGTTTTCTCATGCATGAAAAGTGTTATTTTACAAGTGGAAGGAGGATATTCCTCGAGTAAGTTTTAAAGCATGTTTTAAATGTTTATGCTTGTGGTAGAGTCGGGTTGCACAGTGGAGGACCCCCGAGTTGCCGTGACTGGCTTTGTTAGGTGTTGAGTTGTCGTGCCTGGCTTTGTAAGGTGTCGAGTTGCCGTGCCTGGCTTTGTAAGGTGTTGAGTTGCCGTGCCTGGCTTTGTAAGGTGTCGAGTTGCCGTGCCTGGCTTTGTAAGGTGTTGAGTTGCCGTGCCTGGCTTTGTAAGGTGTTATTGGTCCATGCCACTGTGTATACCCTTGTTTGAGCTCAAACGTGTCAAGTATTGTTTGCAAGAAAACGTGTTTCGTAATATGTTTTGTGGTTACGCTTTTAGGAGGGAATTCACTAGACCCTATGGTCTAACCCTCGCTTTTCAAAACTAAAAACCATTTTCAGGTAAGGATCGTGTAGGTGCAACGTCTAAAGGGAAGGGGAAGGCTTAAGGCGGTGATTTGAGATTAGAGACCGTCATAATCCAGCTTTTGTTAGTTTAAACATCTCGGTTGTAATCGTTTGGGAACTCTAAGCTGTGAGAATGTTATCAAGTAATGTGATGTAATTGGGACCCTTTTGGGCTTTTGACTTATATTTTATGCTATGTGTTTTTGGGTTGTTACAATTAACATTAGTATCATGTCTTTTTTTCAAAATATAAAACATATTAACAACAAATAGGTCTGCAACATTAGTTCCCAGCACTGTATGTGATGACTCCACATAATCAGCGCGCCATGTAAATGTCATTTAGGCTGCGTGACCAGTTGTATGCGGGGTCTGACGATCAGACGATGAAAATGTATACAATCTTTTTAGCATATACACATTGGCGTAGGCGAGTGTGAAAGATGCCTATACTTGGAGAAACTCTCTTTTACTTTGTTTTGGACTTTTTGGTTCCTGTAATTCCTTCCTCTAGGCTCTGGCTAGCTTTTTAATGCATTGCCGTTTCCAAAAAAAAGCTACTTAGGAAATCATATTTGATCAATTTGAACACACTCATTTCAATATTATAGTCTACTAGAATTCATATTTCACGACACATATTTACGATCAAAATTTTCTCTAGAGAATTGAAGTAATTACCAACTTTGTGACTAATTAATATGCATTTAATTATTAAGTCTTAACCAACTTTGTAACTCAAATACATTCAAACAATTAAAATTATGAAATTCCAATATCAATTATATTTTATATCATCTAAAAGTTTTCTTGTTACTAGCACAATGAGGACCCCATTTCATATAATATTTTGTTGGACAACAAGAATAACCACAAACTTTATTGAAATACCAAAAGGGCTAGCGAGGGGCTAGAATTACAAAGAACCCCGTTTCATATAATTAATAATCATCGTGCGTCGACAAGTAATTAACATGGGAATCAATTAAAACCAAGAGTAGCTAGTGCATTAGTAACTAGCAAAACTCCCAATAATACATCAACACAAGTTGTGGACTCTAGAATAAACCATGACCATAGCCATAGCTATGGATGTGAGAAGCACTGGAAGATGCTGATATGATAGGAGGAGGTTTGATCTCATAGTGATCAACACCACCTCTAATACTATTATTAGCACCGAAAATCGAAACAGAGTTAGAGTTCTCAACAAAAAGCTTATTAGCTTGTATTGCCAAAGTCTTCTTGAGCTTCTCCATTGAATCCTTCAGTTGTTCAAGCTCATGGAGAATCAAGTCTTCAATTGGTGCTTCCCACCAAAACTGGCTCTGGCTAGCCTTTCTCATTTCATCTAGTGTCTCACTTCTTTTTTTCTCAGCTTCTAACTCATTCAGCAAGTGTGTCAGCTGCATGTTTAGATCAGGAATACTAGCTATCCTATGAGCCTCTATGAGATGTAAACTTGTCGAGTTAAGATTAGGGTTTCGGGTCAGAAATCTATCAACAATTGACTCGACTTTAGGATGTCCAAACGAAAAAACCTTTCCAGCCGGAGAGAATACCACAATAGCAATTTCAACCCCACACAATGTGCAAAGCTCACTAGCCTTCTTGAAGAGCCCTGATCGCCTCTTCGAGAAGGTTACCTGTAGATGGTTTTTTATCTGGATTTTCGCGATCTTGATCTTTTGGCGACCCAAGCTTGGTTTTTTAGCCATAGCTCCAGATCTTTTCAGAAGAGATTTGACAAAAAATGGAGGTTTTCGGATAATGATCTTTCGACTAAAATATGGCAATTTATAGGCGGCGAATTAATTAAATACTTATTGTGATGTTTTAATTGAAATTCAATGATTGGGGAGTTAGAAAATCTTCATTTTTAATTCATGGATATCAAGAAGATCAATTTCTTGTTTTTAACTATTTGACTTTTAGATGCAAAGGTCAGTTACAAAGTCAACACCTTGAAATTGTAGCATGCGAAACAGTAAATCAATTTGTATGTTACATTGAGCTAATTAAAGTCAAAATTATAGTTTATAAGTTCAATTGTAAATGATTATTGGCGAATGAAACTGGTGGTTTAAAGAAAATCCACCATCATTAACTAATTAAAACTAGATCATAACACATATTCAGTAAGTATATATATAATAATTATATCAAGTTGTCAAAGAACTTGCCAAAAGGGAATTATTCTATCAATTACTCGATTATATTATGGGGAATATGTCGTTACTTTGATGCAAAACGCAACGATTAAGCCACCTCAAACTTGTGGCGATCAACCCTAGTTTTCCGATAAATTAATAATTGATTCAGTTTTTTAATCTTAAGGTTACATATAGCCTAACTCAACTTTGTAAGCCCTAAAAGAAACTAACCTTTGTATGGTGTTTATCAGTTTATTATTTGGGAAGAATCCAATATGACAGGTGAAATGCAAATGTAAGGTCAAAGATCAAGGCATGAATCTTCTTCAAACTGTGTCTCAATATTGTTTCTTCAAGAATATGGTTATTAATTAATCAATGGACATAAATGTATGAAAAATAATACTAAATGAGTAAAAAATGATCAATATATCACACATAACAGGAAAGGTATCAAGCAAAATTTCAACAATTCAAAACAATGTTCTTTATCTGTAAAATGACATATTTATTCCTATTTGTGTCGAGAAATTTCTGTTCTTAATTATATATGGTTGAATTACAATTGAACTTACAAATTATAAGTTTGACTTTAATTAGCTCAATGTAACATACCCTTTTACTATTTGGCATGCCACAAATTCAAGGTGTTGACTTTGTAACTGACGATTGATGTAAAAGTCAAATAGTTGCCTAATGATGTTAAAAGCAAGAAATTGATTGTCTTGATATCCATGAATTAACTATGAGGATTTTCTAACTCCCAAATCATTGAATTGCAATTAAAACTCCAAAATAAGTATCGAATTCTCTTTCTATAAATTGCCATATTTTCGTCAATTTTCTATTTGAAGATCACAAACCATGGCTAAGAAACCAAGCTTGGGTCACCAAAAGATCAAGATCGCAAAAATCCAGATAAAAAACCTTCTCGAAGAGATGGCCAGGACCCGTAAGGATTCTATTCTTGATCTTATTGTGGAGAAGTCGTGCTATTGGGTTTCGGCTAGGTGTAAGGGGAGTGAAAAAAAAAATCCGATTGTGTGGAGATATTATCCTACTTAACTGTATGAAAACCTTGTAAAGCCGTTGTTCCTTTGCTTGTGGCTTACTAGCTTTTATGAGATCGTTGGTTGTTGTTTAAAAAAAAGGCCAATGAGCTTTGCACATTGTGTTGGGTTGAAATTGCTATTGTGGTATTCTCTCCGGCTTGGAAAGGTTTTTTCCTTTGGACATTCTAAAGTTGAATCAATTGTTGATAGATTTCTGACCCGGAACCTTAGGTTGGCGTTTTTTTAAGACGTCAAAGGTCTGAAGTCTTATTTCATGTCTCATTAATAAGAGGTGATGCTATAAGAGGTTATAAGACATTAGGTTATCTTTTCTAATTTCAGACGTATTTCAGACTTAAAAGCCTCTGAAATCTGAAGACAAACGGTCTGAACGATTCAGACTTCAGAGGTACATTAAGAGGTTTATAAAAAAAACAGCCCCTATCTTTACTCGACAAGTTTACATCTCAAAGAGGTGTTGGATATAGTGTCCAGAGTCATTAACTATTGGTAATATTTCTAATAATAGCAGGGTCCTTTTGGGTTGCCCTTAAGACCCAAATAAACAATCAGAAGAATAAAAGGGAGTTAAAACAATTAGTTTATTAATTTGTCATTTGATGATGAATTAATTATAAGCTATAATATAATTAATTAGATTAATTATATAAAGTACAGAGACTAAATGATAATCGGTTAAAATAGTTTTAACAAGCTTATCGGTTCAAGGGGGCTAGTTGTAAAATAGAGATAACTTGGTCGAGAAGCAGAAGAGGGGTTATAAATAAACTGCTAGGGGTCAAACCCTAGTTGGTTTTTTTGGATCTCTCTCGGGTGGCCGTCGACCTCCCCTCTCTCTCTCTCTCCCAAATCGTAAACCCTAATAAGGGTTTAGGGTTTAAGCCTCTTCTTGATTGTTGGCATTTGGTGTTCTTAAGTGTGAGCCACTAGAGGGATTCATACTATTGGTCCTTGACATCCAAGAAGCGAGATCAAATGTTTGATTCATCATTGTGGTTTTCGACAATCACAATAAACAAGTAAGTATTCTTGGTTCATTCTTTTGTAGTTAATTATCTAGAACATATGTATCCTTATAGGTTGTTAGTTTGTATTGCCATAGATGATATTTTAAATATGTTTCCGTTGCCTATATCATGTGGTTGTAGGTTTGCTCAAAACCTTTCAAGAGGCTCATAGGATAGCCAGCATTCCTGAGCTAAACATGCAGCTGACACACTTGCTGAATGAGTTAGAAGCTGAGACAAAATGAGAAAGGCTAGCCAGAGCCAGTTTTGGTGGGTAGCATCAATTGGAGACCTGATCCACCACGAGCTTGAACAACTGAAGGATTCAATGGAGGAACTCAAGAAGACTGTCATCGCTACACAAGCTAATAAGCTTTTATTCGAGAATTCTAACTCTTTGCCCATTTTTGGTACTAATAATAGTATTAGCGTTGAATATGATTTCCCAAGCAGTCACTATTTTATATGCTAATAATGTTGTATACATCTTTGTGCATACATATGTTTTAATGTATGGGCAAAACAATAATTACGGTTGGCTACAACCATCTTGGCTTTGATAGAGAATGATAACAGCTTCTAAAAGAGATGATATGAGCAACGTATATATATAATAAGTTTTTCTCAACAAAGTTATGGCATTCATATAAACCACAATGGCTACAGTTTTCATAGTCATGCTGGTTTTGCTTTTGATGAGTAGCAAAAATCCGGCTATTACAGCTATTGTGGACATTCACAAGGTGTCTTTCGCAGATGTCCGCGATGTGCCGAAAAACATCCCCGATGTCCAAAAAAATATTCGAGAATGATGGAAGCATTTTGGAAACTTGAGTGGTTGTGCCCTATATGTAACACGGCCGTGTCATAGGATAATTAAACTCGAAGAAGAATTGATTTTAGGATTCAATTTGTGTTGGGATTCTTTGGTTTCTATTATATAAATACACATGGGGTTAGGCTCAACACATCACGATTTTGAAAGAAAGATTTGTGATGATTAGTTAAGTGATTTTAGTTTGGAATCCTTTTTGTATTCGATAATTCTATTTGGATCAATAAAGCCTCCTCCTTTCCTGTGTCTATGTACACCATCTTCCGGTGGTGTAACCACGTTATAACATTCATGAGTATTTATTAATTTCTGCTTTTTCTTTGATTATTTATTATATATTAATTATATATGTAACTCTTCAGATTGTTTTGCATTGGTTGTTGGTAAATTTCACACATTTATCGATGTTCTTGATTAAAGTTTGCAACTTTATCACCGTATGATCTAATCACAACAAGTGGTAGGTACCGGCGGATCGATGTACAATACCTTTCGTTCCATTCGAATAGTCAGGAAACAACATCCAAATAGAGTTTGGTATATATTATGGATGTTTGTTCAGGGAAGATTTCATGATGATTTGGTGAAGGTGATATATATGGTTCTTTGCGTTTCTTCTAGCTAGCTTGGTCAAAACTGTACAACAAAAGCCTTTTCCGAGTCACATGTACATAATAGAAATGTGAAATGGTATGGGGATTTATTTAGCAATAGAGGGATTCATGATTTACTATAATCCATAATATATATAAATTGATGAAAAGAAGATGATGAGTGAAAGATGATAGAAAGGAATATATTGCAACCAAGAACTAGCGAGACGCTAGAAGGTACAAGTTACGAACAAAGGTTACAGGGGGAATTCATCCAAACAAAAAGTACTCCCAATTTTAGATCTAGATTTGATCCGGTAGAAGGCAAAGTACTGGATAAGATTTGCAATCTCCTTACCGCTCTTCATATTCCCCTTATGGAGTTTCTCGTTCCGTTGATTCCACATTACCTAAAGATACACCATTAACTGTCATACCTTGTGGAGCTTCCGAAATTGGTGTGTTTTTGATAACTTAACCCCTCGTGAAGACACTATCATTGATTCTATTGTGGAGAATTCGTTTAGATGGGTTCTGGCTAGGTGTAAGAAAAGCGATAAAAACTCAATTGTGTGGAGATGTTATCCTTCTGACTGTATTAAAACTTTGTAATGTCGGTTTGCTTTTGCTAGCGGCTTGGTAGCGTTTTAATGATATTGTTGGTTGTTGTTTCAAAAAAAAAGATACACCATTAGGATTACCTCAGTCACCTACTTTGCATATCTCCGATCGCCTACTTGCTGCACCGCTCCCCACAAGTCTTGAATAGAGTCCGTGGCTGTTGGCCAGAAATTCCACCACTGATTCAGGTACCCCCCACCTCCCTAGCTGAGGAACATTGTGCAAAGAGAAGATTTTTAATCAATGTTATGTCAGTCTTAGTTAAAGTTTGAGGTGGCTGGAATTAATTATACTTTATGGAAAATTTGAGTTGATAACCGCCACGAGTTTGAGGTGGTCGGCTTAATCGTTGCATTTTGCATCAAAGTACCGACAATGTTCATGCAATAATCCGATAATTAATCGAATAATTACGTGTTGTCAAATAGTTTGCCTTATGACGATACTAACAACAGAATCATGACTGTCTCGATATCCATAAATCAAATTAAATGAAGATTTACTCATTCCATATCACCGGACTGCAATCAAAACTCCAAAAAGACCAGCTATAAATTGCCTGCCAAGTTTTCGTTGAAAATTCATCATCCAAGAACCTCCATTTTTAATCAATATCCATTCAAAGATCTCATGATTTTGCTAAGAAACCAAGCTTAGGCGGCCAAAAGATCAAGATCACAATTAAAATCCTATTAAAAACCCATCTACGAGTGAAGAGATTTCTCGAAGAGATCACGGTCAGGGCTCTTCAAGAAGGCTGGTGAGCTTTGCACATTGTGTGGGCTTGAAATTGTTATTGTGGTATTCTCTCCTTGATTTTTCTAATGGTTAATGTTGTCTTGTGGCTGCTTTTTACATGATTACTATACTTGTCTTAATTAAGTAATGGATCTTGAATCATAAGACCAAAGACATTAATTTCATTTTAGTCCCCATTTTCTTTCAAGGGGTTATTTAGATTTTTAGATATATAATATATTCATTCTGAATTGTATCTATATTTTTTCTTTCCAAAGGTAATTTTGGTGTAAGATGCAATGAAACCATCCCCAAGAATTAAAGAAAATCAGAGACAGGAAGAGTGTATCCGATGCCTCTTTTTTATCATGAAATCTACAAAATATAGCATCTCAATATTTGTAATTTTGAAAACTCGACAAACCTTGTATCAACCATCGTTAGTATATGACAGAGCCATTATTTTAGGTTTGATGTACAAACACAAACACAAGAACTTCTCATCGTATATTATACACTTAAAAAAGATAAGTAAACCCTAAACCCTAAACCCTAAACTCATTGTTATAATGAATAGATTTTCCAAAATACAATGCTCTGGTAAGAAATAATTTGAACATTCGTAATAATTATATATAAAAATATAATGCTATATAATAAACACATTTTGGAAAGTTCATTAATAATTCTTACATTTAGTCCAAATTAAATACATTATTTAGGAAATCTTGACCGTATATTTGTAATTGATAAATTTCTTATTATATGGTCTTTGATATTTTTTCCGCAAGAAATTTACTATTGGCCCAAGAGAATATCCAATAACTATTCAATTAGGAAAGACATTAAAACACGTACTGTATGGAAGTAAATTTACATTTGAAATATCCAAATGAAAATGGGAAGACATTTAGTGGTATAATTAGTGTACTATTCAACACATTGTGCAATTTGTAAGGCAACATGAGCCCTTTAAATATCCTTCAAGTTTTCAGAAAAGATCAACACCAACAACAAAAACCCTGATATATACTTACTTTTGTTGCTCTACATGAAAAATTCCTCTCAGCCTCCAATGATCCCTCGAAAGAGCAAAGGTCGCCAAAAGATCCAAATGAAAAGAATGGCGAAAGAAAGCAACTTACTAGTTACCTTCTCCAAACGCCGTTCGGGTCTATTCAAAAAAGCGAGTGAGCTTTGCATCTTGTGTGGGGTAGAGATCGCTGTTATCGTCTTTTCCCCAGGTAAAAAGGTGTTCTCGTTTGGCCATCCATCTGTTGAGATGATTGTTGATCGCTTCCTCACACAAAATCCTCCACCAAATTCAAGCACATCTCAACTCGTGGAGGCTCATCGCAATGCAAATATCCACCAACTCAATAGGCAACTCACCTATGTGAATAGTCAATTGGAGGTTGAGAAGAGTAGAAATGAAGAGCTTAGCAAGATCAGGAAAGTAGGCCAAGATAATCATTGGTGGGAAGCTCCTATAGAGAACCTAGGATTACAAGAACTTGAGCAGTTGAAAGCAGCAATGGAGGTACTGAAAAAGAACATTGGGGCAGAGGCAGCTAACCCAATGCCAATTGTTCCTATCTCAGCTGCTTCTATTGGAGGAAGTGGTGACTCCAAGGGTTCTGGACTTGGATTATCCATGACACCTCATGGCTTTGTACTGGGATATGCCCATTTCAGTCGTTGAATCAGGTGAGACATTGTTTTTAGTTCCAAGGTCCACTACAACATATTTCAGTTTATATGATGTCTAAAATAAATAAGTCTCCTAATAGGGTGTTTTATATACAGGACCAAAGTTTATATGACCAAACAAAAAAACGTCTTATCTGAAAGTACTGTTACAAAAAGTTATACGACGCCTTTGGACGTTCTAACAAGTTTTTTAGAACAATTTTCAAATAAAACGTCCTATTAACTATTTTATAGGACACTATTTGAAAAAGTGTCCTATAAAAACAAGTGTCTTCTAAAAATATGAGTTTATAGGACACTTTTCAAAACAGTTTTATTAAATAACTAATAACTGATGCACAATTTTTGTGTGTTATTAGTGTTTGGGCAACACAAAACTCTTCCTTTTCCTTATAATTATAAATAGTATCTGGACTCCTATGACTATATATTAGGGTCATCTTTCTTTATACCAGCTTAAAAATACATTGCACTGCACATGGTTTTTATTTATATTGATTATTAACATGAATTGCTAAAATTTTATAGAAGTTTGATGTGGTATAAAAATAAATATATGAATATATAAATTTCACTAAAAAATATATATAGAGATTGAAACTTTATGATAATCAATATAACTTCAATGTCTTAAATCGTAATTTTGACCCTATCATCTCACATGATACAGACTCCATCAAAAGAAGCAAAAAGGAAATTGCCAAATTAGGTATATAAACTTAATTAAATACACTTAATTATTAACCATTACCAATAAATATTTTGAAGGTGTAAATCCTTTATCATTGTTCTTGTATATATATATAGAGCGTAGACAATTACAAAATAGATGCTTCTACTATATATATATATGTCTTGCTTCATTTTCTACGGCTATTATAGGGTCAGGTTCAGGGAAAAAACCTCAAAAAAAAAAACTGAAGAACACCATGGTAACCCTTCATCTTGACGGCATGCACTTGTGCATGCCAGTAACTTGTAACATGCACACGTGCATAATGCACTTGTGCATAAAAACAAAAAAACAACATAATTTACATGTATGCACAAGTGCTGTCCAGATGAAGGGTCACCAATGTGTTCTTCAGTTTTCCGTTTTATTGAGGTTTTCCCCTGAACATTTCTCTCTCTCTCTCTCTCTCTCTCTCTCTATATATATATATATATATATATATATATATATATCCTACTTCAAAATCTAAATCCAAATTGTTTATTTGTCCAGCAGGTCCAGGCTTCTGATTCAAGATAATTGGAGATTGATTGGAGTTGTTTAAGAAGGTTTTAAGGGCGGGCATGGAGTGGGAGTAAATCGTCATTATTTCTAAAGGTTATTTGTAATTTGTTCTTTGAACTTGGTAAGAAACTATATTATGGGTATGTTTTTGAGTGCTTTAATTGGCTACCGATGTGTAGCTTCTTTTGTATTGCTATAATCTATAGCTTTTGTGTGTGGTTTTTTTGGGAACGGAAAAAAAAACAATTTGAAAGAATTAATTAATTTATAGTTGTAATACTTCATTTTCTTTTTGGTTTGTTATATAAGCCATTATAAATCAAATCTTAATCAAGTCAAATCTTAGTTTTGGCTCTAATCAAGTCAAAAATTGTATTTTACAAAATTTTGGTTTGTTTTTAGATGAAAACAAGAGACTGGTTTTCAAAAGTTTATATCATTATCAAAATTGTAATTGGTTAAGAACCACCGGGCCCAAACAAGTCCCTAATGGTTCCGGGCTGAGCGCCGCCCAAGTTGGTTCAGGTCCCGGTCCTCCCTCGATCCTGTATCGGGCCATTTGGCCATCTCTAATCGGGATCGGAACCGGTTACGAAAATCATTATTTAGGACCGAGACCAATTTTTGGCCACCTCCCATGGTCAAAGGAAGATCCAGGCCCATGAAAAATAAAACGATAAGTCACCAAGGAAGGCCATAAAACCAACTTCTAATCAGAAGCCCAAATGTCTTCAAAATCAAGAGTCCACTTAATTAAATCAAGGGAGTGCAACATTAATATTCTTGAATCATCCTCCTTATTTCTTCTTTTCTCTTATCAAACCATACCCAAGGAAATCGCCAAAACTGTTGTGTGCACAAAATTGGAACCACCCATCCAACTCCTTCATTTTTAGACCACTGATTTTTCTGGCAGTTCTCCAAGGGTCTCTGGGATTAGTCGAGGTGTGCGTAATAAGCCGCCACACACCCACCGTTAACAAAAAAAAAATTGGAAGGTGTCTTTGCTTCAAGATCAGGGATCATCTAAAATGTCTGACTGTTTTTACATTGCAATTTTCATCCCTAAAGTTTGTAATTTAATTACCTTTTTCGTCCTTATAATTTAAATTTTAGATTAAATTACATTTTTGGTCCTTGTGGTTATCATCCACTATCAAATATGGTCCCTCTTTTAAACTAATTACAATGTTGGTCACTATGGTTACCATTTTGTTTCAATTTTGGTCCCTCTGATCAACTATAGTTAAAAAGGCTAGTTAACTCTTTTTGTCTGTTTTATTAGATCAATAGTAATTACGAATTGGTCCCTATAGTTTTGTCTTTTTATACTAAAAAATGTTCATTTACATTTCTTTGCTTTTGAAAAACTCCTTGATTTCAAATATAGTTTAATTATTGAACAATATTAAAATTTAATATAGTTTAAGTATTAAACTATTTTGAAATTATTTTAGTCAATGTGGTTTTGTCTTTTTTTTCATTTTTGTTTTTTTCTATCATTTTATTGTTATTTTTCATCTTTCATGTTATACCATTATTATATTAATTAGTCGATAATAGTTTAAAAAAAATATACATTAAAAATACATATTTATTTTTCAAAGAATTTAAAAAAATTGTCGGTACCTTTAAAATGAGTTAATTATTGAATATTAAAAAAATTATACAATTTATCCGTTATATATTAGCATATCCATCTACATTAATCTAAAAATTCATTTTCTATTTTTTAGTATTAAATAATGAAATTGTATGGTTGTTAATTGGTTATTTATTTTTCGTTACGATAAATTTAAGTTGATATTTTGAAAAAAATAAATTAATAGTTCTATCATAATTTTTTTTGTTTGAAACACAATTAAAAAACATCTAATTTAATGAATATTAGAAAATAATACATTCTTTATTAATAGATATACATCTTACATAAATAAGAAAAATGACATATTTTTTGAACCCACTTAAAATTAAAAAAAATTGATTTTTGGGATTAGTGTAGACGCCAAATATATATCAGATAAGTAGCGTAACAATTTAAAAGTATTCAATAGTTGACTTGTTTTATAGGTACTGACAAAAATAAATTAAGGTGTAATTTTCAAAATAAGATATGTATTTTTAATGTATTTTTAGTTAAAATTATCATTAATTAATTAATATAACAAAGGGTATATAATGAAAGATAAAATGATAGAAAACAAAGAAAATAGAAAAAGACAAAACTATAGGGACTAAAATCGTAATTATTATTGATCTAAAAAAACAAAAAAGGGAAAACACAAAAAAGAGTTAACTAGCCTTTTTAATTATAGTTGGTTAGAGGGACCAAAATTGAAACAAAATGGCAACCATAATGACCAACATTGTAATTAGTTTAAAAGAGGGACCACATTTGATAGTGGATGATAACCACAAGGACCAAAAATGTAATTTACTCTAAATTTTATTGTTTTTTTCATCCTTATGGTTTATAATTCATTTCTGTTTTAGTCCTTCTACTTACAAGTAGTGTTTTGACCTCAAGGACAAAAATAGAAATGATATGCAATCCATAGAGATGAAAACCGAAATTTCAAAACCCCAAGGACTAAATCCGAAATTTTTGACAAACCATAGGGACAAAAAACGTAATTTACTTCTGACTATTATTAAGGGTAAAATCTATCATTTTCCAATCAAAAAGTGTAATCACTACACATTTCTAAAACTGCATGCTTTTTTTTTGTCGTTGACATTTATTTTGGGACGGAGGGAGTATTTACCGGGAAAACAAGTAACTTAGGGTTAATTGTGAAGATTTTTCCCTTCGGAACACATGGACCTTTAGGACAGCCCGAATCAATACCAAGGACGTGTGACGTGTGAAGATATTTTGTCCGCTTATAAATTAGATGACAAACGTGTAAGGTTAGCCCTAAGATGGATTATACACCATGTTTAAAGGACAATTTTTACTAGTTAATTGTTTTTAGGTGTTCAAACACGATCTTGTGAAATCTTTCGAGGGGCCATTATCATCATCTATACAAGTTCATGCCATACAGAAATTAAGAAAAAGGCAAAACATATATGATGATAGGCAATACGATAATGGAACTAGACAACTAGTCTTTTTTCGGGTCCTACTTAGGACCTTTGGTTCTATTTTAGTTTGGATCCATGTTTTACGATTAAAAGGAAGTGGTTGGGTATCCTATGGTAGTAAAAGCTTTCGGTATTAATTTAATTCTTACGGAATTTATAAATCTGTTGGTTTTGAGACTGTGGGTATTGTTTCAAATTGTCATATTTTGACAAAGGAATCGTTTGACAAAGAGATGGACTATTATTTCTTGGTTATAGATTGTGGGTATTGTATATCGTATTATTTCTCCGGCAAAGGGTAAAAAAAAATTAGTTTCGTGATGCAACCGTATCGTTTTGGGAGGTGTTATCGTATTATTTTTGAAATGCAACCGTACCTCATAATCAACCGAAAAACCAAAAAAAACTCTTGAAATCAAATATCAAAAAAAAAATCTCTTGAAATCAACCAAAAATACCAGGAAAAAAATCTCGAAATCGATAAAAAAAAACTTAAAAATCCCTAATGTCAAGCAAACAACTTTAAAAATCCCTCTAAACGTCGAAATTTGGTTAAAAGCACATCGACCGATATTGAACGTTGGTAAAAAAATGATCACGTGTCGATAAAAACCGTATGAAAAAATATGTTGCCATCATATGAAAAAGTTTTTGGGCCCGTCCCTGATCGCTTGTCGATACCAACAGATTAATGTAAGAAGAAAAAAAAGTCACATTTAGATATAATGTAAATCTACCATTTGAAAATAGACAATAATTAATATTACTTCCACAAAATACAAAATGGAGTGGTCTGTCGTCCCCACATATATAAAGCTACACCAAAAATAAAAGGGCCCTCATCTGGATGATAACGAATAATATAATTGGTAAGCAGATAAAACATGACATAAAGAATTAAAAAAATAAATAAATGTTTAAAACATGAATTAAAATTAAAATAAATTAGAACATTAAAATCGAGATATATCACGTTGCATTGCACGAGTAGGGTCCTTCTGGTTTATTACGACTAATGAAAGCACATAAAACATGAGCCCATCACTATTTTATGTGAATAAAAATCTTCAATCCTAAATTAGCACGTCTGATTCATGTCCACCAATCACATGAATACATGTCATTGGAGAGAGAATATGAACTTTAATTAAATAAAATTAAAAATATATAAAATCTGACGTGTCTTAATTTCATTGGTGGTACATGAATGAGACATGAAATTTTGGAACAGGAGATTTTTATCCATTTTATGTTTCCTTGATCATTCTCTACATCATGTGGTAACGGCCACTGTTTTGTTCCTTCGTCATCGTAGTGTAATAAATTTTATTGTCGTGAAATATGTACACTGTATTATTTTGTCAGGTGCAACCGTATATATCATGTGATTCCACTTACTGATGTAAGAGTGGATGAAAAGAGCCGTTGTGTGGAAGAACCGGAGGCAATTTTGGAAAGATTGGTTAGAAAGCTACGTAATGGCAAGGAAGTAGCTATGTTGAAAGTACAGTGGAAACATCATCGAGGTACTAACGTAACTTTAGAATCGGAAGAGGATATGAAGGTTAGATATCCTCACTTGTTTACCTAACTTTGATTTCGGGTACGAAATCATTTTCAAGTTGGGGAGTATTGTAACATCCCGAAATTTCGTTATATTATGCTATAATATAAATGAAGTTATTTATGTAATTGAGTTGTATCTTTGTGATATTTTTACAAGTATTTGAATCTTTGAGGTTAAAAGTTAAGTAACCAAAGTTTGATGTTTTTATGTAAAATAAGAAACTTGGAGGTGTATTGAGTCATTTGACAAAAGTGTGTGGATAAGAGATGAAAGTTGAGAAATATCTGATTTAGCATCTTGTTGGGTCGGTTTAGAGAGAGACAAAAGAAAGAGAAAGAGAATTAGAGAGAAAAGAGAAAAAGAAAGAGAAGAGGAAACTCAAGATTGGTCTTCAAATTTTGTAAGGAATTTACCATAGATTCAGATATGGTTTGTTGTATTTGCTTAGTTGTAAACAGATTCATTTGTGTTTAGATTCCAGAATCATTGACAGTAGAATTGAAGCTTTTGGGTTGTGCAAAAGTGGGTTTATCTCCTTTAAAGGTGAGTTCATTTGTGGTTTGCTTAAATCAGTGTTTATATGTTAAATTAAACCTTGAAATAGCTGTATAAATTGGTTATGAACTGTATGGAATGGTCTGGAATGAGCTGAATCGAACAAATATGTATCTAGATCGAATTTTAAGCTGCAGGTCGAAGGTTTCCGGATAAAACTATGTATCCGGAAACCGTGGTGATGAATGTCTCCGGACGCGACAAAGTCATCCGGTAAGTCTTAAATTTTGTATAGTTTCCGGATGGTATCCGGATTACCTTGGTTTCCGGGTGTCATCCGGATTAGTGAAATACCCGGTAAGTTGATGTATCCGGAAAAATGAGGGTATCCGGAAAGTTGGTGTATCCGGTAAGTCTTGGGTATCCGGAAAACTTGTGTTGTCAGGATAGTTTAAGGTGTCCGGAAACTGGTACTGTCCGGTCACTTTTGGAGTACTCAGTAACTTTAGGACTTGCTGACTTCTAAACAGGTACGGTTTAGGAATTGAAATGCAGTTCTAGTGGCCTGAATATACTTACAGCTGAATGGTAGGTTGTTAGGCTTAATGATTGTTCTAGTTTGATACTAGGCAGGTGTGTAGTAAGTGTAATGGATCCATAGGCACTAGTGTTTGGTAATCACATGGAATAGGCGTGTGGTAATAATCGTTATTCCAGTGTGTGTGTGGAAATTGTGGAATAGGCGTGTGGTAATAATCGTTATTCCCAATTTCTAAGGAAGAAATGGGATTGACATAAGTGCTTATAATCTCTACTTCCTTTCCGATAAATGGGCATGTGTAATTGCCATTTATGGGATAAGAGCATTAATCTAGAATCATTGAAGATTCGTAGTATGGCTTTGAGGCGTGATATACTGATGGATTTATTGTTAGTCATATTCATGGAATTGGATGAAATTATGTAATGGAATAGAGTTACACGTACGGTAAGAAAAGGAGTAATCAGGTTTGTTGTAACTTGTTTACATTGATTTTGCAAATATTATTATTGAAACGAATGTTCTCACTAGGCGTTGGCCTAATCGTTTCATATGATGTTTTCTTACCAGGTACCAGCTCGGGAAAGTAAAGGGTTATGGGACAAGCGTTTTGGAATAGCAGAGGTGTTAATTAACAAGAAGAGATTTTGATGGATTGCTTAGATAACTTAGTTAATCTGATTATAGTGATATGATTAGATTGATAGGTTATTTGAAGGATCTTGTATTGTAAATATACTCTTGATGGTTAATTTCCTTGCTGTATTTATATAAGTTGAAGTTTCTTGTATCATAATGTATTATAAATTGAGGTTCAAATTAGCCCTGATTTTAGGGTGTTACAATATGGTATCTGTAATACCCCGGGTAAGTTCGTTAGTTAAAATCCCTTTTTCCGTTAAGAAAAGTTAACTTTAAAGTTGATGTTTAGGGTAAGTTTGGGTAAATATATATGTTAAGGGTGTTTGGGGTTATTATTGAGAAGTTCAAGGACCAAAGTAGTAAATTAAGTTTGATATTATCTAATTGATATTCAGATATTATTCACAAGCAGAAAATCAGTAAAGTTAGTGTGTGTGTGTGTGTGTGTGTGTGTTGAGAGAAAGCAAGAAGAGAAAAGAAGGGTTTTGTGCTAAAGGGTTCAAATTGGTGTGTTTGGAAGATGAATTAAGGTATGTTCCTTTGTATTTTATGTTTGTAATTGCTTTTGGAAGGGTTCGATCGGAGTAGAAACATCACAAACACTTCTGGTATTAATTCAGTCGGTTTTCTGGGTAAAAAGGACCAAACCGACAGAGGTTTCCGGACACCATGAATGTGTCCGGATGGATTGGTTGGTAGTGTCCGGGTAATTAGCTTATGGTGTCCGGACGGTTCAAGTATCCGGGTAAGTCCCTCTTGTTATATTTTTCCGAATGGAATGGGATACCGGATGGTATCCGGATTTCTCATGTTGTCCGGATTCCTTGTGTTGTCCGGAAAGTTGTCCGGATACTTTGTGGTTTCCGGATATTTTGGCTGTTGGGTCAATTTTTGAGGATAAGAATTATGTAGATGTATCTAGAGTTCATAGCCTGCTAGTAAGTTTTATATATAAGTTGGTGAGGAGATATTTGTATGTAAATGGTTTCAGATTCTAAGAATTTTGGGTAAAGGATCGGATAGCTCGGAGAAAGGCTTGGAAGCGTATTTTAAGCATTCAGGTGAGTTTTGCTTTAAAACGTTTTTGAACTGGGATACATATATATGTGTATATATATATATATGAGATGAGTATGTGGTAGGAATATGATTATGTGTATATAAATGACAATATGATGTAATGAGATATATATTGTATTTATATAAGCTTTGCACTACACGAGTGCACTTGTTGCCGGGTTCCGGTGTGCGGACCGGTGAGTAGCCGGGTTCCGGTGTGCGGACCGGTGAGTAGTCGGGTTCCGGTGTGCGGACCGACGGGTAGCCGGGTTCCGGTGTGCGGACCGGTTGTTGATTTATTAGTTGGCTTGCTACCAACTAATATGGCCATTTGTGGAGGAATAAGGTGAATGAGATGTACACGATGCACGAGTCTGGATTGGTATTTAAATACGTTTGGTATGTTTATATTTTACGAAAGGATTACCAAAGGTTTATCTAAACTATTTTGATACAAAGGATTTAGATAAAAGGTTTTATAATGATTTTGGAAAGGACCGGGATTAACTCACTAGACCCGTTTGGTCTAACCCTCAATTTGTTTTCAAAAATATGTTTTCCAGGTCGAGGAATGGATAGCGGCAAAGGAAAGAATAAGGTGTAGGCTGCCTCCGTTGATCGATGATGTTTAAGAAGCTTTTATATATTTTGTAGTGTCAAGACTAATGAGACCGTACTTGGTTTGTTATGTAACTTTTGTTGTAAATCAATGATATGTATGCATGTTATGTATTATGATGTATGTTATGGGATCTGGGTCGTTACAAATGGTATCAGAGCCCTAGTTTAAGGGATTTAGGTATTTGTACCCGTACCTAGACTTAAACTGCATGTGAAGTAGGATGTCCTTGATATATTAGAACCTTGGGATGCTAAGTATAAAAGGTAGAAGGAACATCATGTAAGGTAATTTCAGATTACACCTGGCCAGTGTAATTGTGATCTTACAGGTGCATGTTTGGACTGGAATACCTTATTATATTGGGTATGTGCTTATGTGTATATTAACCATGTTGAATCAACAGAGTGGCAAGTCGGACTTGACGTATGGATAGAGACGAAGACAGGTATATTTCTATAAACTTTATACGTGCTAAAGTGTTATATGACTTTGGTGCAAAACGATCATTAGTATTTTCAGTTCTTTTGTTGCTTATCTGTGTTAGAGATATAGGTGGGTGTGGGGTGGCTATTCAGTTAGTTTCTATGGTTTTGATTAAGTTCGAAGTAGTAGTGATAAGTATTCATACCTTTTCGCTTAACCGAATTCCGGGACGGAATTCTTTTAAGGGGGAGATAATGTAATACCCCGGGTAAGTTCGTTAGTTAAAATCCCTTTTTCCGTTAAGAAAAGTTAACTTTAAAGTTGATGTTTAGGGTAAGTTTAGGTAAATATATATGTTAAGGGTGTTTGGGGTTATTATTGAGAAGTTCAAGGACCAAAGTAGTAAATTAAGTTTGATATTATCTAATTGATATTCATATATTATTCACAAGCAGAAAATCAGTAAAGTTAGTGTGTGTGTGTGTGTGTGTGTGTGTGTGTGTGTTGAGAGAAAGCAAGAAGAGAAAAGAAGGGTTTTGTGCTAAAGGGTTCAAATTGGTGTGTTTGGAAGATGAATTAAGGTATGTTCCTTTGTATTTTATGTTTGTAATTGCTTTTGGAAGGGTTCGATCGGAGTAGAAACATCACAAACACTTCTGGTATTAATTCAGTCGGTTTTCTGGGTAAAAAGGACCAAACCGACAGAGGTTTCCGGACACCATGAATGTGTCCGGATGGATTGGTTGGTAGTGTCCGGGTAATTAGCTGATGGTGTCCGGACGGTTCAAGTATCCGGGTAAGTCCCTCTTGTTATATTTTTCCGGATGGAATGGGATACCGGATGGTATCCGGATTTCTCATGTTGTCCGGATTCCTTGTGTTGTCCGGAAAGTTGTCCGGATACTTTGTGGTTTCTGGATATTTTGGCTGTTGGGTCAATTTTTGAGGATAAGAGTTATGTAGATGTATCTAGAGTTCATAGCCTGCTAGTAAGTTTTATATATAAGTTGGTGAGGAGATATTTGTATGTAAATGGTTTCAGATTCTGAGAATTTTGGGTAAAGGATCGGATAGCTCGGAGAAAGGCTTGGAAGCGTATTTTAAGCATTCAGGTGAGTTTTGCTTTAAAACGTTTTTGAACTGGGATACATATATATGTGTATATATATATATATATATATATATATATATATATATATATATGAGATGAGTATGTGGTAGGAATATGATTATGTGTATATAAATGACAATATGATGTAATGAGATATATATTGTATTTATATAAGCTTTGCACTACACGAGTGCACTTGTTGCCGGGTTCCGGTGTGCGGACCGGTGAGTAGCCGGGTTCCGGTGTGTGGACCGGTGAGTAGTCGGGTTCCGGTGTGCGGACCGACGGGTAGCCGGGTTCCGGTGTGCGGACCGGTTGTTGATTTATTAGTTGGCTTGCTACCAACTAATATGGCCATTTGTGGAGGAATAAGGTGAATGAGATGTACACGATGCACGAGTCTGGATTGGTATTTAAATACGTGTGGTATGTTTATATTTTACGAAAGGATTACCAAAGGTTTATCTAAACTATTTTGATACAAAGGATTTAGATAAAAGGTTTTATAATGATTTTGGAAAGGACCGGGATTAACTCACTAGACCCGTTTGGTCTAACCCTCATTTTGTTTTCAAAAATATGTTTTCCAGGTCGAGGAATGGATAGCGGCAAAGGAAAGAATAAGGTGTAGGCTGCCTCCGTTGATCGATGATGTTTAAGAAGCTTTTATATATTTTGTAGTGTCAAGACTAATGAGACCGTACTTGGTTTGTTATGTAACTTTTGTTGTAAATCAATTATATGTATGCATGTTATGTATTATGATGTATGTTATGGGATCTGGGTCGTTACAGTATCAGAGCATTAGTTTAAGTGAACTAAGTATGCTGATGAGATACTTAGACTTAAGCTGTGATAAATTAAGTTATGATTCGTGAGAATGGGTAGAAATACTAAGACGGGATAGTCTTAGAGTTGACGGAAATACGTGAAATTAGTACTGTAACGATGGTAACGAGGATTCTCTTGTATGATATATTCACAATTTCAATTAGCTACTGTTATTTATGAATATATTGTTACATAAGCATGCTTGTTTCTAAATGGTTACAGTGACTAATGATCGGTATAGTATGTTTCGTATATTCGTATGTGTAAAACCATTTCTTATGGTTATCCTCTTGTGTATATCAGAACGATGGTGAATACGCCGCCATTATCCCCTATTTCTGCGATGGATAGGTCCATGATTGATGGGACAGGAGAAAGGCAAACTGGATTAGGCGAAATTCATGAGACTCCGCCGGGGTTTCTTTCTCTTGGAGGAGTGCAAAGTCAAGTACATAGAGTGGGTACTAGTACAGCTGACCAAGAAACGTCGGGGTCAAATATGGAAGTCTGAATGATGGAAAACATGACAAGAATGATGACGAATGCAATGGCTCAACAAACCAAAATGTTTATGAAAGCATTGAACGATCGAAGTACAGAGTTGCAGCGAACGGGAACCGATACTGGAGTAATTAATCCACTTCCTACTTCAGTAACAGAAACATAAAGGAGTGTGGAAAGAGTTTGCTCGTACAAGACATTCCTAAGTTGTAAGCCGCCAGAGTTTAAAGGAACCGATAATCCAGTAACCTGTATGAACTGGATCAGGGAAATGGAACAAGCTTTCAGAGCCTGTGAATGTGATGAAAAGTCAAAGGTTAGATTTGCATCTCAAATGTTAAAAGGTAATGCACTGACATGGTGGAACATAGTGACAGCTTCAATATCGGCTTCAGTATTGACTGCTATGACTTGGGAGTCATTCAAGAAGAAGGTTTTGGAGGAGTACTGTAATGAGAACGAGATGGATAGAATCGAAGAAGAGTTTCAGACTCTCAAGAAGGGTAACATGTCTGTGAGAAAGTATACTGAAACGTTTTTGGAGAAGCTGAATTTGGTAGGGCATGTGGCTCCTAATGAAAAAGAAAAGATTAAAGCTTACTTGAAGGGTTTGCCAGCGGACATGATGTCCCGGGTAAGAAACGCTAAAGCTTCAACACTGAGGGAAACTATTGAAGAAGCTAAGGTGATGGAAGAAGTCTACACCAAGGATAAAGAAGAAAAGACCCAAGTTGGGGAGAAACGAAAATGGGAGAGCCGGTCAGAGTCTTTTCAGAGACCTAAGGCAGCTGGTAAAGGTGTTCGTTATGATTCGTGTCGTGAACCAAATTGGTGTTCAAAGTGTAAGAGTAAACATTATGGGTCGTGCCGGGTGACAACGCTGGAGTGTTTCAAGTGTGGTAAAAGTGGGCATATGATGAACAACTGTCCGGTACAAGGAATTACATGCTACGAGTGTAAGCAACCGGGTCACTTCCGCCGGGATTGCCCAAGGTCGAAAAAGAGTGGGGATGAAAGTAAGAAGTCAAATATCCCAAAGCCAACGGGTCGGGCGTTTCAGATGACCGCTGATGAAGCTAAAGAATCGAAAGATGTCGTCTCGGGTACTTTCCTTGTTAATTCTTGTCATGCGCGCATTTTATTCGACTGTGGTGCAAATTTGTCATTTGTGTCCAAGTCGTTCTTTCACAAGTTAGCTATGCCTGTTACTACTTTGGAAGATGCCTTAGTAGTTGAGGTAGCTAATGGGGGTCAGGTCTTGGTTCGTGAAAGACTTGATGGTTGTTTTATTTCGATAGAAGAGACAAAATTTCCGATCGACTTGTTGTTGATGGAAATTGGAGGATTTAATGTGGTTGTGGGTATGGATTGGCTGATAGCCAATCAGGCAGAAATATTTTGTGCAAAGAAATTAATCCGGATTCCGATGGCTGATAGGAATGATGTACTCATCTTTGGGGAAAAGCGAAAAGGGGAAGTTCCGTTAATTTCTGTTGCGAAAGCGCGTAAATGTTTAATGAAAGGATGTTCGTCCTATCTAGCTTATGTTTTAGATGTAAAGTCAGAAAAGAAGCGAGTAGAAGATATCAAAGTGGTACGTGATTTTCTAGACGTATTTCCCGATGATCTTCCAGGCCTACCGACTAAGCGGCAGGTAGAGTTCTGTATTGATCACATTCCTGGATCGGCACCAATTGCGCGAGCACCTTATCGTCTAGCGTCGGCCGAAATGAAAGAGATGATGACTCAACTTCAAGAGTTGTTAGATAAAGGTTTTGTTAGACCGAGTTCTTCGCCGTGGGGAGCTCCGGTGTTGTTTGTTAAGAAGAAAGATGGTACTATGAGAATGTGTATAGATTACCGGGAGTTGAATAAGGTGACGATTAAGAATAAGTATCCACTTCCAAGGATCGATGATCTATTTGATCAACTCCAAGGTGCGGGATGTTTTTCTAAAATTGATTTAAGGTCTGGGTATCATCAAGTTCAAGTAAGAAATGAAGATATTTCTAAGACCGCGTTTAGAACAAGGTATGGGCATTATGAATTTCTTGTAATGCCATTTGGGTTGACAAATGCTCCTGCTGTGTTCATGGATCTGATGAACCGAGTATGTCGACCATTCCTAGATAAGTTTGTCATTGTATTCATTGATGACATACTTGTCTATTCGAAGACAGAAGAAGATCACGAAGTTCACCTGCGTGAAGTTTTAGAAGTATTGAGAAGAGAGAAGTTGTACGCAAAGTTCTCAAAATGTGAATTCTGGTTAAAGGAGGTACAATTTCTAGGTCATGTGATCACTTCGGAAGGAGTTAAAGTAGACCCAGCAAAGATAGAAGCTATGACGAATTGGGAGACACCAAGAAGTGCGTCTGAAATAAGAAGTTTCTTAGGTCTTGCGGGTTATTATCGGAGATTAATTAAAGACTTCTCGAAGATTGCTTCTACTTTGACTTTATTGACTAGAAAGAACGTGAAGTTTGTCTGGACGGAGAAACAAGAATCGGCTTTCAGAACTTTACGTCAAAAGTTGTGTGAAGCCCCTATTCTTGCCTTACCAGAAGGAACAGAAGATTTTGTTGTTTACAGTGATGCTTCCAAGATGGGCCTGGGATGTGTATTGATGCAACGAGGCAAGGTAATTGCTTATGCGTCAAGACAACTTAAAGAGCATGAGAAGAACTATCCAACACACGATTTAGAGTTAGCAGCGGTTGTTTTTGCTTTGAAGCTGTGGAGGCACTATTTGTATGGGATGAAATGTACTCTTTATACTGATCATAAGAGTTTGAAGCATGTCTTTGATCAGAAAGAGTTAAATATGAGACAACGACGCTGGTTAGAGTTACTTAAGGATTACGATTGTGAATTACATTACCATTCTGGTAAAGCAAATGTAGTAGCCGATGCTTTAAGTAGAAAAGAGTATAGTGGGTGTTTGAAGACGACCAATGCTAGGATTGATGTAATGTCCAGTCTGATTGAAAGGATAATAGAGGCACAAGCGGAGGCCTTACTGGAGGAGAATCTAAACGATGAAGTAATGAGCAAACAACATCTTCAACTGATTGAAGATAGTCGTGGAATTAGATTATTCCAAGGTTGTGTTTGGGTACCGAAGATTGGTGGAAATCGAGAGTTGATTCTCGAAGATGCCCATAGATCTAAGTATTCTATACATCCTGGGAGTACTAAGATGTATAGGGATTTGAAGTTACACTATTGGTGGCCAGCTATGAAAGTAGATGTAGCACGAATGGTGGAAAAGTGTATAACATGTTCTTTAGTGAAAGCTGAACATCAGAAGCCTTATGGAAGTTTCCAATCTTTGGAGATTCCAGAATGGAAGTGGGAAAAGATTACTATGGATTTTGTGACCAAGTTACCAAGGACTCAAAAAGGTAACGACACTATTTGGGTGATTGTGGATCGTTTGACTAAGAGTGCTCATTTTCTAGCTATGAAAGAAGCGTCACCAATTGAGAAATTAGCAAAACTGTATATTGATGAAGTAGTGTCAAGGCATGGTATACCGGTGTCGATAGTGTCAGATCGTGATAGTCGGTTTACCTCGAGATTTTGGCAGTCACTACAAGAAGAATTAGGTACAAAGGTAAATCTGAGCACTGCTTATCATCCGCAAACTGATGGGCAAAGTGAAAGAACCATTCAAACTTTGGAAGACATGCTCAGGTCATGTGTATTGGATTTTGGAGGTAATTGGGATACGCGTCTACCGTTAGTGGAATTTGCGTATAACAATAGTTACCATTCTAGTATTGGAAGAGCACCTTTCGAAGCCTTGTATGGCCGGAAATGTAGAACTCCGGTGTGTTGGTTAGAAGCCGGAGAGAAACAGTTTGCTGGTCCGGAACTGGTACAACAAATGGCAGATAAAGTGAAAGAAATTCGGCAGCATATGAAAGCAGCTCAAGATAGACAAAAGAGTTATGCTGATCCGAAAAGAAGACCAAAAGAGTTCCAAGTTGGGGAGCGCGTGATGCTTAAGGTATCCCCATGGAAAGGTGTGATAAGGTTTGGTAAACGTGGGAAGTTAAGTCCTCGTTTTCTAGTACCTTTCACTATCACTAAGAGGGTCGGATTGCAAGCTTATCAACTGGATCTTTGTAACACCCTAAAAACAGGGCCAATTTAAACCTTAAAATTTACTACAAGTTATGATCATAAAAATTAAAACTTCTATAACCTGAGGATCAAATGTGAAGGTTTTATATACAACCCAACTAATTCAAATAACCTATTAATCTAATCATACATCACAATCAGATTAATTAAGTTATCTAATCCTTTGTCCCAAAAAGCCTCAAAAGTAATGCTAGATCCTCCGTTATCTCTAAGTTTGAGTCTTCCCAAAAGTTCTCTTCTCTTATTCCCGCTTACTTCCCGGAGCTTGTACCTGGTAAGAAAATTCAACTTGAAACATTGGCTTTCGCCTAGTGAGAATATTCAAATCAAATTAAAGTTTAACAATTAAGATCTCAACAGATAAAACAAACCTGTTCTCGCCCATCTTACCATACCCCAACTCCTTTCAACACTGGAAATTTACCTCACTCTCATACTTATGACTAATTCGTCTAGCCATAATATTACTACCAAGAGTTCACCATAAATCATCCCAGATTCAAAGTCAAAACTCTTAACCAAGAAATTACAAGTCAAAACCTGCCTATTTCTTAACTCGGAATTAGATATTACAAATTACTTTATGCCTATCTCTAATCTTCCTTTCACAACGGGAAATCTCCGATCTTCCCTAAAAATGGAAATCTCCGATCTTCCATTCGAAATGGGAATTACAAATCAAAATCTGCCTATTCCACATTTCACGTCCTCACCATCTCAGAATCACTGACCCTAATGGGATTAATATATCGCGATACACAACCGGGGCCCTCACGATGATTCAAGATACGCTCATTTACTAGAAATTACATCCCTTGGTCAAATGGCAAGTATTTCGGTTCCCGTTAGACCGTACCCAGGTGCCCTACTATGACCGGACGCCTATTTCTAGCAATCGCCACACAATACATAAGTATTATTATCCTTACTATTATATGTGCATAACATACAATATATTCATCTCCAAAACATATTCTATATATATAAACATTTATAAAGAATATTAATAGTTTTGACACCTCGACTTCTTAACTATTCCCTCATTGCTATTTAGCACGGGGATCAACATATCATAACTTTTAGCCATCTATTTGGACTCATTATTGATTAAGACGAGTCATTTATTAACATGTTCAGACATACATATTACATATCTATTTCAATATTAATTGCTGAATTTTAAAGAGAGTTGAATAAACTCACCTGGTATGAAGTCACACTTCTTTTATTTCTTTTAAAGACGTAGCAACTTCTGCCTTCACCACCACAGTTTACTGTAATATCCAATATACACATATACTGATATTAAATTACAGAACAGAACTCTCTAAAACTAAGAATCCTTATCATCTAAAAATCTTCGTCTTAAGTCGCAACCAACTAAATATTAAAATCTCTTGTCGCAATGCACAGTGCAAGTTGCAATCAACTACTGCGACATGGTCATCATGTCGCAACCTTCTATTGCGATTTCAACCCCAAGTCGCAACCTTCTATTGCGACTTCACCTCCTTGTCGTTCTTAAGGCTGCGACATTCATGAATGTCGCAATGCACTGTTGCGACATGCTTGAATGTCTCAACCCACTGAAATTATCTAAAACCCAGATTTTATACTTTTAAGCTATGTTTGTTTCTGTAAACATGCAGATATGTTTAATACCACTAACATAACATATCTACTAACCCAGATTCTCATAATCATCCAAAAATTCTCAAAACCCATTTTATCTTCATAAAAGTTTATAATCACAAAATTCATACTTTCCAACTATGCATGTTTCTATAAATCTGCAGATATGTTTAGGACTACTAACATAACTAGATTTTCAGTTCAGATTATCATAATCTTCCAACATCATCAATACCCATTTTCTAAACTTCTATAAACTTTTAACTATAAGATGAGGAATTTAAATGAGATACATACCTTTGTTCCACAAATTGCTTTTTAAACTTCCAGCCACAAACAATCAGCCTTTCTTCCTCTCCTTCTATCTTTCTTTCTTTCCTTTCGGCTTTATCTCTCTCTCTCTCCCTTGATCTTTCGAATAAACACCCACACACACATTCACAGATATGGTAATTGTCCTATTGAAAGACACCTCACCCTTTTTGTTATAAATGGGGCGGTGTTACTGATTTATCAAATCAGTTTTACCCAATAAACCCCAAGTTTCTCTTAATTGACAATTTATACCCTTCAGCTTCCAAAAATAAAATAAAGTTTACCCCTTAACTTATAACTTCATAAAACAATTTACGTAACTTATTTGGGGTTAAACTCTAAAATAAATTTCTCAATTAAACGATCACCACTTATTAAAATTATACTCAATTTATTTAATAAACTTCAAACATCACATTATAAAAAAAATCGAGATGTTACAATACTCCCCAACTTGAAAATGATTTCGTTCTCGAAATCAAGGCTAGGTAAACAAATGAGGATATCCGATCTTCATATCCTCCTCCTATTCAGAAGTCACAATTGCACCTTAATGATATAATACCACATCTACTCTTACTACACACACTTACTTTAGTAAGTGAAATCACATCATACCAACATGAAATATTTTGTGTATCCTTTCAATTCAAGCCTTACATACTTTAATCACATAAAGAACAAGGATTCATCTTTTCATATTCTCTGAACCCTACCTCTTTCATCATTACCCACTCCCCAACTTGGATTTGCAAACCTCCTTAGAGTAACCATTTATCCTTAAATCTTTATCCGACTATTTCTTGGTCTACCATACCGTCATCAACCATAACTCGATCTCCGGTCTTAAAATAACATTACCGTATACTACCTGAAAATCCACGTACTTTAAATCAAGCATACTTATCACTTTTGAATACTTCAATAATTACGACAAACCATCATTACCTCCATGACTTGTACGTTTCTTCGGTACAAAATGTTACTATTTCTTCACTCCTCTCTCGCACCACGCAATCATATTGCAACCAAACACTAAAGGGTTGCATGTCAAGGAAAATTTTCCATTGAATCTGTAGTATGACTACATTCTTAAGTCCGATCTTTCTATCATTACTTCCCCATATTAGCGTGGAGTACTACCCTCCAAACATTACTTGTCTCTTTCTCCTAACTTTTCCCCATGCCAATAATTTATTCTCATTACCAAGCAGTTGCACCAAAATTCTAACTTACGGCATTCATTCAAGTCACCTTAAAACTACAACACCGATCGAAGCTACTACATATTCTTTGATATTTAACTAAATACTTTCTCAGAAAATTCTTTCACACCTAATAAGCAACTTCCATTCCTTAAGGATTTTGCATCTACTACACCACATTTTGACTAACACACCCATCATCTTCTTTAAACTTCCAATGTTTCAAAAATATAAACTTACTTAACGACTCACACCATCAAAATCACTTTGGATAAACATCCACTACCACTTCAACATTCTATTCTGATACCATATTACCACGACATCTTACAAACCGCATGATCCAACAACTTTACTGACCATTAGTACTTTTCATCCGAAATCTCCGAAAAGACTTCCATCGGATGTTTCCTCCTTCTAACTTCACATTACATACTAATTGATACATTTAACTTGGCAATTACTGCTACTACTCGTTCGTACATTTTCCACCCATACATCTCACAGTAAACCAGGTCTCTCCTGGCAATTCGAACACAATTCAAACTTACCTTCATGCTCTCCCGTATGATTAACCGAGTCTATTTCACTATAATATTCCTCCCCAACTTTAGTTGAACCACAACTCCCGGATTTCTTATTAATTTAAACTTACTCGTTTCCTGTTAGCTCTTTGTGATCCAAACCATTACATAGACAGGGCACAATCCCTCACAGATCGACACCATCTATACACTCACTTCCTTCATGCCCAATACTTCTTCCTTTATAAACCATCGACATCGTAAGTAAAACGCTTATCTCAAACAACAGTCTTTCACTATCCTAACACCCCCATAAAGTGATCCTTCAACTTTTAATCTTCTGATTCAAAACTTAACATTCATACATGATCTCAAAAGAATAACCAATGCATTCACATCATGTAAACTTTAATTATAATACAATTCATGTAATTCCAATCCCCAAGCCTACGTCGAGCTTATGAAACCGGCGAATACCCTTAAGACTCAACCGAGTCCAAAACCGAACCATCTGCTCCAAGGATCTTAAGATCATTTATCAACATCAACTCATGCAATTAAAGTGCATCTAACTCACATCATGTATCTATCTGTACAAGTGTATAAAACTCTTTTATACCCAACAATATATATATATATATATATATATATATATATATATATATATATATATATATATATATATATATATCTTACCAAAGTTCATTAGTACCAAAGGTACTAAGAATACCAGATCATCAAACGGTCCTCACACATAAGACCCATAATTAATCGGCATTTATTAAATAAAATGCAATTAAGCACATAACACAACGTAATTATTGCACAACTACGATAAACTCTAAAAACGTATTTTGACCACATAGTTTTCACTGATGCAAAAAAAATTAACCAAAACCTCTTTCACCCGTGATTTGTTTATCAATCACTAAAAATCCCCCAAACGTGGTTGAATGTATACCATCCCCAGCCCACCGTACATGATACTGTCCGCTTTGCGCATACCCTCTGCATAACAGCATGCCGGTACCGCTCATGGTTTTGATCTTGCACGCACAGGCATACGCGGGACGCACCCAGACCGCACCCTGTGATAGGCAAAAGGCCTCATACACCTTACGCAACTGTCGACATCAATATCAATAATCAATTTGTCTATAGTTTCTTAACCTATTCTTTAACAAGGGTCCCTAACTGAACTTAATCCTTCCAACATATCATAATTCAATTCATATCCCATCGTCTTTATTTCAAATTGATTCGTACAACATTAATATCACAGGATTACCATAGATTCTTATTCGACGTCGAGGATATTTCATTTCGGTCTCATCACACTACTCATAACAATTTGCTAATTCCATTACCTTGATGACTACTAGTCCTTCCTCCGGACGCAATCGTCCCTCGGCAACTTTATTTCTAGTCATCGAACAAGGGTACAAACCCTCATACATCCGACACTAAAGTCCACTTTCGACTTTCCCACTGTTCACTTCTCATCCTAAACACAAAATTCAAAACTTCAAACATCCTCCCATGATTTATCTAACATCTCTCCACTCTCTGAGTTCTTTCTTAGCTTATAGTGTAATACTCTACGACCTAATGAGTTTGTAGCCTTCATGCTTGACAACTTGATAAATAAATCATTTCACACATTTTCTCATTTTAAGGAACAACACTTGGGCACACCTGACTTCAACATTCTCATGGCTCCAATGTACTGCACAACGATCTCAAGAATCGTTTGCATACTAATTTCCATAAAACTTAATCTTTCTCCACCAAAACGATGTTGTTATGACAATAATATATTTAAATGAAAATCTTTTCATAAAACAAAAGTTTGAAAATTACCAACACGAAGTAAGTAAATCGGTTCTTACACTCCTTTATATAATACCATCAAGTCAATACTTTTGTTGGTTATAAAACCTTTTTGCTGACCAACGCTTTTCTTGACCTTTTTGCTACAATATAACTTTTCATGTAAAATATGAAGTATTTTGCAAAATGCTAAGCTCCAAAATTTCGTTGTGCCACGTAAAAATGAAATTGCCTTTTTCTTTAAATACACACTTGCACGAGTTGACTCAATCTTGACTAAAATTGCTATTTATGCATTTGTTTTGTTTTTTTTTTTTAAAATCAAGAAAACTCATGTAACATACACTAGGATACCATGCATAAAACTCTACTCGTAAATGAAGGCTACTCACTCAAACAAGGTCAATCGTTTTACTCAGTCAACTTATCATTGACACTCTACATTCGCCCTGCGGTCGCCCTTCGGATTTGTAACACTTGATATACATGCATTCCACGACCCACTTTCTCAACCATTTCATACTATTTCCGTCTTGATCAATCAGCTCACATTCTATCTCTACACATTTCAATTTACCTATAAAAGTTTGTCTCACGGACTTTCATAAGTCCCGCCAGTTCCAGGTTGTCCTTCCAACCTTCAATCATTTACTGGTCTATCTTTCAAAGAATTGAAGGACCTTGGTGGCGTATCCACCATCGTTCTACTTATAACACAAAGGGATAACCATTAGAAATGGTTATTGTAACAACCCAAATCCCTTAACATACATCATCATACATAACATTCATACATATCATTGATTTACAATAAAAGTTACATAATAAACCAAGTACGGTCCTTTTTGTTTCGTAACTACAAAATACATAACATCTTCCTAATCATCATCGGTCCACGAAAGCAGTCTACACCTTATTCTTTCCTTTGCTGCTATCAATGCCTCGACCTGGAAAACATATTTTTGAAAACAAAATGAGGGTTAGACCAAACGGGTCTAGTGAGTTAATCCTGGTCTTTTCCAAAATCAAAATAAAACTCTTTTCACATAATACTTTGTATCAAAATAGTTTACGTAAAACCTTTCGTATAAGCACGCATATACCACACGTATATAAATACCACATTAGGATTCGAGCACCGCGTATCTCTCCTCATCTCATCTTCTTTCCCCTGGCCACATTAGTTGGTAGCAAGCCAACTAATTATCGTCACTGTACAATACAGTCGACTCCACTGTAATTACATACAGCCCCACTGCAATTACCTACAACTCCACTGCAATTTCATGCAGTCCCGCTGTATTTCCATACAGCCCCGCCGAATAATAATTCGGCTCACCTATACTTGTTTCGTGAAATATAAACACAATATATATTTCAATATATCATATTGTCATTTATAAACCTTTTATCATTTTTCCAACCATATATATATATATATATATATATATAAATATACATATATCCTTTTAACATAAACATATAATCACACATTGACACGTATTCGTCTTATATACATAAACATATATATATTTCACACATACTCACACATATATAAACACATATATGTATTCCAGTTAAAAACGTTTTAAAGTAAAACTCACCTCGATCGCTTATCCAAAAACACTTGCAAGTTCCTTTCAAAAAGATCCTATCCTTCACCTTGACTCCACAGAATCTGAAACCAATTAAGATACATATATCGCTTTACTAGCCAAACACATAAAGCCTACTAAGTTCCGGCCCTCCAATGTTTCACTTATACACTTGCCCTTCTGACTTAACAACAAAACATAACAAGGTATCGGGACTACCCAGAGTACCGGGAGACAACACTACCGGGATTTCCCAGAGTACCGGGAGTTCACATTACCGGAAGTCTACACTACCGGAAGTCTGTTATACCGGGAGTCAACTCTACCGGGAATTCACACTACCGGGATTCCACACTACCGGGAGTCCATATTACCGGGACTCCACCGGAAGTTGACATCACCGGGAGTTGATACTACCGGGAGTCTCAAGAACACAGTCGGTTTCCCAAAATACCCAGATTCAAATTAAACCTATATAACTTCAATTTAAACATTCTAATCCGTTAGAAGTCTAATACTACTGATTATAACCACAAAATGTAAAGGAACTTACCTCCAAAATGCTTCTAACCCAAACGATTGATGCGATAGCCGTACGTTTCCCCTTTCGCCTTCAGGACTCCCGCACACACACACTCTTTCTATTTCTGGATAATGATAATCTGATACCTAGAATTGATAATATCTTAACCTAATTTACCAATTGAACCCTCAATTATTAACTAATGGCTAACATACCCTTTTAACCCATTATTTTATCCAAACTTGTTCTAACTTTCTTCATAGAGTTAAATAAGTCTGACGGATAGGTAAATTATCTAACGGACTTACCCGGGGTATTACATCATCTCCCCCTTAAAAGAATTCCGTCCCGGAATTCGGTTAAGCGAAAAGATACGAATACTTATCACTACTACCTCGAACTCAATCAAAACCATAGAAACTAACTGAATAGCCACTCCACACCCACCTATGTCTCTAAGACAGATCAGCAATATAAGCACAGAAAAACCAAGAACCACTTCGTACTGAAGTCAGATAACACCTTAGCACGTATAGAGTTTATTAGAAATGTACTTGTATCCTCATCCGGAATTTCCTCCTCATCTTGCGTTGTCATTTGGAATACTCGCCCCTTTGCTTTCGGTTCTTCAGACCCTTGTATCTCTCCCATTCTGACACTTATTGGTTTCCCCGCCGTACTACCCTGTCGTACCTTCCATTGTGGACAGTCTGACTGAATATGATCAGGGGAATTGCAAACGAAACAAAATCGATTTGCGCGACAATTCTTAGCGACGTGTCCAGCCCTTCCACACTTGTAACAACTTCTAGGATCAACATAACAATTTCCTTGATGTACGCGGTTGCATTTTGGACATAGTTTTTCATTTGGTCTAAAAGGTAGGCGACTATCGAACCTCTGAATTTCGTACTCCGTTGAATCATGTGTCATCTCTTCCGATTTTCTTTTCCCAGCACTCTTATCATTTGCATCTCTCTTAATATCTCGTTCTATATTTTCCGCGGCATTTACTGCGGCTGAGAAGTTATCAGGTCCTGTTGCAGTCACTAACTTTCTGACTTCCGAATTTAACCCGAAAATAAACCTTTCCGTCTTCATTGCCTCTGTGGCCACATAGTATTCTGCGAAACGTGACTTTTCCAGAAAACGGGCAGTATAGTCCCTAACTGATAAATTTCCTTGCCTCAAATTCATAAACTCTCCTTCCAATTGTTTAACTGCGGCTTGGGAACAAAACTGTTTCTTAAATGCTATAACGAATTCCTTCCAAGAGAAAGTGGAGTATATATCAGATCCTTCAGAATGAATATGAGCTTCCCACCAGTATAATGCATCCCCCTTTAACATTGCTGCTCCATATAATACTTTATCTTCTTCGGCGCACTTGCTCGTCTTAAAGATAGCTTCTATCTCCTTCAACCATTTCATCGCATTCACGGGATCCCTGTCTCCAGAGTAGGTCGGAGGTCTACAGCTTAAGAACATTTTGTAGTCGCACCTCCTTGGCACCTGTACAACAGTTGGTGTAATTGGCATTTCAGCTTCCGTTTCAGGATCCGTTGTTTCAGCTTCACCGTGACGATTCTGATCAAACATTGCCTGAATACTGGCTTGTAGCCTTCCCATCTCTGCCATTAAATCACCTCTCGTAACGAACTCTGTATCTTGTTGCTGAGTTCTGCCTCCAGTTCGGACTCCAGTCCTACCCCCAGTTCTACCTCCGACTCTGCCCCCAGTTCTTATTGGCGGATTAGTTCTATTCGGATTTCTTCCTCCTCCTCGATTCGAATTTCGTGTTCCGCTTGCCATTATGTAGATTTAAACAAGGTTAACATACACATAAGCACATACCCCATATAACAAGGTATTTCAGTTCAAACATGTACCTGTAAGATCACAATTACACTGGCCAGGTGTAATCTGAAATTACCTTACATGATGTTCCTTCTACCTTTTATACTTAGCATTCCAAGGTTCTAATATATCAAGGACATCCTACTTCACATGCAGTTTAAGTCTAGGTACGGGTACAAATACCTAAATCCCTTAAACTAGGGCTCTGATACCATTTGTAACAACCCAAATCCCTTAACATACATCATCATACATAACATTCATACATATCATTGATTTACAATAAAAGTTACATAATAAACCAAGTAGGGTCCTTTTTGTTTCGTAACTACAAAATACATAACATCTTCCTAATCATCATCGGTCCACGAAAGCAGTCTACACCTTATTCTTTCCTTTGCTGCTATCAATGCCTCGACCTGGAAAACATATTTTTGAAAACAAAATGAGGGTTAGACCAAACGGGTCTAGTGAGTTAATCCTGGTCTTTTCCAAAATCAATACAAAACTCTTTTCACATAATACTTTGTATCAAAATAGTTTACGTAAAACCTTTCGTATAAGCACGCATATACCACACGTATATAAATACCACATTAGGATTCGTGCACCACGTATCTCTCCTCATCTCATCTTCTTTCCCCTGGCCACATTAGTTGGTAGCAAGCCAACTAATTATCGTCACTGTACAATACAGTCGACTCCACTGTAATTACATACAGCCCCGCTGCAATTACCTACAACTCCACTGCAATTTCATGCAGTCCCGCTGTATTTCCATACAGCCCCGCCGAATAATAATTCGGCTCACCTATACTCGTTTCGTGAAATATAAACACAATATATATTTCAATATATCATATTGTCATTTATAAACCTTTTATCATTTTTCCAACCATATATATATATAAAAATATACATATATCCTTTTAACATAAACATATAATCACACCTTGACACGTATCCGTCTTATATACATAAACATATATATATTTCACACATACTCACACATATATAAACACATATATGTATTCCAGTTAAAAACGTTTTAAAGTAAAACTCACCTCGATCGCTTATCCAAAAACACTTGCAAGTTCCTTTCAAAAAGATCCTATCCTTCACCTTGACTCCACAGAATCTGAAACCAATTAAGATACATATATCGCTTTACTAGCCAAACACATAAAGCCTACTAAGTTCCGGCCCTCCAATGTTTCACTTATACCCTTGCCCTTCTGACTTAACAACAAAACATAACAAGGTACCGGGACTACCCAGAGTACCGGGAGACAACACTACCGGGATTTCCCAGAGTACCGGGAGTTCACATTACCGGAAGTCTACACTACCGGAAGTCTGTTATACCGGGAGTCAACTCTACCGTAAATTCACACTACCGGGATTCCACACTATCGGGAGTCCATATTACCGGGACTCCACCGGAAGTTGACATCACCGGGAGTTGATACTACCGGGAGTCTCAAGAACACAGTCGGTTTCCTAAAATACCCAGATTCAAATTAAACCTATATAACTTCAATTTAAACATTCTAATCCGTTAGAAGTCTAATACTACTGATTATAACCACAAAATGTAAAGGGACTTACCTCCAAAATGCTTCTAACCCAAACGATTGATGCGATAGCCGTACGTTTCCCTTTTCGCCTTCAGGACTCTCGCACACACACACTCTTTCTATTTCTGGATAATGATAATCTGATACCTAGAATTGATAATATCTTAACCTAATTTACCAATTGAACCCTCAATTATTAACTAATGGCTAACATACCCTTTTAACCCATTATTTTATCCAAACTTGTTCTAACTTTCTTCATAGAGTTAAATAAGTCTGACGAATAGGTAAATTATCTAACGGACTTACCCGGGGTATTACAGTTATACATATTTAAACATACAAAACACACTTTACCGATTGTTAGTCACTGCAACAATTTATAAACAAGCATGCTTACGTAACAATATATTCATAATAACAGTAGCTAACTGGAATTGTGAACATATTATACATGAGAATCCTCATTACCATTGTCACAGTACTAATTTCACGTATTTCCTTCGACTCTACGACTATCCCGCCTTAGTACGTCTACCCATATCTCACGAATCATAACTTAGTTCATCACAGCTTAAGTCTAAGTACCTCCTCAGCATACTTAGTTCACTTAAACTAATGCTCTGATACCCTATTGTAACACCCTAAAAACAGGGTCAATTTAAACCTTAAAAATTACTACAAGTTATGATCATAAAAATTCAAACTTCTATAACCTGAGGATCAAATGTGAAGGTTTTATATACAACCAACTAATTCAAATAACCTATTAATCTAATCATACATCACAATCAGATTAATTAAGTTATCTAATCCTTTGTCCCAAAAAGCCTCAAAAGTAATGCTAGATCCTCCGTTATCTCTAAGTTTGAGTCTTCCCAAAAGTTCTCTTCTCTCATTCCCGCTTACTTCCCGGAGCTTGTACCTGGTAAGAAAATTCAACTTGAAACATTAGGCTTTCGCCTAGTGAGAATATTCAAATCAAATTAAAGTTTGTTGGGTCATCAAGATTTGAAGATGACCTCATGATCTCCTTTTATACTTTGAAAAACATTTTATACTTAGAGAAATTTTGGATGCATGGTTCTTTGTAATGACTTGTACAAGATAGCAAATGTTTGGTGAAGTCAAAGATCAACCAAAGTCAAGATTAAAGATTCTCTCATTGTGGAAGTGAAAGATCTTTTCTCAACACATACAAGTCATTGTCCACCGATGGTGTTCTCACACATCGGTGGACATATCTCCACCGAAATCTCTCTCTGTTTCGGCCAAAGAATCCCACCAATGGAAGTCCAATTTCGGTGGGATCTCAAAGAAGTCTTAAAGATGCTTTCTCCAAAGATGATGTCACATATCCCAAAGATGATGTCACATGTCTCAAAGATGTGTCACATATCTCAAAGCTATCATCGGTGGGATCTCAAAGAAGTCTCAAAGATGCTTTCTCCAAAGATGATGTCACATATCCCAAAGATGATGTCACATATCTCAAAGATGTGTCATATATCTCAAAGCTATCATCGGTGGGATCTCAAAGAAGTTTCAAATATGCTTTCTTCAAAGATGTGTCACCGAAGTCAAAGATGTGTCACCGAAGTCAAAGATGCTTTTCTTCAAAGATGTGACACATATCTCAAAGATGTGTCACATATCTCAAAGATGTCACATATCTCAAAGCTTCCTTCGGTGGTGTAATCTTTAGAAGACAAATTGAGAAGATATTTTCTTACATGGATAAAGTGACATTTTGTCTTATTATCCATTACCATGCAAAGTCCTTTTCTTCTGCATGGGCTCTTCTGACTGTACCTTGTAAAAGGTGACAAGGACTTCACAACTCTCCAGAAGTCAACATCCTCAGCAAGTGTGAAGATGACAAGTGTCCCAAGCATTCAATGCTTGCACACTCCTTGTCACTATAAAAGGAAGACCTCTCCATGCAGAAAAAAACACGTCTTGAGAGACTTGAAGATTACTGTGTGCTCCTAGATATTCTACGCAAACTGGAAGATTTCTCTTAGTGCAAGAATTTCCATTTTGCTTGAAAAACTTTACAGCTTTGTTCTAAGTGTTCTTAGTTGTTTTGTTAGTATACTTGTGTAAGATTGTTAGAATAGTTTATCTGTTCTTTTCCGCAACAGTCTTAAGTTTTCTATGTGTAATTCTTGTTGAAAGATTTTCAATAATAGAATTAAAACTTGTGAAAATTTTGAGTATTGTATTCAACCCCCCCCCCCCCCCCCCCCCCCTTCTACAATACTTGTTATAGCCATCTGGGACTAACAAGTGGTATCAGAGCAGGAAGTTTAATTCATAAACTTGATCTGCAATGGCTGCTTCTTCTTCCAAAAATGAAGCTTTTTCTCAAAACACCTTTTCTGAAAACGGCTCTATAGCCAAACCTCCCAAGTTTAATTCCAACAACTTTTCTTTGTGGAAAAGCCGGATGATGCTTTTCATGGAAGGAATGGATAGTAGATATCCAACCATTCTCAGTGAGGGACCCATAGTCCCTAAAGTCTGGTCTCCCTATGAAATCAAGAAATCCGGTAAGAAAGTTGTTGGCAAAGATGATTCTGATGATTCCTCTGATGAAGAAAAATCTGATGTTAATGGTCGTTACATTCTTAAAAATCCTAAGAAATATACTGATGAGGAAAAACGACTTGTGTCTCTTGATTCTAAAGTTAGAACCATCATTGCTCTCTCTCTTCCTGATGAAGTGTACCACTCTCTGGTAAATCTCTCTACTGCCAAAGAGATGTGGTCCACTCTGTGTGTTTTGTACGAAGGTACAAATGAAGTTAAAAAGAGCAGAAAGATTGCTCTTGTTAGAAAATTTGAACTCTTTTCTTATGAGAAAGAAGAATCTCTCTCCAACTACTATAATCGCTTTAACAGTCTTCTTAATGATTTAAAGCTGTTAGGTAGAGTGTATGACAATGAGGAAATCTTGTGCAAATTTATGGACTGTCTTCCTGATTTTTGGGAAAACATCTGTACTTGTATAAAGACAACCAAGGATCTTGATCATATGCCTCTTACTGTTCTTTATGGAACTCTTTTCAACTATGAGCAGACGAAGCTGCAAAGGTATATAAAGAGCTCTTCTCTAGCTCTCCTAAGTGACTCTTCCAAAAGGACTAAGTGTATTCCAAGAATCACCTACCCATCTGACTCTGATCATGATAGTCAAGAAGATCCCAATGATCATTCGGAGGCATATCTTAGTGATGATGAGGATGAATGTGAGGAAACTTCAATTGATAAATTATCTGATGAAATGGCCATGTTGGATGGGTATTCTAAATCCAAATCCTACCACACTTCTAGAAAATCTAAGTCTCTCTCCAAACACTCTTCTTTGGACAAATCTAATGAGGAATGTTTTAACTGTGGTAAAAAGGGTCATTTTGCTTCTGAGTGTAGAAGTAAACATGTTGATAGAACCAGAACCTCTTCCTCAGACCGATTTTCCTCAAAATCGGGAAGATCCAAATATGATTCCCAAAAGTTCAACCAATCTTTCTCTTCTGCAGATTCTGACAGGGCTGAAAGATACAAGGAGAAATACAAGAGAGAAAAGGAAAGAAATGAAAAACTTGTCAGAAAAGCAAAGGGTCTGCCTGCTAAAACTCAAGATTTGGCAGATGAACCCACATCTGAAAGCGAATGACTCCTCAAATGCTCTTGTATCAGCTAAGTGCTTTTCCTACTCTTCACAGGTACATACTATGTGTTTCATCTATCTTTTATGAATCCTCCTATTTCAAATTCTTTTGGATATGTGTCCATGAATTCTGCCGACACATCTGAAGACTTAAAATATGGAATATTTTTTAAAGGCTAGTCTCTGGGTGCTGATTCTTTCTTGAAAATAAATTCTTCAAATCTTTCTAAAAACTACCTGTGTGACTTCCTCTACCGATTTTCTTCCCAGATCTGTGTGTCTCAAAATGTCCAATTCAAGGGAAAAGATTTTGGTCCTCCCAAAATTTGAAAAAGGAATTTTAGGTGTTGCACCCCAAATCTTTGATTCCTCATCAAATTCTTTGAGGACATTTTTTAAAAGGAAAAATAAGGAAAAATATCACAATTCTAAAAAGATCTTTCTTTATAGAAAATGATATATGTGGTGATGTTTCTCATTTTGCCAAAGACTGTCTGAAAGAAAGAATTGATCTAAGTGACTCCAATTCTTTTCCTTCTAACCCAAAAGGACCCACCATAAAATGGGTACCTAGAAAATAAATTCTTTGTAATTGCAGATTTTGAGATGGACAAATGGATCTATGTGCAAAAATATCAAAGTGAGAAATTTGAAGAAATCTTCAAGATTATCATACAACATAATAAGTCAACTTGGCATGTGCAATAATCAATAACTATGTGTCCTAAGTTTCCACCGAATCCTCATTGGTGGACACTATTCTTCTCTCACAAATCTCCTTTCCTGTGTATCTAGATAGGAAAGAACCCCTCCAAATGATGTCACCCCCATGCATGGTAGACACCTTTTTCATTTAATGATGCCATCACCATGATCTCATCTCACCAATCTACCTCTCACCAGAACCAACTTTCTACGTGTCATCTCATCATCCCATTCCTTCTTCCATCATATTTCACTCTTGGACAGCAACCCAACTCTCCTTTTCTCAAAACCCACATACTACAAACTCTTCCACAGATATAATCCCAAATCCTTCTACTCAAAAACTCCTCAAACTCAATCTTTGTGGGTCATCAAAAATTGGAAGATGAAATTCCAATCTTTTCCTCACCTTGAAGTTTTTCTCCCTGATGCCTTAGCAGATTTTGTCAAAATCTTGCAAAATTTCGGTGGGAATGATTAATTTAAAAAAAAAATCCTACCGATTTTCCTACCGAAAATCCTACGAAATTAGCCAATTTTCGGTGGGATCTCCTTAATTTTCGGTGGGGAAGCAAAAAAAAAAAAAGTGGTAGTAGTCTTGGTTATGGCCGATTTTTCATTTTCTCTTGGTGTTTTTCCTGCGTCGGCCGCTGAGGGGGAGAATTCATCTGAGGGGGAGCAACTTCAACCCTCAGTACTCATATCCAGCGACCAACTTGAAAAAATGAGGAAATCGACGGACCGGTCAAGGGGGAGCACATCAGTCCGGGCGGATCTAACTGAGGGGGAGAAACACAAAACCGACTAATCTATTGAGGGGGAGCAAAACAAAGACAAAGGATGCTGATGCTAAACAGGAAAAGCTGACGATGCCAAGATGCAACAGATGGGCAGAAGCATCCTAAGGCTGTTGATCAAAATGAAGAATCCTCAAGCCAGACACAAGTTTCAACTCGTCCCTCCAAAGATGCAAGTAATATTCATTCTGTTCATACTGTGTATACTTCTTTCCTTTTCCTTTCGATTATTTGTACAGCTATACCTTTTTATTTTTTCTTATATGTAAATATCATAGATACATACACACACAAAAAAAATGGACTGTGTGAAAAAGAACCCAAAAGAGTAAAGAAGGGTCAACATGCATTATTCATTGTCTTACTCATGTTTTTCTAAGTATGGATGTCATCATCAAATAGGGGAGATTGTTGGGTCATCAAGATTTGAAGATGACCTCATGATCTCCTTTTATACTTTGAAAAACATTTTATACTTAGAGAAATTTTGGATGCATGGTTCTTTGTAATGACTTGTACAAGATAGCAAATGTTTGGTGAAGTCAAAGATCAACCAAAGTCAAGATTAAAGATTCTCTCATTGTGGAAGTGAAAGATCTTTTCTCAACACATACAAGTCATTGTCCACCGATGGTGTTCTCACACATCGGTGGACATATCTCCACCGAAATCTCTCTCTGTTTTGGCCAAAGAATCCCACCAATGGAAGTCCAATTTCGGTGGGATCTCAAAGAAGTCTCAAAGATGCTTTCTCCAAAGATGATGTCACATATCCCAAAGATGATGTCACATGTCTCAAAGATGTGTCACATATCTCAAAGCTATCATCGGTGGGATCTCAAAGAAGTCTCAAAGATGCTTTCTCCAAAGATGATGTCACATATCTCAAAGATGTGTCACATATCTCAAAGATGTCACATATCTCAAAGCTTCCTTCGGTGGTGTAATCTTTAGAAGACAAATTGAGAAGATATTTTCTTACATGGATAAAGTGACATTTTGTCTTATTATCCATTACCATGCAAAGTCCTTTTCTTCTGCATGGGCTCTTCTGACTGTACCTTGTAAAAGGTGACAAGGACTTCACAACTCTCCAGAAGTCAACATCCTCAGCAAGTGTGAAGATGACAAGTGTCCCAAGCATTCAATGCTTGCACACTCCTTGTCACTATAAAAGGAAGACCTCTCCATGCAGAAAAAAACACGTCTTGAGAGACTTGAAGATTACTGTGTGCTCCTAGATATTCTACGCAAACTGGAAGATTTCTCTTAGTGCAAGAATTTCCATTTTGCTTGAAAATCTTTACAGCTTTGTTCTAAGTGTTCTTAGTTGTTTTGTTAGTATACTTTGTGTAAGATTGTTAGAATAGTTTATCTGTTCTTTTACGCAACAGTCTTAAGTTTTCTATGTGTAATTCTTGTTGAAAGATTTTCAATAATAGAATTAAAACTTGTGAAAATTTTGAGTATTGTATTCAACCCCCCCCCCTTCTACAAAACTTGTTATAGCCATCTGGGACTAACAAAGTTTAACAATTAAGATCTCAACAGATAAAACAAACCTGTTCTCCCCATCTTACCGTACCACAACTCCTTTCAACACTGGAAATTTACCTCACTCTCATACTTATGACTAATTCGTCTAGCCATAATATTACTACCAAGAGTTCACCATAAATCATCCCAGATTTAAAGTCAAAACTCTTAACCAAGAAATTACAAGTCAAAACCTGCCTATTTCTTAACTCGGAAGTAGAGATTACAAATAAATTTATGCCTATCTCTAATCTTCCTTTCACAACGGGAAATCTCCGATCTTCCCTAATAATGGAAATCTCCGATCTTCCATTCGAAATTGGAATTACAAATCAAAATCTGCCTATTCCACATTTCACGTCCTCACCATCTCAGAATCACTGACCCCAATGGGATTAATATTTCGCGATACACAACCGGGGCCCTCACGATGATTCAAGATACGCTCATTTACTAGAAATTACATCCCTTGGTCAAATAGCAAGTATTTCGGTTCCCATTAGACCGTACCCAAGTGCCCTACTACGACCGGACGCCTATTTCTAGCAATCGCCACACAATACATAAGTATTATTATCCTTACTATTATATGTGCATAACATACAATATATTCATCTCCAAAACATATTCTATATATATAAACATTTATAAAGAATATTAATAGTTTTGACACCTCGACTTCTTAACTATTCCCTCATTGCTATTTAGCACGGGGATCAACATATCATAACTTTTAGCCATCTATTTGGACTCATTATTGATTAAGACGAGTCATTTATTAACATGTTCAGACATACATATTACATATCTATTTCAATATTAATTGCTGAATTTTAAAGAGAGTTGAATAAACTCACCTGGTATGAAGTCACACTTCTTTTATTTCTTTTAAAGACGTAGCAACTTCTGCCTTCACCACCACAGTTTACTGTAATATCCAATATACACGTATACTGATATTAAATTACAGAACAGAACTCTCTAAAACTAAGAATCCTTATCATCTAAAAATCTTCGTCTTAAGTCGCAACCAACTAAATATTAAAATCTCTTGTCGCAATGCACAGTGCAAGTCGCAATCAACTACTGCGACATGGTCATCATGTCGCAACCTTCTATTGCGATTTCAACCCCAAGTCGCAACCTTCTATTGCGACTTCAACACCAAGTCGCAACCTTCTATTGCGACTTCAACGCCAAGTCGCAACCTTCTATTGCGACTTCAACGCCAAGTCGCAACCTTCTATTGCGACTTCACCTCCTTGTCGTTCTTAAGGCTGCGACATTCATGAATGTCGCAATGCACTGTTGCGACATGCTTGAATGTCTCAACCCACTGAAATTATCTAAAACCCAGATTTTATACTTTTAAGCTATGTTTGTTTCTGTAAACATGCAGATATGTTTAATACCACTAACATAACATATCTACTAACCCAGATTCTCATAATCATCCAAAAATTCTCAAAACCCATTTTATCTTCATAAAAGTTTATGATCACAAAATTCATACTTTCCAACTATGCATGTTTCTATAAATCTGCAGATATGTTTAGGAGTACCAACATAACTAGATTTTCAGTTCAGATTATCATAATCTTCCAACATCATCAATACCCATTTTCTAAACTTCTATAAACTTTTAACTATAAGATGAGGAATTTAAATGAGATACATACCTTTGTTCCACAAATTGCTTTTTAAACTTCCAGCCACAAACAATCAGCCTTTCTTCCTCTCCTTCTATCTTTCTTTCTTTCCTTTCGGCTTTATCTCTCTCTCTCTCTCTCCCTTGATCTTTCGAATAAACACCCACACACACATTCACAAATATGGTAATTGTCCTATTGAAAGACACCTCACCCTTTTTGTTATAAATGGGGCGGTGTTACTGATTTATCAAATCAGTTTTACCCAATAAACCCCAAGTTTCTCTTAATTGACAATTTATACCCTTCAGCTTCCAAAAATAAAATAAAGTTTACCTCTTAACTTATAACTTCATAAAACAATTTACGTAACTTATTTGGGGTTAAACTCTAAAATAAATTTCTCAATTAAACGATCACCACTTATTAAAATTATACTCAATTTATTTAATAAACTTCAAACATCACATTATAAAAAAATCGAGATGTTACAATCTTCCACCGGAATTGGAAGGAATCCCCATTACCTTCCACGTTTGTTATCTTCGGAAATGTCTAGCCGAAGAGGAAGATGTGATTCCACTTACTGATGTAAGAGTGGATGAAAAGAGCCGTTGTGTGGAAGAACTGGAGGCAATTTTGGAAATATTTGTTAGAAAGCTACGTAATGGCAAAGAAGTAGCTATGTTGAAAGTACAGTGGAAACATCATCGAGGTACTAACGTAACTTTAGAATCGGAAGAGGATATGAAGGTTAGATATCCTCACTTGTTTACCTAACTTTGATTTCGGGGACGAAATCATTTTCAAGTTGGGGAGTATTGTAACATCCCGAAATTTCGTTATATTAAGCTATAATATAAATGAAGTTATTTATGTAATTGAGTTGTATCTTTGTGATATTTTTACAAGTATTTGAATCTTTGAGGTTAAAAGTTAAGTAACCAAAGTTTGATGTTTTTATGTAAAATAAGAAACTTGGAGGTGTATTGAGTCATTTGACAAAAGTGTGTGGATAAGAGATGAAAGTTGAGAAATATCTGATTTAGCATCTTGTTGGGTCGGTTTAGAGAGAGACAAAAGAAAGAGAAAGAGAATTAGAGAGAAAAGAGAAAAAGAAAGAGAAGAGGAAACTCAAGATTGGTCTTCAAAAATTGTAAGGAATTTACCATAGATTCAGATATGGTTTGTTGTATTTGCTTAGTTGTAAACAGATTCATTTGTGTTTAGATTCCAGAATCATTGACAGTAGAATTGAAGCTTTTGGGTTGTGCAAAAGTGGGTTTATCTCCTTTAAAGGTGAGTTCATTTGTGGTTTGCTTAAATCAGTGTTTATATGTTAAATTAAACCTTGAAATAGCTGTATAAATTGGTTATGAACTGTATGGAATGGTCTGGAATGAGCTGAATCGAACAGATATGTATCTAGATCGAATTTTAAGCTGCAGGTCGAAGGTTTCCGGATAAAACCATGTATCCGGAAACTGTAACACCTTAGGCATATCCCACATCCTTTAGAGGGCAGGAGAGATGCTGGGTATATTAGTAAACCTTGGCCTTACCAGATACAACGCGTTTTGGGGCCACAAGCATGCGGGTTCCTTGGGAACTCTGTGGTTAAGCGTGCTTGGGTGAGAGTAGTACCAGGATGGGTGACCCCCTGGGAAGTCCTCGCCAGGTCGCCAAGAACAAAGCCGTGAGCCAGTGGGGCAAAGCGGACAATATTGTGTCGTGGTAAGCGGGGTGTTACAAATGGTATCAGAGCCACTCCTGTGCCGTTCGGGATGGTGGGGCAAACCTCATCGAGGACGATAAGTCCCTAAGGGGGGGTGTGTGTAACACCTTAGGCATATCCCACATCCTTTAGAGGGCAGGAGAGATGCTGGGTATATTAGTAAACCTTGGCCTTACCAGATACAACGCGTTTTGGGGCCACAAGCATGCGGGTTCCTTGGGAACTCTGTGGTTAAGCGTGCTTGGGTGGGAGTAGTACCAGGATGGGTGACCCCCTGGGAAGTCCTCGCCAGGTCGCCAAGAACAAAGCCGTGAGCAGTGGGGCAAAGCGGACAATATTGTGTCGTGGTAAGCGGGGTGTTACAGAAACCGTGGTGATGAATGTCTCCGGATGCGACAAAGTCATCCGGTAAGTCTTAAATTTTGTATAGTTTCCGGATGAAATAAGTTACCGGATGGTATCCGTATTACCTTGGTTTCCGGGTGTCATCCGGATTAGTGAAATACCCGGTAAGTTGATGTATCCGGAAAGATGAGGGTATCCGGAAAGTTGGTGTATCCGGTAAGTCTTGGGTATCCGGAAAACTTGTGTTGTCCGGATAGTTTAAGGTGTCCGGAAACTGGTACTGTTCGGTCACTTTTGGAGTACTCAGTAACTTTAGGACTTGCTGACTTCTAAACAGGTACGGTTTAGGAATTGAAATGCAGTTCTAGTGGCCTGAACATACTTACAGCTGAATGGTAGGTTGTTAGGCTTAATGATTGTTCTAGTTTGATACTAGGCAGGTGTGTAGTAAGTGTAATGGATCCATAGGCACTAGTGTTTGGTAATCACATGGAATAGGCGTGTGGTAATAATCGTTATTCCCAATTTCTAAGGAAGAAATGGGATTGACATAAGTGCTTGTAATCTCTACTTCCTTTCCGATAAATGGGCATGTGTAATTGCGATTTATGGGATAAGAGCATTAATCTAGAATCATTGAAGATTCGTAGTGTGGCTCTGAGGCATGATATACTGATGGATTTATTGTCAGTCATATTCATGGAATTGGATGAAATCGTGTAATGGAATAGAGTTACACGTACGGTAAGAAAAGGAGTAATCAGGTTTGTTGTAACTTGTTTACATTGATTTTGCAAATATTATTATTGAAACGAATGTTCTCACTAGGCGTTGGCCTAATCGTTTCATATGATGTTTTTCTTACCAGGTACCAGCTCAGGAAAGTAAAGGGTTATGGGACGAGCGTTTTGGAATAGCAGAGGTGTTAATTAACAAGAAGAGATTTTGATGGATTGCTTAGATAACTTAGTTAATCTGATTATAGTGATATGATTAGATTGATAGGTTATTTGAAGGATCCTGTATTGTAAATATACTCTTGATGGTTCATTTCCTTGTTGTATTTATATAAGTTGAAGTTTCTTGTATCATAACGTATTATAAATTGAGGTTCAAATTAGCCCTGATTTTAGGGTGTTATAATATTTGTGGTTCTCATTTGATTATCGTCCTATATATATATATATATATAGATAGATAGATAGATAGATAGATAGATAGATATATATATAGAGAGAGAGAGAGAGAGAGAGAGAGAGAGAGTGAGTAGAGTAGAGACATGGAGGGAGGGAGGGAGGGGGGATGGATGGATAGAAGGATAGATAGATAGATAGAGGGATTATAAGAATTATTTTGGAAATAAATAAAGAAACAAAATATGATGCAAATAATATCTGATATATGGTATTGTAAATCTAGTAAAATTTCAAGAAAAAACAACCTTCATTCATTTGTATGCTTTTTCATGTTGGATTTGAATCACATGGTTGGAACAATAATTAAAGACACAATCTTTTAACAATATCACTAATACATGTGTAACATTTAATTACCGACAACAATGAAGGGCGGACCTAATAAGAGTTAAGCAAGGTACACATCAATCGATTATCCCAAGAGAAAAAAATGAGTTGTTAAAGTGGTATGCCTACTTAATTCTAAGTGTGCCTTAAATAACTGAAAACAAAAATTATAAAAACAAAGTGCACTTACTGAGAGGTTGTTCTAACCTTGTGAATGTTTTTCTACTCTATGAGGTCTCAAATTCGACTCACATTGATAAGTACAAATTTTATACATATATTTTTTTTTAAATTTACCTTACATTTTATATTGACTTGATGCTTAAAATAACTCTTGAAATCAAATATAAAAAAAACTCTTGAAATCAACCAAAAATACCGGAAAAAAAATCTCGAAATCGATAAAAAAAACTTAAAAATCCCTAACGTCAAGCAAAAAACTTTAAAAATCCCTCTAAACGTCAAAATTTGGTTAAAAGCACATCGACCGATATTGAACGTTGATAAAAAGATGATCACGTGTCGATAAAAACCGTATGAAAAAATATGTTGCCATCATATGAAAAAGTTCTTGGACCCGTCCGTGATCGCTTGTCGATACCAACAGATTAATGTAAGAAGAAAAAACAAGTCACATTTAGAAATAATGTAAATCTACCATTTGAAAATAGACAATAATTAATATTACTTCCACAAAATACAAAATGGAGTGGTCTATTGTCCCCACATATATAAAGCTACACCAAAAATAAAAGGGCCCTCATCTGGATTAGAGGTGGCCAAAAGTTGGGTTCGGGCCGGGCCGGGTCGGGTCGGGGGACAACCCGGTTCTGCACAGTAACCGTGCGAACCGGGTCAGGTGAGAACCGGGTCGGGCCGGGTTTAAACCGAAATCCCCTGACCCGTTTACTTGTATGTAGAACCGGTTTCGGGAAAACCGGGCCGGGCCAAGAACCGGGTCGGAGTAGGGCCGGGGATTTTTTTGTTTTTTAACTGCTTTCTTTGTATAATAATTAATTACTAAACTTTAACAAAGAAAAATTGGATTGGAATCATTGGATAAGTAATGAGAAATGAGAATTGTATGCGTTTTTTGCGAGAAACGAATATAACGAGAGCCGAGAAATGAGAATTGTAAGCGTTTTTTGCGTTTTGTAAGCAATGTAAGGTGGTAATGACCTCCATAACACCCCTAGTATTTTATATGGGGTTTGGAGGGTGTTTTTTGAGGCAAAAAACGGTCACAAGGGGTTCCAAACGGCTATATAACGGCTCTATTTTTTTTTAAAAATCGGGTCGGGCCGGGTCGGGCCACGAACCGGTCCCGGGTCGGGCCGAGGAAATTCCTATATACGCGAACCGGTCCCGGCTCTCGGGCTTGAAACCGGTTCTTGACCGGGTCGGGCCAGAACCGGTTCTTGGCCGGTTTCGGTTCGGGTCAGCCCGTCGGGTCGGGTCAGTTTGGCCACCTCTAATCTGGATGATAACCAATAATATAATTGGTAAGCAGATAAAACATGTCATAAAGAATTAAAAAATAAATAATTATTTAAAAGATGAATTAACAATAAATCTTGAATTCCAGCCGATCTATATATACCAACCAGCCTCTTGCTTATAACAACAGACATCTATCAATCAAAATATTCTTTAACATGAATCCATCCCTATTTTATGTTTTCGTCATTCTCATCATCAGCATCAGCATCGGCATTGCATCCGCCACCCAAGTTGTAGTAAAAGATGCTACCGGAAAAAAGGTCTTGAACAATGTTCCCTACCACATCGGTCCAGTCACCGCGGCTAACGGAGGAGGATTCAAGTTAACCAACACCATGAACAATAAGAAAATTTGTCCATACAACGTGGTTCAGGATCCATCGGTGGCTAACTTAGGTGACACGTTCATGTTCACTCTCAATTATAAGCGGCCAAAGTATCTCCACACAGAAGGCGTTGTTGGTATTGATTCGGGCTATCCAAAGACAGGTCCATGTCAGAAGTCAACTTTTTGGACGATCCCTGATGCTGAGGCTAAGGCACCTGATAACTTGGTGACAACCGGTGGCGGATTCGAAGAAGATATTACATGTTTTCAGCTTGTGGAGTATCCTAAGCCAACAAATCCAAAGGTGCACAGCTACATGATTCAACATTGTCCCTCATTTTGTGGTTCGGGTCCTCAAACTTGCTTCAACGTAAGCCTTTATGCAGACAATGGGGTGCGACGTTTGGGTTCGAGGGGTACTCCTTTTGAGTTTGTGTTCCATAAGGTGCCCAAGTAATTACCTAATCTTTGTATGTGGAATCAACATTATAATCTGGAGCTCAAAATAAGAAATATGTATGAGTCCATGTGATCAAATAATACAAGCTATGCTTGTACTTGAGTGATCAAATTCACCATCTCTGTTAACTATATAAATTATAAGCTTGCCTATGAGTAATAACCATCACAAATAAGGTGATCGATCTCGGAGGTCCCAAACAAACAACTAGGATCGATCCAAATGTGAACAATAACCAGTATAAGTATATACCAAATTAACAATGTACGTGGAAATTAAACGCTAGCCACCAATACGTGTTCAACGATACATGCATGATTAAAGGAAAGAACAAACACAATTACACAATAAGAACAATGGCAAATTGGCAAGCAAAATGAGACACCAAGTGACCAAGATTAACGTGCTACTACTATCAGTGTGATAGTGTTCGTCCATATGGAGAGAAATAGATTGATATTATCAATCAAATGGGATCTACAAGCACTACAACACAATTGAGTTTATATGACGCCTAAAATAAATTAGCGTCCTAATAGGGTGTTTTATAGGACAAAACAAAAAAACGTCATATCTAAGAGTGTTACAAAAAGTTGACGATTTTGGACGTTGTAACAAGTTTTTTAGAACATTTTCAAATAAATGTTCTATTAACTATTTTATAGGACACTATTTGAAAAAATGTCTTCTAAAAATATGGGTTTATAGGACATTTTTCAAAAGCGTCCGATAAAATTAGCTAATACGACACTTTATTTTGAAATTGTTCTAAAAATTAATGTTGTTACGACGCTCAAAAGCATCCTATAAACTTATTGTAACCCTTTTAGATAAGACGTGTTTTTGTTTGGACCTATAAACTAAGGTCCAATAAAACAGTCTATTAGGACGTTTATTTATTTTATGGGTTCTATAAACTCAAATTTGTTGTAGTGAAGTAACTTAAAGGTGATCAATAAATCATCCAATCTTTTGTGCTTCCTAAAAGAGAAGGTTAATGACATTTGACAACTTGTGTGGATAATTTTTGGATATATGTCCGTGTGACTATATAATTTTCGTTTTTGTTATTGGCTAGCTGTTCCCAATTATCACCATGTAGTGTTGTTGTGTCGTCCCTGCATAAAGCTACAGAAGGGTCCTTCTGGTTGATAACGACTAATGAAAGCACATAAAACATGTCACAAATTAAAGCATATGCATTTGGAAATTAAGTGCTAACATAACTACATGATTTCAGCCTGTGGAGTTAGCCTAAAAACCAACAAAAGCAAAAGGTGCATAGCTACATGATTGATCAACAGTGTCCCTCGTTTTGTGGTGCAGGTCCTCAAACTTGCTTCAACGTAAGCATTTACATAGATAAGCTAGAGGATGTTTGGTTGGTTTTCCATTAAGTCTCGTATGGATAAAGTTGTCTATGTGGACATCCAGGATTTTTTCTTGGTGGGGCACCTTTAAGGTATCTTAAATGTTCGTAAACTTGTCCGATGTATTTTTAACCTAAATTCAACGTTTCGAGGGTTTTTTAAAACTTTTTTTTATCGTTTTTAAGGGACTTTTAAGTTTTTTTTATCGATTTCAAGGGATTTTTTTGGTTTTTTAGTCGATTTCAAGAGTTAATTTTGGTTTTTTGGTTGATTTTGAGACACTTTTTTGGTTTATGGGTCCTGAACGAAAAATTACTGAGGGGACATTTAGGTATAAAAGAAAAAAAATTGAATTTTTAGCCTAAAAAATTCAATTTTTTTCCTTTTCATGCCCCCCAACCACCAATTAGATCCCCCTGAGTGTGGAAGTGTGGATTAATCTGTCTGCATAGATCGGGAAGATTTTTGTTGGGGAAGGTTTTTGCATATATGAAAGGTGCATCTTTTTTAATTGGGAGGGACAAGTTTGGAAAAACTTGGCGTTATGTACAAAGCTCCCCCTTAAAAGCTTACTAAATAGTCATGTATAGTTGACCGAATAAGCTATGAGTTTCGTTAAGATCATTAAGTTGTTAACAAACAGAACCTAAGTTAGCTTTAGATGTTTTGCTTCCAGGGCTAATATTCCCTTACACTACAAGAAAAATGACCTTCACATAAGGTTTTCTTTTGTATTTAAAAGTTTGAAAAACTTCTCTAAAGGTTTAGAGAAGCTTTTCACTTCCGTCAATAACTATACAACGGTAGCTAAAGGTTTTAGGGAGGGTTTTCGGAGGGTACTTTTACGTTAACCTTTAGAGAAGCTTTTTTGGGCTTTAGATACGCTTTAAAACCTTATCTAAAGGTTGGCCGATTTATTTTAAAAAACTTCTCTAAAAGTATGTTTTTAGTGACGTTTTTTGAGCATCAGTGACCGTTTTTAGGCGTCACTAAAAGGTACCTTCAGAGAAGGTTTTCGTAAAAGCTTCTCTAAAGATATATGCTTTAGCGACGCTTTATGTCAAGCTTCTCTAAAGGTATCATTTAGTTACACTCTCCCCAACTTTATCTAATTGTTATCTTTAGATACACATGACCAAAATCTTCTCTAAAAGTATATGCTTTAGTTACACTTTCTTGTGGCAACCTTTAGTTACACTTTGGGAAAAAATTAATTCCTTCTCTAAAGGATATAATATATATATATATATATATATATATATATATATATATATATATATATATATATAGGATGGGTGTAACAACCCAGTCTAAAATAAAGCATGCAATTCATATAAATTAGAACATCCCAATATGGGTCCCAAAATTTCTTACATAAGTCTCAAAATTTAAGAAGAAAACTCTAAGAAACCGTTAGCAAGACGCACGTTTGTCGAAGATTTTCTCTAGATAGGGTCCCACGGATGGCGCCAAACTGTTAATGCCAAAAATCGCACCAAAAGGACAACTTAAGGTCGATGTGGACTTTAACAACTAAAGAAAGGAATCGTTCGATAAAGGCGTGCGACAAAGATAAAAATAGAGACGAGACAGAGGATTTGATGACGCAGGAAAAACCTCAACGAGGAAAAAACCTGCGGACGACAGTGGATGTCGTCGCTGCACTATGGTCGCCAATCAGGGGCGATGTCCTTGGTGTTCCAAGTGTCGATCGTACAGAGATTACAATACAAATGAAGGGAAAGACTTCGAAATGTAAAGTACAAGTGTTTGAAATATAAAAACAGTGTGTGTCGTGTGTGCAAACAATGTGTAAACTGTTGGTCGAGAGTGAAAGTCGTGCGTCGAGAGCGATCTCCTATGAATGATCTCTTTGCTTCGAATGAATACTCTTCGAGTGTTTGCGTTTTCTTCTGTTGTTCGATGTTCGGTTCGGTGTCCGGGTCCCTGGAACTGAGGTTTAACTTGATCTTTTATAGCCTTCGGGTGCTTTGATTAGCTCATTGATCTCTTCAATAACAGCCATAACGGTCGCCAGTTGTAACTCTTCATAATTGCTCTTCGTCGGTTATGACCGTTGCCCATTAATGACTTTGACTCGTGCATTAATCATTGAACAAACGTAACAGTCGTATATCGAGTTAGTCAAGGTCGTACGGTTTTGTGCGACGGTTGTGAGAAACGGGCGACGTCGAGGTCGAGTGTCGTGAGGAACTCTCGACTTACCTTTTAGGAGAGATGACGGAGGTTTTTTGGGTCTTTGTCGGGACCTTATCTTAATACAAGATATAGCTCATAACATGTGTCTTACCTTTTCTGGTTGTGGTCGAGACCTGTGAAATTTTGCCCAAACATACATGGTCTCATATTTCGGCGACGGTCGTATGCTCCGTAAGTCCGACGTCCTGAACTTAAGACGGTCTTACGATTACACTAACCATTAATGGTCAACAGTCGTTTCTTCTGTTTATTAATGCAGGTCTACAAAACAATTATGGTGCAACGGTCAGTAACGGACGAGCTCTTAATGACATTAATGGCTCGACAGCGGTTACAAAACCAATCATCAATGACATTCAGAGTCCGACAACGGTTACAAAGTGCGCCATAAAGGCACCATTAATGGCCAACGGAAACTATAAAAGAGCCTATGCTGCAACCAATTCGGATCCATTCCAATTTTCTCCATCGACTTCCTTAGCAACTCTACACCAGAAACACAGTAATTCACAAGACATTCGCACGAATACCACAAAAGCATCTTCGCACGACAGCAGTACAGACCGCACGACAACAGTACAAACCGCACGACAACAGTACAAACCGCACGACAAGCATACTTTTTCGCACGATTTACGCACGACACACGTCATTTGCGCACGACTAAGTTTTTATTTACATTTATTTGTAATCTGTTGTACACAAATCATCTGTAACACAAGGACTTTCGCCCCTGTTTGGCGACTATAGTGCACCGTCGACTCTCATGAGTCGACCGCGATTTTTTCCCTCGTTTTGGGGTTTTTCGCGTCACCAAATCTTTTGTCTCTTTTACTTTTTCCTCGCGATTGTGTTGCTTGGCTTGAGATACATTTCTTTAGATGTTTAAAGTCCACATCAACCTTAAATTGTGCTTTTGTGCGATTTTTGGCATTAACAAGCGTCCTAATAGAGTGTTTTATAGGACAAAACAAAAAAACGTCTTATCTAAAAGTGTTACAAAAAGTTGACGATTTTGGGCGTCCTAACAAGTTATTTAGATCATTTTTCAAATAAAATGTTCTATTAACTATTTTATAGGACACTATTTGAAAAGTGTCATATAAACACAAGTGTCTTCTAAAAATATGGGTTTATACTTTATAGGACATTTTTCAAAGGCGTCCGATAAAATTAGCTAATACGACACTTTATTTTGAAAATATCCTAAAAATGTTGTTATGACGCTCAAAAGCGTCCTATAAACTTATTGTAACACTTTTACATATGACGCTTTTTTGTTTGGACCTATAAACTTAGATCCAATAAAACACTCTATTAAGACGCTTATTTATTTTATGCGCCTATAAATTCAAATTTGTTGTACTAAAGTATCAATAAATCATCCAATCTTTTTGTGCTTCCTAAAAGAGAAGGTTAATGACATTTGACCTAGCTAGAAATCGTCTCTTATTGGTTGATTCTCCATATGCCATTGAGGGAGGAGACCTGGCGTCGCGAGCCTACCAGATCGCCCGATTCCCAAATTAGCTCTACGCAAGCCAGTTTAGCATTTGCAGCAGGTCGTTATTGGCATCCTACCACAAGCAATTTTTGGGAAGACAATATTGAGTCTTGAGGGTATGCCCATTTTAGTTCGAAAACAATTACTTACCTACCCAGCCACTATAGGGGTGTTATTTTCAATTTTAAGATATTATATATGAACTTGTGTGGTTCTCGGTGTATTGACTGCATCTTTTAGTGTAACTGGTTATTATCCCTGTAATAGGATCCCCTTTGGTAGAATTATTGCGCAGAAGTTTTGAACTATGAACCGCTCTAAAGTCGGAGAAAAGTCTGGATACAATTAATAACTTTTTAAATTTTAGGATAATGTATAAATATAAAAATTAAAAAATAATAATATACTTTCCTATTCGGTTTAACCAAAACCGTACAAAAATATCTGAAAACCAAGCCAAAATAACCAAAGAAAACGAATCCTTGAATCCAAACTTCATTCAGTGACAGGCACAGTATGACAGTACGAGTGAGTCTACGACTTGGCCAAACAAAAAACATGACTACAATTTAAATGGTTACTATATATGTGATACTATTAAATTATTAATTTCTTTTCTGTTAAGTGTTAATTAATAAGAATGTCTTTCTTTTCAACTTAATAAGCATATTAAGATCTTATGATTTCCATATGAATTTTGGTGGACACAAGTTGTCGAATCTCATATCTATAGTATATTATAAATCATTTATGAAAAACTCTTAAAAACAACCCATAAAGCTTCATTTACTGTTATTTAATGTTAATTATTTATAATCCGTTAAAAACAACTAATGAAGTTTTATGTACCGTTTTTAATGCTAATTATTTGATTAATACTTATCTATAACAACCTTCAAATTCTTAAATCGTGAACTCTTATTAATTAATCGTTATCTCTAACCACTTTCAAATCCTCAAATCACAAACTCCTTATAAAACGCCATTCTTTAAACAAATTTATAAAAGAAACATGACTGTTATCTCAAAACCACACATTAAAATAAATTAAAACATTAAAATCGAGATATATTACGTTGCATTGCACGAGTAGACTTCTAGTAATTTATAATATATCTATGTGGAAAAGTTTTGGATATATATACATATATGTATATCCGTGTGACTATATAATTCTTTTTTTGACATAAATAATTGAGGTGCCGTGTCCCACACTCCCACGCCCAATTATCACCATGTAGTGTTGTGTCGTCCCTGCATAAAGCTACAGTAGGGTCCTTCTGGTTGATAACGACTAAAACATGAGGCCATCACTATTTTATGTGAATAAAAATATTCTGACCTTCCGCTGTACTTATGCAAGAAAGTCAAGGAATCAATTTTTTGATTGCCTCCTGTTGGAACTGTTGGGGACTGGTCCTTGCGGTAGAAAGACGAACTTACGAAGCGGCTTCTGAGTCACTTTCGTTTTTTCTTGTCTTTAACTTTATGTTGTATTTCAGTCCTTTCATTTCAGGTGTTTTTCCTTGTTATGTAACGTTTCTTTCTTTAATGATAGGATTGTTCCGTTCGGGTGACGGTTAGGCCGTTACACGTTCGTGATGCAATCATTTCCCTTCAAAAAAAAAAAAAAAAACTTCTGTCCTAAACTAGCACGTCCGATTCATGTCCACCAATCACATGAATACATGTCATTGGAGAGAGAATATGAACTTGAATTAAATAAAATTAAAAATATATAAAATTTGACGTGTCTTAATTTCATTGGTGGGACATGAATGAGACATGAAATTTTGGAACAGGAGATTTTTATCCATTTTATGTTTCCTTGATCATTCTCTACATATCATGTGGTAACGGCCACTGTTTTGTTCCTTCGTCATCGTAGTGTAATAAATTTTATTGTCGTGAAATATGTAAACTGTATTATTTTGCTAGGTGCAACCGTATATATTTAGAAAAGAAAACAATCTTAAGCAAAAGGGAAAGGGAAAGATTAATAATCATATTTTGAATATCTGTTGGAACTAAATGTAATTTTTTTTAGAGATTTTGAGGACTTTATTATCTCTGTTTTAGAAAATTTATAGAGAATGTGTTGGAGATGTTCTTAGTTATTTCTATCACTCCCGATAGATCGATCCCAACTCAAAACCGTTATTTCAGAAAAATCTTAACTAACTTGAATACCATTATGATGGTGATACAGAGAGGAGTGTACATGGACAGCAATCCATATCAAATAGTAACATCATTAATTAGCTAGCTATTCCTTATTTCAAACTGCAAACATAAATTAAGCAGATGCCTTCTTGAACACCAATTCCAAAGGAGTACCACTAGCACCAAGATATTTGATGCCTTTGTAAACAGAAGTGCTGATGTTAAAGCAACGATGAGGACCCGCACCACAAACTGAGGGGCAGAGTTGAAGCAGGTAACTCGGCACTTTGCCATTTGTTGGCTTCGGATACTTCACAAACTGAAAACATGAAACCGCGGTGTTAAAGAGCCCACCACTCCTAATAAAATTTGAAGGTGGTTTGGATTCCATCTCGTCGATCTTCAGAAACGATGATTCCTTACATTTACCATTCGATTTGGTCGAGTCGATGGAGACACCAAGAGGATAGGAAACACGGAGAAACTGTTCTTTGGCAGCATTGAGTACAAATCCGAATGAGTCACCTTTATTAACCGCTTTCGGGTCCTGGATAACATGAACTGGGCACTTGGTGTTGGATAACTTGATTCCACCACCGTTGGCCCAGTTCACTGGACCAATCTAGTAAGGTGAGTGTTTATCGACCTTTTTTCCAGCAATGTCATATATAAAATCGTCGGTGGTGGCTGAGGAGATTGATTGAGTGGCGAGAACGAAGAGAAGGAAGGGAACAAAGAACAGTGATGGCTTCATGCTACAATGATTGATATATTTTTATCGCTTATATTTCTTGATGTGGTATGTTTAAAGGTGAGAGGTTGGTTTTTATAGCATGGCTGAGTAATTAATTTGAGAAAAAAGAAAAAAAAAATTGAAATCACTTGGTGACTTAATATATATGCATATTTTTCATGTTTTTGTCATCTGTTTATTATATATTTTAGCTAGCTTTTGGCTTTTTGTTTTTTCCGAAAGCATTTAACTGTTTGCAGAAAATAAGATAGACAGTTAGACACTACAATGGCCATAATTGACGCTTTGCATATTATATTTCATTTATAACCACCACCACATTCATATAACAGCATACATCTCAGCTACGCCACAACTTTAAAATATATATATATATATATATATATATATTTTAAAGTTGTGGCATAGCTGAGATGTATGCAAAAAAAATAAAAACTGAAAAACACCTTAATAACTCTTAATTCATCTATACTGTATGTACTTGTGCATACAAGTAAGTTAAGTTGTTTTTTTTGGTTTTATCCACAAGTGCATCATGCATTTGTGCATATATACACGTGTGCATGTTATAAATTATCTGTATGCACAAGTGTATACCGTCCAGATGGAGGGCTACCAAAGTGTTTCTTAGTTTTCCGTTTTTTGAGGTTTTTCCTTGAACCTTTCTCTCTCTCTCTCTCTATATATATATATATAGAGAGAGAGAGAGAGAGAGAGATGGAGGGAGGGAGGGAGGGAGGGAGGGAGGGAGGGATAAGGGGATAGATAGATAGATAGAGGGATTATAAGAATTATTTTGGAAATAAATAAAGAAACAAAAATATGATGCAAATAATATGTGGATATATGGTATTGTAAATCTAGAAAAATTTCAAGAAAAAGCAACCTTCATTAATTGGTATGCTTTTTCATGTTGGATTTGAATCACATGGTTGGAACTTGGAACAATAATTAAAGTTTCAATCTTTTAACAATATCAATAATACATGTGTAACATTTAATTATCGATAACAATCAGGGGCGGACCTATTAAGAGTTAGCGTAGTCCCGTGCATCCACTCAATCGATTATCGCAAGAGAAAAAAAAATGAACCATTAAAGTGGTGCACCTCCTTAATTCTAAGTGTGCCTTAAATAATTGAAAACAAAAATTAAAAAAACAAAATGCACTTGCCGAGATGGTTGTTCTAACCTTGTGAAGGTTTTTATACATTTTTTTGTCAAATTTACCTTACAATTAATATTGACTTGATGCTTAAAATACCTTTATTTAGTTGAATTAGTATTTTAATTATGTGATGAAAAGGATGATTATAATGAGTTTGTGGGTTTTTTTTGTTGACAGCAACAAAGAAAAGAAAAGAAAAGAGCAATGGATGAAGGCTTTACCAAGTTAATGCTAGAAGAAAAACGTACATGTCACAAAGCATTTAAAGATTAAGAAAAAATTGTTTGAAAGATTAATTAATTAAGTAATTAACAATAAAATCTTGATTTAAGGCTTGTCTATTTATACCAACCTCAGCTCTTGCTTTTACAACAACAAACATCTATCTATCTATCAAGAGATTCTTTAACATGAACCCATCACTATTCTATATTTCCTGCATTCTCTTCATCATCACCATCGGCATTGAATTGCATATGCCACCCAAGTTGCAGTAAAAGATGCGACCGGAAAAAAGGTCTTGAATGATGTTCCTTACCACATTGGTCCAGCCACCGTGGCTAAGGGTGTCGGGTTCAAGTTAACCGACACAATGAACAACAAGAAAATGTGTCCATTCGATGTGGTTCAGGATCCATCTGCGTCTAACTTAGGTGACAAGTTCACCTTCACTCTGATCAATGAAAAGCGGCCGCCATATCTCCTCACAAACCACAATCTTGGTATTGATTCGGGTCTCTGAAAGGTCCATGTGAGAAGTCGACATTTTGGACAATCCCTGATGCTGAAGCCAAGGCACCTGATAACTTGATAACAACCGGTGGGCGATTCGAAGAAGATATTACATGTTTTCAGCTTGTGGAGTTTAATGAAAAGTAAGCTACTAATTGAACCCATTTAGCAAACTAATCAACTACAATTCACATATAACTAAAATCTTCACAAATGTTTAAACCTTTTTTTTAATTTACTATTATAGAAAGATATAACACTATAGTATTAACAATTACTTACACTATTACAAACGAAAGAAGATACAAAGAACTTGTAACCCTAACCCTAATAACTCTAACTCTAGTAAGATACTAGAGAGAAAGACTAGAGAGAAATGAGAGTGAAATGTAAGTAGAAAACTCGTCTGAAATCAACAAATGAGATGAAACAACACTTTAAATATCATCATATCCAAGTTTCATTCTAGCCCCTCAACAATTTACGATTCCAGCCCTTGCAGTTGTAGTTTAAGACTCCGCTACCCTTCAGCATTGTAATACAGTGAGGCGCAGTCCTTATTTTCCAGCTCTTAAACCCTTCAGTCCCTCTTTATTCATTTATTACACACTACCCTGAAACTATAAAACATTTCAAGTTAACAACCTTTTTAAATAATAAATGTCAGGATTACAGTTTTAAACACATCTTTTAATACCCTTCCTTAATCTTGACATTTGAACAAATCTATCATTTTCAATTTGTTACACAAATAATCATGCTGATGTAAAGAAAGAGACTTTGTAAAAATATCAGCTGCATTTTCTACAGAATCAACTTTAACAGTTTTCAAAACACCACTAGTCACTTTATTTCTCACTTGGTGAACATCGATCTCTATATGTTTTGTTTTCTCATGGAAAACTGGATTGTTTGCAATCTATATTGCAGACTTATTATCACACAAAATATTTACAGGAAGTAAATCTGTGACATTAAGACTAGACAGAATCTCCAGAACCCAAAATATTTCACAAGTGGCAGACGCCATGGCCCGATATTCAGATTCAGCTGAAGACCGAGACACAGCAGTTTGCTTTTTACTTTTCCAAGAAATAAGACAATTTCCTAGAAACAAACAATACCCAGTTACAGACCTACGAGTAGATAAACATTTACCCCAATCTGCATCCACGTATGCTGACAGTTTAAAACAATCTGAAACAGAAAATGAAATACCTTTACCTGGAGACTTCTTTAGATATCGCAGAACTCTAAGGGCCAAATTCAGATGAGAACGCCGAGGCGCATGCATGAATTGGCTAAGACAATGCACTGCAAAAGCAATGTCCGGTCTAGTTGCTAACAAATAAATGAGTCGTCCAATTAACCGTTGAAAACCAGATATATCAATTAATAAAGAATCAGAAGAGGAACTAGTTGATTCAGTTACTATCAAATTCATATCCATTGGAGTATTAATAGGCTTACAACCTAAATACCCAAAATCATTCAATAGTTCCAAACAATACTTTCTTTGGCTCATACACAAGCCATTTTTTGATTTTAAAATTTCAATTCCTAAAAAGAACTGTAAATCTCCAAGATCGTTGATCATAAAATTTGTTTGCAAGTGTTTTTTCACTCTATGAATCTCACTATTATTATTTCCAGTTATAACAATATCATCTACATATACAAGGAGAATAATAAAAGTATTTCCAGATTTAAGAGTGAACAAAGAATAATCACTACTGTTTTGATTAAAACCAAAATCAAATAAACAACTAGACAGCTTCTCGTACCACTGACGAGGAGCCTGTTTTAAACCATACAGAGATTTCACAAGCTTGCAAACATGATTATCACCATTAGAAAAATAACCTTCGGGAAGAGTCATGTAGACTTCTTCCGTCAAGTCACCATACAGAAACGCATTGTTTACGTCAAGTTGATGCAAAAGCCAATTAAATTAAACAGACAAAGCTATAACACATCTAACCGTTACCATTTTAACAACGGGAGAGAAGGTTTCTTTGTAATCAAGACCTTCTCTTTGACTATAGCCTTTGGCCACTAATCTAGCCTTATATCGTTCTATTTCGCCAGTAGATTTATATTTAATCTTAAAAATCCATTTACAGCCAATAGGTTTTCTTCCTGGTGGAAGGTCGGTTATAACCCAAGTACCATTCCTATTAAGGGCCTCCATTTCATTATTCATTGCAATTACCCAATTTGGATCTTTGCAAGCTTCAGAAAAACTACTTGGTTCAATAGACTTATTTAGATTTGACACAAAACAAAAAATTTCTTTTGTAAGATGAGAGTAATTAACTACCCTTTCAATACCATATTTTACTTTGCCTTCAACTACAAAGTCATCAAATTTCTGGGGAAACTGAGGAATTCTACTAGACTGTCTTATAGATTGAGGAGAAGAATTTGATAGATTTTGACCCTCAGGAGGGGAGTCTACAACAACATGAGTATCATGCTCAATATCAGTTTCTAGATTTCCTTGATTCCTAGCAGACAAGGTAGTGTCAACACCAGTTAATTGATTATCAACATTACCTATACTACCAGAGGAATCAGGGTGATTATCTTGAGTTGTAGAACGAGCCCTAAATTCCTCATTAGGCAGGTTATCAGACAGATCATCAGTAGAACTAGTAACATTATCAAAGAAATTCAAAGTATTCAAATTTTCAGAGTACGATTCCAGATTTTCACTCATTTTGAATGGAAACACATTTTCGTAAAAAGTTACATCTCTAGATACTAAGTATTGTTTAGTATCTAGGCTGTAAAGTCTATAGCCTTTCTTGTTATTTGAATATCCAAGCAAAACACATCTTTCAGCCCTAGAGCTGAACTTATCAAAGTTATTTTGTTTCACTGCAAAGCATAAACATCCAAAATTTCTTAAATGAGTGAGAACCAGAGGAAAACCATGGACAATCTCATAAGGACTTTTACCATTCAGAATAGAGGATGGAGTTCTGTTAATCAGATAGGTGGCTATGAGAATACACTCAGACCACATGTACAGTGGAACTTCACCCTGAAACATTAAAGCCCTAGCCACATTTAGTAAGTGTCTGTGTTTACGCTCCACTACTCCATTCTGTTGTGGAGTATAGACACAGGTTGTTTGATGAACAATGCCATGAGAATTAAAGAAATTTGAAACTTTGTGATTTAAAAACTCAGTTCCATTGTCGCTCCTAACTGTTTTAATGGTTTTGTTAAACTGAGTGTGAATGAGTTTGAAAAGAGAGACAATATTGTCATAAACTTCATCCTTCCCTTTTAAAAGATAAACCCAAACTGATCTGGAGAAATCATCCACAACAGTTAAGAAGTATTTAACACCATCCTTACTAGATACTTTATACGGACCCCAAACATCTAGGTGAATTAACTCTCCTATTTCTGTTGACTTATGATCACTAAGATCAAACTTTGTACGAGACTGTTTTGCCTTGTGACAAATTTCACAAGGAGAAGAAGAGCCCAATTTTATGTTTAACTTTTCTTTTAAAACATTTAATATTGGGTCAGCTGGATGTCCTAACCTACTATGCCATAGCTGATATGATATGTAACAGCTAATGGTAGAGTTAGAACAATTAGACTTACCATTATGCAAATTAAAGAGATATAGGCCTCCAGCCTCATTACCAATCCCCATCAACCTCATTCGTTGACAGTCCTGGATGTAACATTTATGCTCATCAAAGCCAATAAACACTTTATTATCTCTAGCTAACTTGTGAACAGACAACAGATCCACATTAAAATCAGGAACAACTAAGACATCAACCAGAACCAATTCCTCAGTGAGTTTCATGTTCCCAATTTTATTTATTTTTGCTTTGGATCCATTAGGGTGATTAACAATGAGATTCAAATCTGACACATCTACAATATTGCTAAGGCTACTGAGAGATGAAGTCATATGTTGAGTAGCCCCAGAATCAATAATCCAACTAGGTGTAGAAGAGAGTGACATACCTGCCATATTGGCGGAAGCCACACTAGAGGTGTTGGACTCAAGAAGGGTCAGAAGTTTAGAAACTTGCTCTTGAGTCAGATGTTGAGAGGGAGAGGATCCTTGGAGTCAAGAAGAAGGAAGAATAGTATTCGGAGTTCTAGATGTCTCTACATTGTTAGAAGAGGGTCTGAAATAGCCATTTACATTTGGTTTTCTTTGAAAATCCTTAGGAGGAAATCCGATGAGTTTGTAACACCTTTCTATGGTGTGGCCAATCATGCCACAATGTTTACATAACAGATTTGGATTTGGAGGTCTTATAGGTTTTCGTTTATTTTCAGAAGTTTTACCAAAAAAGGCAGATGATTGAGTTTTATTAGAGCTAGAGGTTCCTCTATGAGATTCTTCCCTTGATATAATAGAGAAAGTTGTTTTAACAGAGGGGAGAGGGTCAGTCGTTAGAATAGTACTTCTTACTGGCTGGTAAACATCGTCTAGACCCATTAAAAATTGCATAAGTTTTAAAAGCTGGTTGTGTTTAGTAAAATCCTGGGAAGCATTACAGGTGCAAGCAGGGAGTTTGACTAAGGCGTCAAACTGTTTCCATAGAGAGTTTAACCTATGATAGTAATCAGAGACAGATGATCCATTTTGTGTTAGACAGTTAACTTTCTTACGTAGATTAAAAGTAACGGAGCCATCCACTTTATCATAGGTTTCCTTGAGTTCCAACCAGACATGAGAAGCAATTTTAGAGAAAACTTGACCAAGATATAGCTCTTCAGTAACAGAACTCAAGATCCAAGATAACACCACTGAGTTACATATGTCCCATTGTTTAGCCAGGACAGGATCAGTAGTAGGTCTAGTGCAAGATCCATCTATAAATCCGAGTTTGTTTTTTGTTTCAAGAGCGAGGATCATTGCACAAGACCAAACCTTGTAATTGTCAGTTCCGTTTAACTTTAGATGACGCAGAGAAGCCCCAGTGGTATCGCTGGGATGTAGGTACAAGGGATCACCAAAGTCAAGTTTGGTGATCTGAGATACCCCAGCGTTTACCAAAGCGTCTTCTTCGTCAGACATGATTCAAAAACAACAGAAGAACAATACTCAAAGAGATCTGAGGTGATGAGCAGGTTTCCTAAAACACTCAGAGTGCTAGGTCAAGCCACATCTCACAGCTCTCAAAGTATGTTTTGTTTATAGAAGAGACAAAAAGAAAAACTAGCGAAAGCAGAGAACAAGTCAAGTCAAACAATCACAACAAGTAATATGGAACAGAGGCAGGGCCCGAGAGAGGCCATAGATTGCACCTGAACAGAAGAAACAAAGAGTTAATGATTTAAGATATATGAATACTTCTAAAAAGAAACACAACAGCAACGGAAAAATGATCAGAATCTGAGAGATGAAAACTTCCAGATCTGATCAGAACCGTGTCCACAACTGTACATGTTTGAATCAGAAATACTTTTGAAAATCACGAGATCCTACATGTACATATGAAACAAGAGGATCACGACTCAGATCTGAGCAACTTGGTTCAGAATGTTAAGATAAGAAATGCTTGCAACCAAGAACCAAATCACTATATGACATGCAGTAACAGATCTACAAATATAATACCATATGGCAGATTTAATAATGAGATGCGTAGATCTATAGAGATAAGCACAAATCAAAAAAATGTTAAAGAGGCTCAGTCGCAAGAATCGTTAATGATCTACACAGATCTGAACAATCCTTTAGAGGAGTTTGACTAATCTTTTGAAACTTTATCACGAACAACAGATTTGTAGTACCAACAGTTTATCACGAAGATTAAGATGTACGAAAACCACATTCCAGTCGACAGGTTGTGGCTTACAGTACCGTCCTAGTTACGAACGTAACTCTGGTAGAGGAGACAAATGCACACAACGATTGACCAGATTATCAAGAAAGGAAACACCGATTCAGATCTAAGACGAAGAACGGAAACTCAGATCTTGAGTTATTGAAGAACTCAGATCTGAACTTATGCACAAAAAAATACGACTCGGATACTGAGATGTTTTTAATCACAGATCTGAGTTGAAGACGAATATGGTAACGAATCAGAAGCAACAACCAAAGAACGATTTAAACGAGATACATCAGATCTGAAGAAAACAGCAACACGATCCTAGCCTAAACGGCTCACGCTGAGATCGATGCAGATCAAGAAGCTATCGACTATCAGCGTTGTGAAAACAACTCCAGTCGTATTTATATGCTTCTCGACAGATCGAGAAAACAGATCTGGATAAAAGAGAAAGAAACGATAAATATGAACTAATCTTCAACAGATCGAGCCTGGTATCCTAAACACAAAGAACGTTGAGATCTAAGGAGAAATCAACGAACTAAGCAGATTAGTATACGAACCAGATAAACAAAAAATAGCAAGATCTGTTAAGAGAAAAAGATTTCAGATACAACTTAAGAACACGAAAATGGATCGAGCCTTACAGCTCTGATACCATATAGAAAGATATAACACTATAGTATTAACAATTACTTACACTATTACAAACGAAAGAAGATACAAAGAACTTGTAACCCTAACCCTAATAACTCTAACTCTAGTAAGATACTAGAGAGAAAGACTAGAGAGAAATGAGAGTGAAATGTAAGTAGAAAACTCGTCTGAAATCAACAAATGAGATGAAACAACACTTTAAATATCATCATATCCAAGTTTCATTCTAGCCCCTCAACAATTTACGATTCCAGCCCTTGCAGTTGTAGTTTAAGACTCCGCTACCCTTCAGCATTGTAATACAGTGAGGCGCAGTCCTTATTTTCCAGCTCTTAAACCCTTTAGTCCCTCTTTATTCATTTATTACACACACTACCCTGAAACTATAAAACATTTCAAATTAACAACCTTTTTAAATAATAAATGTCAAGATTACAGTTTTAAACACATCTTTTAATAACTATTCATTTAATTAAGATTAGAAGACATAAGTCCATGTCGTTTATTTTTACATGTAAATTAAACACAAGTATATATTTAAATAAAAGTGACTAGTGGGCATACAAAAATCATTATTATGCCTTCCTGAACTGGATCTTGAAAGGCACATCACTTATAGCTAAACGTCTGCTTCCATTTTCAGCAATCTCAATACCAAGATCTCCACAAACAGGCCTGCAAAAGTTGCACACCGTAGGGCAGAACACAAGCTTATAATCATTTTCGTACTTTGCTATCTTGAACCAGTTGCTTATGGTTTCCCGACCAGGGTTTCCCGACACCCCATGACCTGTCACGATAAGTTGTCCCTCATACTCCTCCAGCATCCAAACATTGGACTGAATACATATTGTTGAAGCTGAGAATATAATGTTAAGATCTGTGGATTCCCGAATGACACCTTTCTTGGGGTTCACTGGTGTGAATGTCAATGGCAGACCTAATTCGAGCTCGAAGCCTTCTTGGACTACGTCAAGTGGGCATGACTCGTTTCTTGTCGAAGCTAGTGTTAGTCCACCACCCCTTCCTCGGAAAACAGGCAAGATGTAGTAGTCTGTGCCAGATCGCACCAAGTTCCCCTCAATGTCACGAACTGGATCAGGGGATTCTTGGCCGAAAGAAAGTGAGAATGTGGAGAAAAGAAGGAATAACAGTGTTTTCATGATCTTGTGTACTTCTATATATAAAGATTTCTTGAATTAGTTGTGGTGTGTATGTAACTGCATGCGAATAACATGTATTTATAATTATAGGGGATATGGATAAGACTTTGGGCGTAGTTGCAGGCTGCACGTAATTGCGTGTATAAGTCGCAGGATCCTATCTTTTTTGAAATCTTTATTTAGGTATATAAGATATAAGATAGAAATGTTTTGGTCAAAAACAGGCAGATAAGGAAGAGCCGTCTGCAAGGTGTGCTACTCAGCGATGGATCCGGGATTTTCTTTCTACTGGATCCCCTTTAAGTAGCTTAAATGCTCGTAAAATTGTCCGATTTTATTTTAGCTTAAATCCAACGCTTCGAGGACTTTTTAAAGTTTTTTTGGTAGAATTTAATTGATTTTTAAGTTTTTTTTGCTGATTTCGATAGACTTTTTTGAATTTTTTTAGTCGATTTCGAGAATAGTTTTGTTTTTTTTGTTGATTTCGAAACATTTTTTTTGTTGATGGGTCCCGGAGGAAAAATTACTTGGGGAACATTAAGGTATAAACTTAAAAAATCAATATTTTTAATCTAAAAAATTCAATTTTATTCTTTTTAATGGGGTCTCATCCCCCCACACCCCATGGAGTGCATCATCCACGGCATATAATCGAACCTCTTATTATATATTAATATATTTTTTTAAATAGCAACCACAACTTTATTACGTGCTAGCAAGAAGCTATAGCAAATGAGAAACAATTACATTATGGTTTACTGATACAATCGATACGAATAAACTATTTCTCCACAAATAAACAATTACATTATGGTTTACTGATGCAATCGATATGATGATATATATCTTCACGTTATCGGGTTTTTAACACTCCGTTTATATCTAGCCAAAATCCAAATAAACTATTTCTCCACAATCTGATCTAGGAGAGAATCTTTACGGGGAGCGTAACTATCAAAAACACATATGTTTCAGAAGCGCCATATGGTGGTACTGAAGAACTACTTGATTTGATTTAAAAACACAAGGCAAAGTTTGTTGATGAAGGAAAACCTGCAACCTTTTCTTCCTTCACAAATCACAAGCATAGGTTAACCCCAAAATCATCAATACTTTTAGCATTTTGGACCCTCTAATTTCAGGATAAGATATATATGGAACCAATATAAACATAATAAAAAGCATTTGTATAGTGATCAAATGGCACAAATAATAAAACAAAATAGCTTTTCTACTTCAAATCATGTATTTCTATATGCAAGTAACTATGAAAACTAAGTCTGTATAAATGGAAATATATGAATTAACATATAAATATATGTTGACATATATTATGTGTTGGGTTATAGTTATATGTTCATATTAACACAATATATTTGTGTGACCTATATATATCAAATAAATATACTTTATATTATTGTTGAATTGCATTTTTATTTTTAATAATAAAAAAATTCATTTATGATTTTATCATACTTGTTAGTGACATTTTTTATAATGCCTCATGTCTATAAAATGTGAGGATGCTATGTGTACATGTGGAAATTAAAGATTTTAACACATCGAGAAGCCAAATTGATTTCATGGGAACCAATTTTTTTTTAATGCCCTCTCTCACATGTTTCTTGGCTTTTTTTCAACATGCAGAACTGTTACAATTTTAATCAATATGGTTGATTGTGACAAAATGACAAAGAAGGAAGATTGAATTCGTGGCGAAAATAAAACAGATGTGGACCTACGTTTGCTTTTTTGAATTGTATTATAATTGGTTTATATATATATATATATATATATATATATATATATATATATATAGAGAGAGAGAGAGAGAGAGAGAGAGAGGGATGTGGGTTCAAACGAGGACGCCTATTTAAGAAAATAAGAGGATAAATCTCAAGGGCTTAAACCAATAATGGCAAATTCAGTAATTATAGGCTATAGAAAGCAGCTTTCCACCCAAGGTCAAATAATTTTAGGGGTAAAATGGGAAAAACAAATTCTGGAGGAGTTTCTATGTTTATACGAGTGATTAATCAGGGATATGATTATCCCTACCAAATTGTTCTCTAAAATCCTTTCCAAAAATTTCTCACATGCCAGATTCATCGTCTTAAGATCTCAACATCTGCATCATTCAAAGTTGGATTACACAAGAACAACTTTTAGATTCTCAACAATGGATGCGACATGTATGATTTTACTACTCCATCTTCTAACCTCTCCTGATTTTGGTTTATTGAACGTAAACCCTAGCGTTTCTCTTAACTATGGTGTTCTGGTTTTCATTGAAGGACTATAAAAACGTAGTAGGCTTGCAAAAGTTGAATATCTAAGACTGGGCGATGTTTTCACAGTTGCACAAAACACACTTAAATGAACATATACTCAACTAGAGGTGGGTTCAAACGAGAACGCTGACTATTTACGAGAACACGAGAACGGCCACCCATGTACAAAATCACATGTGATTCACGTACAAAATCACATGTGATTTTACACTACCTGGAAATCTGGACGTGAATCACATGTGATTTTGTACAAAATCCAGGTAGTGTAAAATCACATGTGATTTTGTACGTGAATCACATGTGATTTTGTACATGGGCGGCCGTTCTCGTGTTCTCGTAAATAGTTAGCGTTCTCGTTTGAACTTTTCTCTACTCAACTAATCACAAATGATTATTAACCAGAAGAATGTAAACGGTGTTATTCATCATGACGAACACCCTCTAAAACTCATATCCATTAAACACTTCCTAATACACGATTTGGAATAAAAAAAATGTATAACCATCCACAATAAGATTGAAAAAAATAGAATATCAACAAATTTTACCTCTAGTGTCCGCGATTACTGTATAACCAACAAAATCAACGGTTTTCATATTGTTAACAATCAACGTTTTTCATACTGTTCATAGAAAGTTCGCATATATTAACGTGATTTGGGGGGCCAATCGCAGAAACAAAAAGTCGTCCATCTCTTAACCGAACTTCGATCGACTCATTTGATTGTTTCATTGAAGCCACAAAAACGAAATGAAATCCTAAAGTCCTCAACTACAGGTATGCGTACCCAGTATCATATACAAAAATAATGAAGATCAACAAAATTGGGATTTGAATGAAGATCACCAGAATCGGGTTTGCTTGAAGAACCACATAGGATACACACATTTAATTTCTTTGATTGAGATTGAATTGAGCGTGAATTAAGAGAATCTGATGATATCCTAAATTTTGATGATATCCTAAAATAATCAATCGCATCATTTGACTTATATGCCCTTCTAACCTGACTTTTAAATATTATTATTTTTTGAATTTAATTAAAAAAATGATTGGTTGAGAGTTGTCCTCGTATTTTCTTAAATAGTTATCATTCTCGTATGAACCTTCCTCTCTCTCTCTCTCTCTCTCTCTCTCTATATATATATATATATATATATAGGGTTGGGTTCACATGAGACCAACCTGTTTTCGTGAGACCGTGAGACAAAGAAATTAACACTAAACATTCACAGTGATTCATTGTGAAAGTAAGAAAAACAGCAAACATTCACAGCAAAAACACTGTGAAGGTTTACCATCAATGTACCTTCACAGACTTTTGCTGTGAAGATTTAGTGTTAATTTTTTGGTCTCACGGAAATAATCTGGTCTCACATGATCTCAGGTATATATATATGTAGGCTCCGTGATCGGTCATTTGATTCTACTTTATTTTCTCGTTAATTGCCCCTCTCTAGTGCATTAAAATGGTAAAACCGAACGATATTGATGTGTTTTTATATTTTTATAGGTTCGGAACAATTTGGAGCGAAAAAGACCAAAACGATGATTTTTGGCAGACTTGCGTGGCTGTGGAGGTTTGGCCATATCTCACTCGTCCGAGCTCCGTTCAAGGCGATTCAAGATGTTCCGGAAAGCCAAGACATAGACGAACAATCTTCGTGTTTTGCGTTTCTGCAAATTCGGAGTGAATCTGGGTCGAATCTGACCCCGAAGGCAGAAAAGTGTTGCTGGACAGCAGGTTACAAGTTGTACAACAACAGGTACAACCTGCCGTAGCAGTAAAACAAAAGAAAATAATGTGAGGCTGGATCTTGGGCTTTTAGAAGACTTTAATTATCCAAAAGAAAGAGACCATGGGCTGAAATAAAATGGGTCATACATAGCCCACGTGAGGTTTGCAAGAAAAAGAAAAGGAAAGGATGTTGTGGGTATTTTTTTTCATTGATACGTATATCACAAGGAGAGTTACGGTTATAGAGTTCAAGAAGGAAACAAAATCAAGGGGTTATCTCTTACGCTTTTATTAGGGGCTGAAACAGAGATAAATAGGAGCACGGCTGGATTCTGAGGGGACGCCTCAATCTACACATACAACACAACACCGAGATAAGTAAGGTTTCATACGCACCATTGAGGGAGCTGGTTGACGGCAGAATCGAGAGTAGTTTAGAGAGGTTTTTAGGGAGACACACGGCTGGAAATCAGAGGAGAAGACAGCAACAAGAGGGACTGTTGGACAGTAGCAAACAAAAACGATTTGGAGGCTTTATCGGAGGTCTTTGGCTGCTGCGTTTTCTGTGTTCATCAAGCAAAGCGAACTCTGAACTTGGACTGTTGTGTGTCCAACAGGTTATTTTGTTTTTGTCAATTCGACTTCTAAATCTCTCGATCTCTTAAGTTTGATTATAGATTTGGTTTAGGTCCTCATTTGTTTATTCTTGACATTATTTGATTGTTTGATTTGAAAGCATTGAATTGAGTTTTTGATAAATTGTTAGTGTTCGTAGAATCTATTGATCATTGGGATTCAATTTCTTTGGTCAATGAATTTTTGGTTTATGTTTATTTGAAATCACACACCAAGTGTTTGATGAAAGTCCAAGGTGAATTTTTGGATATTAGTTTGATAGCTAAAGTCTTTTAATTTTCATTAGTTAATCGTAGTTATAAAGTCTTGGTTTTTTCGTTTAGTAGTTTAGTACTATTCTCAACTCTCATGATTTTTAAAGTAGTGTTATTTGTACTAAGTAGATTTTGGTTTTAGTCGGTGTCTTTGAGCTTAAAAGATCGAAATTGAGTGGCATATCTTTGTGACACACGTGCATTCAGTTTAATACAAATAATTCGCTTAACCACTGACTCCCTGATAAGAACGATACCCGACTTACCACTTTACGGTTTAAGTTAGGTTTATAAATTTAAACCTTGTTGCGCGTTTGACGACGCGTGCAACAAGTTTTTGGCGCCGTTGCCGGGGAGTTGTGCGCTTAGGTTAATTGATTTGTGTTAATTCTATTTGTTTGCATTATCTTTTTAATAGATTGTTACTCGATACATCCTGATAGTGTTTTGTAGATTGCTTACTTGATTTCTCGTGATCAGATAAGCCTTCTTTTCTTTATTTTTAATATTTTTTAGTATTATTAGTCTTTTTGTTAAAACAAAAAAACAAAAAAAACAAAAATAAAGAAAATAAAAACAAAAAAAATGTTTTATTCGTCTAGTTAATTTTTTTAGTTGAGTTTTATTTTGCATGTCACGTAGTTTTAAGTTTTGATCTGATTGAGGTTGATAACTAGTTCTCTTAAGTTGCATGCACCACACTAGATCTAAGAAAAATTTGCCAATATCTGGAGTGCATGAATTAGAAGAAACCGAAAGGCGAGCTAGAAAGAAGAAATCTGTGATTCAAGAGCCTACGCATTTCGTGAGTGATAGCGAAGAAGAGATGGAAAACCCACCACCACACCCTCCTTTGGAAACTTATTTCCAACCTAGTGCTTACGAGAACCCTTCCCCGATATCCTTACCGGGTGATGATGAGACTCCCTATGAGATTCGCCCTCATCTCATTCAGTCGCTTCCAAACTTCCATGGCCTATCAAAAGAAGAACCGTATAATCACTTATACGAATTCCTTGCCATCTGCAACACTAACAATATTCGAGGTCTTACCCGAGACCACCTTAGGCTCATATTGTTCCCCTTTTCTCTAAAAGGGCGAGCCAAACAGTGGTTTATATCACTTGAGCCGAGGAGCATCTCTACTTGGGATGACATGCAGAAGAAGATTTTAGCCGAGTATTTCCCTATAAGGAAAACTGCGGAGATACGCCGAGCGATCTCCAACTTTCAACAGCAACCTGGGGAAGAGTTTCACGAGGCATTTGAGCGACTCAAAGAGCTTCTTCGTTCCTGCCCTCACCACGATACCCCGAAATGGATCTTGGTGAAAACATTCTTGGATGGCTTAGACCCGACTCATCGAGGTCTAGTTAATGCCGCAAGTGGGGGAACGATGATGACAAAGACTGACGAGGAGGCTTGGCAATTCTTGGAAACATACAGTCGAAGCCTTGCATCACATAATTTTTCGTGGGCAACTCATAGGTCGGTGTCATCTGTATCTAATACTGAAGGGTTGAATGACTTGAGGAAAGAGTTCAAGGGTGAGATTGGTGAGTTGTCTAAAAAGATAGATCTTGTTTTAGGTGGGATGACTGGGAAGAAAAACGATGTTTTTCAGGTTCAAAATGCATGCACTCGCTGTGGGGATTCCTCACATTCTGCAAATGAGTGCTTAGTTTTCCATTCTGAGAGCGTAAATCAATCCCAGGGGTTTGGTAATCATAATCAAGACCCATTTTCAAGCACTTATAATCCGGGATGGCGAAAGCATCCCAATTTTTCTTGGAAAAACAATCAAGAGGGTCCTTCAAATCAACCCCGATTTCATCATCATGAGGGACAGTCGAGTCAGCTCAAATTCCAGGGACAAAATCACAACCATCCTCACTCTGGAAATTACCACCATGGTAATCAAAGCCACAATCAAAACTTTGGTGGTAATAATAATTATAGCAACAACAGACATGGTTCATCGCCACTTGAAAAGCAAATGCAAGATATGATGGCAATGATGAAAGATTACATGCAAATAACAAACAATAATACTCAGTCTGTTGCTGCTACTACTCAGTCTATTGCTGCTCTAGAAAAACAAGTCGGCCAACTGGCCGAACAGCTGAGTAGAAGGGATGGGGGTACGCTGCCAAGTATGACTAAGCCGAATCCTAGTCATGAGCACGTAAATGAAATCACTTTGCGGAGTGGCCGTCAACTGGACCCCTTCCCTCAAAAAGGCGTTGGAAGTTCTTCGGAAAAGGGCAAAGGGAAAGAGATCGAGGAGAGAGTAGAGTCTGAAGAAGAGAATCAAGTTCCAATCACAATCACATCGGATGCCGATAAATCTCAAGATGGGGAGGGTTCGAGATTTCCTAATCAAGAACCCACTGTTCCATTCCCCACCGCTTTAAATGAATCTGCGGCATTTCCATTTGGAAAAAGAGGGCCGAAAAATGATGATATGATGGATGTCTTTCGCCAAGTAAAGATAAATCTACCATTACTAGACGCCATCAAACAAATCCCGGCTTATTCCAAATTCTTGAGAGAGTTGTGCACTCAAAAGCGCAAACAAAAGACTTCGATCCCTAAAAAGATTGAAGCTACTGAGGAAGTAAGCACTATTCTATCTAGTTCCCTACCACAAAAATGCAAGGACCCTGGATCCCCATTGATCCCTGTCGTTATGGGAAGTTCCGCCATAAAGAGTGCCTTGCTAGATTTAGGGGCTAGTGTGAATATCTTGCCAGGATCGGTGTATGATGAGTTTGAGTTTGGTGAACTCAAGGCGACAAGTGTGTTAATACAACTCGCTGATCGATCTGTTAAGACACCGAGGGGAGTGCTTGAGGATGTGATTGTGAAAATTGAGGACTTCTACTACCCTGTGGATTTCCTTGTGCTAGATACCGAGGGCATTTGTAGAGATAAAAGCCCTACGATGATTCTCGGCCGACCATTCTTGGCGACTGCAAACGCCACAATCAATTTCCGAACAGGAGTGATGGACATTACCTTTGGTAATCGAAAATTGCGTATGAATATCTTTACGCCATCCTCCTTCCCTCCGACCGAGACCGAGTGTTACCCCATAGACTTTGCAGAAGAATGCACCCAAGAATACACTTCAAGCATATTGCAAGAGGATTTGTTCACTCGATATTTTTCTATCTCATCGGAGGATGATCTTGATTTGGTAGATTTACATGAGGTCCAGGCATTGCTTGCTGAGCCACTTGTGCCTAATCAACCACCCTGGTCTCATAAGGTTGAACCATTGCCAAATCTAGCTCACGAACCTCCAAAGAGTTCACTTGAAAAACCACCAGAGCTAGAACTTAAGCCACTACCAGATCACCTTAAGTATGTCTTCTTAGGAGATGATGGCACCCTACCAGCTATTATCTCATCATCACTCACACCTGATCAGGAAGACATGCTTATTTCTGTTCTAAAAGACCATAAGAAGGCAATTGGATGGTCGATAGCCGATTTGAGAGGGATTAGTCCTTCGGTATGCATGCATAGAATCCACACCGAGCCTAATGCCAAGCCCTCACGAGAATTTCAAAGACGACTGAACCCGAACATGAGGGATGTGGTGAAGAAAGAAGTTATCAGGTGGTTGGATGCCGGGATCATATATCCCATTTCTGATAGCCCTTGGGTAAGCCCGACACAAACGGTGCCCAAGAAATCTGGCATCACCATTGTGGAGAGAGGAGGGGAAAACATTCCTACTCGCCCTGTCACCGGATGGCGAGTGTGCATCGACTACCGAAAGTTGAATGCAGGCACGTTGAAAGATCATTTCCCCTTACCTTTCATCGACCAAATACTAGAGAAGCTGGCAGGCCAGAAATACTACTGCTTCTTGGATGGTTATTCAGGATACAATCAAGTGGCCATACACCCTGATGACCAAGAGAAGACGACATTTACATGTCCGTATGGCACTTTCGCTTTCCGACGAATGCCATTTGGACTATGTAATGCGTCTGCGACATTCCAAAGGTGTATGATGTCAGTCTTCAGTGACATGCTGGGCGAGTCATTGGAGGTCTTCATGGATGACTTCTCAGTATTTGGCGAGACATTTGAAAGTTGTTTCCATAGTCTTGAGAGGGTGCTGAAACGTTGTGAGGAGACTAACTTAGTGCTAAGCTGGGAGAAGAGCCATTTCATGGTTCGAGAAGGAATTGTGCTCGGTCACGTGATTTCTGAACGTGGCATTGAAGTAGATCGAGCAAAGGTCCAGGTGATCTCCACTTTATCTCCACCGACGACGGTGAAGGGTATTCGCTCATTCCTTGGACACGCAGGCTTCTATAGGCGATTTATCAAAGACTTCAGTGCCATTTCACGACCCTTGTGCAATCTACTTGCCAAGGATAATTCATTTGTCTTTGATGAAACCTGTCTAGAGGCGTTTGAGACAATCAAGCAAAAGCTTGTCGAGGCACCCATCATGCAAAAACCAGACTGGTCGTTGCCATTTGAGTTAATGTGCGACGCTAGTAATGAAGCGATGGGAGCTGTACTTGGTCAACGGGTGAATAAAAAGCCCGTTGCCATTTACTATGCTAGTCGGACATTCTCCGAGGCCCAGATGCATTACACGACCACTGAAAAAGAGTTACTTTCTGTCGTGTTTGCACTGGAAAAGTTTCGCTCGTATCTGTGGGGAGCGAAGGTGATCGTCTACTCTGATCATTCAGCCCTTCGCCATCTACTCGGTAAGAAGGAAGCCAAACCCAGACTTATCAGATGGATTTTGCTATTACAGGAGTTTGACTTGGAAATTCGAGATAAGAAAGGATGTGAGAATGTAGTAGCAGACCATTTGTCCCGAATCCCCACAGATCAGATCCCGACCAAGGAAGAAGTCCAAGGATCTTTCCCGGATGAGCAGTTATTTGCCATATCTAGACTTCCTTGGTTTGCTCACATTGTTAATTACTTAGCTGCAAAGAAGTTACCACATGATTGGACAACTCAACAGAAACGGTACTTCTTTTCGCAACTTAAGTACTATTACTGGGAGGATCCTGAGCTCTTTAAATATTGTCCGGATCAGATTGTCCGGAAATGTGTCCCCGATAGTGATCACGAAGATATTTTAAAGCATTGTCACAGTTATGCATGTGGGGGGCACTTTAGTGGAAAGAAGACAGGGATCAAAGTACTTGAGTGTGGATTCTTTTGGCCTACCATATTTAGGGACGCTCAGAACTTTGCAAAATCATGTCTTCGATGTCAGAGCTTGGGTAATATTTCACGCAAGGACATGATGCCTCTCAACCCCATCCTGACTGTCGAGATCTTCGATGTGTGGGGTATAGACTTCATGGGTCCTTTTCCATCATCCCAAGGTAATCTATACATTCTGCTAGCTGTTGACTATGTCTCTAAGTGGGTGGAGGCTATCGCGACCACAACGAATGATCACAGGGTAGTATGCAAGTTTGTCAAGAGCCACATTTTCACTCGACATGGGTATCCGAGAGTCATCATCAGTGATGGCGGAACCCACTTCCGTAATATGAAGTTTAGTGCTTTGGCAAAACACTATGGGATCACACATAGGATAGCCACACCATATCACCCACAGACTAGCGGACAAGTCGAGGTCTCTAATCGTGAAATTAAGCATATTTTGGAGAAGACCGTGAGACCTGATAGGAAGGATTGGTCGAGTCGATTAGAGGATGCACTATGGGCATATCGTACCGCATATAAGACACCCATAGGCATGTCTCCATATCGACTCGTGTATGGGAAGGCTTGTCATCTTCCGGTCGAGTTGGAGCACCGAGCTGCTTGGGCAGTTAAGAAGCTGAATCTTGATCTAAAAGAAGCCGGTGACCATCGTAAATTGGAGTTAGATGAGTTAGAGGAATTGAGACGAGATGCATACGAGAGTTCCCGCATATACAAGGAACGAACTAAGGCTTTTCATGATAGACACATATCGCGAAAGTCGTTCCATGTAGGGATGAAAGTTTGGCTATATAACTCTCGCTTAAAGTTATTTCCAGGCAAGCTAAGGTCTAGATGGTATGGCCCATATATTGTGAAAGAGGTGTTCCCACATGGTGCGGTCACAATTCAGGACGAGAAAGGTGGGGCATCCTTCAAGGTAAATGGGCAAAGACTGAAGCCATACATCACCGCTCGAGACCATGATGGTTATGTTTTGGAGACCACGGCTCTTGCCGAGCCGGTTTATGACCCCTAGTCATAGGACTGGTTCCATTTATCTGTATACTTTGTATATTTGCTATTTATTTCTTTGCCTGCTTTAAGATCGAGTCAGTTAATTGAGTCGTAGTTAAATGAACTTTGTGTGTATGTTCACTGCAAACCCTCACGAGACTTCACTCGTCCACTAGGGGGAACCTAGGGGTTTAAAAGGCTTGTTGCACATGCTAAGTGCAATCGCGCTTCCCAGCGAAAATGAGGATTAGGTAGTTTTTCTTTTCTTTTTTGTATCTCTTCGTGCTATCTGTTTATCTGTCTTGGAGCCTGAAATCCCCCTTGGTTGAGTCCACTTCCCCGCATTGAGGACAATGCACATCTTTAAGCTGGGGAGGGGGAAAATTTGGAAATTTTCTGATTGACTGCTATTGTGCTTTAACGAAGTTTGTCCAAGTTGTTGTGTTTTAGCAGGAAAGTGCTGACAAATCGCCGAAGGCTAACGGTCCCATACAGGTCGGAGCTTACATGGATTGATCGACACTACACCCAATCACGCACTTGAACGACATTCAGGGGAGTTTGACATTCAGGGGAGTTTTTTTGTTTTTCTCATCTTTATATGTGTTTCTTTAGCTTATTTGCATACATTGAGGACAATGCATGATCCAAAAGTGTGGGGTGTTAAAAACTTAAATAATTGACTTGTTCTAGGGCAGTAATTCAGTTACATATATGAGCATAATGAAGAAGTTCTTGTTAGACTCTAAGGAGCATATAGCACTAATGAATTGGTTGATTAGTCACCTAATACTACTTGGTGTGTCATGCTATTTGAAACTAATATTGATTGATCTGGTGAGCACATCTACCCCGTGAGACATTTGAGCCTTATGACTAAAACATCAAAAAATTAGTCTCATTCATTTCATGTGTGTATTACACCTCATGTGCATCGGTCTCTCTAGAACTTGCATCTATTCTCTTCGAGATTGCATTGTATTCATGCTTGCATACAAAAGTGATAAAGGCCATCTTTGATGTGAATGTTAACCACTTTAGCCAAAAAGCCGACCTTGAAAAGAATAAATCCACTTGCTTAACCGTTTTGAGCCTACAAACCCGTTCTTTTGACACACCTAAGTTACAAGCCACACAAGCCAAACACTTCCTACCCAAACCTTAAGACTTTGGGGTGTGACTTTAGACCAAAGAGCTATATTGTTGATATCTTGGAATTGTGGTCTCAAAAGAAGAAAAGAATAGAAAGCAAAGCCTCGAAAAAGAAAAAAAAAGAGTGTGCAAAGCCTAAAAAAATGGAAAACAAAAAAAGAAAAAAAAAAGAAAAAAAGGGGCATAAAAAGGGTTTAAAAGTCGGTATACGACCATTGTGAAAAAAGGGAGAGAAAGAATAAAGGCTTGCAGTCATTGAAATGAGAAGTGCTCGAAAGTTTCCATGCTCGTGGTTTATTGCTCACAACGCCCCTTAGTCTTAACGGTTTTTAAAGTCACTTTACCATAATCATCCTACCCTACCCATAACCACCATTACAACCCTTAAAAAAGACCTTTTGATTTGTATCTTGCATGCAATTCCAGCGGTGGAGAATGAGAATTTTTGCAAGCTTATGGTAGAGTACCAATCATATGAGGATGTCTTGAGCGAAACACTATAACCCAAACACATGAGTGATGGAGGGAATCTTATCCTTAGTGAGAGCTTACTGGATCATTTTATGTTAGTTCTCGAAACAGTATGCGCATACCGAGGAATTGATGGTTGACCGGTCCCATGTTCATGACATACTATGAGTTCTAAAGAGTTTGACTTGACCATTCTTGAATTATCGGAAATAAACTGTTTTATTGCCCGAGGACGGTCAATGTTTAAGTGTGGGGTGTTTTTGATCGGTCATTTGATTCTACTTTATTTTCTCGTTAATTGCCCCTCTCTAGTGCATTAAAATGGTAAAACCGAACGATATTGATGTGTTTTTATATTTTTATAGGTTCGGAACAATTTGGAGCGAAAAAGACCAAAACGATGATTTTTGGCAGACTTGCGTGGCTGTGGAGGTTTGGCCATATCTCACTCGTCCGAGCTCCGTTCAAGGCGATTCAAGATGTTCCGGAAAGCCAAGACATAGACGAACAATCTTCGTGTTTTGCGTTTCTGCAAATTCGGAGTGAATCTGGGTCGAATCTGACCCCGAAGGCAGAAAAGTGTTGCTGGACAGCAGGTTACAAGTTGTACAACAACAGGTACAACCTGCCGTAGCAGTAAAACAAAAGAAAATAATGTGAGGCTGGATCTTGGGCTTTTAGAAGACTTTAATTATCCAAAAGAAAGAGACCATGGGCTGTGTCAGGATCGAATCTTAACAAGATAATTAATACTTAGAATTCAGAATTAAAGAATCTGCGGAATAGAACTTTAATTCTCACAATCAATGAACAGAATATCAAAAAACACACAATTTTTGTATTCACTGTTTCGACTCACAATATTAACAACCAAACCTCAATCTTGTTGAACAGGCTCAACAAGACGACTTCTACTTCTCTAGAAATAGGGTTCTTACACCTTGAGGTTAATTCTCTCTGAAAACGATATCGAATTCTTTTTCACACGTATATTCTAATAGCTATCTATTGAAGTCTATTTATACAAAAATAATTACAAGAGAACTATCAAAAAGTAACTTTATCTTCTAAATCTTCGTTAAACATATCTTGATCAATTCCTTCTTTGTCTCCAAAAGTATCGCATACCAAACTTAACGAACTCAGCAGTATTAACCTTCATTCTTCATGAGCAGTACTAACAATCTCCAGCAGTATTAAGTCACGAGCAGTACTAACAGATATTCGATATGCACCAGCAGTACTAACCTTGACTTGCAGTAGTAACTTTGACAAGCAGTACTAACCTCACATAAGCAGTATTAATAATGTTCCAGCAGTATTAATATCTCAGCAGTACTAATCTTGAACTAGCAGTAGTATCTTTGTTCTAGCAGCACTAACATTGAACTAGCAGTACTAACCTTGAACTAGCAGTAGTATCTTTGTTCTGGCAGCACTAACTCTTGAACTAGCAGTACTAACTTGATCTGGCAGTAGTAATGTTGTTCTGGCAGTACTAACCATACTTAGCATATCTTCAGTTCCCAACAATCTCCCCCTAACTTGACTTTTCAGGATGAGAAGTTAAGTTCTTCAGATGATGCTTCCAAAACCTAATCATCAACGCATAAATTTGGATCCAATCCCAGACTTTGATTGAGAATCCTTTTTACAAGGTATCTTGCCATCTTAGAGTCTTTGTCACTCACCAACTTAGCATGCAGCATTCCATTCAACTTTTTCATGCTGTGCTTGTATACAACATCCACCAAATAATATTCATGAAATGTATTGTCAAGAGAGATGACATACACTCCACAATTCTCAATGAGCATCCAGTTGGTAATGACTTGAAAATTCCTTGCCATCAAATACTGAACTGCTTCTGGTTTGAACATTAAGCACAAGTATTCAAGAACCATCTTGGTGATAGACATACCTTGCTCTGTCAGCATGTTTCCATATAGCCTCATTCCCACCTTGAACATCTCTTCCAAGTCAGATCTAGAGCATGTTCTGATAAGTTTTCCCCAAGTAGGACAAACTTCAAACTTTCCATCTGCCCTTTTGATTCTGATCAACTCCTTTCTTCCATCTTTCAATGTGTCCCAGAAGATGATCTCAGGAGGCATGGAAAACAATGGTGTATTCTTGATTGGATTAGTATCAACCATAGTTATATACACATCACATTGAGCATTTGATTGTGATTGTACATTGCTTGGTTGACCTGATGAAGTTGCCACTTCTTCTTCAGCAACTTTTGGATCAGATTTCTCTTTCACTGCTTCCTCAAGGGCTTCTTCTACAGTTGGATCCACCCTTGGCTTCTTTATATCTTTCTTCTTTGAGGCTATTGACTTTGTTCTTGGCCTCTTTGTTCTTTTGAAAGATTTAACAGCTTCAGGAGTGGTTTCAGCTGTTTCTTCTTTGTGGCTCTTAGCAGCACTAACAGTTTCTGCTGCCTTTTGTTTTTCAACAGCATTATCTGTTTCTACTTCTTTTGCAACCTCAGCAGCAGTAACCGTTTCTGCTGCTGGTTCTGTTTCTGCTTCCTTTGTAAGATCAGCAGCAGTAACGGTTTCTGCTGCTATTTCTGTTTCTGCTTCCTTTGTAATATCAGCAGCCTCCTCAGTCTCCCCCTCAACCTTATACTCATACTCCCCCTCAATGTTTGCATCCTCCATGTTTAGATCTGAGTCTGACTCCCCCTTTTTGGAAGCATCATTGGTAGGGTTTCTTCTCCTAAGGACAAACTGAGCTTTCTTCTTTCAGTGCATCAACTTAGTGATCATCTTCCTTTGCTTCTCAAGCTGTGAGTTTTGATAGAGGACCACTTTCTTGAGTTCATCAATCTCCTTTTTCTGATCCATGACCTAAATATTGATATTTGCAATAGTTTCCATCAATTCCTCGTACGTATATCTATCCTCACCCTGTTTAGGAGTTTTTACCTCCCTTAAAGGATCATTGGAAGTTTTAGCAGGTGTCTCTTGCCTAGCAAAAGCACTACCTACCCCCTTGGTTTCTTGGCACCTGGGACCTCTGGATGATTTCTCACCCTGAGTTGCCGTGAGGAAGGGCTTAGTTATTTTACCACTGGCCTTCTCTTTGCTAGCAGAAGTAGTGGCAGCCTTGCGACTCACATGCTCAACCTTCTCCTTAGTGAGCACCTTCTTGGGGTTGGAAGACACCCCTGTGGTTTCCCTTTCGATATTCTCCATTGGAGAATGCTCCAACAGAGGGCTTAAAGGCTTCGGGCTCTTATGAGATACATCAAGGGAAGGAACCTTGTGTACCTTTCTTCTTTCAAACTTTTTGGTTATTGTGGGAGTGGGTCGTTCAAGAATGGACTGAGGGATTTCTTTTGTGATGGAAGGTTGGGATTGGTCATCAGCGGGTGTGTCTAATGAGGGCCTTGACCCTGATGCCATACCTTCAAATGTGTGGGACACAACCATCATTGTAGAGAACAATGGTGTGTCAACTCCTTCCGAGTCCCTAGGAAGTCTTTTCATATTTGAAAAAACCTTCCCTTTAGGGGATTTTGGCACATATACCTCATCAAATTGAGGCATATCCGTCAATTCCTTGGTAATTACTTCCTGAACAAACCTTGGATACATATAGAAACGCTTTTTGGATTCCAGGTTTGCCACAAGATCATTGAAAATCATTTGAGAAAAATTAAACTTCCTGTTAGTGGCTAAGCAGACTAGAGCATAAGCAATAGTACTGCTGAACTCACTCCATCCAGTAGTTTTCCTTGAAATACAATGCATTAAGGTATGAACAAAGAATCTCCATTGAGTAAAAAACTTTGACTTGTAGAATTTAAAAACTCCAATGGGACCTTCATACCCCATTCTTTGTAAAGTTGAGAATAGTTCTTCATTGGGAATGGAAGATATACCTGAGGCATCATCTAGTCGAAGAGTGATGCGAATGAGTTCTTCTGAAACTTTCAAGGGTTTGTCACATACCCTTGTTTGAATGACTTTATGCCCATCTTCGGATTCTACGGTGGCATTGGCCCAGAATTGCGTCTGATGCTCGATGTATATTGTCGGATTCACCGTTAGGGCATACGAAATATGAGTGGACTTGAGAAAATCCACAATTGCATGAAATCTTTCGGCCTGCTTCGGCTTCTGAAGCATTGCAATCTCATTATGCTCGTCGACAAACTCCATAATCGTTGTGCTTCCTGAGGATTTGTAAAGAAAACACAGAGATTCTAGGGAGAAGAGGTTAGAACGAGAGAGAAGAAGTTAATGCGAAGAGTCGTTATGAACTTTGGCGGGCAAACAGGGGTATTTATAGCAGTATTTGCCCTAGATTTTCAAAAGCAGTATTAACGACATAAGCAGTATTAACGACTGAGCAGTATTAACTACACAAGCAGTATTAACTACTGAGCAGTATTAACTACACAAGCAGTATTAACTGTGCACTAGCAGTATTAACTACTAAGCAGTATTAACTGCAAAGCAGTATTAACTACAAAGCAGTATTAACCACACCTGCAGTATTAACTACAAAGCAGTATTAACTACAAGGGCAGTATTAACTACTTAGCAGTATTAACTGCAGAGCAGTATTAATCACTTAGCAGTATTAACTGCAAGGGCAGTATTAACTACTTAGCAGTATTAATTACTAGAACACTGGCAGTAGTAACTCTGCACAGGCAGTAGTAACTACACTTACACTTTTCTGCACTTGGTAATCTGAGGGAAACAGAGGATTCTGAGAAAGAGAGTTAGTAGCACCAAATATATGAAGAAATACAGGTATAAAAACAGAAAGTCATGAATTTATTCTAGGTTGATCATGCCCACACTTGTTACCAAAAAGGTGAATCTACCCACATCAAAAGCTTTTGTGAATAGATCAGCAAACTGGTCATTTGTATGAACTTTAGCAACCTGAATTAATTTCTTTTCATTGCAATCTCTTATAAAGTGATACCTGATCTCTATATGCTTTGTTTTTTAGTGTTTGACTGGATTATTAACAATGCTAATAGCACTGTTGTTATCAATGAAGATTGGAGTGTGAAGAAATGTTACCCCATAGTCCAACATCTGATTCTGAATCCATAGAACCTGAGAGCAGCAGCTTGCAGCAGCTATGTACTCAGCCTCTGTGGTAGATAAGGACACTGTGGTTTGTTTCTTACACTGCCAAGATACTAGTCTTGTACCCAAAAACTGACATCCACCTGAAGTAGACTTCCTATCCATGTTAGCTCCACCCAAGTCACTATCTGAGTATGCAAGCAAGTCAAAAGATGATTCATAAGGATACCAGAGACCTAGTCTAGGTTGCCCTCTTAGGTATCTGAAAATTCTCTTGACTGCATGAAGATGAGATTGCTTTGGTGTAACTTGAAATCTGGCACAAACACAAACTGAAAACATAATATCTGGTCTAGAGGCTGTGAGATACATGAGAGATCCAATCATTGATCTGTAATGATGGACATCCATATCCTCCCCCTCAAGATCAGCAGTGAGCTGTTTGTGTGTCTCCATAGGTGTGCTTGCTGGCTTTGAGTCTGATAAACCAAACTTGTCCAGGATGTCTTTCACATACTTGGATTGGCTAATAAAAATCCCATCTTTCCTTTGTTTTACCTGAAGCCCAAGAAAGAAAGTAAGTTCTCCCATGGAACTCATCTTGAAGCTTTTGTGCATTAACTCCTCAAACTCTTTACACATTTGATCATTGGTGGATCCAAAGATGATGTCATCCACATAGATCTGAACAAGTAATGTGTCTTTCTTTCTCCTCTTGATAAACAGGGTCTTGTCAATTACTCCTCTTTCAAAGTCATTTTTCAAGAGATAGGTAGACAGGGTGTCATACCATGCTCTTGGGGCTTGATGCAAACCATAAAGAGCCTTCTTCAACTTGTATACTCTGTCAGGGTGCAATGGATTCTCAAATCCAGGGGGTTGACAGACATATACTTCTTCCTCAATACTTCCATACAGAAATGCACTTTTGACATCCATTTGGTACACTTTGAACTTCATGTATGAGGCATAGGCTAGAAATAACCTGATTGCTTCAATCCTTGCCACAGGAGCAAAGACTTCCTCATAATCTATTCCTTCTTCCTGAGTGTACCCTTGTGCAACCAGTCTTGCTTTGTTTCTGATCACAATCCCTCTGTCATCCTTCTTGTTCCTGAAAATCCACTTGGTGCCAATTGCTCTATGACCTTTTGGAAGGTCTACCAAGTCCCAAACATCCTGTAATTTGAACTGTAGCAGCTCCTCTTGCATTGCCTCTATCCAGCTTGGGTCTTTCATAGCATCATAAGCCTTTTTGGGCTCAATCTGGGATAGAAAGCAAGTAAGAACAGTATTAACTGTATTTTGCTGCTCTTGCAACTCTTGGAGTCTGCTTTGCTTTTAGTCATCATGGGAGATGCAATATCTCCAATCACCAACTCAGGAGGATGATTTTTCTGAGTTCTTGTTGGATGACCAGCTTCCTCTTGTATGTTCTCATCCAGATTTGACTCATTTAATTCTGGATTTGTTTCTGCTTCTTCAGTCACCTCAGATTCTCTGGAATTTGGACCTGAAGACTGATTTTCCTCTGCTCTCCTCTCTTCTTCATTCTGAATAGGTTCAGCCTCCTCTTGTTGTTCACAGAATTCAACAGGATCAATGGAAGGGAGTGGAAATATCACAGATTGAATTCTGTGTTCTGATGTTGGTGTATCCCTTTGTCCTGCATATACATCACTACTGAAACCCAAAGAATTGGTGAGTGAATCAATGTCAAATAGCCAATTAGGACCTGAACCAATAGGATTTGGTGTGTTCTCATTGCATTTGACATTGTCACTTTCTTCAATTATTCTAGAAGAGGTATTAAAAACTCTGTAGGCCTTACTCTGAGATGAATACCCAACAAGAAAACCATCATCTGCTTTGCTATCAAACTTACCTAAGTGAGATTTGGTATTGAGAATAGTACAAGGACATCCAAATGGTTTGAAAAATCCAATATATGGTTTCTTTTTATGGAAAAGCTCATAAGGTGTCTTGTTTTTAGGCTTTACAACTAAAACTCTGTTTTGAACATAGCAGGCAGTATTAACTGCTTCTGCCCAAAAAGTAATTGGTAACTTTGAATCAGCTAACAGAGATCTAGCAGCCTCAATCAGTGTCCTATTCCTTCTCTCAGCAACACCATTTTGTTGTGGAGTCCTAGGAGCACTGTATTGTCTCTCAATTCCTTTTTCTTCACAAAAGGTGTTTAGATCAAAAATTTTAAACTCAGTTCCATTATCTGATCTAATGACTTTCACTCTTTGATTTGATTGGTTTTCAATTTTGAGAATAAAAGATTTGATCAGTCCACTTGTCTCATCTTTAGTTCTCAGAAAATATACCCAAGTAAATCTAGAATAATCATCAACAATAACTAAGCAGTATGATTTCTTGCCAATACTCATCACATTAGTAGGACCAAACAGATCCATATGTAACATTTGAAGAGGATTTGAGATAGTGTTTATCTCTTTGGTCTTATGAGAAGTTTTGTGTTGTTTGCCTTTGAGACAAGCAACACAATGATCATCACATGAATAGACTTTGGATGGCAAACCCCTTACAAGGTTATTCTTAACAAGTTTATTCATTGTTTTAAAGTTCATGTGACACATCCTTCTGTGCCAAAGTGATGATTCATCCAAAGAAGCTTTTGAAACTAAACAATTTAGGGATGAATCAGATGAAACACTTTCCAAATCTAAACAATATACATTATCCTTCCTAGGAGTTCTCAGAAGTATCATGTTTTCATCAACCACTTTGTATCCAGGAGCAAGGATAATACATTCAGAATCAGTAAACAATATGCTATGCTTCTTGTCACAAACCTGTGATACTGTCAGGATCGATTCTTAACAAGAATTAAACTTCTTAGAAACAGAATTTAGAGAATCTTGCGGAATAGAACTCTAAATCAATTAATGAACAATCAATAGAAATTCAATACACTGTATATATCAAACTGTATTACTCACAAGTTTTACACCAAACCTCAATCTTGTTGAACAGGCTCAACAAGACGATTTCTACTTCTCTAGAAATAGTATCTATGATCTTGAGGTTAATTCACTCTTGAATGAATATCAAATTCTATTTCACTCGTATATTTTTCGTCTTTCTTAATAGTTATCTATCAATACTATTTATACAAAAGTAATTACAAGATAACTATCAAAAGTAAATTGATCTTCTGAATCTTCGTTAAACATATCTTGATCAATTCCTTATTTGTCTCCAAAAGCATCGCATACCAAACTTATCAAGTCAGCAGTATTAACAATGATTTGGCTCAGCAGCATTAATGATGATTTGGCTCAGCAGCATTAACGACCTTCAGCAGTATTAACCTTCACAGTCTTCAAGCAGTAGTAACTCAGCTCAGCAGTACTAACCATGTCTAGCAGTAGTAATTTGGTCTAGCAGCACTAACTTCGTCTAGCAGCAGTAACTTGGTCTAGCAGTACTAACTTCGTCTAGCAGTAGTAATCTTGCCCAGCAGTAGTAACGAAGAACTGGCAGTAGTAATGTAGACTTAGCAGTACTAACCATACTTAGCATATCTTCAGTTCCCAACAATCTCCCCCTAACTTGACTTTTAGGAAAAGAAGTCAAGTTCTTCAGATGATGCTTCCAAAACTTAGTCATCATGTACACACAGATTAGGACTTAAACCTAGACTCTGATTGAGAATCCTTTTTACCAAGAATCTACCCATTGCTGAATCCTTGTTGCAGGTCAGCTTAGCATGTAACATTCCTTGCAGCCTCTTCATGCTGTGATTGTATATTTCATCCACCAGATAGTATTCTTGAGTTGCAGAGTCAAGGGAGATGACATATACTCCACAGTTTTCATAGAGCATCCAGTTGGTAATGGCTTGAAACTGTGTGTTTATCCTATGCTGAACTGCTTCAGGTTTGAACATTTGGCACAAGAATTCAAGTACCATTTTAGAGATTGACATCCCTTGCTCAGTCAGCATGTTTTCATATATCCTCATCCCAACTTTGAACATCTCTTCTAAGTCTGATCTTGAGCAAGTTCTGACAATTTTTCCCCACGTTGAAAAGACTTCAAATTTTCCATCTGCTCTTTTTATCCTAATGAACTCCTTTCTACCATCTTTCAAAGTGTCCCAAAAGATGATTTCAGGAGCCTTAGATGATATTGGTTCAGCCTGAAGTGGAATTGGGTTAGAGTCAACACTAGTAATGTACAAATCACATTGGGCATCAGTTTGTGATTGCACATTGCTTGATTGCCCTGATGGAGTTGCCACTTCTTCTTCAGCAACTTTTGGATCAGATTTTTCTTTCACTGTTTCCTCCTGGGCCTCTTCTGCATATGACTCCACCCTTGGCTTCTTTTCATTTTTCTTCTTTGAAGTTATGGGCTGGGTTCTTGGTCTTTTCTTTGACATCATCTTGGTTCTTTTAAGAGTTTTAACAGCTTCAGGAGTTGGTTCAGCTGCTTTAAGTTTTTCAGCAGCAATAACCATTTCTGCTGCTATGGCTGTTACTGCTTCTCTTAGAACATGTAATGATGCTGCTTCAACACTGTTCTTCACAATCCAGTATATTTCTTCATCTATTTCAGCTTGAGTTGTAGTTACTGCTTCCTGCTCAGTTTCTGCTGCTTTTTCTGTTTGGCCTTCAGCAGCATTAACTGTTTCTGCTGCTTGTTCAAACTCAGCAGCATTAACAGTTTCTGCTGCTGTGGTTTCTGCTGCTGTGGTTTCTGCTGCTTTAACACACTCTTCCCCCTTTTCTGTCTCCCCCTTATTCTGTGCACTGGACTCCCCCTTAAGCTGTGCATAATCCATTTCCATCTCAGTCTCCATGTGAACAGTCTCCCCCTCAATTTGTGGACCCTTCATTTTCAGTTCTGCTTCTGACTCTGACTCCCCCTTTTTGGGAGCATCATCAGCTGGAATTCTTTTTCTCAGCACAAATCTTGCCTTTTTCCTTCTGTGCAACAACTTGGTGACCATCTTCTTGAGCTTCTCAATTTGAGACTGTTGGTAGGTGACCACAGTCTTCAGTTGCTCAATCTCTTTCTTTTGTGCCATAACATCCAAGTTGATATTCCCTATGGTTTCCATCAATTCCTCATAGTTATATCTATCCTCACCTTGTTTAGAAGTGTTTACCTTCTTTAAAGGATCCTTGGAAGTTTTAGCAGAAGCACTAACTGCCCCCTTGGTTTCTTGGCACCTGGGTCCTCCTAATGATTTCTCATTTAGAGTTGCCATGGGGAAGGGCTTATTTATGTTACCACTGTCCTTCTCTGTGCTAGCAGAAGTAGTGGCAGCCTTAGCACCCATATGGTCATCCTTCTCCTTAGAGACCACCTTCTTGGGGTTGGGAGACACCCCTGTGGTTTCCCTGTTGATATTCTCAATTGGAGAATGCTCCAACTGAGGGCTTAAAGGCTTAGGGCTCTGAGTAGGTACATCAAGGGAAGGAACCTTGTGCACCTTTCTTCTTTGAAACCTTTTGGTGATTGTGGGAGTGGGTTGTTCAAGAATGGACTGAGGGATGTCTTTTGAGATGGAAGGTTGGGATTGGTCATCAGTGGGTTGATCTAATGAGGGCCTTGATCCTGATGCCATACCTTCAGAGGGGTGGGACACAACCATCATTGTAGAGAACAATGGTGTGTCAACTCCTTCCGAGTCCCTAGGAAGTCTTTTCATATTTGAAAAAACCTTCCCTTTAGGGGATTTGGGTACATATACCTCAGTAAACTGAGGTAAGTCCATCAATTCCTTGTTAAGAACTTCTTGCACAAACCTTGGATACATGAAAAAGCTCTTTTTGGATTCCAAGTTTGATACAAGATCATTAAAGATCATTGCCGAAAAATTGTACTTTCTGGCAGTGGATAAGCAGACCAAGGCATATGCAATGGGACTGCTGAACTCACTCCATCCAGTAGTTTTCTTGGAAATACAGTGCATCAGGGTATGAACAAGAAATCTCCATTGGTTGAAAAATTTTGATTTGTAGAATTTAAAGACACCAATGGGACCTTCATATCCCATTCTTTGTAAAGTAGAAAAGAGTTCTTCATTAGGAATAGAAGATATACCTGAAGCATCATTCAACTGAAGAGAGATGCGAATAACCTCTTCTGTGACTTTCAAGGGTTTATCACAAACCCTTGTTCGAATGGTTTTCTGCCCTTCTTCGAAACTAACAGTGGCATTCTCCCAAAATTGTGTCTGATGTTCGATATAGATTGTTGGGCTCACCGTTAGGGCATAGGAGATGTGCGAGGATTTGAGAAAATCGACTATATCGTGGAATCCCGCAGCTTGTTTCGGCTTCTGAAGCATGGCTATTTCATTGTGCTCATCCACAAACTCCATGATTCCTGAGGATTCTTGAAAGAAAAACACAAAGATTCTGGGGAGACTAGGTTAGAACGAGAGAGAAGAAGTAAATGCGAAGAGTCGTTATGAACATTGGCGGGCAAACAGGGGTATTTATATGCCCTAGATTATCAAAAGCAGTATTAACGACATAAGCAGTATTAACTACTGAGCAGTATTAACTGCAAGGCAGTATTAACTACACAGCAGTATTAACTGCCAAGCAGTATTAACTACCTAGCAGTATTAACTACCGAGCAGTATTAACTACCAAGCAGTATTAACTACCAAGCAGTATTAACTACCTAGCAGTATTAACTACCTAGCAGTATTAACTGCACTAGCAGTATTAACTGCTGAGCAGTATTAACTGTGCACTAGCAGTATTAACTACTGAGCAGTATTAACTGCAAAGCAGTATTAACTACACAAGCAGTATTAACTTCTGAGCAGTATTAACTACACAAGCAGTATTAACTTCTGAGCAGTATTAACTACACAAGCAGTATTAACTGCACAAGCAGTATTAACTACTAGAACACAGGCAGTAGTAACTTTGCACGGGCAGTAGTAACTACACTTGCACTTTTCTGCACTTGGTAACCTGAGGGAAACAGAGAATCCTGAGAAAGAAAGTTAGTAGCACCAAATATATGAAGAAATACAGGTATAAAAACAGAAAGTCATAAATTTATTCTAGGTTGATCATGCCCACACTTGTTACCAAAAAGGTGAATCTACCCACATCAAAAGCTTTTGTGAATAGATCAGCAAACTGGTCATTTGTATGAACTTTAGCAACCTGAATTAATTTCTTTTCATTGCAATCTCTTATAAAGTGATACCTTATCTCTATATGCTTTGTTTTTGAGTGTTTGACTGGATTATTAACAATGCTAATAGCACTGTTGTTATCAATGAAGATTGGAGTGTGAAGAAATGTTACCCCATAGTCCAACATCTGATTCTGAATCCATAGAACCTGAGAGCAGCAGCTTGCAGCAGCTATGTACTCAGCCTCTGTGGTAGATAAGGACACTGTGGTTTGTTTCTTACACTGCCAAGATACTAGTCTTGTACCCAAAAACTGACATCCACCTGAAGTAGACTTCCTATCCATGTTGGCTCCACCCAAATCACTATCTGAATATGCAAGCAAGTCAAAAGAGGATTCATGAGGATACCAGAGACCTAATCTAGGTTGCCCTTTTAAGTATCTGAATATTCTCTTGACAGCATGAAGGTGTGATTGCTTAGGAGAAACCTGAAATCTGGCACAAACACAGACTGAAAACATAATGTCAGGTCTAGAGGCTGTGAGATACATGAGAGATCCAATCATTGATCTGTAATGATGGACATCCACATCCTCCCCCTCAAGATCTGCAGTGATCTGTTTATGTGTTTCCATTGGAGTGCTTGCTGGCTTTGAGTCTGATAAACCAAACTTGTCCAGGATGTCTTTCACATACTTGGATTGGCTAATAAAAATCCCATCTTTCCTCTGTTTTACCTGAAGCCCAAGAAAGAATGTAAGTTCTCCCATGGAACTCATCTTGAAGCTTTTGTGCATCAATTCTTCAAACTCTTTACACATTTGATCATTGGTGGATCCAAAGATGATGTCATCCACATAGATCTGAACAAGTAAAGTACCTCTCTTTCTCCTCTTGATAAACAGGGTCTTGTCAATTACTCCTCTTTCAAAGTCATTTTTCAAGAGATAGGTAGACAGAGTGTCATACCATGCTCTTGGGGCTTGATGCAAACCATAGAGAGCCTTCTTCAGCTTGTATACTCTGTCAGGGTGCAATGGATTCTCAAATCCAGGGGGTTGACAGACATATACTTCTTCCTCAATGCTTCCATACAGAAATGCACTTTTGACATCCATTTGGTACACTTTGAACTTCATGTATGAGGCATAGGCTAGAAATAACCTGATTGCTTCAATCCTTGCCACAGGAGCAAAGACTTCCTCATAATCTATTCCTTCTTCCTGAGTGTACCCTTGTGCAACCAGTCTAGCTTTGTTTCTGATCACAATCCCTCTGTCATCCTTCTTGTTCCTAAAAATCCACTTGGTGCCAATTGCTCTATGACCTTTTGGAAGGTCTACCAAGTCCCAAACATCCTGTAATTTGAACTGTAGCAGCTCCTCTTGCATTGCCTCTATCCAGCTTGGGTCTTTCATAGCATCATAAGCCTTTTTGGGCTCAATCTGGGACAGAAAGCAAGTAAGAACAGTGTTAACTGTATTTTGCTGCTCTTGCAACTCTTGGAGTCTGATTTGCTTTCTAGTCATCATGGGAGATGCAATATCTCCAATCACCAACTCAGGAGGATGATTTTTCTGAGTTCTTGTTGGATGACCAGCTTCCTCTTGTAAGTTCTCATCCAGATTAGACTCATTTAATTCTGGATTTGTTTCTGCTTCTTCAGTCACCTCAGATTCTCTGGAATTTGGACCTGAAGACTGATTTTCCTCTGCTCTCCTCTCTTCTTCATTCTGAATAGGTTCAGTCTCCTCATGGTGTTCACAGAATTCAACAGGATCAATGGAAGGGATTGGAAATATCACAGATTGAATTCTGTGTTCTGATGTTGGTGTATCCCTTTGTCCTGCATATACATCACCACTGAAACCCAAAGAATTAGTGAGTGAATCAATGTCAAATAGCCAATTAGGACCTGAACCAATAGGATTTGGTGTGTTCTCATTGCATTTGACATTGTCACTTTCTTCAATTATTCTAGAAGAGGTATTAAAAACTCTGTAGGCCTTACTTTGAGATGAATACCCAACAAGAAAACCATCATCTGCTTTGCTATCAAACTTGCCTAAGTGAGATTTGGTATTGAGAATAGTACAAGGACATCCAAATGGTTTGAAAAATCCAATATATGGTTTCCTTTTATGGAAAAGCTCATAAGGTGTCTTGTTTTTAGGCTTTACAACTAAAACTCTGTTTTGAACATAGCAGGCAGTATTAACTGCTTCTGCCCAAAAAGTAATTGGTAACTTTGAGTCAGCTAACAGAGATCTAGCAGCCTCAATCAATGTCCTATTCCTTCTCTCAGCAACACCATTTTGTTGTGGAGTCCTAGGAGCACTGTATTGTCTCTCAATTCCTTTTTCTTCACAAAAGGTTTTTAGATCAAAAATTTTAAACTCAGTTCCATTATCTGATCTAATGACTTTCACTCTTTGATTTGATTGGTTTTCAATTTTGAGAATAAAAGATTTGATCAGTCCACTTGTCTCATCTTTAGTTCTCAGAAAATATACCCAAGTAAATCTAGAATAATCATCAACAATAACTAAGCAGTATGATTTCTTGCCAATACTCATCACATTGGTAGGACCAAACAGATCCATATGTAACAGTTGAAGAGGATTTGAGATAGTGTTTATCTCTTTGGTCTTATGAGAAGTTTTGTGTTGTTTGCCTTTGAGACAAGCAACACAATGATCATCACATGAATAGACTTTGGATGGCAAACCCCTTACAAGGTTATTCTTAACAAGTTTATTCATTGTTTTAAAGTTCATGTGACACATCCTTCTGTGCCAAAGTGATGATTCATCCAAAGAAGCTTTTGAAACTAAACAATTTAGGGATGAATCAGATGATACACTTTCCAAATCTAAACAATAAACATTATCCTTCCTAGGAGTTCTCAGAAGTATCATGTTTTCATCAACCACTTTGTATCCAGGAGCAAGGATAATACATTCAGAATCAGTAAACAATATGCTATGCTTCTTGTCACAAACCTGTGATACACTTAACAGGTTGTATCTCAATTGTTCAACATAGTACACATCTTCAAAGGTCATCTTACCCTTTGAAACATCACCCTTACCACTTATCTTTCCACCAGCAGGATTATCCCCAAATGCAACATGTCCTCCATCAATCTTTTTGAAATTTTTGAGGCAGGCCATGTTACCTGTCATGTGCCTGGAGCAACCACTATCAACATGCCAAATGCTCTTCCCCTTGAGCTGTTGGTTGCCCTGCACATCAAGATAAATCAGTTAGTTTTATTGGGAACCCAAGCCGAAGTGGTCTTGGGTCTCCCTTGCTCATCAAAATACTTGCACTTAGTTTTGATGAGATTTTCAAATTTAGGTACTGCAGTACTGGAGTACTTTGTCAAAATTATTGGTGTAGCAGCACTAGCAGCAGTACTAACAGTGCTAGCAGAAGTACTAACAGTGCTAGCAGTACTAATACTGGGAGCAGCAGTATTGTTAGCAGCAGTATTAACCTCAGAAGTACTAACAGAGGTAGCAGTATTAACAGAGTTAACACTGCTAGAAGCAGTATTAACAGAGTTAATACTGCTAGCAGCAGTACTATCTGAAGAAGAAGCACTAAAAGTATTAGCAGCACTAACATTGGACTGATTACTAGCAGTATTAACACTGCTAGCAGCACTAACTTTTGAAGCAGTACTAACAGTGTTAGCAGTACTAACACTGCTAGCAGCAGTGTTGTTTTTAGTGCTTTTTGGAACCCACATAGTATCACATTCCTTTTCAGTCGTTTTCTTTATGTGGCTTTTGGGTTTATCTTGTTTCTTTGCCACATTTTTCTTTGCAGACTTTTTATAGCCATCATTCTTTCTGTAACCATCAGGTTTTTGAAAAGATCTTTGAGCATTAAACCTTTGGTTAACAGGATTGAAATAACAGTGTTTGGCTAAGTGATTTAGCTTACCACAGATGAAACAAGGTTTTGGCCTGTTGATTCTGTTCAGGTCAACTCCTTGTCTCATAGCCCACTGGTTATTCCAGTTCCTTTGATTTCCCCTCTGATTATCATGTTTTTGGAGCTTGTTCTCTTTAGATTTCCTGCAGGAACACTGTTTACAAGTATTAGAGTTCACAACTTTGGGCTGTGTGGAATGAACTCCCTTTTCCCTTTCAGTCCTTTTGATCTCAGTGTTCTTATCACATGGACTCTCAGATTCCTCATCAGAGTCTACTTTGTCAGTCTCATTCTCAACCACTACTTCTTTTTCACAAGGATCTATATTAATCTTTAATTCAGGATCCTTCCTATCCTTGGTCTCTAACAAATCAGACTTAGGAGGTATGTAGTTGTTATTGTAGGGTGGAGGTGTGGCATTGTACCCTATCCCTACTTTCATCTTGTCATGGATTTGAGCCTTAATGATGGTATCCATGGTTTTAGAAGCACGGGTAAACTTTTCAACATCAAGTTTAACCTTCTTAAGCTCTTCTTTTAATTTCTCATTCTCCTCCCCAGACACTTTCAGCTTAATCTCATACTCATTCTTCTCCCACTTCCAATAGTTAGTATCATAGTGGTGTTGAAGTTCATTAGCTTGAAAAGCTCTAATCTGTTCCTCAAACCTTTCTACAATCCTAACATAATCTTTCACATCTTTCTCTAGCCTCTTAAGGTCATCACACATACCCTGATTGTGATCCCTATATCTTTTAACAGCATCAATGCAAGCTTGAGAACAGAGTTTAGATTGTACCTCAGTGGGAATATCAGATACTTCTGCCATAAGAGCTTGATTCTGACAGGCTTCCTCAGCTTGATCACTCCAATCAAATCCCATTCCTTGTTGAGAAACAAGGGCTTGAGAGGAGCTTCTGTTTTGGTTTCCATTTGGAGCCTGTTGATGTGATCCTCCACTTCTGCATTCTCTGGCAAAGTGTCCCATCTTGTGACACTTATAACACTCAACCTTGGACTTGTCAAAGCCTGCACCATCTTCTCTTCTCTGGGAAAAGTTGTTTCTCCCAGTCCTTTTGATGAATTTCTTCACCCTCATTGATAGCATAGCCATCTGCCACTTGATGTCCATCTCTTCCAGATCATCAGCATTAATCTGCTCTAAATCATCATTGATTAGAGAAGAGTGGACATGACTAGAAAAGAATGCTTCTAGTACAGAATCTGTAGTCTTCTCTTGATTAGTTACACCAGCAGCATTAACAGAACCTGCAGTATTAACAGAATCAGAATTAGCAGCATTATCAGAGGATGAAGATAATAAAGCAGCATTATAAACAAATCCAGATGGCTTTTTCTTGGCTTCAACTTCAGCCTCAAATACTCTCAGATCATTGTAGAGGTCATCTAGCTCTTTGTCCTCCAATTGGTCATTCTGTCTGAATGAGACTGTGTACATGGTCCATTCTTCTCCCAATGATCTAAGGAACTTTCTATTGACATCATCAGCATCCATGTGTACACCCACAGTTGCTAATTCTCCAATCAACTTGTTAAATCTGTCAAAAGTTTGAGTCATAGACTCATTCTTTGCAGACATGAAGTTCTCATATTGTTGCCTGAGAATAGCCTTTTGATTTCTCTTTGTGCTCTTTGTGCCAGTAAATCTTTTCTCCAGAGCATTCCACAACATCTGTGCATCTGTGCAGTGTTGGAATTGATGTTGGTACTCATTAGGAATAGCCAAAAGCAGAGTGCTTAAGGCCTTCATCTCTGTTTGTCTGACTTTCTTTTCAGCATCTGTCTTGGGAGGAGGTCTCTTTCCATCTGCTCCAATCTTTCCTTCATTACATGGGCCATTTTCTATGATGTCCCATATTGCATAATCAGTAAGAAGAATGTACTGCTTGATTCTCAGTTTCCACATGTCAAATTCATTGGGTTTGAGCATGGGAACCTTTGAAACAAGAGTACTGTGAGTATCCATTGAATTGTCCATAGCTTCTAAGATACCAATGCTCTGATACCACTTGTCAGGATCGATTCTTAACAAGAATTAAACTTCTTAGAAACAGAATTTAGAGAATCTTGCGGAATAGAACTCTAAATCAATTAATGAACAATCAATAGAAATTCAATACACTGTATATATCAAACTGTATTACTCACAAGTTTTACACCAAACCTCAATCTTGTTGAACAGGCTCAACAAGACGATTTCTACTTCTCTAGAAATAGGATCTATGATCTTGAGGTTAATTCACTCTTGAATGAATATCAAATTCTATTTCACTCGTATATTTTTCGTCTTTCTTAATAGCTATCTATCAATACTATTTATACAAAAGTAATTACAAGATAACTATCAAAAGTAAATTGATCTTCTGAATCTTCGTTAAACATATCTTGATCAATTCCTTATTTGTCTCCAAAAGCATCGCATACCAAACTTATCAAGTCAGCAGTATTAACAATGATTTGGCTCAGCAGCATTAATGATGATTTGGCTCAGCAGCATTAACGACCTTCAGCAGTATTAACCTTCACAGTCTTCAAGCAGTAGTAACTCAGCTCAGCAGTACTAACCATGTCTAGCAGTAGTAATTTGGTCTAGCAGCACTAACTTCGTCTAGCAGCAGTAACTTGGTCTAGCAGTACTAACTTCGTCTAGCAGTAGTAATCTTGCCCAGCAGTAGTAACGAAGAACTGGCAGTAGTAATGTAGACTTAGCAGTACTAACCATACTTAGCATATCTTCAGTTCCCAACAGATACACTTAACAGGTTGTATCTCAATTGCTCAACATAGTACACATCTTCAAAGGTCATCTTACCTTTTGAAACATCACCCTTACCACTTATCTTTCCACCAGCAGGATTATTCCCAAATGCAACATGTCCTCCATCAATCTTTTTGAAATTTTTGAGGCAGGCCATGTTACCTGTCATGTGCCTGGAGCAACCACTATCAACATGCCAAATGCTCTTCCCCTTGAGCTGTTGGTTTCCCTGCACATTAAGATAAATCAGTTAGTTTTATTGGGAACCCAAGCCGAAGTGGTCTTGGGTCTCCCTTGCTCATCAAAGTACTTGCACTTGGTTTTGATGAGATTTTCAACCTTAGGTACTGCAGTACTGGAGTACTTTGTCAATATGATTGGTTTAGCAGCACTAGAAGCAGTATTAACCTCAGAAGTACTAACAGTGCTAGCAGTACTAACACTGGGAGCAGCAGTATCGTTAGCAGCACTATCAGTACTAGCAGCAGTATCAGCAGTACTAACAGAGTTAGCAGTATTAACAGAGTTAACACTGCTAGAAGCAGTATTAACAGAGTTAACACTGCTAGCAGCAGTATTATCTGAATAGGAAGTACTAACAGTGTTAGCAGCACTAATACTGCTAACAGCACTAACTTTTGAAGAATTACTAGCAGTATTAACACTGCTAGCAGCACTAACTCTTGAAGAAGTACTAACAGTGTTAGCAGTACTAACACTGCTAGCAGCAGTATTATTTTTAGTGCCTTTTGTAACCCACATTGTAACACATTCCTTTTCAGGCTTTTTCTTCATGTGGCTTTTTGGTTCAGCTTGTTTCTTAGCCACATTTGTTCTTGTAGGCTTCCTATAGCCAGAAGGTTTTTGATAACTTCTTTGAAAACTTCTCTTTTGGTTAATAGGATTGAAGAAACAGTATTTGGCAAGATGATTCAGTTTGCCACAAATAAAGCAAGGTTTTGGTCTGTTAATCTTTTGCAGATCAACTCCTTGCCTTAGTGCCCACTGGTTATTCCAGTTCCTTTGATTTCCCCTCTTATTATCATGTTTTTGGGGCTTATACTCTTGAGATTTCCTGCAAGAACACTGTTCACAAGTATTAGAGTTCACAACTGTGGTCTGTGTGTAATGAACTTTCTTTCCTTTTACAGTCCTTTTCATCTCCTTACTCCTATCCCAAGGACTTCCACCTTCCTCATTAGTCTTGATGTGATTTTCTAATGGGATCTCATCACTGTCCTTCTTAGAATCTTCCCCATCAGATCCATCTTCAACAACAACTGCATCTAATGGGTCTACACTAGTGGCTCCTTCAGATAAGTCCTTACTATCCAAGGTTTCTAAAAGGTCTGACCTAGGAGGGATGTAGTTGTTGTTGTAGGGTGGGGGTGTGGCATTATACCCTAGGCCTATTTTCATCTTACCATGGACTTGAGCATTTATTATTGTGTCCATGGCTTTAGAAGCTTTTGAAAACTTTTCAACATCAGCTTTAACTTTCTTAAGTTCTTCTTTTAATTTCTCACACTCTTCCCTAGACTCTTTCAGTTGGAACTCCAGACCACCTTTTTCCCACTTCCAGTAGTTAGTATCATATGAGTGTTGAAGTTCATTGGCTTGAAAGGCCCTAATCTGTTCTTCAAACCTCTCAACAATCAACACATAGTCTCTTCTATCCTTTTCTAACCTTTTAAGATCATCACACATACCCTGATTGTGATCTCTATACCTTTTAACAGTGTCTATACAAGCTTGAGTACAGAGATTAGATTTTACCTCAGTGGGAAGATCTGAAACTTCAGCCATAAGTGCTTGATTTTGGATGGCTTCTTCTGCTTGGTCACTCCAGTCAAATCCCATTCCTTGTTGAGAAACAAGAGCTTGAATGGAGCTTCTGTTTTGATTGGAACTTCCAGCCTGAGTTTGTTGATGGCTGTTGTGAGATGTTCCTCCTCTGCATTCCCTGGCAAAGTGTCCCATCTTGTGACACTTGTAGCATTCAACTTTGGATTTGTCAAATCCAGCACCATCCTCTCTTCTTTGGGAAAAATTGTTTCTCCTTGTCCTCTTAATGAATCTCTTCACTCTCATAGACAGCATAGCCATCTGCCACTTTATATCCATCTCTTCAAGATCATCAGCATTAACCTGTTCTAAATCATCATTAATCAAAGAGGAATTTATATGACTGGAAAAGAAAGCTTCTAGTACTGTATCTTTGGACTTTTCCTGATTGACTGAACCAGCAGCACTAACTGATTCATGGTTAGCAGTAGAATCAGGTGATGCTGAAAGAAGTGTAGCATTATGAACATATCCAGAGGGCTTCTTTTTGGCTTCAACCTCTGATTCAAAGACTCTAAGATCATTGAACAGATCATCAAGTTCCTTATCTTCCAGTTGGTCATTCTGTCTGAAGGACACAGTGTACATTGTCCATTCTTCACCCAATGATCTTAAGAACTTCCTGTTGACATCATCAGCCTCCATCTTGACTCCTACAGTGGCTAATTCTCCAATCAGCTTATTAAATCTATCAAAAGTTTGAGTCATAGACTCATTCTTGGTAGACGTAAAGTTTTCATACTGCTGCTTGAGAATTGCCTTTTGATTTCTCTTTGTGCTTTTGGTGCCAGTAAATCTCTTCTCCAAAGCATTCCATAGAATCTGAGCATCAGTGCAGTGATGAAATTGATGCTGATACTCATTGGGGATAGCCAAAAGCAGAGTGCTTAAGGCCTTCATCTCTATCTGTCTGACTTTCCTCTCTGCATCAGTCTTTGGAGGAGGTCTTTTGCCATCTGGTCCAGTTCTTCCTTCAGCACATGGACCATTCTCAATGATATCCCAGATGGAATAATCAGTAAGCAGAATGTACTGCTTAATTCTAATTTTCCACATGTCAAATTCATTGGGTCTGAGCATGGGAACCTTAGATACAAGAGTACTGTTTGATTCAAAAGAATTTTCCATAATGACTGTAGAATTCTAAGAAACACTTGCTCTGATACCACTTGTCAGGATCGAATCTTAACAAGATAATTAATACTTAGAATTCAGAATTAAAGAATCTGCGGAATAGAACTTTAATTCTCACAATCAATGAACAGAATATCAAAAAACACACAATTTTTGTATTCACTGTTTCGACTCACAATATTAACAACCAAACCTCAATCTTGTTGAACAGGCTCAACAAGACGACTTCTACTTCTCTAGAAATAGGGTTCTTACACCTTGAGGTTAATTCTCTCTGAAAACGATATCGAATTCTTTTTCACACGTATATTCTAATAGCTATCTATTGAAGTCTATTTATACAAAAATAATTACAAGATAACTATCAAAAAGTAACTTGATCTTCTAAATCTTCGTTAAACATATCTTGATCAATTCCTTCTTTGTCTCCAAAAGTATCGCATACCAAACTTAACGAACTCAACAGTATTAACCTTCATTCTTCATGAGCAGTACTAACAATCTCCAGCAGTATTAAGTCACGAGCAGTACTAACAGATATTCGATATGCACCAGCAGTACTAACCTTGACTTGCAGTAGTAACTTTGACAAGCAGTACTAACCTCACATAAGCAGTATTAATAATGTTCCAGCAGTATTAATATCTCAGCAGTACTAATCTTGAACTAGCAGTAGTATCTTTGTTCTGGCAGCACTAACATTGAACTAGCAGTACTAACCTTGAACTAGCAGTAGTATCTTTGTTCTGGCAGCACTAACTCTTGAACTAGCAGTACTAATTTGATCTGGCAGTAGTAATGTTGTTCTGGCAGTACTAACCATACTTAGCATATCTTCAGTTCCCAACAGGCTGAAATAAAATGGGTCATACATAGCCCACGTGAGGTTTGCAAGAAAAAGAAAAGGAAAGGATGTTGTGGGTATTTTTTTCATTGATACGTATATCACAAGGAGAGTTACGGTTATAGAGTTCAAGAAGGAAACAAAATCAAGGGGTTATCTCTTACGCTTTTATTAGGGGCTGAAACAGAGATAAATAGGAGCACGGCTGGATTCTGAGGGGACGCCTCAATCTACACATACAACACAACACCGAGATAAGTAAGGTTTCATACGCACCATTGAGGGAGCTGGTTGACGGCAGAATCGAGAGTAGTTTAGAGAGGTTTTTAGGGAGACACACGGCTGGAAATCAGAGGAGAAGACAGCAACAAGAGGGATTGTTGGACAGTAGCAAACAAAAACGATTTGGAGGCTTTATCGGAGGTCTTTGGCTGCTGCGTTTTCTGTGTTCATCAAGCAAAGCGAACTCTGAACTTGGACTGTTGTGTGTCCAACAGGTTATTTTGTTTTTGTCAATTCGACTTCTAAATCTCTCGATCTCTTAAGTTTGATTATAGATTTGGTTTAGGTCCTCATTTGTTTATTCTTGACATTATTTGATTGTTTGATTTGAAAGCATTGAATTGAGTTTTTGATAAATTGTTAGTGTTCGTAGAATCTATTGATCATTGGGATTCAATTTCTTTGGTCAATGAATTTTTGGTTTATGTTTATTTGAAATCACACACCAAGTGTTTGATGAAAGTCCAAGGTGAATTTTTGGATATTAGTTTGATAGCTAAAGTCTTTTAATTTTCATTAGTTAATCGTAGTTATAAAGTCTTGGTTTTTTCGTTTAGTAGTTTAGTACTATTCTCAACTCTCATGATTTTTAAAGTAGTGTTATTTGTACTAAGTAGATTTTGGTTTTAGTCGGTGTCTTTGAGCTTAAAAGATCGAAATTGAGTGGCATATCTTTGTGACACACGTGCATTCAGTTTAATACAAATAATTCGCTTAACCACTGACTCCCTGATAAGAACGATACCCGACTTACCACTTTACGGTTTAAGTTAGGTTTATAAATTTAAACCTTGTTGCGCGTTTCACGACGCGTGCAACACTCCGTAAAATGCAAACCTTGTATTTGTCTTACAAACCACAATTTGCATATTTGAACAACCAGGGTGCATATGTGAACAATGTACATATACATATGCATATGCATACGTGCAAAATATACATATAATAGACATTCATTCATATGGGATAATGCATATATACATCTCAGATTATGCACACATTATTCACAATTTCACATGTATATGCACATTGATTTGTAAGGAGTGCAACAAATACATAGATTGTATTTGATTTGTATCTTTTATACATATATATGTATGTATGTATGTATGTATGTATATGTACACGCGTGTGTACATGTATGCCTATGCAAAACAAGTATAAGATTCAAATCGATGAATTCTATGTTATCTCGAACAAACTGAATCCAAAAGTTTGTTCAAATGAGAAAAGTATCAAAATAAGATAATAGTTAAATCATGTGAAAAATGACATGTGATTTTACACCAATGGTCACAAGGGTGTTCGGACTATGTGGCCCACAACTTAAGTCTCGGCCAACATCGAGTGAATCACATATAGCCTGACCAGGGTCGACTCTATCTAGAGGCCATGGGGCGACGCGGCAGCAAAAGGCCAAAGGGCATCACCAAAGTAGGGGTGTTTAGGATTGCTTATTTTTTTGACTTATTTGCTTATTGCTTTTCCTCACCACAAATAAGCTATTTTAAGTATTTGGATTGAAAAAATGAAAAATGCTTATTACTTTTCCCCACCATAAATAAGTTGTTTTTGATAAGTTAATTCATTTAACTTATTTGAAAGTACTTATAACTTATTTGTTCAAATTATATTTTTACCCCCAACCTGCTTTTATCATCACATAAGTTTATAAGCACTTTAAAAAATAAGCATAAGTGGTTTTAAATAAGCAATCCCAAACACCCCTTTTAAGGCCCTTTGTACATGGGTAGGTTAAACAATTACAAACTCATCGCTCGCCTCTCAATCTAAACCCCTAAGTCTAAACTCGTTTCTGGCTTTCTCTCAAATTTGCGATTATACCCTAAGACCATCTCCAACGGGCCGGCAAATCGCCATTTTTGCCGGCCGAACGACTCCAACGGACCGCCAAACCCAAAAAAAATTTGCCGGCCGATTGTTTTGAACGGCAAATATGCCGTGTGGGTTTTTTTTGCCGGCCTCAAATATTTGTGGAGCCCACCACTATCTAACATTTAATTAATAAAAAATATATTATTTAATTAATAAAAATTGTAAGTTTTAATTAAGAAATATTTAATAGTAAATAAAATATGTTATTTTAAGGTGGGGTCCACAAATTTGGTGTTTGGATGGTTGGAGTTGAGGTTTTTATTTTTGTTGTTGGGCCCACCAAAATTGGTGTTTTTGGTGTGTTTTTTTGTGTCAGGTTGGAGAGGCTCTAACTCAGTATAACTCGTCTCACATGTGGGTCGTTGACGTCTTCTGCGTTACTGCATCTCTCGATATCTTCTATACACTACAATCTGCCCCAAACTCTAAAGGCTTTGCATTAAGGAGCAATCGACCAATGCATTGGTATTTGGTAAATTCCTGAAAGTTTCGCGCTAGTTTGGATTATGGATGCTTTTGTTTTGTTTTATTTTTTAGATTTGTTTTATTGTTTAATGTTTACTGTTTATTCAAAGTAGAAACAACAACCGAACATCCATGTTTATTTGAATATATAAGGAGTCGTGCGGGTTTATCTTTTGGTAATTATATCTCAAGTAGAAACATAAACTTAATCTAAACAGTAAACAAATACTTAACCCAAAAAATAAAACAGAGTTGAACATGTAATTAAGTGGTCAGAATGATTAAGAGGCTCTTATGATATAGTGCAAAATGAAATATGGTTGTACTAACTGGTTACGGGAGACCCAAGATACAAAATTATTCAGAGGGTTCTAGAACCATTAAGAGGAAGACTTTTTTTGGCCAAACAAGATGTACCTCTTAGCGGATTCAGAGGTTGACTCTTAATGGAACTATTAAGAGGTAAACAAACAGCCCCTAATTCTGTAGGCTGTTAGGTATTAGAATATTTAAGAATAGAAAAACACAGTTTGATTGTTCACTACCTCAAAATGCCACTTAGGCAACAAATGAAAAATCTGCTTAGAGGGGTTTATGTGTTGATCTTTGATTTTCTTTTTTGTTGATGTCAGAAGGGTGTTATGTATTAGAATTTGTGTTTGTTGTTTGTTACTGCTAAGCACTTAAATTGCAAACAAGTTTTCAAGTTTGGACTTTGTAGATGATTGTGTTTACAAACATGTGAAGAACTTTGATGATAATTAATAGGATTAGAAGACATGAATCGATATACAATCGTTTATTTTTACTTGTAATTTAAACACAAGTATATAAAAGCTAGTAACACCATGATCATTTGGGTATATATACAAAAGTACTTATGCCTTCTTGAAAAAAATCTTGAATGGCACATCACTTATAGCTAAACGTCTGCTTCCATTTTCAGAGATCTTAACTCCAATATCTCCACAAACAGGCCTGCAAAAGTCGCACACCGTGGGGCAGAACACAATCTTGTAATCATCTTCATACTTCTCTATCTTGAACCAGTTGCTTATGGTTTCTTGACCAGGGTTTCCCGACACCCCATGAGCTGACACGATCAGTTGTCCCTCATACTCCTCTAACATCCAAACGTTAGACTGAATACATATTGATGAAGCCGAGAATATAATATTAAGATCTGTGGACTCCCGAATAACCCCTTTTTTGGGGTCAACCGGTGTGAATGTTAACGGCAGGCCTCTGTCAACTTCCTGGGGTTCTTGAACTACATCAAGTGGACACGTGTCATTTCTCGTTGGAGCTAGCGTTAGTCCACCACCCATTCCTCGGAACACTGGCAAGATATAGTAATCTGTTCCTGATCGGACCAAGTTGCCATCAATGTCGCGAACTGGATCTGGCGATGATTGGCCCAAAGAAAGCGAGATTGTGGAGAAAAGAAGAAGCAACAATAATGTTTTCATCTTGTGTATAGCTATTATAAAGGTTTCTTGAATTATTTTTGGTGTGATTTAATTGCATTTGGATAACATGTATTTATAGCAAAGATGAAGATATGACTTTGGTAAAGGCTGCACGTAACTGTGTGTACAAGTTGGCTGGACGATGCTATCTCTAAAAGTAGATGTGGTAAATTAAAGGGACTTTTTTTAATGTGGTAATCCATGTCTTAATTGTTATCTCCTACACATTTTCCTAATTTGGACTTTATAAGAATTTGTCACGTTTCAAGATTGGTCAATATAAAAACCAATCACGTCTTAAATCCTTGATCAAAAATAAAATATTTACATGATATAAGTTATGTCATGTATGATAAAAACAAATGTTTTGGCATGTAGCTTAGGTGCTCTTTGTTTACCTCTTCATAGTTCCATTAAGAGGCAACCTCTGAATCGTTTAGAGGTGAATCTTGTTTGGCAAAAAAAAGTTTGCCTCTTAATGGTTCTAAAACCCTCTGAATGATTTAGCATCTTGGGTCTTCCTTAACCATTCAGCACCCTAACTTCATTATAAACAATTACCAAACAACCATATTTCATTTTGCACTATAGCATAAAAGTTTCTTAATCATTCTGCACCAAACCATTCAGCAACTGTCGAACAACCCCTTAGTTAGCAAAAGAGCAAGGTAACTTTAATTTGCCCAAATATAGTCAAAGGTTCGACCCCTTCCTCCTCAGTTATTGAGTAAGCTAAAAAAATGTTCCATCACATTGGTATTCTTAAAGACTGGTTTCGTATGATGCCAATAGTTAATTTATTACCAAAATAAAAACGAATTCATATCTTACGAATTAGGTCTACAATGAAGGGTGCAGCAAGAAAGACGTTTTCGGTGTTGGTTATCCAGTTACAGTCTTACAGAAGCAATCATGCCCGCTTTGATTAGGCTTCCTTTAACGGATTTGATCACGATTGTCCGTGTTGTATGTCACAACATGAAAATTCTAACCATCTTTTCGTGCAATGTTCGACAGCTCGGGAGGTAGGAGCTCTTTTGCACCATCTCATTCAGTCGCTTCCAAACTTCCATGGCCTATCAAAAGAAGAACCGTATAATCACTTATACGAATTCCTTGCCATCTGCAACACTAACAATATTCGAGGTCTTACCCGAGACCACCTTAGGCTCATATTGTTCCCTTTTTCTCTAAAAGGGCGAGCCAAACAGTGGTTTATATCACTTGAGCCGAGGATCATCTCTACTTGGGATGACATGCAGAAGAAGTTTTTAGCCGAGTATTTCCCTATAAGGAAAACTGCGGAGATACGCCGAGCGATCTCCAACTTTCAACAGCAACCTGGGGAAGAGTTTCACGAGGCATTTGAGCGACTCAAAGAGCTTCTTCGTTCCTGCCCTCACCACGATACCCCGAAATGGATCTTGGTGAAAACATTCTTGGATGGCTTAGACCCGACTCATCGAGGTCTAGTTAATGCCGCAAGTGGGGGAACGATGATGACAAAGACTGACGAGGAGGCTTGGCAATTCTTGGAAACATACAGTCGAAGCCTTGCATCACATAATTTTTCGTGGGCAACTCATAGGTCGGTGTCATCTGTATCTAATACTGAAGGGTTGAATGACTTGAGGAAAGAGTTCAAGGGTGAGATTGGTGAGTTGTCTAAAAAGATAGATCTTGTTTTAGGTGGGATGACTGGGAAGAAAAACGATGTTTTTCAGGTTCAAAATGCATGCACTCGCTGTGGGGATTCCTCACATTCTGCAAATGAGTGCTTAGTTTTCCATTCTGAGAGCGTAAATCAATCCCAGGGGTTTGGTAATCATAATCAAGACCCATTTTCAAGCACTTATAATCCGGGATGGCGAAAGCATCCCAATTTTTCTTGGAAAAACAATCAAGAGGGTCCTTCAAATCAACCCCGATTTCATCATCATTAGGGACAGTCGAGTCAGCTCAAATTCCAGGGACAAAATCACAATCATCCTCACTCTGGAAATTACCACCATGGTAATCAAAGCCACAATCAAAACTTTGGTGGTAATAATAATTATAGCAACAACAGACATGGTTCATCGCCACTTGAAAAGCAAATGCAAGATATGATGGCAATGATGAAAGATTACATGCAAATAACAAACAATAATACTCAGTCTGTTGCTGCTACTACTCAGTCTATTGCTGCTCTAGAAAAACAAGTCGGCCAACTGGCCGAACAGCTGAGTAGAAGGGATGGGGGTACGCTGCCAAGTATGACTAAGCCGAATCCTAGTCATGAGCACGTAAATGAAATCACTTTGCGGAGTGGCCGTCAACTGGACCCCTTCCCTCAAAAAGGCGTTGGAAGTTCTTCGGAAAAGGGCGAAGGGAAAGAGATCGAGGAGAGAGTAGAGTCTGAAGAAGAGAATCAAGTTCCAATCACAATCACATCGGATGCCGATAAATCTCAAGATGGGGAGGGTTCGAGATTTCCTAATCAAGAACCCACTGTTCCATTCCCCGCCGCTTTAAATGAATCTGCGGCATTTCCATTTGGAAAAAGAGGGCCGAAAAATGATGATATGATGGATGTCTTTCGCCAAGTAAAGATAAATCTACCATTACTAGATGCCATCAAACAAATCCCGGCTTATTCCAAATTCTTGAGAGAGTTGTGCACTCAAAAGCGCAAACAAAAGACTTCGATCCCTAAAAAGATTGAAGCTACTGAGGAAGTAAGCACTATTCTATCTAGTTCCCTACCACAAAAATGCAAGGACCCTGGATCCCCATTGATCCCTGTCGTTATGGGAAATTCCGCCATAAAGAGTGCCTTGCTAGATTTAGGGGCTAGTGTGAATATCTTGCCAGGATCGGTGTATGATGAGTTTGAGTTTGGTGAACTCAAGGCGACAAGTGTGTTAATACAACTCGCTGATCGATCTGTTAAGACACCGAGGGGAGTGCTTGAGGATGTGATTGTGAAAATTGAGGACTTCTACTACCCTGTGGATTTCCTTGTGCTAGATACCGAGGGCATTTGTAGAGATAAAAGCCCTACGATGATTCTCGGCCGACCATTCTTGGCGACTGCAAACGCCACAATCAATTGCCGAACAGGAGTGATGGACATTACCTTTGGTAATCGAAAATTGCGTATGAATATCTTTACGCCATCCTCCTTCCCTCCGACCGAGACCGAGTGTTACCCCATAGACTTTGCAGAAGAATGCACCCAAGAATACACTTCAAGCATACTACAAGAGGATTTGTTCACTCGATACTTTTCTATCTCATCGGAGGATGATCTTGATTTGGTAGATTTACATGAGGTCCAGGCATTGCTTGCTGAGCCACTTGTGCCTAATCAACCACCCTGGTCTCATAAGGTTGAACCATTGCCAAATCTAGCTCACGAACCTCCAAAGAGTTCACTTGAAAAACCACCAGAGCTAGAACTTAAGCCACTACCAGATCACCTTAAGTATGTCTTCTTAGGAGATGATGGCACCCTACCAGCTATTATCTCATCATCACTCACACCTGATCAGGAAGACATGCTTATTTATGTTCTAAAAGACCATAAGAAGGCAATTGGATGGTCGATAGCCGATTTGAGAGGGATTAGTCCTTCGGTATGCATGCATAGAATCCACACCGAGCCTAATGCTAAGCCCTCACGAGAATTTCAAAGACGACTGAACCCGAACATGAGGGATGTGGTGAAGAAAGAAGTTATCAGGTGGTTGGATGCCGGGATCATATATCCCATTTCTGATAGCCCTTGGGTAAGCCCGACACAAACGGTGCCCAAGAAATCTGGCATCACCATTGTGGAGAGAGGAGGGGAAAACATTCCTACTCGCCCTGTCACCGGATGGCGAGTGTGCATCGACTACCGAAAGTTGAATGCAGGCACGTTGAAAGATCATTTCCCCTTACCTTTCATCGACCAAATACTAGAGAAGCTGGCAGGCCAGAAATACTACTGCTTCTTGGATGGTTATTCAGGATACAATCAAGTGGCCATACACCCTGATGACCAAGAGAAGACGACATTTACATGTCCGTATGGCACTTTCGCTTTCCGACGAATGCCATTTGGACTATGTAATGCGCCTGCGACATTCCAAAGGTGTATGATGTCAGTCTTCAGTGACATGTTGGGCGAGTCATTGGATGTCTTCATGGATGACTTCTCAGTATTTGGCGAGACATTTGAAAGTTGTCTCCATAGTCTTGAGAGGGTGCTGAAACGTTGTGAGGAGACTAACTTAGTGCTAAGCTGGGAGAAGAGCCATTTCATGGTTCGAGAAGGAATTGTGCTCGGTCACGTGATTTCTGAACGTGGCATTGAAGTAGATCGAGCAAAGGTCCAGGTGATCTCCACTTTATCTCCACCGACGACGGTGAAGGGTATTCGCTCATTCCTTGGACACGCAGGCTTCTATAGGCGATTTATCAAAGACTTCAGTGCCATTTCACGACCCTTGTGAAATCTACTTGCCAAGGATAATTCATTTGTCTTTGATGAAACCTGTCTAGAGGCGTTTGAGACAATCAAGCAAAAGCTTGTCGAGGCACCCATCATGCAAAAACCAGACTGGTCGTTGCCATTTGAGTTAATGTGCGACGCTAGTAATGAAGCGATGGGAGCTGTACTTGGTCAACGGGTGAATAAAAAGCCCGTTGCCATTTACTATGCTAGTCGGACATTCTCCGAGGCCCAGATGCATTACACGACCACTGAAAAAGAGTTACTTTCTGTCGTGTTTGCACTGGAAAAGTTTCGCTCGTATCTGTGGGGAGCGAAGGTGATCGTCTACTCTGATCATTCAGCCCTTCGCCATCTACTCGATAAGAAGGAAGCCAAACCCAGGCTTATCAGATGGATTTTGCTATTACAGGAGTTTGACTTGGAAATTCGAGATAAGAAAGGATGTGAGAATGTAGTAGCAGACCATTTGTCCCGAATCCCCACAGATCAGATCCCGACCAAGGAAGAAGTCCAGGGATCTTTCCCGGATGAGCAGTTATTTGCCATATCTAGACTTCCTTGGTTTGCTCACATTGTTAATTACTTAGCTGCAAAGAAGTTACCACATGATTGGACAACTCAACAGAAACGGTACTTCTTTTCGCAACTTAAGTACTATTACTGGGAGGATCCTGAGCTCTTTAAATATTGTCCGGATCAGATTGTCTGGAAATGTGTCCCCGATAGTGATCACGAAGATATTTTAAAGCATTGTCACCGTTATGCATGTGGGGGACACTTTAGTGGAAAGAAGACAGGGATCAAAGTACTTGAGTGTGGATTCTTTTGGCCTACCATATTTAGGGACGCTCAGAACTTTGCAAAATCATGTCTTCGATGTCAGAGCTTGGGTAATATTTCACGCAAGGACATGATGCCTCTCAACCCCATCCTGACTGTCGAGTTCTTCGATGTGTGGGGTATAGACTTCATGGGTCCTTTTCCATCATCCCAAGGTAATCTATACATTCTGCTAGCTGTTGACTATGTCTCTAAGTGGGTGGAGGCTATCGCGACCACAACGAATGATCACAGGGTAGTATGCAAGTTTGTCAAGAGCCACATTTTCACTCGACATGGGTATCCGAGAGTCATCATCAGTGATGGCGGAACCCACTTCCGTAATATGAAGTTTAGTGCTTTGGCAAAACACTATGGGATCACACATAGGATAGCCACACCATATCACCCATAGACTAGCGGACAGGTCGAGGTCTCTAATCGTGAAATTAAGCATATTTTGGAGAAGACCGTGAGACCTGATAGGAAGGATTGGTCGAGTCGATTAGAGGATGCACTATGGGCATATCGTACCGCATATAAGACACCCATAGGCATGTCTCCATATCGACTCGTGTATGGGAAGGCTTGTCATCTTCCGGTCGAGTTGGAGCACCGAGCTGCTTGGGCAGTTAAGAAGCTGAATCTTGATCTAAAAGAAGCCGGTGACCATCGTAAACTGGAGTTAGATGAGTTAGAGGAATTGAGACGAGATGCATACGAGAGTTCCCGCATATACAAGGAACGAACTAAGGCTTTTCATGATAGACACATATCGCGAAAGTCGTTCCATGTAGGGATGAAAGTTTGGCTATATAACTCTCGCTTAAAGTTATTTCCAGGCAAGCTAAGGTCTAGATGGTATGGCCCATATATTGTGCAAGAGGTGTTCCCACATGGTGCGGTCACAATTCAGGACGAGAAAGGTGGGGCATCCTTCAAGGTAAATGGGCAAAGACTGAAGCCATACATCACCGCTCGAGACCATGATGGTTATGTTTTGGAGACCACGGCTCTTGCCGAGCCGGTTTATGACCCCTAGTCATAGGACTGGTTCCATTTATCTGTATACTTTGTATATTTGCTATTTATTTCTTTGCCTGCTTTAAGATCGAGTCAGTTAATTGAGTCGTAGTTAAATGAACTTTGTGTGTATGTTCACTGCAAACCCTCACGAGACTTCACTCGTCCACTAGGGGAAACCTAGGGGTTTAAAAGGCTTGTTGCACATGCTAAGTGCAATCGCGCTTCCCAGCGAAAATGAGGATTAGGTAGTTTTTCTTTTCTTTTTTGTATCTCTTCGTGCTATCTGTTTATCTGTCTTGGAGCCTGAAATCCCCCTTGGTTGAGTCCACTTCCCCACATTGAGGACAATGCACATCTTTAAGCTGGGGAGGGGGAAAATTTGGAAATTTTCTGATTGACTGCTATTGTGCTTTAACGAAGTTTGTCCAAGTTGTTGTGTTTTAGCAGGAAAGTGCTGACAAATCGCCGAAGGCTAACGGTCCCATACAGGTCGGAGCTTACATGGATTGATCGACACTACACCCAATCACGCACTTGAACGACATTCAGGGGAGTTTGACATTCAGGGGAGTTTTTTTGTTTTTCTCATCTTTATATGTGTTTCTTTAGCTTATTTGCATACATTGGGGACAATGCATGATCCAAAAGTGTGGGGTGTTAAAAACTTAAATAATTGACTTGTTCTAGGGCAGTAATTCAGTTACATATATGAGCATAATGAAGAAGTTCTTGTTAGACTCTAAGGAGCATATAGCACTAATGAATTGGTCGATTAGTCACCTAATACTACTTGGTGTGTCATGCTATTTGAAACTAATATTGATTGATCTGGTGAGCACATCTACACCGTGAGACATTTGAGCCTTATGACTAAAACATCAAAAAATTAGTCTCATTCATTTCATGTGTGTATTACACCTCATGTGCATCGGTCTCTCTAGAACTTGCATCTATTCTCTTCGAGATTGCATTGTATTCATGCTTGCATACAAAGGTGATAAAGGCCATCTTTGATGTGAATGTTAACCACTTTAGCCAAAAAGCCGACCTTGAAAAGAATAAATCCACTTGCTTAACCATTTTGAGCCTACAAACCCGTTCTTTTGACACACCTAAGTTACAAGCCACACAAGCCAAACACTTCCTACCCAAACCTTAAGACTTTGGGGTGTGACTTTAGACCAAAGAGCTATATTGTTGATATCTTGAAATTGTGGTCTCAAAAGAAGAAAAGAATAGAAAGCAAAGCCTCGAAAAAGAAAAAAAAAAGTGTGCAAAGCCTAAAAAAATGGAAAACAAAAAAAGAAAAAAAAGAAAAAAAAGGGGCATAAAAAGGGTTTAAAAGTCGGTATACGACCATTGTGAAAAAAGGGAGAGAAAGAATAAAGGCTTGCAGTCATTGAAATGAGAAGTGCTCGAAAGTTTCCATGCTCGTGGTTTATTGCTCACAACGCCCCTTAGTCTTAACGGTTTTTAAAGTCACTTTACCATAATCATCCTACCCTACCCATAACCACCATTACAACCCTTAAAAAATACCTTTTGATTTGTATCTTGCATGCAATTCCAGCGGTGGAGAATGAGAATTTTTGCAAGCTTATGGTAGAGTACCAATCATATGAGGATGTCTTGAGCGAAACACTATAACCCAAACACATGAGTGATGGAGGGAATCTTATCCTTAGTGAGAGCTTACTGGATCATTTTATGTTAGTTCTCGAAACAGTATGCGCATACCGAGGAATTGATGGTTGACCGGTCCCATGTTCATGACATACTATGAGTTCTAAAGAGTTTGACTTGACCATTCTTGAATTATCGGAAATAAACTGTTTTATTGCCCGAGGACGGTCAATGTTTAAGTGTGGGGTGTTTTTGATCGGTCATTTGATTCTACTTTATTTTCTCGTTAATTGCCCCTCTCTAGTGCATTAAAATGGTAAAACCGAACGATATTGATGTGTTTTTATATTTTTATAGGTTCGGAACAATTTGGAGCGAAAAAGACCAAAACGATGTGGCTGTGGAGGTTTGGCCATATCTCACTCGTCCGAGCTCCGTTCAAGGCGATTCAAGATGTTCCGGAAAGCCAAAACATAGACGAACAATCTTCGTGTTTTGCGTTTTTTGCAAATTCGGAGTGAATCTGGGTCGAATCTGACCCCGAAGGCAGAAAAGTGTTGCTGGACAGCAGGTTACAAGTTGTACAACAACAGGTACAACCTGCCGTAGCAGTAAAACAAAAGAAAATAATGTGAGGCTGGATCTTGGGCTTTTAGAAGACTTTAATTATCCAAAAGAAAGAGACCATGGGCTGAAATAAAATGGGTCATACATAGCCCACGTGAGGTTTGCAAGAAAAAGAAAAGGAAAGGATGTTGTGGGTATTTTTTTTCATTGATACGTATATCACAAGGAGAGTTACGGTTATAGAGTTCAAGAAGGAAACAAAATCAAGGGGTTATCTCTTACGCTTTTATTAGGGGCTGAAACAGAGATAAATAGGAGCACGGCTGGATTCTGAGGGGACGCCTCAATCTACACATACAGCACAACACCGAGATAAGTATGTTGGAACCACCTTAAAAGTGACCGTCACTGATCGTTTATCATTCCTGATATGATGATTGACAATAACTGAAATCCCTATGTCTGGTAAAAATATGATGGGCGTATTTACTATTATTGACATACTATAGGGTTTCCCATTAGGTGATTGGAACTATGGGGAGTTATATTGCACATAACAAACACCAAGGGTTGAAAGTGTAAGATACTCTTATTATAAATAGAGTACCCTAATCTCTCTTTCAACCCTAATCACTAATTAGATAACGGCCTAATATCCCAGCCGTGTGCAGCCTCCCTTTCGGTCGATTCTCTCATTCAAGAACTCGATCATCATCATCCCATCATAATACGATCACCTCGTTCTGGGAACCCGACAATCAATGGCAAATATGTTCAATGCTTTCACCGGATCCTCAGGATCATCGGGTATGTTTTCTCATCATCGATTACTCATTATTAATCAAATACGAATCGTGAAGTTTATTCCAACATGTGGTATCAGAGCCCTAGGTTCATAATTGATTCATGTTTTGTATTTGTTTTCGGTGATTCTCCACGGGTTTTTTTTTCGTACGCCGTCATCTAATAATAATCTGGAATTGAATTGTTGTTTCAAATCAAAAACCACATTGAACTGCAAAATTCCAGCCGCCGCAAACCTTTTCTCAGCCGCCGCATTTTTTTTTTCCTCCAACAATAATAATGCAAATGTATTTTATGCCATAAAATTTTCAACCACCATATTCATGATATATATATATATATATTTTGCTGAATTGATTATGCTATATATATATACATTTTGCTGAATTGGTTATGTTATATGTATATTTACACTGATTACGCCATGTGAATTGATGTATATGTTTCTTTTATCAAGTTAATTATGCGATGTTAATTGATCAATGTTATTATCCCGTATTGATCAATGTACGGAAAACCTTTTCGATTGAACCTTATTTTTTCGGTTCCTTACATGGCGAAAACCTTACTTTTCGCAACTGTACATAGCGAAAATCTTACTTTTCGCAATTGTACATAGCGAAAACCTTACTTTTCGCAACTGTACATAGCGAAAACCTTACTTTTCGCAACTGTACATAGCGAAAACCTTACTTTTCGCTACTGTACATAGCGAAAACCTTACTTTTCGCTACTGTGCATAGCGAAAACCTTACTTTTCGCTTCTGCCATACCGAAAACCCTTGCACTAATATATATGGTCTCATTATTTGTGCCCAAAGGTCAAATATGATTCTCATATTGCAATTTTTTTCCCTTTTGCATAATGAACACTGAGTATACTAATTCTGCCCAAAGGTGATTTAATATACCTGTGTGTCAAGAGGACTCTCTACATGCATAATTCACACGATGCTCTATTTTGTGCCCAAAGGTCAAAAGATAAGCATTGCGTTGCATGACCCTAACGCTCATGTTTACTTAGATATTAGTTATTTCTGCCCAAAGGTGATGTAACATCTAAGTAGAGCCTTACTTTGACTTATTGTTTTGGTGTTTACAATAGGTATACTCATCACTAGCTTCATCACTAAAATGGTCATAGTTTCATTACTCTAAGGAATATTACTGTTAGGCCTGCTTACTTTAACATTACTTTGATTCCATTACTTTAAGAAACATTACTTTGTCTGCCCTCTTATAGCTAACCACGTCACTATAATAATCTTCTATAACTTATATTCTCCTTATTTCCACATCAGTACCTAACTTTGGCATTGAGCCACTTACTGGTGCGAACTTTGCTTCGTGGAAGGATCAATTACTGCTTACTCTGGGGATGCTAGACCTTGACCATGCTATTCGCCATAATGAACCCGCTGCTATTACTGCTGAGTCTACTGCAGCTCAGAAAGCGGATTTTGAAAAGTGGGAAAGGGCAAATCGCTTGTCACTGATGATGGTCAAGAACTCCATTAACCTCAGTATTCGAGGAGCTATCCCTGACTCTGATAAAGTCAGAACTTACCTCAAATCTGTTGAGGATCACTTCAAGGGATCGTCTAAGGCGCATGCGAGTAGTTTAATGCTACAGATGCTCACTCTAAAATATGAAGGAAACAGCAGTGTCCGTGAACACATCATGAAAATGATTGATATGGCTCATAAGCTTAAGAGTCTTGAGATGGAAGTATCTGATAATTTTCTTGTGCATTTCATAATGACCTCTTTGCCTGCTCGGTTCGACACCTTCAAAGTTAACTATAATGCTATGAAGGATAAATGGTCGATAAGTGAACTGATTGCAATGTGTGTGCTAGAGGAGGATCGCCTGAAGCTGGTACAACCTGAAGCTGTTCACCTGACAACCACTGGTAATTCTAAGAAAAGGAAGGGTAACCACAGTAATCAGACTGGAAATAAAGTCCAAAAAGATAATAATCATGGTGCCGTTGCCTCTGGCTCTAAATCCTTGTCTAACAAACCTAGCTGCAAATTCTGTCGTGCCAAAGGGCACGGACAGAAAGATTGCCCTAAGTTCAAGGAATGGCTAGCTAAGAAAGGTAACATTCTTTATGTAATATTTGATTCCTTTACTACTGATGTCCCTATTAATACATGGTGGGGTGACTCTGGTTCTATGGTCCATGTGATAAACTCAATGCAGGGATTCCTTACAATCTAGAAGCTACCAAAGGGCCAAAGAAAACTTAGAGTTGGAAGTGGTGATCTCTTAGATGTCGAAGCCATGGGAACTTTAAATTTACATATGAGTACCGGAAAGTGTATTAGACTAGTGGATACCTTATATGTACCGAGAATTACTCGGAACCTTGTATCCATATCTAGACTAGACCTTGAAGGTTATGTAATAATTCATGGTTGCGGCAAGATTGCTATTACTCATAATAATGAATTACTTGGTCGAGGTTTCTTGGATGGATTACTGTATAAATTAGAACTAGATCATAATTTCTCACAGTCTTTGTTGTCTCTTAATATTGATGACGTAACTAAGACAACAAAATCACCTAAACAATCAGAGAATTCCTCCATGTTGTGGCATAAACGTCTTGGCCACATATCACGAGATCGAATGACACGACTCGTAAAGGATGGAATCTTACCTTCTCTTGATTTTAGTGATTTTGAAACATGTATTAAGTGCCTCAAAGGCAAAATGACGAAAGGGAATAAGAAAGGAGCCACTAGGAGTTCCAACTTGTTGGAAATAATTCACACTGATATAAGTGGTCCCTATCCCGCATCAATCACAGGACATACATCATTTATTACATTCATTGACGATTATTCGCGTTATATGCACCTATATCTAATTAAGGAAAAATCTGAATCCTTACAAACTTTTATTGATTTTAAAACTTTGGTTGAAAACCAACTTGATCATAAAATAAAAGTTGTGAGATCAGATAGAGGAGGTGAGTATTATGGTAGACATACTGATATTGGTCAAGCTCCTGGTCCTTTCTATAATTTTTGCAAGGAACATGGCATAATTAACCAATACACCATGCCTGGTTCTCCTCAACAAAATGGCGTTGCTGAAAGGAGAAACAGAACCTTAATGGACATGGTGAGAAGTATGCTTGCTAACACTAACTTACCTATTTTCCTCTGGACTGAGGCATTAAAAACAGCTGTTCATATACTCAATAGGGTTCCATCAAAATATGTCCCTAAAACTCCTTATGAGATCTGGACAGGTAGGAAACCGAGTCTAAAATATATGAAAGTATGGGGTTGTCCTGCCGAAGCAAAAGTCTATAACCCTAACTTAAAGAAACTGGATCCTAAGACCATTACGTGTTTCTTTATCGGTTATCCTGATAACTCAAAAGGTTATCGGTTTTACTGTCCTTCCCGCACTACGAGCATCATTGACACGCAGCATGCCACATTTCTTGAGAACTCAGAGATCAGTGGGAGCACGACAAATCCTGACTCAGATTTGCAAGAAGTACAAGAAGCGGGGGGAAACCATTCTTCCGGTATCTTTATTCCTCCGATAATTCCTCTTGTACCCACCGCTGCTCCTAATATCACTGATCCAGCTCCTCCTAACCAAAATACCGAGGGAACATCATCATCGCTTCCGAACGCTGATCCTAATATCACTGATTCCACTCCTCCAGTTACTGAACCAGAAAATCAACTAAGGAGATCATCTAGGACTCGCAGGGCCACAAATTTTGATGATTTCGTAACCTTTTTAACTGAAGTTGAGAACATTGGAAAGCTTAATGATCCTACCTCTTATCGAGAAGCCGTTAATAGTGATCAGGCCACTCAGTGGAATGAAGCCATGATTGAAGAGCTTAATTCCATGCAGCATAATGATGTTTGGGACTTGGTTGAACTCCCTGAAGGATCCAAAACCATCGGTTGTAAATGGGTCTTCAAAACCAAATTAGACCCGAAAGGAAACATCGAACGCTATAAGGCCAGACTGGTTGCAAAAGGCTTTACTCAAAAGGAAGGAATCGATTATCAAGAGACCTTCTCTCATGTCTCTCGTAAAGATTCTTTAAGGATTGTTATGGCACTTGTAGCTCATTATGATTTAGAGTTACATCAGATGGATGTCAAGACCGCATTCTTAAATGGAGATTTGCAAGAAGACGTATACATGCGACAACCTGAAGGATTCATTCCAGAAGGTAAAGAGCATATGGTCTGCAAGTTGAAGAAATCCATTTATGGGTTGAAACAGGCATCACGACAATGGTATCTCAAGTTCGATAAAATCGTAAAGGGGCAAGGTTTTCTAAAGAATCAAGTGGATCAATGCACCTATCTCAAGATCAGTGGGAGTAACTTTATAATCCTTGTCTTGTACGTAGATGACATCCTACTAGCAAGTAACAACTTGGATATGCTGCATGAGTCGAAGCGGATGCTTTCGCAAAATTTCGACATGAAAGATCTCGGTGATGCCTCTTATGTCATTGGTATCGAAATACATCGAGATAGGCATAATGGTGTTTTGGGACTTTCTCAAAAGGCATATATTGAGCGTATCTTAAAACGCTATAACATGCAGCACTGTACACCCACTGTAGCTCCAGTAGTTAAAGGAGATGTGTTTGGTTCTTTCCAAGCTCCAAGCACTGAGACTGAAAAGGAAGAAATGAGGATGATACCTTATTCGTCTGTAGTAGGGAGCATTATGTATGCTCAGGTCTGTACTCGACCGGATATCGCTTATATCGCTGGTATGCTGGGACGTTACTTATCTAATCCCGGAATAGCCCCTCTCTAGTGCATTAAAATGGTAAAACCGAACGATATTGATGTGTTTTTATATTTTTATAGGTTCGGAACAATTTGGAGCGAAAAGGACCAAAACGATGATTTTTGGCAGACTTGCGTGGCTGTGGATATTTGGCCATATCTCACTCGTCCGAGCTCCGTTCAAGGCGATTCAAGATGTTCCGGAAAGCCAAGACATAGACGAACAATCTTCGTGTTTTGCGTTTCTGCAAATTCGGAGTGAATCTGGGTCGAATCTGACCCCGAAGGCAGAAAAGTGTTGCTGGACAGCAGGTTACAAGTTGTACAACAACAGGTACAACCTGCCGTAGCAGTAAAACAAAAGAAAATAATGTGAGGCTGGATCTTGGGCTTTTAGAAGACTTTAATTATCCAAAAGAAAGAGACCATGGGCTGAAATAAAATGGGTCATACATAGCCCACGTGAGGTTTGCAAGAAAAAGAAAAGGAAAGGATGTTGTGGGTATTTTTTTTCATTGATACGTATATCACAAGGAGAGTTACGGTTATAGAGTTCAAGAAGGAAACAAAATCAAGGGGTTATCTCTTACGCTTTTATTAGGGGCTGAAACAGAGATAAATAGGAGCACGGCTGGATTCTGAGGGGACGCCTCAATCTACACATACAGCACAACACCGAGATAAGTAAGGTTTCATACGCACCATTGAGGGAGCTGGTTGACGGCAGAATCGAGAGTAGTTTAGAGAGGTTTTTAGGGAGACACACGGCTGGAAATCAGAGGAGAAGACAGCAACAAGAGGGACTGTTGGACAGTAGCAAACAAAAACGATTTGGAGGCTTTATCGGAGGTCTTTGGCTGCTGCGTTTTCTGTGTTCATCAAGCAAAGCGAACTCTGAACTTGGACTGTTGTGTGTCCAACAGGTTATTTTGTTTTTGTCAATTCGACTTCTAAATCTCTCGATCTCTTAAGTTTGATTATAGATTTGGTTTAGGTCCTCATTTGTTTATTCTTGACATTATTTGATTGTTTGATTTGAAAGCATTGAATTGAGTTTTTGATAAATTGTTAGTGTTCGTAGAATCTATTGATCATTGGGATTCAATTTCTTTGGTCAATGAATTTTTGGTTTATGTTTATTTGAAATCACACACCAAGTGTTTGATGAAAGTCCAAGGTGAATTTTTGGATATTAGTTTGATAGCTAAGGTCTTTTAATTTTCATTAGTTAATCGTAGTTATAAAGTCTTGGTTTTTTCGTTTAGTAGTTTAGTACTATTCTCAACTCTCATGATTTTTAAAGTAGTGTTATTTGTACTAAGTAGATTTTGGTTTTAGTCGGTGTCTTTGAGCTTAAAAGATCGAAATTGAGTGGCATATCTTTGTGACACACGTGCATTCAGTTTAATACAAATAATTCGCTTAACCACTGACTCCCTGATAAGAACGATACCCGACTTACCACTTTACGGTTTAAGTTAGGTTTATAAATTTAAACCTTGTTGCGCGTTTCACGACGCGTGCAACACTCCGTAAAATGCAAACCTTGTATTTGTCTTACAAACCACAATTTGCATATTTGAACAACCAGGGTGCATATGTGAACAATGTACATATACATATGCATATGCATACGTGCAAAATATACATATAATAGACATTCATTCATATGGGATAATGCATATATACATCTCAGATTATGCACACATTATTCACAATTTCACATGCATATGCACATTGATTTGTAAGGAGTGCAACAAATACATAGATTGTATTTGATTTGTATCTTTTATACATATATATGTATGTATGTATGTATGTATGTATATGTACACGCGTGTGTACATGTATGCCTATGCAAAACAAGTATAAGATTCAAATCGATGAATTCTATGTTATCTCGAACAAACTGAATCCAAAAGTTTGTTCAAATGAGAAAAGTATCAAAATAAGATAATAGTTAAATCATGTGAAAAATGACATGTGATTTTACACCAATGGTCACAAGGGTGTTCGGACTATGTGGCCCACAACTTAAGTCTCGGCCAACATCGAGTGAATCACATATAGCCTGACCAGGGTCGACTCTATCTAGAGGCCATGGGGCGACGCGGCAGCAAAAGGCCAAAGGGCATCACCAAAGTAGGGGTGTTTAGGATTGCTTATTTTTTTGACTTATTTGCTTATTGCTTTTCCTCACCACAAATAAGCTATTTTAAGTATTTGGATTGAAAAAATGAAAAATGCTTATTACTTTTCTCCACCATAAATAAGTTGTTTTTGATAAGTTAATTCATTTAACTTATTTGAAAGTACTTATAACTAATTTGTTCAAATTATATTTTTACCCCCAACCTGCTTTTATCATCACATAAGTTTATAAGCACTTTAAAAAATAAGCATAAGTGGTTTTAAATAAGCAATCCCAAACACCCCTTTTAAGGCCCTTTGTACATGGGTAGGTTAAACAATTACAAACTCATCGCTCGCCTCTCAATCTAAACCCCTAAGTCTAAACTCGTTTCTGGCTTTCTCTCAAATTTGCGATTATACCCTAAGACCATCTCCAACGGGCCGGCAAATCGCCATTTTTGCCGGCCGAACGACTCCAACGGACCGCCAAACCCAAAAAAAATTTGCCGGCCGATTGTTTTGAACGGCAAATATGCCGTGTGGGTTTTTTTTGCCGGCCTCAAATATTTGTGGAGCCCACCACTATCTAACATTTAATTAATAAAAAATATATTATTTAATTAATAAAAATTGTAAGTTTTAATTAAGAAATATTTAATAGTAAATAAAATATGTTATTTTAAGGTGGGGTCCACAAATTTGGTGTTTGGATGGTTGGAGTTGAGGTTTTTATTTTTGTTGTTGGGCCCACCAAAATTGGTGTTTTTGGTGTGTTTTTTTGTGTCAGGTTGGAGAGGCTCTAACTCAGTATAACTCGTCTCACATGTGGGTCGTTGACGTCTTCTGCGTTACTGCATCTCTCGATATCTTCTATACACTACAATCTGCCCCAAACTCTAAAGGCTTTGCATTAAGGAGCAATCGACCAATGCATTGGTATTTGGTAAATTCCTGAAAGTTTCGCGCTAGTTTGGATTATGGATGCTTTTGTTTTGTTTTATTTTTTAGATTTGTTTTATTGTTTAATGTTTACTGTTTATTCAAAGTAGAAACAACAACCGAACATCCATGTTTATTTGAATATATAAGGAGTCGTGCGGGTTTATCTTTTGGTAATTATATCTCAAGTAGAAACATAAACTTAATCTAAACAGTAAACAAATACTTAACCCAAAAAATAAAACAGAGTTGAACATGTAATTAAGTGGTCAGAATGATTAAGAGGCTCTTATGATATAGTGCAAAATGAAATATGGTTGTACTAACTGGTTACGGGAGACCCAAGATACAAAATTATTCAGAGGGTTCTAGAACCATTAAGAGGAAGACTTTTTTTGGCCAAACAAGATGTACCTCTTAGCGGATTCAGAGGTTGACTCTTAATGGAACTATTAAGAGGTAAACAAACAGCCCCTAATTCTGTAGGCTGTTAGGTATTAGAATATTTAAGAATAGAAAAACACAGTTTGATTGTTCACTACCTCAAAATGCCACTTAGGCAACAAATGAAAAATCTGCTTAGAGGGGTTTATGTGTTGATCTTTGATTTTCTTTTTTGTTGATGTCAGAAGGGTGTTATGTATTAGAATTTGTGTTTGTTGTTTGTTACTGCTAAGCACTTAAATTGCAAACAAGTTTTCAAGTTTGGACTTTGTAGATGATTGTGTTTACAAACATGTGAAGAACTTTGATGATAATTAATAGGATTAGAAGACATGAATCGATATACAATCGTTTATTTTTACTTGTAATTTAAACACAAGTATATAAAAGCTAGTAACACCATGATCATTTGGGTATATATACAAAAGTACTTATGCCTTCTTGAAAAAAATCTTGAATGGCACATCACTTATAGCTAAACGTCTGCTTCCATTTTCAGAGATCTTAACTCCAATATCTCCACAAACAGGCCTGCAAAAGTCGCACACCGTGGGGCAGAACACAATCTTGTAATCATCTTCATACTTCTCTATCTTGAACCAGTTGCTTATGGTTTCTTGACCAGGGTTTCCCGACACCCCATGAGCTGACACGATCAGTTGTCCCTCATACTCCTCTAACATCCAAACGTTAGACTGAATACATATTGATGAAGCCGAGAATATAATATTAAGATCTGTGGACTCCCGAATAACCCCTTTTTTGGGGTCAACCGGTGTGAATGTTAACGGCAGGCCTCTGTCAACTTCCTGGGGTTCTTGAACTACATCAAGTGGACACGTGTCATTTCTCGTTGGAGCTAGCGTTAGTCCACCACCCATTCCTCGGAACACTGGCAAGATATAGTAATCTGTTCCTGATCGGACCAAGTTGCCATCAATGTCGCGAACTGGATCTGGCGATGATTGGCCCAAAGAAAGCGAGATTGTGGAGAAAAGAAGAAGCAACAATAATGTTTTCATCTTGTGTATAGCTATTATAAAGGTTTCTTGAATTATTTTTGGTGTGATTTAATTGCATTTGGATAACATGTATTTATAGCAAAGATGAAGATATGACTTTGGTAAAGGCTGCACGTAACTGTGTGTACAAGTTGGCTGGACGATGCTATCTCTAAAAGTAGATGTGGTAAATTAAAGGGACTTTTTTTAATGTGGTAATCCATGTCTTAATTGTTATCTCCTACACATTTTCCTAATTTGGACTTTATAAGAATTTGTCACGTTTCAAGATTGGTCAATATAAAAACCAATCACGTCTTAAATCCTTGATCAAAAATAAAATATTTACATGATATAAGTTATGTCATGTATGATAAAAACAAATGTTTTGGCATGTAGCTTAGGTGCTCTTTGTTTACCTCTTCATAGTTCCATTAAGAGGCAACCTCTGAATCGTTTAGAGGTGAATCTTGTTTGGCAAAAAAAAGTTTGCCTCTTAATGGTTCTAAAACCCTCTGAATGATTTAGCATCTTGGGTCTTCCTTAACCATTCAGCACCCTAACTTCATTATAAACAATTACCAAACAACCATATTTCATTTTGCACTATAGCATAAAAGTTTCTTAATCATTCTGCACCAAACCATTCAGCAACTGTCGAACAACCCCTTAGTTAGCAAAAGAGCAAGGTAACTTTAATTTGCCCAAATATAGTCAAAGGTTCGACCCCTTCCTCCTCAGTTATTGAGTAAGCTAAAAAAATGTTCCATCACATTGGTATTCTTAAAGACTGGTTTCGTATGATGCCAATAGTTAATTTATTACCAAAATAAAAACGAATTCATATCTTACGAATTAGGTCTACAATGAAGGGTGCAGCAAGAAAGACGTTTTCGGTGTTGGTTATCCAGTTACAGTCTTACAGAAGCAATCATGCCCGCTTTGATTAGGCTTCCTTTAACGGATTTGATCACGATTGTCCGTGTTGTATGTCACAACATGAAAATTCTAACCATCTTTTCGTGCAATGTTCGACAGCTCGGGAGGTAGGAGCTCTTTTGCACCATCTCATTCAGTCGCTTCCAAACTTCCATGGCCTATCAAAAGAAGAACCGTATAATCACTTATACGAATTCCTTGCCATCTGCAACACTAACAATATTCGAGGTCTTACCCGAGACCACCTTAGGCTCATATTGTTCCCTTTTTCTCTAAAAGGGCGAGCCAAACAGTGGTTTATATCACTTGAGCCGAGGATCATCTCTACTTGGGATGACATGCAGAAGAAGTTTTTAGCCGAGTATTTCCCTATAAGGAAAACTGCGGAGATACGCCGAGCGATCTCCAACTTTCAACAGCAACCTGGGGAAGAGTTTCACGAGGCATTTGAGCGACTCAAAGAGCTTCTTCGTTCCTGCCCTCACCACGATACCCCGAAATGGATCTTGGTGAAAACATTCTTGGATGGCTTAGACCCGACTCATCGAGGTCTAGTTAATGCCGCAAGTGGGGGAACGATGATGACAAAGACTGACGAGGAGGCTTGGCAATTCTTGGAAACATACAGTCGAAGCCTTGCATCACATAATTTTTCGTGGGCAACTCATAGGTCGGTGTCATCTGTATCTAATACTGAAGGGTTGAATGACTTGAGGAAAGAGTTCAAGGGTGAGATTGGTGAGTTGTCTAAAAAGATAGATCTTGTTTTAGGTGGGATGACTGGGAAGAAAAACGATGTTTTTCAGGTTCAAAATGCATGCACTCGCTGTGGGGATTCCTCACATTCTGCAAATGAGTGCTTAGTTTTCCATTCTGAGAGCGTAAATCAATCCCAGGGGTTTGGTAATCATAATCAAGACCCATTTTCAAGCACTTATAATCCGGGATGGCGAAAGCATCCCAATTTTTCTTGGAAAAACAATCAAGAGGGTCCTTCAAATCAACCCCGATTTCATCATCATTAGGGACAGTCGAGTCAGCTCAAATTCCAGGGACAAAATCACAATCATCCTCACTCTGGAAATTACCACCATGGTAATCAAAGCCACAATCAAAACTTTGGTGGTAATAATAATTATAGCAACAACAGACATGGTTCATCGCCACTTGAAAAGCAAATGCAAGATATGATGGCAATGATGAAAGATTACATGCAAATAACAAACAATAATACTCAGTCTGTTGCTGCTACTACTCAGTCTATTGCTGCTCTAGAAAAACAAGTCGGCCAACTGGCCGAACAGCTGAGTAGAAGGGATGGGGGTACGCTGCCAAGTATGACTAAGCCGAATCCTAGTCATGAGCACGTAAATGAAATCACTTTGCGGAGTGGCCGTCAACTGGACCCCTTCCCTCAAAAAGGCGTTGGAAGTTCTTCGGAAAAGGGCGAAGGGAAAGAGATCGAGGAGAGAGTAGAGTCTGAAGAAGAGAATCAAGTTCCAATCACAATCACATCGGATGCCGATAAATCTCAAGATGGGGAGGGTTCGAGATTTCCTAATCAAGAACCCACTGTTCCATTCCCCGCCGCTTTAAATGAATCTGCGGCATTTCCATTTGGAAAAAGAGGGCCGAAAAATGATGATATGATGGATGTCTTTCGCCAAGTAAAGATAAATCTACCATTACTAGATGCCATCAAACAAATCCCGGCTTATTCCAAATTCTTGAGAGAGTTGTGCACTCAAAAGCGCAAACAAAAGACTTCGATCCCTAAAAAGATTGAAGCTACTGAGGAAGTAAGCACTATTCTATCTAGTTCCCTACCACAAAAATGCAAGGACCCTGGATCCCCATTGATCCCTGTCGTTATGGGAAATTCCGCCATAAAGAGTGCCTTGCTAGATTTAGGGGCTAGTGTGAATATCTTGCCAGGATCGGTGTATGATGAGTTTGAGTTTGGTGAACTCAAGGCGACAAGTGTGTTAATACAACTCGCTGATCGATCTGTTAAGACACCGAGGGGAGTGCTTGAGGATGTGATTGTGAAAATTGAGGACTTCTACTACCCTGTGGATTTCCTTGTGCTAGATACCGAGGGCATTTGTAGAGATAAAAGCCCTACGATGATTCTCGGCCGACCATTCTTGGCGACTGCAAACGCCACAATCAATTGCCGAACAGGAGTGATGGACATTACCTTTGGTAATCGAAAATTGCGTATGAATATCTTTACGCCATCCTCCTTCCCTCCGACCGAGACCGAGTGTTACCCCATAGACTTTGCAGAAGAATGCACCCAAGAATACACTTCAAGCATACTACAAGAGGATTTGTTCACTCGATACTTTTCTATCTCATCGGAGGATGATCTTGATTTGGTAGATTTACATGAGGTCCAGGCATTGCTTGCTGAGCCACTTGTGCCTAATCAACCACCCTGGTCTCATAAGGTTGAACCATTGCCAAATCTAGCTCACGAACCTCCAAAGAGTTCACTTGAAAAACCACCAGAGCTAGAACTTAAGCCACTACCAGATCACCTTAAGTATGTCTTCTTAGGAGATGATGGCACCCTACCAGCTATTATCTCATCATCACTCACACCTGATCAGGAAGACATGCTTATTTATGTTCTAAAAGACCATAAGAAGGCAATTGGATGGTCGATAGCCGATTTGAGAGGGATTAGTCCTTCGGTATGCATGCATAGAATCCACACCGAGCCTAATGCTAAGCCCTCACGAGAATTTCAAAGACGACTGAACCCGAACATGAGGGATGTGGTGAAGAAAGAAGTTATCAGGTGGTTGGATGCCGGGATCATATATCCCATTTCTGATAGCCCTTGGGTAAGCCCGACACAAACGGTGCCCAAGAAATCTGGCATCACCATTGTGGAGAGAGGAGGGGAAAACATTCCTACTCGCCCTGTCACCGGATGGCGAGTGTGCATCGACTACCGAAAGTTGAATGCAGGCACGTTGAAAGATCATTTCCCCTTACCTTTCATCGACCAAATACTAGAGAAGCTGGCAGGCCAGAAATACTACTGCTTCTTGGATGGTTATTCAGGATACAATCAAGTGGCCATACACCCTGATGACCAAGAGAAGACGACATTTACATGTCCGTATGGCACTTTCGCTTTCCGACGAATGCCATTTGGACTATGTAATGCGCCTGCGACATTCCAAAGGTGTATGATGTCAGTCTTCAGTGACATGTTGGGCGAGTCATTGGATGTCTTCATGGATGACTTCTCAGTATTTGGCGAGACATTTGAAAGTTGTCTCCATAGTCTTGAGAGGGTGCTGAAACGTTGTGAGGAGACTAACTTAGTGCTAAGCTGGGAGAAGAGCCATTTCATGGTTCGAGAAGGAATTGTGCTCGGTCACGTGATTTCTGAACGTGGCATTGAAGTAGATCGAGCAAAGGTCCAGGTGATCTCCACTTTATCTCCACCGACGACGGTGAAGGGTATTCGCTCATTCCTTGGACACGCAGGCTTCTATAGGCGATTTATCAAAGACTTCAGTGCCATTTCACGACCCTTGTGAAATCTACTTGCCAAGGATAATTCATTTGTCTTTGATGAAACCTGTCTAGAGGCGTTTGAGACAATCAAGCAAAAGCTTGTCGAGGCACCCATCATGCAAAAACCAGACTGGTCGTTGCCATTTGAGTTAATGTGCGACGCTAGTAATGAAGCGATGGGAGCTGTACTTGGTCAACGGGTGAATAAAAAGCCCGTTGCCATTTACTATGCTAGTCGGACATTCTCCGAGGCCCAGATGCATTACACGACCACTGAAAAAGAGTTACTTTCTGTCGTGTTTGCACTGGAAAAGTTTCGCTCGTATCTGTGGGGAGCGAAGGTGATCGTCTACTCTGATCATTCAGCCCTTCGCCATCTACTCGATAAGAAGGAAGCCAAACCCAGGCTTATCAGATGGATTTTGCTATTACAGGAGTTTGACTTGGAAATTCGAGATAAGAAAGGATGTGAGAATGTAGTAGCAGACCATTTGTCCCGAATCCCCACAGATCAGATCCCGACCAAGGAAGAAGTCCAGGGATCTTTCCCGGATGAGCAGTTATTTGCCATATCTAGACTTCCTTGGTTTGCTCACATTGTTAATTACTTAGCTGCAAAGAAGTTACCACATGATTGGACAACTCAACAGAAACGGTACTTCTTTTCGCAACTTAAGTACTATTACTGGGAGGATCCTGAGCTCTTTAAATATTGTCCGGATCAGATTGTCTGGAAATGTGTCCCCGATAGTGATCACGAAGATATTTTAAAGCATTGTCACCGTTATGCATGTGGGGGACACTTTAGTGGAAAGAAGACAGGGATCAAAGTACTTGAGTGTGGATTCTTTTGGCCTACCATATTTAGGGACGCTCAGAACTTTGCAAAATCATGTCTTCGATGTCAGAGCTTGGGTAATATTTCACGCAAGGACATGATGCCTCTCAACCCCATCCTGACTGTCGAGTTCTTCGATGTGTGGGGTATAGACTTCATGGGTCCTTTTCCATCATCCCAAGGTAATCTATACATTCTGCTAGCTGTTGACTATGTCTCTAAGTGGGTGGAGGCTATCGCGACCACAACGAATGATCACAGGGTAGTATGCAAGTTTGTCAAGAGCCACATTTTCACTCGACATGGGTATCCGAGAGTCATCATCAGTGATGGCGGAACCCACTTCCGTAATATGAAGTTTAGTGCTTTGGCAAAACACTATGGGATCACACATAGGATAGCCACACCATATCACCCATAGACTAGCGGACAGGTCGAGGTCTCTAATCGTGAAATTAAGCATATTTTGGAGAAGACCGTGAGACCTGATAGGAAGGATTGGTCGAGTCGATTAGAGGATGCACTATGGGCATATCGTACCGCATATAAGACACCCATAGGCATGTCTCCATATCGACTCGTGTATGGGAAGGCTTGTCATCTTCCGGTCGAGTTGGAGCACCGAGCTGCTTGGGCAGTTAAGAAGCTGAATCTTGATCTAAAAGAAGCCGGTGACCATCGTAAACTGGAGTTAGATGAGTTAGAGGAATTGAGACGAGATGCATACGAGAGTTCCCGCATATACAAGGAACGAACTAAGGCTTTTCATGATAGACACATATCGCGAAAGTCGTTCCATGTAGGGATGAAAGTTTGGCTATATAACTCTCGCTTAAAGTTATTTCCAGGCAAGCTAAGGTCTAGATGGTATGGCCCATATATTGTGCAAGAGGTGTTCCCACATGGTGCGGTCACAATTCAGGACGAGAAAGGTGGGGCATCCTTCAAGGTAAATGGGCAAAGACTGAAGCCATACATCACCGCTCGAGACCATGATGGTTATGTTTTGGAGACCACGGCTCTTGCCGAGCCGGTTTATGACCCCTAGTCATAGGACTGGTTCCATTTATCTGTATACTTTGTATATTTGCTATTTATTTCTTTGCCTGCTTTAAGATCGAGTCAGTTAATTGAGTCGTAGTTAAATGAACTTTGTGTGTATGTTCACTGCAAACCCTCACGAGACTTCACTCGTCCACTAGGGGAAACCTAGGGGTTTAAAAGGCTTGTTGCACATGCTAAGTGCAATCGCGCTTCCCAGCGAAAATGAGGATTAGGTAGTTTTTCTTTTCTTTTTTGTATCTCTTCGTGCTATCTGTTTATCTGTCTTGGAGCCTGAAATCCCCCTTGGTTGAGTCCACTTCCCCACATTGAGGACAATGCACATCTTTAAGCTGGGGAGGGGGAAAATTTGGAAATTTTCTGATTGACTGCTATTGTGCTTTAACGAAGTTTGTCCAAGTTGTTGTGTTTTAGCAGGAAAGTGCTGACAAATCGCCGAAGGCTAACGGTCCCATACAGGTCGGAGCTTACATGGATTGATCGACACTACACCCAATCACGCACTTGAACGACATTCAGGGGAGTTTGACATTCAGGGGAGTTTTTTTGTTTTTCTCATCTTTATATGTGTTTCTTTAGCTTATTTGCATACATTGGGGACAATGCATGATCCAAAAGTGTGGGGTGTTAAAAACTTAAATAATTGACTTGTTCTAGGGCAGTAATTCAGTTACATATATGAGCATAATGAAGAAGTTCTTGTTAGACTCTAAGGAGCATATAGCACTAATGAATTGGTCGATTAGTCACCTAATACTACTTGGTGTGTCATGCTATTTGAAACTAATATTGATTGATCTGGTGAGCACATCTACACCGTGAGACATTTGAGCCTTATGACTAAAACATCAAAAAATTAGTCTCATTCATTTCATGTGTGTATTACACCTCATGTGCATCGGTCTCTCTAGAACTTGCATCTATTCTCTTCGAGATTGCATTGTATTCATGCTTGCATACAAAGGTGATAAAGGCCATCTTTGATGTGAATGTTAACCACTTTAGCCAAAAAGCCGACCTTGAAAAGAATAAATCCACTTGCTTAACCATTTTGAGCCTACAAACCCGTTCTTTTGACACACCTAAGTTACAAGCCACACAAGCCAAACACTTCCTACCCAAACCTTAAGACTTTGGGGTGTGACTTTAGACCAAAGAGCTATATTGTTGATATCTTGAAATTGTGGTCTCAAAAGAAGAAAAGAATAGAAAGCAAAGCCTCGAAAAAGAAAAAAAAAAGTGTGCAAAGCCTAAAAAAAATGGAAAACAAAAAAAGAAAAAAAAGAAAAAAAAGGGGCATAAAAAGGGTTTAAAAGTCGGTATACGACCATTGTGAAAAAAGGGAGAGAAAGAATAAAGGCTTGCAGTCATTGAAATGAGAAGTGCTCGAAAGTTTCCATGCTCGTGGTTTATTGCTCACAACGCCCCTTAGTCTTAACGGTTTTTAAAGTCACTTTACCATAATCATCCTACCCTACCCATAACCACCATTACAACCCTTAAAAAATACCTTTTGATTTGTATCTTGCATGCAATTCCAGCGGTGGAGAATGAGAATTTTTGCAAGCTTATGGTAGAGTACCAATCATATGAGGATGTCTTGAGCGAAACACTATAACCCAAACACATGAGTGATGGAGGGAATCTTATCCTTAGTGAGAGCTTACTGGATCATTTTATGTTAGTTCTCGAAACAGTATGCGCATACCGAGGAATTGATGGTTGACCGGTCCCATGTTCATGACATACTATGAGTTCTAAAGAGTTTGACTTGACCATTCTTGAATTATCGGAAATAAACTGTTTTATTGCCCGAGGACGGTCAATGTTTAAGTGTGGGGTGTTTTTGATCGGTCATTTGATTCTACTTTATTTTCTCGTTAATTGCCCCTCTCTAGTGCATTAAAATGGTAAAACCGAACGATATTGATGTGTTTTTATATTTTTATAGGTTCGGAACAATTTGGAGCGAAAAAGACCAAAACGATGTGGCTGTGGAGGTTTGGCCATATCTCACTCGTCCGAGCTCCGTTCAAGGCGATTCAAGATGTTCCGGAAAGCCAAAACATAGACGAACAATCTTCGTGTTTTGCGTTTTTTGCAAATTCGGAGTGAATCTGGGTCGAATCTGACCCCGAAGGCAGAAAAGTGTTGCTGGACAGCAGGTTACAAGTTGTACAACAACAGGTACAACCTGCCGTAGCAGTAAAACAAAAGAAAATAATGTGAGGCTGGATCTTGGGCTTTTAGAAGACTTTAATTATCCAAAAGAAAGAGACCATGGGCTGAAATAAAATGGGTCATACATAGCCCACGTGAGGTTTGCAAGAAAAAGAAAAGGAAAGGATGTTGTGGGTATTTTTTTTCATTGATACGTATATCACAAGGAGAGTTACGGTTATAGAGTTCAAGAAGGAAACAAAATCAAGGGGTTATCTCTTACGCTTTTATTAGGGGCTGAAACAGAGATAAATAGGAGCACGGCTGGATTCTGAGGGGACGCCTCAATCTACACATACAGCACAACACCGAGATAAGTATGTTGGAACCACCTTAAAAGTGACCGTCACTGATCGTTTATCATTCCTGATATGATGATTGACAATAACTGAAATCCCTATGTCTGGTAAAAATATGATGGGCGTATTTACTATTATTGACATACTATAGGGTTTCCCATTAGGTGATTGGAACTATGGGGAGTTATATTGCACATAACAAACACCAAGGGTTGAAAGTGTAAGATACTCTTATTATAAATAGAGTACCCTAATCTCTCTTTCAACCCTAATCACTAATTAGATAACGGCCTAATATCCCAGCCGTGTGCAGCCTCCCTTTCGGTCGATTCTCTCATTCAAGAACTCGATCATCATCATCCCATCATAATACGATCACCTCGTTCTGGGAACCCGACAATCAATGGCAAATATGTTCAATGCTTTCACCGGATCCTCAGGATCATCGGGTATGTTTTCTCATCATCGATTACTCATTATTAATCAAATACGAATCGTGAAGTTTATTCCAACATGTGGTATCAGAGCCCTAGGTTCATAATTGATTCATGTTTTGTATTTGTTTTCGGTGATTCTCCACGGGTTTTTTTTTCGTACGCCGTCATCTAATAATAATCTGGAATTGAATTGTTGTTTCAAATCAAAAACCACATTGAACTGCAAAATTCCAGCCGCCGCAAACCTTTTCTCAGCCGCCGCATTTTTTTTTTCCTCCAACAATAATAATGCAAATGTATTTTATGCCATAAAATTTTCAACCACCATATTCATGATATATATATATATATATTTTGCTGAATTGATTATGCTATATATATATACATTTTGCTGAATTGGTTATGTTATATGTATATTTACACTGATTACGCCATGTGAATTGATGTATATGTTTCTTTTATCAAGTTAATTATGCGATGTTAATTGATCAATGTTATTATCCCGTATTGATCAATGTACGGAAAACCTTTTCGATTGAACCTTATTTTTTCGGTTCCTTACATGGCGAAAACCTTACTTTTCGCAACTGTACATAGCGAAAATCTTACTTTTCGCAATTGTACATAGCGAAAACCTTACTTTTCGCAACTGTACATAGCGAAAACCTTACTTTTCGCAACTGTACATAGCGAAAACCTTACTTTTCGCTACTGTACATAGCGAAAACCTTACTTTTCGCTACTGTGCATAGCGAAAACCTTACTTTTCGCTTCTGCCATACCGAAAACCCTTGCACTAATATATATGGTCTCATTATTTGTGCCCAAAGGTCAAATATGATTCTCATATTGCAATTTTTTTCCCTTTTGCATAATGAACACTGAGTATACTAATTCTGCCCAAAGGTGATTTAATATACCTGTGTGTCAAGAGGACTCTCTACATGCATAATTCACACGATGCTCTATTTTGTGCCCAAAGGTCAAAAGATAAGCATTGCGTTGCATGACCCTAACGCTCATGTTTACTTAGATATTAGTTATTTCTGCCCAAAGGTGATGTAACATCTAAGTAGAGCCTTACTTTGACTTATTGTTTTGGTGTTTACAATAGGTATACTCATCACTAGCTTCATCACTAAAATGGTCATAGTTTCATTACTCTAAGGAATATTACTGTTAGGCCTGCTTACTTTAACATTACTTTGATTCCATTACTTTAAGAAACATTACTTTGTCTGCCCTCTTATAGCTAACCACGTCACTATAATAATCTTCTATAACTTATATTCTCCTTATTTCCACATCAGTACCTAACTTTGGCATTGAGCCACTTACTGGTGCGAACTTTGCTTCGTGGAAGGATCAATTACTGCTTACTCTGGGGATGCTAGACCTTGACCATGCTATTCGCCATAATGAACCCGCTGCTATTACTGCTGAGTCTACTGCAGCTCAGAAAGCGGATTTTGAAAAGTGGGAAAGGGCAAATCGCTTGTCACTGATGATGGTCAAGAACTCCATTAACCTCAGTATTCGAGGAGCTATCCCTGACTCTGATAAAGTCAGAACTTACCTCAAATCTGTTGAGGATCACTTCAAGGGATCGTCTAAGGCGCATGCGAGTAGTTTAATGCTACAGATGCTCACTCTAAAATATGAAGGAAACAGCAGTGTCCGTGAACACATCATGAAAATGATTGATATGGCTCATAAGCTTAAGAGTCTTGAGATGGAAGTATCTGATAATTTTCTTGTGCATTTCATAATGACCTCTTTGCCTGCTCGGTTCGACACCTTCAAAGTTAACTATAATGCTATGAAGGATAAATGGTCGATAAGTGAACTGATTGCAATGTGTGTGCTAGAGGAGGATCGCCTGAAGCTGGTACAACCTGAAGCTGTTCACCTGACAACCACTGGTAATTCTAAGAAAAGGAAGGGTAACCACAGTAATCAGACTGGAAATAAAGTCCAAAAAGATAATAATCATGGTGCCGTTGCCTCTGGCTCTAAATCCTTGTCTAACAAACCTAGCTGCAAATTCTGTCGTGCCAAAGGGCACGGACAGAAAGATTGCCCTAAGTTCAAGGAATGGCTAGCTAAGAAAGGTAACATTCTTTATGTAATATTTGATTCCTTTACTACTGATGTCCCTATTAATACATGGTGGGGTGACTCTGGTTCTATGGTCCATGTGATAAACTCAATGCAGGGATTCCTTACAATCTAGAAGCTACCAAAGGGCCAAAGAAAACTTAGAGTTGGAAGTGGTGATCTCTTAGATGTCGAAGCCATGGGAACTTTAAATTTACATATGAGTACCGGAAAGTGTATTAGACTAGTGGATACCTTATATGTACCGAGAATTACTCGGAACCTTGTATCCATATCTAGACTAGACCTTGAAGGTTATGTAATAATTCATGGTTGCGGCAAGATTGCTATTACTCATAATAATGAATTACTTGGTCGAGGTTTCTTGGATGGATTACTGTATAAATTAGAACTAGATCATAATTTCTCACAGTCTTTGTTGTCTCTTAATATTGATGACGTAACTAAGACAACAAAATCACCTAAACAATCAGAGAATTCCTCCATGTTGTGGCATAAACGTCTTGGCCACATATCACGAGATCGAATGACACGACTCGTAAAGGATGGAATCTTACCTTCTCTTGATTTTAGTGATTTTGAAACATGTATTAAGTGCCTCAAAGGCAAAATGACGAAAGGGAATAAGAAAGGAGCCACTAGGAGTTCCAACTTGTTGGAAATAATTCACACTGATATAAGTGGTCCCTATCCCGCATCAATCACAGGACATACATCATTTATTACATTCATTGACGATTATTCGCGTTATATGCACCTATATCTAATTAAGGAAAAATCTGAATCCTTACAAACTTTTATTGATTTTAAAACTTTGGTTGAAAACCAACTTGATCATAAAATAAAAGTTGTGAGATCAGATAGAGGAGGTGAGTATTATGGTAGACATACTGATATTGGTCAAGCTCCTGGTCCTTTCTATAATTTTTGCAAGGAACATGGCATAATTAACCAATACACCATGCCTGGTTCTCCTCAACAAAATGGCGTTGCTGAAAGGAGAAACAGAACCTTAATGGACATGGTGAGAAGTATGCTTGCTAACACTAACTTACCTATTTTCCTCTGGACTGAGGCATTAAAAACAGCTGTTCATATACTCAATAGGGTTCCATCAAAATATGTCCCTAAAACTCCTTATGAGATCTGGACAGGTAGGAAACCGAGTCTAAAATATATGAAAGTATGGGGTTGTCCTGCCGAAGCAAAAGTCTATAACCCTAACTTAAAGAAACTGGATCCTAAGACCATTACGTGTTTCTTTATCGGTTATCCTGATAACTCAAAAGGTTATCGGTTTTACTGTCCTTCCCGCACTACGAGCATCATTGACACGCAGCATGCCACATTTCTTGAGAACTCAGAGATCAGTGGGAGCACGACAAATCCTGACTCAGATTTGCAAGAAGTACAAGAAGCGGGGGGAAACCATTCTTCCGGTATCTTTATTCCTCCGATAATTCCTCTTGTACCCACCGCTGCTCCTAATATCACTGATCCAGCTCCTCCTAACCAAAATACCGAGGGAACATCATCATCGCTTCCGAACGCTGATCCTAATATCACTGATTCCACTCCTCCAGTTACTGAACCAGAAAATCAACTAAGGAGATCATCTAGGACTCGCAGGGCCACAAATTTTGATGATTTCGTAACCTTTTTAACTGAAGTTGAGAACATTGGAAAGCTTAATGATCCTACCTCTTATCGAGAAGCCGTTAATAGTGATCAGGCCACTCAGTGGAATGAAGCCATGATTGAAGAGCTTAATTCCATGCAGCATAATGATGTTTGGGACTTGGTTGAACTCCCTGAAGGATCCAAAACCATCGGTTGTAAATGGGTCTTCAAAACCAAATTAGACCCGAAAGGAAACATCGAACGCTATAAGGCCAGACTGGTTGCAAAAGGCTTTACTCAAAAGGAAGGAATCGATTATCAAGAGACCTTCTCTCATGTCTCTCGTAAAGATTCTTTAAGGATTGTTATGGCACTTGTAGCTCATTATGATTTAGAGTTACATCAGATGGATGTCAAGACCGCATTCTTAAATGGAGATTTGCAAGAAGACGTATACATGCGACAACCTGAAGGATTCATTCCAGAAGGTAAAGAGCATATGGTCTGCAAGTTGAAGAAATCCATTTATGGGTTGAAACAGGCATCACGACAATGGTATCTCAAGTTCGATAAAATCGTAAAGGGGCAAGGTTTTCTAAAGAATCAAGTGGATCAATGCACCTATCTCAAGATCAGTGGGAGTAACTTTATAATCCTTGTCTTGTACGTAGATGACATCCTACTAGCAAGTAACAACTTGGATATGCTGCATGAGTCGAAGCGGATGCTTTCGCAAAATTTCGACATGAAAGATCTCGGTGATGCCTCTTATGTCATTGGTATCGAAATACATCGAGATAGGCATAATGGTGTTTTGGGACTTTCTCAAAAGGCATATATTGAGCGTATCTTAAAACGCTATAACATGCAGCACTGTACACCCACTGTAGCTCCAGTAGTTAAAGGAGATGTGTTTGGTTCTTTCCAAGCTCCAAGCACTGAGACTGAAAAGGAAGAAATGAGGATGATACCTTATTCGTCTGTAGTAGGGAGCATTATGTATGCTCAGGTCTGTACTCGACCGGATATCGCTTATATCGCTGGTATGCTGGGACGTTACTTATCTAATCCCGGAATAGCCCCTCTCTAGTGCATTAAAATGGTAAAACCGAACGATATTGATGTGTTTTTATATTTTTATAGGTTCGGAACAATTTGGAGCGAAAAGGACCAAAACGATGATTTTTGGCAGACTTGCGTGGCTGTGGATATTTGGCCATATCTCACTCGTCCGAGCTCCGTTCAAGGCGATTCAAGATGTTCCGGAAAGCCAAGACATAGACGAACAATCTTCGTGTTTTGCGTTTCTGCAAATTCGGAGTGAATCTGGGTCGAATCTGACCCCGAAGGCAGAAAAGTGTTGCTGGACAGCAGGTTACAAGTTGTACAACAACAGGTACAACCTGCCGTAGCAGTAAAACAAAAGAAAATAATGTGAGGCTGGATCTTGGGCTTTTAGAAGACTTTAATTATCCAAAAGAAAGAGACCATGGGCTGAAATAAAATGGGTCATACATAGCCCACGTGAGGTTTGCAAGAAAAAGAAAAGGAAAGGATGTTGTGGGTATTTTTTTTCATTGATACGTATATCACAAGGAGAGTTACGGTTATAGAGTTCAAGAAGGAAACAAAATCAAGGGGTTATCTCTTACGCTTTTATTAGGGGCTGAAACAGAGATAAATAGGAGCACGGCTGGATTCTGAGGGGACGCCTCAATCTACACATACAGCACAACACCGAGATAAGTAAGGTTTCATACGCACCATTGAGGGAGCTGGTTGACGGCAGAATCGAGAGTAGTTTAGAGAGGTTTTTAGGGAGACACACGGCTGGAAATCAGAGGAGAAGACAGCAACAAGAGGGACTGTTGGACAGTAGCAAACAAAAACGATTTGGAGGCTTTATCGGAGGTCTTTGGCTGCTGCGTTTTCTGTGTTCATCAAGCAAAGCGAACTCTGAACTTGGACTGTTGTGTGTCCAACAGGTTATTTTGTTTTTGTCAATTCGACTTCTAAATCTCTCGATCTCTTAAGTTTGATTATAGATTTGGTTTAGGTCCTCATTTGTTTATTCTTGACATTATTTGATTGTTTGATTTGAAAGCATTGAATTGAGTTTTTGATAAATTGTTAGTGTTCGTAGAATCTATTGATCATTGGGATTCAATTTCTTTGGTCAATGAATTTTTGGTTTATGTTTATTTGAAATCACACACCAAGTGTTTGATGAAAGTCCAAGGTGAATTTTTGGATATTAGTTTGATAGCTAAGGTCTTTTAATTTTCATTAGTTAATCGTAGTTATAAAGTCTTGGTTTTTTCGTTTAGTAGTTTAGTACTATTCTCAACTCTCATGATTTTTAAAGTAGTGTTATTTGTACTAAGTAGATTTTGGTTTTAGTCGGTGTCTTTGAGCTTAAAAGATCGAAATTGAGTGGCATATCTTTGTGACACACGTGCATTCAGTTTAATACAAATAATTCGCTTAACCACTGACTCCCTGATAAGAACGATACCCGACTTACCACTTTACGGTTTAAGTTAGGTTTATAAATTTAAACCTTGTTGCGCGTTTCACGACGCGTGCAACACTCCGTAAAATGCAAACCTTGTATTTGTCTTACAAACCACAATTTGCATATTTGAACAACCAGGGTGCATATGTGAACAATGTACATATACATATGCATATGCATACGTGCAAAATATACATATAATAGACATTCATTCATATGGGATAATGCATATATACATCTCAGATTATGCACACATTATTCACAATTTCACATGCATATGCACATTGATTTGTAAGGAGTGCAACAAATACATAGATTGTATTTGATTTGTATCTTTTATACATATATATGTATGTATGTATGTATGTATGTATATGTACACGCGTGTGTACATGTATGCCTATGCAAAACAAGTATAAGATTCAAATCGATGAATTCTATGTTATCTCGAACAAACTGAATCCAAAAGTTTGTTCAAATGAGAAAAGTATCAAAATAAGATAATAGTTAAATCATGTGAAAAATGACATGTGATTTTACACCAATGGTCACAAGGGTGTTCGGACTATGTGGCCCACAACTTAAGTCTCGGCCAACATCGAGTGAATCACATATAGCCTGACCAGGGTCGACTCTATCTAGAGGCCATGGGGCGACGCGGCAGCAAAAGGCCAAAGGGCATCACCAAAGTAGGGGTGTTTAGGATTGCTTATTTTTTTGACTTATTTGCTTATTGCTTTTCCTCACCACAAATAAGCTATTTTAAGTATTTGGATTGAAAAAATGAAAAATGCTTATTACTTTTCTCCACCATAAATAAGTTGTTTTTGATAAGTTAATTCATTTAACTTATTTGAAAGTACTTATAACTAATTTGTTCAAATTATATTTTTACCCCCAACCTGCTTTTATCATCACATAAGTTTATAAGCACTTTAAAAAATAAGCATAAGTGGTTTTAAATAAGCAATCCCAAACACCCCTTTTAAGGCCCTTTGTACATGGGTAGGTTAAACAATTACAAACTCATCGCTCGCCTCTCAATCTAAACCCCTAAGTCTAAACTCGTTTCTGGCTTTCTCTCAAATTTGCGATTATACCCTAAGACCATCTCCAACGGGCCGGCAAATCGCCATTTTTGCCGGCCGAACGACTCCAACGGACCGCCAAACCCAAAAAAAATTTGCCGGCCGATTGTTTTGAACGGCAAATATGCCGTGTGGGTTTTTTTTGCCGGCCTCAAATATTTGTGGAGCCCACCACTATCTAACATTTAATTAATAAAAAATATATTATTTAATTAATAAAAATTGTAAGTTTTAATTAAGAAATATTTAATAGTAAATAAAATATGTTATTTTAAGGTGGGGTCCACAAATTTGGTGTTTGGATGGTTGGAGTTGAGGTTTTTATTTTTGTTGTTGGGCCCACCAAAATTGGTGTTTTTGGTGTGTGTTTTTGTGTCAGGTTGGAGAGGCTCTAACTCAGTATAACTCGTCTCACATGTGGGTCGTTGACGTCTTCTGCGTTACTGCATCTCTCGATATCTTCTATACACTACAATCTGCCCCAAACTCTAAAGGCTTTGCATTAAGGAGCAATCGACCAATGCATTGGTATTTGGTAAATTCCTGAAAGTTTCGCGCTAGTTTGGATTATGGATGCTTTTGTTTTGTTTTATTTTTTAGATTTGTTTTATTGTTTAATGTTTACTGTTTATTCAAAGTAGAAACAACAACCGAACATCCATGTTTATTTGAATATATAAGGAGTCGTGCGGGTTTATCTTTTGGTAATTATATCTCAAGTAGAAACATAAACTTAATCTAAACAGTAAACAAATACTTAACCCAAAAAATAAAACAGAGTTGAACATGTAATTAAGTGGTCAGAATGATTAAGAGGCTCTTATGATATAGTGCAAAATGAAATATGGTTGTACTAACTGGTTACGGGAGACCCAAGATACAAAATTATTCAGAGGGTTCTAGAACCATTAAGAGGAAGACTTTTTTTGGCCAAACAAGATGTACCTCTTAGCGGATTCAGAGGTTGACTCTTAATGGAACTATTAAGAGGTAAACAAACAGCCCCTAATTCTGTAGGCTGTTAGGTATTAGAATATTTAAGAATAGAAAAACACAGTTTGATTGTTCACTACCTCAAAATGCCACTTAGGCAACAAATGAAAAATCTGCTTAGAGGGGTTTATGTGTTGATCTTTGATTTTCTTTTTTGTTGATGTCAGAAGGGTGTTATGTATTAGAATTTGTGTTTGTTGTTTGTTACTGCTAAGCACTTAAATTGCAAACAAGTTTTCAAGTTTGGACTTTGTAGATGATTGTGTTTACAAACATGTGAAGAACTTTGATGATAATTAATAGGATTAGAAGACATGAATCGATATACAATCGTTTATTTTTACTTGTAATTTAAACACAAGTATATAAAAGCTAGTAACACCATGATCATTTGGGTATATATACAAAAGTACTTATGCCTTCTTGAAAAAAATCTTGAATGGCACATCACTTATAGCTAAACGTCTGCTTCCATTTTCAGAGATCTTAACTCCAATATCTCCACAAACAGGCCTGCAAAAGTCGCACACCGTGGGGCAGAACACAATCTTGTAATCATCTTCATACTTCTCTATCGTGAACCAGTTGCTTATGGTTTCTTGACCAGGGTTTCCCGACACCCCATGAGCTGACACGATCAGTTGTCCCTCATACTCCTCTAACATCCAAACGTTAGACTGAATACATATTGATGAAGCCGAGAATATAATATTAAGATCTGTGGACTCCCGAATAACCCCTTTTTTGGGGTCAACCGGTGTGAATGTTAACGGCAGGCCTCTGTCAACTTCCTGGGGTTCTTGAACTACATCAAGTGGACACGTGTCATTTCTCGTTGGAGCTAGCGTTAGTCCACCACCCATTCCTCGGAACACTGGCAAGATATAGTAATCTGTTCCTGATCGGACCAAGTTGCCATCAATGTCGCGAACTGGATCTGGCGATGATTGGCCCAAAGAAAGCGAGATTGTGGAGAAAAGAAGAAGCAACAATAATGTTTTCATCTTGTGTATAGCTATTATAAAGATTTCTTGAATTATTTTTGGTGTGATTTAATTGCATTTGGATAACATGTATTTATAGCAAAGATGAAGATATGACTTTGGTAAAGGCTGCACGTAACTGTGTGTACAAGTTGGCTGGACGATGCTATCTCTAAAAGTAGATGTGGTAAATTAAAGGGACTTTTTTTAATGTGGTAATCCATGTCTTAATTGTTATCTCCTACACATTTTCCTAATTTGGACTTTATAAGAATTTGTCACGTTTCAAGATTGGTCAATATAAAAACCAATCACGTCTTAAATCCTTGATCAAAAATAAAATATTTACATGATATAAGTTATGTCATGTATGATAAAAACAAATGTTTTGGCATGTAGCTTAGGTGCTCTTTGTTTACCTCTTCATAGTTCCATTAAGAGGCAACCTCTGAATCGTTTAGAGGTGAATCTTGTTTGGCAAAAAAAAGTTTGCCTCTTAATGGTTCTAAAACCCTCTGAATGATTTAGCATCTTGGGTCTTCCTTAACCATTCAGCACCCTAACTTCATTATAAACAATTACCAAACAACCATATTTCATTTTGAACTATAGCATAAAAGTTTCTTAATCATTCTGCACCAAACCATTCAGCAACTGTCGAACAACCCCTTAGTTAGCAAAAGAGCAAGGTAACTTTAATTTGCCCAAATATAGTCAAAGGTTCGACCCCTTCCTCCTCAGTTATTGAGTAAGCTAAAAAAATGTTCCATCACATTGGTATTCTTAAAGACTGGTTTCGTATGATGCCAATAGTTAATTTATTACCAAAATAAAAACGAATTCATATCTTACGAATTATGTCTACAATGAAGGGTGCAGCAAGAAAGACGTTTTCGGTGTTGGTTATCCGGTTACAGTCTTACAGAAGCAATCATGCCCGCTTTGATTAGGCTTCCTTTAACGGATTTGATCACGATTGTCCGTGTTGTATGTCACAACATGAAAATTCTAACCATCTTTTCGTGCAATGTTCGACAGCTCGGGAGGTAGGAGCTCTTTTGCACCAGTGGTGGAACATCTAGCCTACAGTTGTTGTCTCGGTATATAGTGCAACAAGCGAGTTCTCAAAGCCATTTAAAGGAGGTGGTAGAGGTGATCTTCATGGCTTATTCAAAGAAACAAGAAGCTTTATATATAAGGGAAAGATGGAGAATGGTAAGGAGATTACTAATCTAATCCACTATTATGTCTTTTACTGGATGAAGTTAGATCAAAGATTAGTATAGCTGTATATTGGGATTAGTTCCCATTTGAATTTGGTAAATAAGGGGCTGTTTACCAACTCTTACTGGGTAAGTGCTGTCCGGGTAAGTGTGCTGTCCCTAGTAAGTGATGTCTCGGGTAATTGTTGTCCGGGTAAGAATGTTTACCAAATGTTTTTAGATAAGCACTTACCGACAAAAAAATGACTATTTTAACCCCTTTTATAATTATATGTTAAATAAAATATAATTATTTCTATTATCATTTATATAAACTAAAATATTAAATAAAATGTAATTATTTCTTTTATCAATCATTTATATAACTCTTTTTGGTAAATTACCCTAAAATATTTTTTTTAAAAGAGAAAATACTTATTTAATTGAAAACCAAATGGGTTATTGGTCTTCTTCAAGTTCCAAGCCTAAAACCAGGGTTTATATTTATGAACCCTGCACCCCCAACTGACGCATGCGATTCTCAAGAACCAAACACACTCACACCTCCTCATCTTCTCACTTTCCATCACTCTCTTTTCATCGGTTATTTTGCCTCTCTTCACCAGATTCTTTTCAAGATTAATAGTGTTTGTAATTTGGGGTTTCAAGACTTCTGTAAGGTAAACTTCTCTCTGGATTATGTGTGTTGAAGATTAATCGATTTGGGGATTAGGTTTTAGATTTACGTCAAAAGTTTCGTCATTTTATGTTTTATGATTAACATTTGGTGCGTTTTCATCAGTTTTCTCTTCATCTTTGCTCTAAAAGTTGTCCGATTCGCTATTTGGTTTCTGAGTTTTTAAAGATTACTCAATTTGGTTTCTGGGTTTTTAAAGATTCGCTATTTGGTTTCTGGGTTTTTAAAGATTACTCAATTTGGGAATTGGGTTTTGAAGATTGCTCAATTGCGACGAGGGAGGAGGAGGACGGTGAACGGAAAAACAAATATGTCATAATTGCAAGAAAGGGGCACGGGTGGAAAAATGAAATCTGACCCGGGTAAGCATTATTTTGGTGCTGGCTCGGTCAGATCGCGGTCAGGACCCAGTCAGTTCTCGGTCAGATTTTGGGTTTGGTAAACAAGCTGACTGCTGACCGAGTCAGATTTACTGACCAAGTCAGTCCAGTCAGCGGCTAGTAAACAGCCCCTAAGTTGTGTTATCTAGCACCTCTGTAGTTTTTGGAATAAAAGGTGTGTTCTGTTGTCTAAAAGGAAATTTTGCACCATTAAAATTTGTCTTATTTTAAAAATTGCTGTTAAAATAATCATATTTTAAAAGTGTTGTACTGAAATTTAGCCTTATATTAAAATTTGTACTATAATTATTATATGAGTGAATTGCATTTTTGGTCCCTGTGGTTATCTGATTTCTTTGAAAGAGGGACCTAAACTTCAGTATCTCAAGAAGTGGTCCTTCAGTTTCCGTATTTGCTCCAAAATCAGGACCCCAACACTAACAACGTTTATTTGCTCCGTTAGTGCCAGGGGTAATTTCGTCCATACCCCTTTCAGGTACTCCTTTTAAAGAAACTCTATAACCACAGGTACCGAAAATGCAATTTACTATTTGTTATATTTTGATTTCAAAGTTACATTTCATACCCCTGTAATTATTTACTTTGTTTACTTTATACCTTTTACTTTTCTAATTTTAATTTTACACTTTTATTATATTAACACATATAATCGTATATTAACTAAAATACGTTAAAAACACGTTTTAATTTTAACAAGTTACACCATTATAATCGTCTCATCCATACCTTCGAAATAAGCCCAATATTGATGTTTTTGGATTTAATTATGTTAAAAAAATACGGTTTAACATATCATATTAACATGCATAATTACGTTAAAATATGTTAAGGAGTTCGATATATATATATATATATATATATATATATATATATATATATATATATATATACTAGTTATTTACCCGCTGTAATGTAGCGAGACGTATAATCCAAATAATTTGACGATTTAATCAATTAAATCAAAAAATATTCTATATTGGGCCCATTTCGAAGATATCGACGATACGATTATAATTACGTTAAAACATACGTTTTAACATATCACATTAACATACATAATTACGTTAAAATATGTTAAGGAGTTCGATATATATATATATATATATATATATATATATATATATATATATATATATATATATATATATATATATATATATACGTTTTAAAAAATACGTTTTAACATATCACATTAACATACATAATTACGTTAAAATATGTTAAGGAGTTCGATATATATATATATAGGGGCGGGTTCAAACGAGGAGCGCATTAATTTAAGAGAACGTGAGGAGCACTCCCATGCTTTTGATCACATGTGATCAACAACTGCTAAAAAATCGGAACAAATCGAAAATTCGCGCAAGATGTGGCGTGAGGCGTGGCGCGAGGTGGCAAGTCGCGGATCATTAATGATTCACAACTGTTAATCATATGTGATTCATAACTGTCAATTGCTCCTCCAGATCAGTTGTGAATCACATGTGATCCACAACTGCCAATCACATGTGATTCATAACTGTCAATTGCTCCTCACGTTCTCACGTTTTGGTGCGCTCCTCGTTTGAACCTTCCTCTATATATATATATATATATATACGTTTTAAAAAATACGTTTTAACATATCACATTAACATACATAATTACGTTAAAATATGTTAAGGAGTTCGATATATATATATATATATACGTTTTAAAAAATACGTCTTAACATATCACATTAACATACATAATTACGTTAAAATATGTTAAGGAGTTCGATATATATTTATATATACGTTTTAAAAAATCGTTTTGACGTAACAAGTCACGTTTTAAAAAATCGTTGTAACAAGTCAATTAAGCAATGCAGCGAGACGTATAATCCAAATAATTTGACGATTTAATCATTTAAATCAAAAAAAATTCAATATTGGGCTCATTTCGAAGGTATCGAAGAGACGAGTACAATGGTGTAACTTGTTAAAATTAACGTATTTTAGTTAATATACGATTATATGTGTTAATACGATGAAGGTGTAAAATTAAATTTAGAAAAGTAAAAGGTATAAAGTAAACAAAGTAAATAATTACAGGGGTATGAAATGTAACTTTGAAATCAAAATATAACAAATAGTAAATTGCATTTTTGGTACCTGTGGTTATAGAGTTTCTTTAAAAGGAGTACCTGAAAGGGGTATGGATGAAATTACCCCTGGCACTAACGGAGCAAATAAATGTTGTTAGTGTTGGGGTCCTGATTTTGGAGCAAAATTGGAAACTGAGGGACCACTTCTTGAGATACTGAAGTTTATGTCCCTCTTTCAAAGAAATACTATAACCACAGGGACCAAAAATGCAATTCACTCTTATTATATTAAACTAGGTAATCTTACCGCGCTTCGCGCGGTATTTAAACATACGATCGAAAAGTTTATGCCAAGCATGAGATGCTTAAGGTATAATAGTAATTATGGTATCATAAGACATACAATCTGATATATAGCTGAATTTTGTTTTGACTATTTGAGTAACTTTCATAAGACATCATATTAAGGTTTTCGGAACATACAATATCATATTAAATTGTGATTTATTATGCAATTAAACTAAAATATTTAATTAACTTTAATCAAAGATAAAACTTAAATATGGTTTTTATTATTGTATACGTAAAGAGAGTTCCAATATATTATAAATGAAAGCGAAACTATAATGCATAAATAAAAAGGTTAAAATTGCATTGAAAGAGCCAGATTTGAAAAATACCCCACTAAAATTGCAAAATGACTGAAAAACCATTCTTTAGATGCTCAACTTATGAACCGTCAAAGAAATCACAAACTTCAACGATCTTAAATATGAAAATAGTTCATAAAAAGTTGCTCGAAAAAATCCAAAATAAATCACCCTCGTATACCTCCCGATCATAAATGAAAACCTTTATATACCAAAATTTCCATTTGTTCTCCATCTCTCCACAAAAAGAATAATACAACAATAATTGAGGAAAAGTAAAACCAATAATATATTATTAGATCATAACTTTTAACTAAGATCACAAGATTGAACAACCGACATTAATCAACCTTCTAATGTTGGGTAACTTGGCAACATGGGGGCAGAAAAGATTAAGCGGTGGATGGGGTTTCTCTTGTTTTTGTCTTAGTAGTCTGCCCTGAAATATTTACTAATACGAATCGAAGAAAACATAAGTTAAGTCTTTTCACATATAAACACTACGAACATTATAATACCATGAGTTAGAACTGCTACGGTGATACCTGAATAAAATGCTTCGTTGGTGCATTTGTGCATGGAACTGGCCGTTGAGGGTGTGCATTTGTGTATTTCCGCCAAATTTGATATGTTCCAATCAAATCATAAGCACATGGAGGTTCTATGTCGAGTTTAACCACAAGTAGCAGGATAAATATACCCCTAACTTTAGAAAAGCATAATACATTTGCTAATTTAGCGAACCTCACTCTTATACGCTATAACACCCTTGTACCTGAAACGACATAAATATAATAGTTAGAAAAAAGTTAAAAAGCATCCTCATTGGTGGTTAAAATAATCTAAACACACTTGTAGATGTGGATATATATATATATATATATATATATATATATATTTTTTTATTTTTTTTGAAAGGCAGGCATTATATATATGTAAACCACTGGAGCAAAGAGTTCAATTACAACCATTCAGCCCAACTTAGGCACAAACGAACAGAGGCATCTAAGCACCCCCATTATGGACAAAGCCAACATAGGCTTTTATGACCACAGATTGCAAGAAGCAAACCATGGCCATGGACATATGACACACAGGCAGGGTATACAACAACTAAATAATGCTACCAGTCCTTACAGAGCGCAGGATTTGCTGTACATCTGATCAACTCGAGCTGTTGGGATACCGCCGCAAACAGGCTGCTGCGAACTCAGAAAAATCCAGAGGACTATACCTGCAGCGCAGATTTCGGATCTGCAAGCCACACGATCCAGTCGAGTTTGCCCCCTCAATGTCTTCTCGCGCAGATTTTGGATTTCAATAAGCTCCATTAAACAGATCAGATCTGCTTAATCCAAAAGGTCCACGGACAGCCCCTACTTATATATATATATATATATATATATAAGTGGAAGGAAATTGGTATAGAGTAGAAAACCACATCCTAAATCGAGATAAAATAAAGATCAAATAAGTTTCAAAAGGAGACCCACCAAAAATTTCGTAACAGACATTTTGAAAGGCAGGTTAATAGTTCGGTGGCCCATATTATTTGGCACTATAACAAAAAAAGGAAAATAGTATATCTAAAAAAATCACCACCCTTTCTAGTGTTCAAGTTGTCGGAGCCAATTGGTACAACGCGTATGAAGTACTTACCTGGTTTCACAGCTCCCTGATGAGCGGTTCTTTTTCCATGTTGTGTTCTGCAGAAAAGAATCATTATGTCAACAGATGATGTTGACTTGCTGTTCTATAATTTCAAAGTTGTGATCATTACTGAGTAGTTATACACCAAGTATTAAATAAACAGATTATGGAAGACTCACTTGCAAGTTGTGTAGTTTCATCTTGCAGTTCATCCCTCAGCTGATATTAAGAACAAAAAGAAGGTACGGGGGTAAATGTTAGAAGTAATATCCACAGCTTCAAACAGCTTGATTTTTAAATGCATAAAGATGTACTTGTTTTTGTTTCATGAGAATTACTTGGCCCATGGTCTATTGAGAACGTCTGACTATTTGTTAAATATGTAAAATACCGTGCAACAAAGGCAATAAAAAAATTGTATGCCAAAGTCAATACCATAAACTTGTTTGTAATAATGATAATGCACAAAAAACTGCTTTATTTTCAAGGGAAGAAATGTTGCAATCTTCAACATTTGACAACATTATTAGCACAGCCCTCTAACCAAGTGAGCTAATAGATCAATTTTCTTTATTTTTGTGTTTCTGTTTCATTAATTTTGTTATTTGTTGGCTTTAAAAACTGATTTGCTGACTTTTTTATACATTAGGTGCGACTAAAACATACAAAATGTCACAGAACCCTAGGGGAGTTATTCATTTAATGTTTTCTAATTGGGATTTCACTGCTTAAAAGTTTATTTTGGGTGAAGGTTACATGACACATAATTATTCATAAAAGTAACTGGAAGCCACAGTTCGTATCAGACAAACTTCAATTCCATTGACAACTATTGTTTTCCATTTGTCTTTCGGTGTTGTCTCTTTGATACCACACGGGAGTAAGACGTTATGAAAATGTGTAAACAAACGACAAAATAGCATGAAATTGAATGTGTAAAAGGGTAAGATTCTCGGTCCTTTCCAATGCTCTTACCAGGTAAGATTATAGGTCATTGTCATGTACATCCGGTAAGGTAATTGACCACGTAAGCACTTGCCGAGTAAGCGTTTGGTAAACATCTCCTTAGTATCCTAAATAACCATCCATTGATATATGTTCCATTTGCAGATTCAATCCAAATGATCCAATGAGTTGAACATGAATGCAATATGATAACGGAGAAAAACCGAAAGATTAGTGATTCACACCTGGGCATAAGTACTTATTTAGCAGCTTTTTTTATCACTATAGATGTGTCCTCACCCTTCTCCAAACACACACACACATTCACTAATGATTTGATGAAATTAGGACTATAAGTAGACTAAAGGGTTGTTAATTCATCAACAGAAACAAAACCACCTAACAAATAATTGATCCAAAATCACAATACCCAGTTCATGATCCAACTAAAAACATAAAATGAAAATGAATTTATATTACCTCAAATCCAAAGCTAAAAGGGTTCTTAAGGGGTTAGAGGCTTTTTGGTGCTTCTCATAGGTTTACATTCTTCCTTGCAAATTCATAAATGATTTAAAGATATTAAGTTTAGAACTAAAGTAAAGAGATGTTAATTTCATTGGCACAAACATAAAATATCCAACACATCATTCATCTAAACAAAATACAGTTCATGATCCAACTAAATGCAAAATATAATCGAACAGAAATGACCTAAAATTCAAGGATAAAAAGGTTCTTAAAGACTTTTCTTCCTGCTTCGTCCAGATGGAATACCCCTACGCAAATCAGGCGTCCAGTTATGCAACCAAAATTGTGAAAGAATAATGAAAAGAATATATGGCTATCGATAAGGGTGACATACCATAGCATAATAACTTCAAATTTGCAATCTATGTTGAGCATCCAGTGAGAAATGTCGGCACACGGTGTTGGAGGTAATGGTTTGGGCAGCTCTATTGATCCATTGAAGTTCTACAAACCCTAAAAAAAAGATGAAGGATTTGACAGTCTCCAAAAAAAAGGCGATACAACATTTTGGTGTAGATTGGAGGATAAAATCCGCTTTCAAGGCTTCAAACTGCTTCTCCATGTATAAGTCATGTGAAAAGAGAGCAGATGAAAGGTCTGGAGTTTAAACCCTAAAAAGGATATTGAGGGGACGAATTGTCTAGAGTTTAACCCAAAATTGTTGACTTTTTTAAAAACGACGTAAATTGAGAAAAAAGAAAAAATGGGATTCTCATTTGTAGTGATGCCACGTCACGTTCTCAAAATTCAGCTTTATATATAGATATATAGATTGTTAGACATCCAAAGTTTTTTTAAATTAAAGCTTATTTTTTTTAAACTGAGGTACACAAATTTATTATCACTTAAGAAAAATTATTATCAGCTTATTATCAAAAAAATTTATTATTTTTATTTATTTATTATCATTCTCGTTATTTCGAACCAAAAAACCATAAATTATAATGTACAATTAGATAAGAGGCAACTTCTGAATCGCTAAGAGGTAAATCCTGTTTGACAAAAAAAATGTCTGCCTCTTAATGGTTCTAAAACCCTCTGAATGATTTAGCGTCTTGGGTCTCCCTTAACTATTCAGCACCCTGATTTCATTCTAAACAATTACCAAACAACCAAATTTCATTTTGCACTATATCATAAAAACCTCTTAATCATTCGGACCACTTAATCATTCTGCACCAAACCATTCAGCAACTGTCTAACAACCCCTTATATAAAAGCACCCGGTTGGTATTCTTTTTGAGTGTTTACTTGCGACTTAATCGGACAAACTTGGCTTATTCGCACAGTGGGTTTAGAAGTGTTGTCCCCGTTAAGATGAAAGTGTGACTTTTTTACCTTAAAAAAAAAAGACCAGACTAAAACCCTACCCTTCCCCATCACCTCTCACTTTCCACGCCACTCTCCCCCACCCTTTCCCATCGCCTCTCACTTTCCAGCCACTCGCCGGCGCCGCAGCTTCTTCTCCGACGATGCAGCTCTTCTCCACCACTCTTCGTCCCCGGTGTTTTTTCTTCCTTTTGTTGCCCGATTTTATCTAAAATCAAGATGTGTATCTACTCGTCGTCCTCTTTGCTGCTCGTCGTCCCTGTCGTGTCGGTTGCTGCTCCTCATCTCCGGCGACCGTCACTGCATCTCCCCCTACGTTGCACAGCTTGATTCCAGTCGTCCCCTGTCTTTTTTCTACCCTTTGTTGCACGATTTTATCAGAAATCAAGGATGTGTACCTGCACGTTTTGATTATATGAAATTACGATTTCATTTTCAAGGGTTTCGATCTCACGGGTTCTAAAATTTGACTACTACTGGGTTTCATATAAATAATGGATTTCAGTTTTGTCACTATTCTCATGGGTTCTGAAATTTCATTTTCATGGATTTCACTCTTGCCATTGCTGCTGAAATCATGGGTTTTATCATTTGACCATATATTTGATCATGAAAATTATATATAACTTCTTTTCATCTTGAACTTTGTGGATATTTTATAAATCTAGACAGACAAATTTATGGACTTAATAGAAAATTTGGTAAACATCCCCTTAGTTTAGGACGCCAATGCCCTTCATTATTACATAAAATTATTACACCACAAGTATATCAAAGTATAATGGGCATAACTATAATGGGCATAAAAGTCAATTTGCCTTCTTGAACACGACCTTAAGAGGCACATTATTTAAAACAAGACTTCTACGTCCATTTTTAGCAATGGTGGAACCAATATCTGCACAAGCTGGCCTACAAGTATTGCACACCGAGGGGCAGAACACCACCTTATACCCATCCTCATACTTCTCAATCTTGAACCAATTACTTATCGTTTCCTGCCCCGGGTTTCCAACCACCCCACGGCTCGACACCACCCGTTGCCCGCCAGAAACCTCCACCCGCCACACCGCAGGCCGACCACACGTTGTTGCATCTGAGAACTTAATATTAACATCACTGGATTCGAAAATGGTCCCATCTTTGTTGGTGTTGGCTGGTACAAAAGTCAACGGTAACCCGTTCAATAATTCGTTGTTTTCTTGGACAACGTCGAGTGGGCATGTTTGGTTTATTGTTGTTGGGGCTAGTTTTACGCCGCCGCCACTGCCACGTGTGGCGGGCACGATGTAGTATCTGAGGGCAGATCGAACAACGCTCCCTGCACTGTCGAGGACCGGGACCGAGGTTTGGCCGGTGGAAAGTGAGAGTGTGGAGAAAACGATGAAAATGAAGATTGGTGTGTTCATTTTGAGTTTGATGATATGGGTAGCTTGTAGTTATAACATTAGATATAGATAGAATTATGGATGATGTGGTCTTATGCGGTGTTATTTCTTGAATTCAACACATGTATACCATAAATGTCAATGGTAGATGTGAAGCACAAGTCAAAAAGTTTATAAAAGGATAACTTTGAAAAAATCAGATCCAAGTTCAAATCAATATATATATATATATATATATATATATATATATATATAGAGAGAGAGAGAGAGAGAGAGAGAGAGGGTCATGTTCAAGGTCATGTTCAAGCGAAAACCTCAAAAAAATGGAAAACTGAATAACACCTTAGGGGCCCTTCATCTGGACGGTATGCATTTGTGCATACAGGTAATTTGTAACATGCACAAATGCATAATGCACTTGTGCATAAAAACCAAAAAGTCAACTTAATTTACATGTATGCACAAATGCATACCGTCCAGATGAAGGCCCCCTAAGATGTTCTTTAGTTTTCCGTTTTTTTAGGTTTTCTCTAAACCTCCCTCTATATATATAATACCTAAATTTTATGTCATTTGTTATTAAATAATTGCTTATTGATCATATATATTTTAGGGAAATTAATTAAAATACCCTAAGTTTGACTCATTGTTATCAAAATACCCTAAATCTCGACCAACTTACCAAAATGCCCTAAAATTCCGCGATGGGCCCCGCGATCGCGGGCTAGGGCGTTCGTGGCACCATTGTTTGGCCAAAGTGTCCCGCGGAGCCCCTCAACTATGGCCGCGGTGACACTTTTGGTCCCTCCCCGCGGAGGAAGCCCGCGATGGCCACAAAATGTACACTTTCAGCCCTTGTACTTGAACGAATCTTATATGCTTTTACTGTTTTTTCCACAATTATTGTACTTTGAAGACCAATTTGTGGTTAAAATTCACTGGCATGTTTTCATCAATGTTGAATCAGTGTATTTGGAATACCAATTTGTGGATGAAATGAGAGATTGGTTGTCATCAATGTTGGTTGTTTCATCCATAAATAGATGTAAAATGCAATCCATAATCCACACCGATTCCATACTTCTTTCTTGCTTTCTTTCTTCAATATTTTGTTTTTGAGATACTACTGAAAAAATGAGTTCATCTGTTGCAAAAGCTAAGCTATATTTCTGTTTCGATGGTGAATGGGTGCAAGATAACAATGAGTGAAATTTTGCTTATAAATCTAAGCATTGTGTAAAAGTGTCAGTAAACTATACTTATCAGAAGTTTGTTGCATACTGTAATACCCCGTTTTAAAAATGTGTATTTTAACGTCTCCAAATTGTTTAGTATTTAAAATGTCAATCAATTATAGTAGAGGGGCTAAAAGTGTCAATTAACCAAAGTTTTATTAATGAATAATAATAACTAATTGATAAAATATATATATATATATCTATACTACATATAGAAGCATGCTAGCAAAAAGTCTTAAATACAAGTCATAATGCATAAGGTATTGCTATTTCATGCATAAAAGTTGAAAAACTCTTAATTACAACTTCATAAGCATAAATTACAAGCTTACAATGCAATAAATAAGAAAGGCCACCTCTTTCACAAACCCAGCCACCCACCCACAGAAAAGTCGCCCCTCACCATACCGATTCTACTGATTCACTTTGCACCATACATACCACCATGCCTTTCTTCTTCTACTTCTCCAAGACCATGCCTTCGTACTTCTTTCTACTTTGCACGCCCTTTTTCATGTTACATATAAATCAAGAGTATTGGTTCGGAGAATTTTTGAATCCTAAAATCTTCTCTACAACCCCTGTCCGTTTTTGTTTTTTCTCTCTTTTGGTTGAACTATTAAACAGTCTAATTTAGTTGTAGGTTTCATCTTTAAATGTTTGTTTTTTCATTTTGTTTTCAACTCTGAAATCATAAGTTTTGAAATATGTATCTTTTGTTTAACATTGGCTTCAGGTGAATGGTTATAGAGGAGTTGAAGAGCTTGTTGAAGATGGTTGAAGGTCCCGAGAAACAGATTCCTGATGCTCTCTTCTATGACCTCTCACACATGTTCTTTGATTTTATAAACAAAGGTAAAACCCTTTAAGTTGTTCTTAGGTTTATCATGTCATTATCGATTTTTGGTATTTGTGATATAATCTCAAAGGGGCATTCATAATCTAATGTTCTTGTATTTATTTTGATGCTTTCAAGTTTTTTGGGTTGTTTTTATGGTTTAATCAGTTTTGTAGACAAGGTGTTCCTTAAATTGTCTAATAGAGAAAAATTCAAAAGGGTATAGAGAGTTGTTCATAACCCAATGTTCATGTGTTTATTTTTGACAAGTTGTTTGTTAACATGGATGGAGGCCCTGTTAGAAACCTTCCATGGAACCATCTCCGGACCCAAGGTTCTTACATTTATCTTCCTTTCTATGTTTTTAGGTACCAGCTCTTTAGAGTTGTGTTGAATTTAAGGGTTGAAGTTCAGATGGTTCCATCTTTTGAATTGAGTCTAGCCAACTTGGTATACACACCATGAGAGATATCTTGGTACAATAAAAAGTTATCTATTGTTGTAGGCTTGTATTGACCTTAAGAACCACCCTTCAAAGTAAACATAAGTATAGAAAATAGCAAGTAAATGTTAATATGTTATAATGGTTTAATTTCACTCAAGGTCAATACAATCTAAAGGGTAATGTTTGCACCAGTAGTCCAGCACCAGAGAGCTTGTTGTTGCCTGCCTCTTGATGGGGGTAATGTTTGCACATTCAAAAGTAGCCAGGCATTTTGGTTTTAAAGTTTTTTATTTTCTAACCTCTTTCAATGTCATTTTCTAACATCTTCTAGATCATCCAGTTTAACGATTTCAATGTATTCAACTTCTGCATCCACCACCTCTGCATCAGAATGTCCAGTCTCGGTTCCTCCGTGCATTTTGGTTTTAAAGTTTTTTATTTTCTAACCTCTTTCAATGTCATTTTCTAACATCTTCTAGATCATCCAGTTTAACGATTTCAATGTATTCAACTTCTGCATCCACCACCTCTGCATCAGAATGTTCAGTCTCGGTTCCGTTCACACGTGTTTCATCTAGAAAAAATACCATTTTCTTTGGTTTCCCCTAACAAGGAAGACAGGATCTTATCATGGGAATTTAAAAAGGGTTTGTACTTTCTCCCCCAATTTTCTTTGCTTAAAGGTACTTATTTTGGTTGTTTTCAAATGTGCAGGATTTGTGGCAAGGTTCTTATTCATTGTATCATCTATATATGTACGTTGATCTGTTTTCGTTTAACATTTCTTGAGGTGAATGGGCTAGGCTCTTCTTGAGATTAGCTATATGGAATCCCCATGTTCATATAAAAGCCCAACCATAAGGTTTAGTAGTCACTTATAGTTAACTTGTTGTTATTATCGCTTTTTTAAATTTATGGTTCATTTAGACAGTGTTTGTTTTAGTTTCCAACTTTGTTTTTTCAGGGTAAGGCAAATGATCCGGTTTATTTCTTTTTTAATGAATGGGACATCTTATTCTCCAACTCTATCCGAGCAGGTTTTCGTTAAGTGATTTTGAGTGCAATCTCTGTTATTAAACAAGTTTTTAGCTTTTCTATTACTTATTTTTTGAAGCTCGTTTGATTTTTTATAGATTATACATTCATGATGAAATAAATATGGTGATCTGCTATTATGCATATGAGATTAACATTTGGAATGGATGCAACAAAGTATGATCTACCATAGAAAATTCAAGAATCCAAGGAAAAACCAGAAAGTAAGGATTTTATTTTGTTGTCCAATTAAGTATCATCACTACTGTCATCTATTAATGATGAACATGATATCAACTTATGCCTTTGTTTCAGAAGCTGCACTCTTACATAATTATGAGGTCACCCTTTAGGAAAGATGACCTCTTATGACCTTTGACAGAGGATGAATTTTCCTTTTACTGTTGTTTTCAATTTGCATTTTCATGGATTACAACACAAATTTGTTGTTTTCAGTTATTTTAATTTCTATTTTGTTAAAACATAAATTTTTTGATGGTTTATTGATGTTATTAGCTTGCTGCCCTGCAGTCTTGGTGTTGTCTTGGTTCTGTCTCAGGTCTGATGGTTTATTGATGTTACTAGCCTGCTGCTTCAGTTTTGTTTAGAATACTCACATTGGTTGTGGGTTTGATTGTTGTTTAATCTCTGGCATCTGCTATTGTAGGTTTAATTTTCTATGCTTTCAGGCCTGGATTGGTTTTTTTGCAATGGTTTGTGGCCATATTGCAAATTTCTCGAATGTTCTCTTGAAAGTCGATATTTGATGTTGTCTTTGGCCTAATTTGCCTAAATGGAATAATTATTCAATTTCTGGTTTATGTCTTTGGGATCCCATAATTTGTTTATAAATTGTTTTATGAATTTATCTTCATAGAACTTTTGCACCCCGCCGCATTGCGCGGGTACACAACTAATATATATATATATATATATATATATATATATATATATATATATATATATATATATATATATATATATGTCTAAAACTTATGAAGTAAACTACATAATTTCGTCCCTGTGAAGATCAACCACCGCCTCTTCTCTTCTCTTTTTCTAAATTCTCTCTTCTCTTTTATCTATAAGATTTCTCTTAAACCGGTGAAGTAATCAAAGAGTAAACTGCATATTCGGAATCATCTCGTCAAATCCTTCGTAGAGGTATAATTTTCTCTCAATGTTATTAAGTTTTTGTTTAAGTTCTTGAGATTAGTTCCATTTGGGTTTAAGTTTAGATTATGATGTATTATTGCAAAGTTATGTTGTTATATATGTTTAGAAATGTGTGATTTTGTCAAAAATGAAGTAGGACTAAAAAGGGTAAAGTTTAGAATCAAAATGGTGAGTTTTGTGGTTAAACGGTTAGTTGCTCACCAAGTGTTTGGTTTAATGTCTAAAAGAGTAAAGTTTTGTGATTAAGCTTAAGGGATTAATCATTAAGCTCCATTTTGATGTTTAGTATGTTAGTTTATATTTAGAATGGATTAATTGAGTAAAATCTGAAGTTTGGTTCGTAAAAGTGAATGACGAAAAGTTTGGAAATCGGACGTTACGGTATGTGCATGTCCGTACTTTGACGGCGCATAACTCACAAACCGTAAGTCCGATTGAGCTCAAATTTTACAAGTAGAAGGTGCTAAGTGTGTTGTACAATTCTTATGAAGGGACTAAAACCCAGTTTTGACTCTAAGTAGCTTAAACTATCGTGTTTTCTAGACTGATCGTAACATACTCGGATCAGTTTCTGTGTTTTTATAAATTCCGTATAAAATCAACCGATGATCCAAATGAAGTGATTCCAATTCGAGTAGAACCGTAAGAGGTCAGAGAACATATTTCATTTAGATCTTATAAGCTGGTTTGGTCTCTAAGTATGAGAAAAATGCCCAAACATAAGAAGGTTAGAAGCTGTCAAGTGCAGGGGCGAACTGCACTTGACTATGTGCCGAGATAGTTTTGCAATGCGTAACCGGCTGTTAGTTTTGAACACTTTGAACAGGTTAGTTTGGGCATATAAGAACTCCAAGTATTGTTTTAATGTCAGTTGTTCGGTTTCTAGCTCGGTTGCGATTCGGGGGTGTTCGGTGAGTCGTTAAGGTTGTCAATTATCGTAGTGAGTCTTGTATACATATAAGTATGTGGATTTCATCAATGAGTATATATTACAGGTTCAGTTACCCCTCGTTAGTGTGGCTTGGGTGGTGTTCGGTTGTGGCGTTAATTGCCGGTTTTGCTCATTGGTATCATTTGCGCGTGTGTGGCTTCAAACTATCATCAAGGTGAGTTTTACTTTAAAACGTTTTTAACTGTGATACATATATATATGTTTGTATATATATATATATATGAGATGGATATGTGATAAATGGTGTGTTTATGTGTTTACGTTTGAAATGGATAAGTGGTTGAAAAGTGATGCCGTTTTATAAATGAAATGTTTTATAAATGACCATATGATATATTGGTACATATATATTGTATTTATATGTGCATTACACTACACGAATATACGTTAGCCGAAATTATAGTCGGCGTGAGTATTCTGCGAGAATACGTGGCCGGGCTTAGGACCGGTGTGTCTGCTGCAATTGTACAGCGGAGATGATTGATTAGTTGGCTCGCAACCAACTAATATGGCCATTTGTGGATGAATAAGGTGGAATGAGATGTACACAATGTACGAGTCTTGAATTGGTATTTATATACTTACGGTATATGTGTGATTTGATATGAAGGTTGTATATAAACTATTTTGAAACATGGTTTTATATAAAAAGGTTTTATAACGATTCTGAAAGGACAGAGATTTACTCACTAGACCCGTTTGGTCTAACCCTCATTTTGTTTTCAAAAATATGTATTCCAGGTCGAGGAAATTATAGCGGCAAAGGAAAGGATAAAGAGTAGGACGCTTTTTGACGACTGATGTTGATTAGGAAGCTTTTATGTATTTTGTAATTTCGAGACTATGGGACCGTACGTGAATTATTATATAATTTTCTTTTATGAATGTAACGATGTTATGCAATATATGTTATTTGTTGTATGTTTGGGAAACCGGGTTGTTACAGATGGTATCAGAGCCCTAGTTTAAGGGATTTAGGTATTTGGATTTATACCTAGACTTAAACTGCATGTGAAGTAGGATGTCCCCATTATTTTAGAACCTTGGGATGTTAAGTATAAAAAGGTAGAAGGAACATCATGTAAGGTAATTTCAAATTACATTTGGCCAGTGTAAATGTGAACTTACAAGTACATGTTTGAACCGGAATACCTTGTTATATGGGGTATGTGCTTATGTGTATATTAACCTTGTTTGAATCAACAGAGTGACAAGTCGGACTTGACGTATGGATAGAGACGAAGACAGGTATATTTCTATAAACTATACACGTGCTAAAGTGCTATTTGACTTCGGTGTAAACCAATCATTTGTGTCTCCATCCTTTTGTTGCTTATCTGCATTAGAAAAGTATTTGATAATTATGTTAGAGATAAAAAAAAATGGGTGTGCTAAATTACTGTTGTTCTGATTTTGCTAATGTGTAGAGTGTGATGGCTTGAGTGTAAAGAAAAATAGTAGTGTGTGGAACGTGATGATTGTGTGTGGAGAGTAATGGTAGTATGTAAAGTTTTGACATTGTCATGAAGGCGACGATTTAGTGTGTTGTGTAGATTTTACAAAGTGTGATTGTTGACGCTATTTGGAAGAGTATTGTTTAAATGTGTGGGGCGATGTGGATAAGATAGTGGCAGTTTATAATTAGCAAGCGTGCGAGGTGTGGTTGTTTCGAACATTGAGTGTGATTTCGAATTAACTTGGTTAAATTCCGGGTATAAGGTGTGGTGAAATTGTCGGTTAAATATGGAAATCGTTGAAACTGGGTGTGTGCGATTGATTTAGAAGTGAAAGAAAGCTAGCTCGTGGGATCGGTCTAGAGTGAACACTTCCTAGTGAGCTGTCCTTGAACGTGTTTCATGTTGAGAAGAAAGTGGAAGAAAGTAGAAGTGAGAGAGTGATGTTGTGGCAAGTGTGGAAATCAATTGTTATCTATGTTTCGTGGTCGGCGTAAATAATGCAAGAAAGTGTTGTCTTGTAACATCCTAAGTTTTGATATTATTATTTTAATAAGATTTAGAATGTATTGGTATTTAGAGTAACCTTGAATTATATGGAGTATTATAATTCAATTTAAGGTTAAAAATACATATGTTGAAAGTTTAAAGATTTCTTTTGAGAATATTAAACTTAAGGGTATTGTTATGAGTTTTATTTATGTATGAGGTGTGTTATGTTATTCCTTTAAAGTTTGAGGATTGAAGTGTCATTCTCCTAAAGTTGGGGGTTTGTTTGGTAAATAGTTTAGTGACTCATGCAATTAAATGAGAGGTGTCAACTAACTAAGCCATTACAAACTAAGAATGAGTGTATGAGTTGTGTTGGTGTGTGTATTCGGTTGAAGAGAAAGAGAACCGAGAGATCAAGATAGAGAAGTCGAGAAAGAGAAGGAGAATAGCCAGAAATCAGCTAATCTTGTGTATTATTGAAGACATCAAAAGGTAAACTATTCTAATTTTCATGTTCATAATTGTTAAGATAAGTTTAGAGATGGGTTGTTATGATTTATAGATGTTTTGGGGAGTTTGAATACATGAGTAGGTTTGGTTTATAACCTTAAGTATATCTGCATAGTATCAGAAACAAACATAGAGTAAAACTGCAAATTCTGGGTTTAAAATTGAACAGAGTGGACTGAGACTTGGATGAACATCATCGAAGTCGCAACCTTGAGTTACGACATTCATAGTTGTCGCAGTGGGCAGTTGCGACTTGATAGTGGAGTCGCAATAGACCGTTGCGACTTGGAGTTGGAGTCGCAACCGTTGATTGCGACTTGGTACTGTAGTCGCAACCGTGGACTGCGACTTGAGGTGGAATCGCAATGGTGAGTTGCGACTTGAGATCGAATCGCAACAATTGGTTGCGATTTGGAAATGGAATCGCAACAGTGGATTGCGACTTCAGTCCATTGCGACTTGAGATGTAATTTTTAGAAAGTAAGGATTTTCAGTTGTAGAGGGTTCTGTTTTGGAAAATTAATATCAGTATATGTAAACTGAATAATACAGTAAGCTGTGGTAGTGAAGAAAGGAGCCTTACGAGTTAAAAATGGACTAAAAGGAGTGATAACGCATCAGGTGAGTTTATTCAACTCTCTTTAAAATTCAGTAATTAATCTTGAATTAGATGCTTTATATATATGCATGAATATGTTTTATGTGGATTGGATTAAATTAGAGATAAGCCAAGAAGGCGATTAAAGGTTGTGTTATGTGGATTCCCATGCTAAAACTTCTAAGATGAGTTATCTATGAAGTTGATGAACTAGTATTTATTATTAATCTTGCATGCTAAGTTTGATTATCTACTACATGAAATTACTATGTGGTTATGAACTCTAAATATGATTTGAAGCTTTATTGAGATAAACTATAAAAGTCCATCCATGAGTTCAAAGATATAGATTAACAACTGATATATATTAACTCTCGTGTTAAATTACTATGAGGGGATAGTTAAGAAGTTGATGAACAGGAATTATTCATATTCCTTATAATGAGCAGGATTATCTGTTATATGCAATATGTTAGATGATTATGAACTCTAAATGTGATTGAAAAGCCAAATTGAGATATATTATAAAGGCCTATCTATGAGTTCGAAAATATAAATAACTATTGAGATGGTGATCATCATATCAGGTTTCAGAGAAGGGGTAATAAAGAGATTGAGATGTGGAGTAATAATATTCTTTATTTTATATATAGAATATGTTTAGAGAAATGATACATTCTATGATGGACGCATATAGTAGTATCAATTGTATTATATTATATGATTATGTGCTTTTACTAAAATAGGCATCCGGTCACCGAGGGCACTTGGGTACGGTATAATGGGAACCGATTACTCGCCATAGACCAAAGGGGTGTAATTTTAGTAATTGGGTGAACCTCGAACCATCGTGAGTCCCGATTGAGTATCGCGATATTATAATCCCATTGGGACCATTGATGCAGAGGTGGAATGTGGAATAGGCAAATTTTGATTTGTAATTCCCATTTCGATTTATGGAAGATCAGAGATTTCCATTGTTTCGGGAAGATCGGAGATTTCCCTGTGATGAGAGGAAGATTAGAGATAGGCATAAAGTAATTTGTAATCTCTACTTCCTGATTAAGAAATAGGCAAGTTTTGACTTGTAATTTCTTGTGTGTGAATATTGGTTGTGAATCTGGAATGATTGAATCTGGAATGATTCAGAGTTAACTCTTATTTTGTTGTTACAATTAAATGAGTTAGTCGTAGGAATGGGACTGGGGTAGATTCCCCGATTTGGAAAGGAGTTGTCGTACGGTAAGATGGGTGAGAACAGGTTTGAGTTATCTGTTCATGTTTTAATTATTAAATTTTATTTTGATTTGAGTATTCTCACTAGGCGAAAGCCTAATGTTTCAAGTTGAATCTTCTTACCAGGTACAAGCTCCGGGAAGTAGCGGGAATGAGAGAAGAGAACTTTTGGATAGATTCAGACTTAGAGATAACAACGGATCTAGATATACTTTGAAGTCTTTGGGACAGTTGTTTAGATAACTCGATTAATCTGATTGTTATGAGGTGATTAGATTAATAAGTTATTTGAGTAATGTCAGTTGTATATAAAAACCTTACATTTGATCCTCAGGTTATATAAGTTTGAAAATTTTGATCATAACTGGTGGAAATTTCAAGGTTTAAATTGACTCCGTTTTTAGGGTGTTTCATGTCTGCATTAGCTTATGAGAACTAGGTTGTTAATAGCCTAGACTTAAGCTGAGGGGTATTATTTGATGATTATTGTGGTGTGTTTATTAGTTGGTTGAGAAGTTGGTATTGTATGCCAATATAGATGTGTAAGTCTTTGATTGGTCATCGACTTTTGCGTTTATGTTAAGTTATAACATTAGATTGTTATTACTAAAAGTGTTATGATCTGAATTTTTCCAATGGAATGTTTGATTGGGAATTTAGACTGAAAAGAAAAATGATTAAGGGACTAGGATTTATATCTAAAATAATATGTTTATGCTGGAGTGAGAAGTGAAGGTTCTACGATATTGTGATATTTATTGATTTTTTAAGTGAAGGATTCTTGTTCTCTATTCTCATTAATAGTGATGCATTTATTGACAAGATTATTTTGTTTGGATTAGACATTGATGAAAATGTCAGATTCGGTTTTTGGTATTAAGTTCAGGATTTTGAATTAAGTAGTGAGTGTATAGAAATGGAAATGGTTTGATTAAAACCATTTGGAAATTGAGAAATGTCTGACATTTAGTGTTATTTGTGATGAACGGACATGACACAACCGTTGAATATTTTGAGGATGGATTTTGATTGAACCATTTGGTTAGAATTCATATTGCAAGTAGAGATGTGGATTTGGTGTTAGGTTTGTTTAAGAAATGAAAAGTGATCATGGGTATGTGATGTTAATGTGAAGAAGTGAAAGTGATATATTGGAATAAGTGGTTTAGATTTAATAAGAAAGTGATGGATGATATAGAAATTGTAGAACTATATTTAAAATGGTCTTATGTTGGGTCTTTTTATTCCTTAAGAGTATAAAAGAAAAGTATAATTACTAGTTAAGGTATTTTACAAATTTTGTGGGTGTTTGATCTAAAGCTTGTGATTGTTAGCAAATCATATATGGAAAGTGTATGTTTTAAGTTTCCAAGACAACTTTGAGTAGTAGATTTTATGAATAATGAAATTTTGGATGATGAATATAAATTTCTAATGATTTCAAATTGAGTGGTTAGCGTTAATGAGTTGGTGGTTACCGTTATATTAAAAATATGGTATTTTCATATGAGATTGAAATTATTGATGTTTGGGTGCTATTGAGAATAACACAATTGTTCGCCAAAGGGTTATTAGTTGACTTTAAGTGGAAAAGAAAATGGAAGGGTGATCTTATTATAAGATAACGGAATATATGGTTGATATGTGTAATCATTGGATATATATTATTAGTGTTATGATTAGCAGGAAGAAAGCAATGTTCAATAAACATTTTGATGGTCGTATGACGAACTTTGGGTGTAAATTATAGTAGAATTATTATATGAAAAAGTTGACGATTTTTTTTATTGTTTACGGTTAAGTAAAGTGAGGTTAATGTTGAAGAACTTTCTTTATGGAGTTGTTTAAGTTAAAGAGTTGTTTTAGACCCTATGCTTGACTTGGCATGATTAAGTCTCATGTCTAAGTCAACGAAATAATGACGGGTTTTCCGTTGCGTTTAAGAATTTGATTTACTGCTAATATTATAGTTGGAAATTTGGTTATGTTTAGAGAATGTCATGATAAATGTTTAAGCCTTTGATAGGTTGATTAAAATTTTATAGATTTATTAAGTAACGACATTTATTGTTATTATAAGACGTGTTACTATTCTACCGAGATATCGATGCTAGATTATGTCTGAAGTTGATGATTATTAGTAAGATTTTCCATATATCGAAATGAATTGTGATATAGATATTTTATGCTGAATTAGGCACGATGAGATTTTTCTTGGTGTTGAAAGAGGCACAAAGTGAAATAAAGACATATTGATATTAATTTTGTTAAAAAGATATTTTTGGATGGTTGTTATATAGATGGGTGTGAAGTGCTTATTACGTTAATTTCGATAGTCTCGATTGGAGTTCGATGTAGTAGTGAGCGTAAAGCAATCGTATCTTTTTGCTTAACCGAATTCCGGGACGGAATTCTTTTAAGGGGGAGATGTTGTAATACCCCGTTTTAAAAATGTGTATTTTAACGTCTCCAAATTGTTTAGTATTTAAAATGTCAATCAATTATAGTAGAGGGGCTAAAAGTGTCAATTAACCAAAGTTTTATTAATGAATAATAATAACTAATTGATAATATATATATATATATATATATATATATATGTCTAAAACTTATGAAGTAAACTACATAATTTCGTCCCTGTGAAGATCAACCACCGCCTCTTCTCTTCTCTTTTTCTAAATTCTCTCTTCTCTTTTATCTATAAGATTTCTCTTAAACCGGTGAAGTAATCAAAGAGTAAACTGCATATTCGGAATCATCTCGTCAAATCCTTCGTAGAGGTATAATTTTCTCTCAATGTTATTAAGTTTTTGTTTAAGTTCTTGAGATTAGTTCCATTTGGGTTTAAGTTTAGATTATGATGTATTATTGCAAAGTTATGTTGTTATATATGTTTAGAAATGTGTGATTTTGTCAAAAATGAAGTAGGACTAAAAAGGGTAAAGTTTAGAATCAAAATGGTGAGTTTTGTGGTTAAACGGTTAGTTGCTCACCAAGTGTTTGGTTTAATGTCTAAAAGAGTAAAGTTTTGTGATTAAGCTTAAGGGATTAATCATTAAGCTCCATTTTGATGTTTAGTATGTTAGTTTATATTTAGAATGGATTAATTGAGTAAAATCTGAAGTTTGGTTCGTAAAAGTGAATGACGAAAAGTTTGGAAATCGGACGTTACGGTATGTGCATGTCCGTACTTTGACGGCGCATAACTCACAAACCGTAAGTCCGATTGAGCTCAAATTTTACAAGTAGAAGGTGCTAAGTGTGTTGTACAATTCTTATGAAGGGACTAAAACCCAGTTTTGACTCTAAGTAGCTTAAACTATCGTGTTTTCTAGACTGATCGTAACATACTCGGATCAGTTTCTGTGTTTTTATAAATTCCGTATAAAATCAACCGATGATCCAAATGAAGTGATTCCAATTCGAGTAGAACCGTAAGAGGTCAGAGAACATATTTCATTTAGATCTTATAAGCTGGTTTGGTCTCTAAGTATGAGAAAAATGCCCAAACATAAGAAGGTTAGAAGCTGTCAAGTGCAGGGGCGAACTGCACTTGACTATGTGCCGAGATAGTTTTGCAATGCGTAACCGGCTGTTAGTTTTGAACACTTTGAACAGGTTAGTTTGGGCATATAAGAACTCCAAGTATTGTTTTAATGTCAGTTGTTCGGTTTCTAGCTCGGTTGCGATTCGGGGGTGTTCGGTGAGTCGTTAAGGTTGTCAATTATCGTAGTGAGTCTTGTATACATATAAGTATGTGGATTTCATCAATGAGTATATATTACAGGTTCAGTTACCCCTCGTTAGTGTGGCTTGGGTGGTGTTCGGTTGTGGCGTTAATTGCCGGTTTTGCTCATTGGTATCATTTGCGCGTGTGTGGCTTCAAACTATCATCAAGGTGAGTTTTACTTTAAAACGTTTTTAACTGTGATACATATATATATGTTTGTATATATATATATATATGAGATGGATATGTGATAAATGGTGTGTTTATGTGTTTACGTTTGAAATGGATAAGTGGTTGAAAAGTGATGCCGTTTTATAAATGAAATGTTTTATAAATGACCATATGATATATTGGTACATATATATTGTATTTATATGTGCATTACACTACACGAATATACGTTAGCCGAAATTATAGTCGGCGTGAGTATTATGCGAGAATACGTGGCCGGGCTTAGGACCGGTGTGTCTGCTGCAATTGTACAGCGGAGATGATTGATTAGTTGGCTCGCAACCAACTAATATGGCCATTTGTGGAGGAATAAGGTGGAATGAGATGTACACAATGTACGAGTCTTGAATTGGTATTTATATACTTACGGTATATGTGTGATTTGATATGAAGGTTGTATATAAACTATTTTGAAACATGGTTTTATATAAAAATGTTTTATAACGATTCTGAAAGGACAGAGATTTACTCACTAGACCCGTTTGGTCTAACCCTCATTTTGTTTTCAAAAATATGTATTCCAGGTCGAGGAAATTATAGCGGCAAAGGAAAGGATAAAGAGTAGGACGCTTTTTGACGACTGATGTTGATTAGGAAGCTTTTATGTATTTTGTAATTCGAGACTATGGGACCGTACGTGAATTATTATATAATTTTCTTTTATGAATGTAACGATGTTATGCAATATATGTTATTTGTTGTATGTTTGGGAAACCGGGTTGTTACACATACGCCATACAAAAATGCGGAATCAACCCTTCTGCTGTTTGCAAGTTAGTGTTTAAGAATGGTGATGGGTCATTTGTGGAGTTATCCAACGATGGGGATATCTCTGGTTTTCTGCACTTTGCAGCCGATTCAGAAAGACCGCCATTACTTTTTGTGTATGTCGAATCCAACGAAGACGACGACGACGGTGACGACGACGCTGATGACGAAGACCTCCAAATAGAGCAGCCTGATTCTCAATTTCAGCCGCCCCACGGCCCAACAGTTCATTTGGATCATGCATATGGTCTTAACGACTGTATTCTTGATTATGTTCCGGAGACGCAACAACAACAACCACAAGAAGGACGTTGTGCTGGAGTTGCTGATGACGAAACCTATGTTTTCAAAACGGGTAATGCTGATATAGACAGATCAGATACCGATACCGATAGTGATGATCACGAAGAATATACCCCTAGTAGAAAATCATTTAGTTAGTTAAATGACTATTTTGATATGCCCCCTATTCTTCCAGACCAGAATACCCAGACACAAACCTACGAACCTACACCTTATAATCGCAGTTTAAGGTTAAAAGTAGGTCAGATATTTGATTCGAAGGATCACTTGGCAAGTCAGGTCGGACTTAAGTTCTTGGAAGAGGGTTTCGAAAGTCACACGCCGAAATCCGACAAAAGCAGATACATAGTTAAATGTGCGAGAGAAAACTGTAAGTGGAGGATGTACGCGATTCCCGCGGGAGAGAAAGGAGGGGCGTTACTTATTAGAAAGTTGCACGACGTACACACTTGTACGAGGACGCAACTGAATCCCCACCACAAACAAGCCACCAAAAGGACTTTGGGTGTGATACTGAAAAACAAATTTCTTGATGCTAGCAGGTCATTGCGTCCAAAGGACATCGTGGACGATGTTCACCAGCAGTTCGGCGTCACGATTGGTTACCACCAAGCTTGGCGTGCGCGATGCGGGGCACTGCTATTGGTGAGAGGCACATTCGAGGAGTCGTATTAACGACTCCCAACATATTTATATAATTTGCAGCTGCAGAATCCTGGTACTGTCACGCAGCTACGGACCGATTCACATGGACGGTTTGAGATGTGCTTCGTGGCCTTTGGACATGCGGTACGTATTTTAACACGTCCTATGTTTACACATTATAAACTATAACATTTACAAAGGAAAACCACCTATGTTTTTGCAGATCCACACATTTGTGGCAAATCTGCGTCGTGTCCTGGTAATAGACGCTGCCCATTTAAAGGGTCGTTACTTGGGTATGATGTTCCTGGCGGTTGCCATGGACGGGGATAACTCCATCGTTCCAGTAGCTTTCGGCGTAGGCAAGTCCGAAACCGGGGACGAGTGGACTTGGTTTCTGTCCATGTTGAGACAAGCTATGAGAGACCCGCAAGGGTTGGTGTTTATGTCCGACATGGCTCCTTCCATAAGCGCCGAAATCTCTGTCATGTACCCAAACGCCCCTCACGCCATATGTTGTCGACATTTGGAGATGAACGCCAAAACCAGGGACAAACGTATTACCACCTACAAGGATGTCTACTGGGCGGCATGCAGAGCATATACGGATCGGGAGTTTCACCGGTACATGAATCTTCTACGAGTTAGTGCCAAGGAAGCAGCCAAAGTCATGGACGAAGTTGGACCGGAGAGGTGGTCCGCGACCCATTTTCCTGGACAACGGTATGACATTCTGACCTCCAATAGTGCAGAGTCGGTGAATGCACTCTCCCATTTTGCGCGTAGATGTCCGATTGTTAATCTTATGGGCTACTTTCGGACCTTTCAACAAGAGTGGTACCAACTTCGACGCTGAAAAGGAGCTGAGCTGCAACATGCACTCACACCAGCGGCAGAGGAGATAGTTCTCCGCAGGGCGCGTCACGCGGCGACATGGAGGGTAAGAGAAATCGGGTATGGGAGGTACGAGGTTCTGGATGACCATATTCACGCGACTGTGCATATGACCGACCACACTTGTTCGTTTTGCGAATGGCAAAAATCTGGGTTACCGTGCGGCCATGCCATCGTTGCGGCAAGACATATGCGTCGTAGAGATTGCAGCGACTTGGCTGTAGCTTTCTTCAGGTCCGAAACTTACCGGAGAACATACGTGGAAGTAATAAATCCAGCTGGACCCCCTGAAGCATGGGTGTATCCACCCGACCCTCTTCTGCCATGCTACCCACCTTTAATCGATAAGAACAGAGTCGGGAGACCGAGAAAGAACGACCGACGTCCATCACGTGGTGAAGGTTCGATACAGCGAAAATGTACTCGGTGCCAATGCGTAGGACATACTCGTGGAGAGTGTCCAAATCCCGCCCCTTCAACCGTGTCAAGGAGTAGACGCACAAGCACTCAACTAAGTAACACCGCGGGCCCGTCAGAGCTTGAACCACTTGGAACTATATCATATGATACTGTTGATCTAAACGTTGATTTCCCTTGATTGGGACGATAAGTATTGTATGTTTAGTGCATTATAATTTATCAAACATAACTTATGTGCGTTGATCTGAACATTGATTGGGACCAGTTATCTTTTGAAAGGTACTTGAAACAGAACATGGGATGATGATCATAATGGTAGTAGTCTAAATGGAGAGAATAGTAATGATTATATAGAACTATATCATATGATATCGTTGATAGGGACCGAAGTTGTGTTAGAGAAAAGACAGGGACCTAAGTTGTGTTAGAGCAAAGACAGGGACCTAAGTGCAGTAAAGGCATCCACATTTGCCTATAAATAACCTACACTAGATTAGTCGTAAAACACATAAACGACAACATATTATTCGTTAACGTATTCTTACATGGCATCCCCAAACCTTCATGTTTGGTGCTTTAGGCGTTTATCTGAATCGCTTTCAGACACTGGCAATGAGTTATATGGTTAGTGTTCATGTTTCATTGAGTTTTTTGCTTGTTTCTACGAACTAACTTTATTAATTAATGTTCATCAACAGATAAATATCCACAGTTGTTCACCATGAAAGTCCACCATGGTGGTTACTTCACGGAACCACCCAAAAGACATTATTTTCGTGGTCTAGAAATTTATGTTGACATGTTAGATGTGGATGATCTTTCTATGCAACTGCTTGAACAGATCATGAAAGAGCTGGAATATGAAGAACCAAAATATAATAGGTTATATTTTAAGAGGCCGAATGCAGACTTATTGATTGGACTGGTAGAATTGAGTACCGACGAAGATGTAGCCAACATACGCCAGTATGTTGACGGCCATACTGTGATTGAAGTGTACATCGAGAAAGTGGAGCTTAACACTTTGAGACTCGTCTCGCCAGAGTATGTAAGAAGTAGACCCGGGTTGTCAAAAACCAAACCATCGTCTAGCCGTAGCCTCAAATTTGGATAAATTTGTACTGTATTTACTAGTATGTGTTTGCTATGAAATAATCTTGTATAACATTTATGAGTTGTATTTTTCACATGAACCACTTTTCAGACAAATTTCAGACTACTTAAAAACTACTTTTCAGACAAATTAAAAACCTTTATTCATGCTACAATACAAACAACACAGTAAAAAAAATACAAACAACCACCACCTAGTAAAAAATTGCTTTAGTTTCATCAATCCAAGCTTGCTTGTCGTTTACCTTCGCTTGAAGAATTGCGAAGTCTTGCAGAATATGGTGAATTGCTTCTTGTTCTCGACGAATACGAGCCTCCCTAGCTTTTATATCCCCTTTCATCCTTTTGATCTTCTTTTCTTCCTCTTCGATCCTTATCAAGTAGACTTCCTTCATGGCCATCATTTGTTTCCACTCTTGTGTTAGTTCCTCTATCTCCTTTTCCCTTTTTACTATGGCGATCTCGATTTTAGGTGGCATTTTTTCAGGAGTAGACTTAGGGTTTGATGACGATGCCATTTGTGGATGAAATGAGAGAAATCAAGAGAGAAAGCAACTTAAAGAGAGAAAGCAACTTAAAGAAAGAAAGCAAGAGAGAAATCAAGAAAGAGCAGGAAATGAGTGTGAATTATGAATTGCATATCACTCATATTTATGGATGAAATCTCAAACAAACCAGTGAATTTGAACCACAAATTGGTCTTCAAAGTACAATAATTGTGGAAAAAAACAGTAAAAGCATGCAAGATTCGTTCAAGTACAGGGCTGAAAGTGTAATTTTTGTGGCCATCGCAGGCTTCCTCCGCGAGGAGGGACCAAAAGTATCACCGCGGCCATAGTTGAGGGGCTCTGCGGGACACTTTGGCCAAACAATGGTGCCACGAACGCCCTAGCCCGCGATCGCGGGGCCCACCGTGGAATATTAGGGCATTTTGGTAAGTTGGTCGAGATTTAGGGTATTTTGATAACAATGAGTCAAACTTAGGGTATTTTAATTAATTTCCCCATATTCTATCCTCAAGACCACAAATAGGTAAAATATCCGGTTTTAGACTTAAGAATTGGATCCGGTTCTTCAAGGGTCGGTCCTAATAAGTCTCTTGACTCTTTTCTTTTGTTAATTCTCTTTGTAACTGGTTTATATGTAAACTAGTGGGTGGCCCGCGCGATGCGCGGTGACAAATTTTTTTGTTGTAAGAAATATATAACTAAGTTAAGATGAAACCTAATTCGTTAGTTGACAACTAATGAATCACAATGTAATGCAACTGATATATTTTATGTCTTCTATATGTGAATTATCCTAGGTATGTAGACTTGGGATCATGTGAGACCAAAGATTTTTCGTGAGACCCATGAGACCAACTTCTAACCATTAGATTAGATCCTAAAATCTATCTACGGTGATGAATTTCGCTGTGGTATTTTTTTGAAAACCAAGGGCACTCTTGATTATCTTGAGTTAGGTCTTTTAAAATCTATCCCAATCTTTTATGCCGTTCAAAATTCGCAGCAGGTTAATTCTTCCAATTACAAGAGAAATTATCTTGAGGAAAAAGCATCTTAAGCGAATCGAGATCCTCTCGGCTACACTGAACCCAACGAGAATCATCTTCAACATCAAGAATATCATCATAAATCTGTAAGAAACTAAAATAGGGTTTGGATTCCATGATTTTGTATCCATTGGGAGAACCCGTAGATTTTTGGTGATGTACAATACTAATGAAATTTACATTGTTATGAGGAAGGTATGTATGCTCTGTTGGTTTTATTTATACTTTAAAACTAAACACCTCAACTTCATGATGTCTTTTTATTCTGAAAATAAACATATACAACAATAACGAACAGCAAAATTTTCATTTTTGACTATTGTATGTACTAATTTTAAGATTCTATGAATGCTCCTTTCATTATTGTAGTGCCGTGAAAGTATTGAGGAAGAAGACTGATTTTCATATTTCTGAAATAAGTGTATGATTATGTAGTTGAGTATTACTCAAATTGGTAGGGTTGAGTGTGCCAATCGTCTCAAAAATGGTATAAATCAGTGTCTTTGAGCAATGAAATTGGAAACCGATAATAATCCAAGAAAAATCTTGGACATTATTGAGTAAATTCAGGACAAGGGATCAAAAAGATACAGTAGAATTCATTTGAAAAAAGTGACTAAGCATGGAAATGGAAATGAGTGTTATATACACTAAGTAGTTAGATAATTGCTACTTGTAGCGATTTTGCCTTTTCGATAAGTTAGCTACTTATTTGCTTAACACATTTCTGTTTCACTTCAATATATTACGCCCTGTTTGCTATAGTTTCCTATTTACAAGAGCATTTTAAAATGATGCTGAAAATATTTATTTTAATGCCTTCATAATATTAATGAGCGACTGCAAGTAAGACAATAATAAACAATGATATTGCACCAAAACTAGACATAGTACCAAAATGAACATCCTGAGAATTTCATCATTTACATATACTCTTTTGCAACCAACTATACCACTGCCAATTTGCCATCCTTCCTTACTCTAACTTGCAATTTCTCAAAATCCTTTTTACACGTATGACATAAAATTTCCAACCGCCCCAATGATCTATCCTTTATCATGAAAGCTTGTTTTTATTAAAGCCACTTAAAGTAATACAAATTTCTCTCAAAGTTCATAAGTGCTTGTTTACCACAATCTCGAGAAATCCATTTTGCAAGACGTCATTTTTGAACCCCCCCCCCCCCCCCACACCACAATTGTAATCAAAACCCATATGTCATAAACTATATGAAGTTTTTACATTTCTCATGGGGGTTTTAACCCATTCCATGCATTCTCTGTTTCCAAGCCTATTATCCATTCTTATGTTATGATGTTCTAGATGGAAGGATCCAACAACTTTATGAAATTTAAAACTTAGTTGTTATATCACTACTACAAATATGACTTTTATACGCGCTTAATTATACGCGGTTTTTGTTGTTTTTTAAAAAACCGTGTATAAAAGACAGACCTGGGCCCTTTTTACACGGTTAAGGTTGAACCGGTGCTAAATCTAAAATTTTATACGCGGTTCTAAATTAACAACCGCGTATAAAAGGTACTGGACAATTACAAACGGTTGTACTGAAATAACCGCGTACAAATGTCACCTTTTATACGCGGTTGTGTATCAAAAATGTAGTAACCGTGTCCAAATAAAAAGAGTTTCAAGCCTTGTGGTGGAAATGTAATAAGATGGAAGTTGAGGGGCTATTTGTTAATAATTGGGATGAGATATATAAGGGCACAAAACCCTAGAAACATTCCATTTTGGCTGAAAATCTGTGTGTGTCGGCTGTGTTCTTGGAGAAAAGAAAGAGAGGAGGGTTTTGGGGGCTCTTGTGGATTTTGGGAGAAGGAGCTTGGTGTTGGAAATCAGAAGAAGGATTGTTGGGGAATTCGTTTCTGGCAAGCATTTGAGCAGGTAAACTTTCAATCCATTACTCCATTTAATGAGGTTGTTGATTGTAGAGTATTGAGAAGTTTAGTTGGATAATAGTATTGCCAAAACTCTTGTGGAAGGTTTAAGCTCCTCTTGTTTATGTTTTTATGGATGTATATTGTGGGGTTTGGTTCTAGTACGTTTTTGGTAGTTGTTATTGCCCAATTGTTGCTTTGGCGGAGCTCAGGACGGGATTTTCGAGTGAAAAACTCGAACAGCGCCCCGTCCGGATACCTTCAATAGAAGAAGGTGTCCGGGTAAGTACCCGGATGAGTATGTTGTCCGGATAGAAGTGTTGTCTGGATGAGTGTGTTGTCCGGATGAGTGTGTTGTCCGGATGAGTATGTTGTCCGGATAGAAGCGTTGTCCGGATGAGTGTGTTTTCCGGATAGAAGTGTTGTCCGGATGAGTGTGTTGTCCGGATGGGTATGTTGTCCGGATAGGGTGTTGTCCGGATAAGGGTGCTGTCCGGATAAGGGTGTTGTCCGGATAGGTGTGTTGTCCGGATAGAGGTGCCGTCCGGATAGGTGTTGTCCGGATAAAGGTGTTGTCCGGATAGGGTAGTGTGTCCGGATAGTTGAGCTGTCAACTTATGCGTTTACCCTTTCGCTCAGGTAGACCATCTGGAAGTGCAGGTCAGAGTAGGAAAGGATCGTAAGCGTAACAGGTGAGTTTTCTAACTGAAGCTTGATGGTACTTGTTCATTTACTCGTACATGTGCGTTTGTTTAATATATGTTGCATATAAATTACTTATGCTTGGTGCGAGGTATATGGGGGGGGGCGTGTCCCAATCATCAAGGTGTGATGCTTATGGGGGGGTGTCCCATATGTTGTGGTATGACGCTTATGGGGGGTGTGACCCATATGTCATAGTGTGATGCTTATGGGGGGGGTGTCCCATCTGTTGTGGTATGACGCTCATGGGGGGTGTGACCCATATGTCATAGTGTGATGCTTATGGGGGGTGTGTCCCATATGTTGTGGTATGACGCTCATGGGGGGTGTGACCTGTTAGGACAACCTTAGGGGGGGTAAAGGTTGTATTTAAAAATATTTCACAAATAAAAATTCTCTTATCAAAATCAACAACAAATATTGCATGCACAACAAATATATAAATAAAATTAAGTGCACAACGGGAATATAAAGAGATAAGGGTAGAGAATATTGATACCGACACCGAGATTTAAAGTGGTTCACCACCAACTGGCTGGCTAGTCCACTTGCCGAGACACTTCTCGACACACTGATTCACTATAAGTGTTCTTTATGGTAGAACACAAACCTTGATACAATGATAATAAAATCTCTTGCTTTTGCTCGAGAACGTGAATCACTCACACTATTCAAATACTTACAAGAGAATATATCTCACAATATTAATCACTCTTGTATAAGTATAACACTTGGATCTTTGAGGGTTTGATCACTCAAAAAGTATATTGAATAAGTGATGGGTGTAGCTGGTAGTTTCTCCAAGAGATAGATTTTTCAATTATGTATGTATTGTATGGAGTTGAGAAGCTGCATGTATATATACTTGGAGCAGCAACGGTCGAGAGGGTGCCGCGGTATACCGCCTATATGGGCGCGGTATACCGCCCAGAAAAAGCTGACATAAAGAAGTCAACCTGCAAAAGTAACCTGCAACACGTGTAGCAGAGCCGTGGTATACCGCCATACACCACGCGGTATACCGCCTGAAAAAGTGGCTGGCAGCAGGAAGGTCAACCTGCAAGAACCTGCCATACGTAACAGAGCCGCGGTATACCGCCATACACCACGCGGTATACCGCCTGAAAAAGTAGCTCGGCGCCAGAGAGGAGTCACATCCATTGTTGAAAGACCATAGCTAAAAATAGTATCTGAATTCTTTTTGCATTATTCCAAAAAAGTCAACAATTATTCTTTTGGCTTAAAATTAAATAATTCAATTTTAAATTCAAAACATTTCTAAATTAATTTAAATCAAAGATTTAGTTTAGTTTAAAAATAGTGTTGGGTTAGGTTTTTGAAATATCCAAGTGGTATATTATTTTAGGGTGTTTATTATTATGAGATATATGATGACGTAAACACCAGTCTTGGACTCTTCAGATAAAATCTTCATGTTGTCCAATTAACTGCACACTTGGATAAAATTGTTAGAAAAACAATAATACGGTGTGTTTGTAATCATCAAAATAAATATATAAAATATATAGAGATGTGGTACACTTGCACCAACAATCTCCCCCTTTTTGATGATGACAAACACAACCGCTAAACACGAGAGCATACTCGGTTTCTCTCCCCCTTTTGTCGAAGCAAAAAGGGTTAAGAAAGACGCTATGCTCCCCCTCGAGAGATGCTCCCCCTCAAAATATGCAAATAATTGAGAGTAGCATTATCTCATGGGTTATACTCAAGCATGCCTAAACCAAGTCTTAATTTAAAGAACGATTTTTTGTTTAGGGCTTTAGTAAAAATATCGGCCAAGTTGTCTTCGGAATCAACTTTTTCAAGCACAATGTGGCCTTTTTGAACATTATCTCGTAGAAAATGATGTCGCAACTCAATATGTTTGGTACGAGAATGTAAAACGGGATTTTTACTTAGGTTTATGGCACTTGAGTTATCACACATAATTGGAATTTTGGATTGACGTACCTCAAAGTCGGTAAGTGTGTGCTTCATCCATAGAACTTGAGCACACGCTCTTGCGGCGGCTACATATTCCGCTTCGGTAGTGGATAAGGCTACGGAATGTTGTTTCTTGGAAAACCAAGACACAAGCGAGAGACCTATAAAGGCACATACTCCACTAGTGCTTTTTCGATCAACCATCGAGCCACCAAGATCGGAATCGGTGAAGCATGTTACTTCTAGCTCGGGTTGTTTTGGATACCATAGTCCAAGATTCGTAGTACCTCTAAGATATCTAAAAATACGCTTGACGGCTTCATAGTGAGATTGTTTAGGCGAAGATTGAAAGCGAGCACATAAACACACACTATACATGATATCAGGTCTACTAGCAGTTAAATACAATAAGCTACCAATCATGCCACGATAAATCTTTTCATTAAAATTGGTTCCCTCTTCGTCACTAGATAATTTTAGATTGGTGGTCATCGGAGTTTCAACAGGTTTGACATTTTCAAAATTAAACTTTTTCAGCATGTCTTTACAGTATTTTGATTGACTTATAAAGGTACCATTTTCACTTTGTTTTATTTGCAATCCTAAGAAGAATTTTAATTCTCCCATCATGCTCATTTCAAATTCATTTCTCCCATCATGCTCATTTCAAATTCATTAGTCATTTTTGTAGCAAATTCATTACAAAGATTTTCATTTGTAGAACCAAAGATAATATCATCAACATACACTTGCACAACCACAATATCATTTTGAGCATATTTGACAAACAAAGTATTATCTATTTTACCCATAATATAACCACTTGTAATTAAAAAGGATTTTAATCTATCATACCACGCACGCGGAGCTTGCTTTAAACCATAAAGCGCCTTTTTTAATTTATAAACATGCGTCGGATTTTCAAAATTTTCAAAGCCGGGAGGTTGGGAAACATATACCTCCTCATTTATAAAACCATTTAGGAAAGCACTTTTGACATCCATTTGATATAATTTAAAATTTTTAGCATTCGCAAAAGCGAGAAGCATTCGAATAGACTCTAACCTTGCAACTGGTGCAAAGGTTTCATCATAATCGATACCTTCTTGTTGATTGTACCCCTTGGCAACTAAACGTGCCTTGTTTCGGGTGACTTCACCGTTTTCGTCTACCTTGTTACGAAAGACCCATCGTGTGCCAATAATGGTTTGACCGCTAGGGCAAGGAACTAAGTCCCACACATCATTCCTAGTAAACTGGTTTAACTCTTCTTGCATGGCCATTATCCAATCCTCATCACCTAAAGCTTCTTCTATGTTTTTAGGTTCTATGGCTGAGATAAAGGCGTGAAAGGCACAAAGGGTATGGATTTGTGATCTAGTCGTTCTTTGGTTTAGGTCACCTATGATTTGATCTACGGGATGGCCTCTAGATGTTCTAAGGTTAGGATCATCTACTCCTTGTGGAACATAACATGGAGGGGCATCACTAGATTCTACATTGTTTGTAAGAGATTGGGTTCCTAAGTCCAAGGTTCTAAGATGTTGGGCTAATGCATCTCCTTCACAACCATTATCATTTACTAAGGGTGCACTAGGTTTAGGAGGACTTTCATCAAAGCTTACATTTAGGGATTCTTCTACAACCATGGTCTCTTTATTAAGGACTCTATAGGCTTTGCTATTCCAAGAATAACCAAGGAATACTCCCTCATAGGCTTTTGGGTCAAATTTGGTCAAATAAGATTTGGTATCTAAAATAAAACATTTACAACCAAATACCTTAAGATGGGCTAAGGAAGGCTTTCTACCACGTAGGATCTCATAAGGGGTCTTATTTAGGATACTCCTAATTAGCACACGATTGAGGACATAGGTCGCGGTAGCTACGGCATCACACCAAAACTTTTGGGGAACTTGATGTTCATTGAGCATAGTCCTACTCATTTCTTGTAGGGTTCTATTTTTCCTCTCTACAACCCCATTAGATTGAGGAGTGCGAGGAGCAGAAAAATTGTGCGTTATACCATATTTGTCGCAAAACGCACCAAATTGAGTTTCATTATCGAATTCGCGTCCATGGTCCGTACGAATCGAAACAATCGTGCAACCTTGTTGGTTTTGAATTCGTTTTCCCAAAATCTTAAATTTTTCAAAAGCTTCATTTTTATGTTTTAAAAATAAAGTCCACGTATATCGGGAAAAATCATCTACAATTACTAGAGTGTAATAATTTCCTCCAAAACTTTGAATGGCCATAGGGCCAAAAAGATCCATGTGTAAAAGTTCTAAAACTCTTTTAGTTGAAATCACATTTTTTGATTTATGAGAGACATGAGTTTGTTTGCCGACACGACATGCATCACAAAAATGATTATCAAATTTTAATTTTGGAAGTTTACTCACAAGCTCCTTATTTTTCAAATTTTGAATTAATCTAAGGTTAGCGTGACCTAAACGTCTATGCCACAAAGTCGAATTATCATATACGGAAGATAAACAAACATTTTTATTTACATCAGTTTTACAAACATAAAGATTTCCTTTTATAACCCCATTCAAAAGAACTTTACCATTTTTCAGAATTTTGCAAGAGTCTTCTTCAAAAACAACAATTATACCATTTTTGCACAGTTGACGAACACTTAGCAAGTTAAATTTCAAATTATCAACATGCGTAACATCTAAAAATATAACATTGTTGCAAGAAATTGTACCTTTCCCAATTACCTTTCCTTTGGAGTTTCCTCCAAAAATTACTAGTCCACCATCACATGACTCATATGATGAAAAAAGATTATGGTTTCCGGTCATGTGACGTGTGCATCCACTATCAAGAATCCAATCCATATCAAGATTTATCTACAACATTTAAAGTACAACTTTTATGGTCCCCACATCTTATGGGTCCTTTGAAAGTTAGTCTAGAAAGCATAGAAAACCACATATAATAATATATTTTCACAAAAAATATACAGACAAGGAAATTATTTACTCAACCCTTTTCGGTAGCTCTACTTGGAAGCGACCAGGAAAGACGGTGAGGGTGGTAAGTGCGAAGGCACTTTAAAAACCGACCTCATTAGAATTCGAAGAATTCGCCTTTATCTTTCCTAGACACCGTATCCAAATAGGTGAGCCTATTCGGAGTTGATTCATAATTTTCAAACACAGAATATATATATACAAAAAAATTTAAAACCATAAACGCATGCCACCGGGATTATCAACACTAAAGGAGCCTTTAGGAATCCACTTTGGTACCATTTTAATTTTACGATCATATTTATCAAAGACGTAAAAAGGAGCATGCATATTCACACTATTTTTTGGTCTAGAAAATTTACTATTATACATGCATGCATAAGATTTCCTAGACTTATAATTCACATTATTTATGTTGGACATATATGAGGATTTTTGCACATACGGTTTTCTCATTTCAATATTTTTAGGTGGTTCAAAACATCTTTTGATAGGCATACATAAGCACTTATCTTTACACGTATCGGAACCAACGCCTTTTCTACAATTAGTGCTATTTGACATATTTAACATTTTAAGCACTTTCTCATTGCTACTTTGAAAGGCATGTGCTAACAAATTATCTTTTTCATGTTTATCACATTTTTCTTTTAAACATGCATTTTCCTTTTTAAGCACATCACAATTAGCACATAAATCATTTTCAACTATTCTTTTCTCAAGGCATGCAATTTCTTTATTTAAAATGTCACAAGAATTGCAAACATATCTTTCACTTAATTTATTTTCTAAATTTATGATTTTTTCATTATCGCATGCAATTTTTTGTTTGCTATCATGAATTTCCTTTTTACTTAATAATAATTCTTCCTTTAATTTTGCGTTCTCATCTTTATAATTATTTGTAAGCATAACCATTTTTTGAAAGGCATCATTTAACATATCAAGATCATCATCATCATTACATTCATCATCGCTAGAGTAATTTGAGTAACACGAGTTTACCTCATCGTCGCTTTCCGCCATGAGACAAATGGCTTCATACTCATTTTCATCTTCACTTGCGCTCCACGCGCCTCCAACGAAGGCTTTCTCCTTCTTGATTTTAGGTTTATTTCTTTTTGGACACTCGTTGGCATAGTGATCCTTGTCTCCACATGAGTAGCAAAAGCCCTTCTTTTTCTTGGCTTCTTCATCATCACTTGATTCGCCATTTTTATTTATTTTGTCGTTCCGTTTATGGAACTTTCGGCTTCGGTTTTCTCCACCACGGCGATAATCTCCTTTTCTTTGAAACCTATCATTTCTTGAAAACTTTTTGTTAGCTAAAAATTTAGAAAAATTTCTTACCAACATGGCTACATCGTCAAGATGTTCGGGTTGATCCTTTGAGGAGCTAGCTTTCTCCTTCTTTTTCTTCTTCTCCTTCTCGTCACTTGAAGTTGAAGCTTTAAGCGCCAAAGATTTCTTTTTATCATGCTCCCGATCTTTGTTCCTTTTTAGTGCAATTTCATGCACTTTGAGATTTCCAATGAGATCATCTAATTTCATCATTGAGAGGTCACGGGAGTCTTCCAAGGATGTGATTTTCGGCATCCACTCCGGAGGAAGCGCTCGAAGAATTTTTCGCACGTAATCTTCGTTAGGATATGTTCTACCAAGACCTTTCAAGCTCACCATGATAAGGTTAAAACGTTTAAACATTGAGTCGATTGACTCATCTTTTAACATCTCAAACATTTCATAATCATGTACAAGAATATTTATTTTTGAGCTTTTGACTTGAGAATTTCCTCTATGAGTATTATTTAGATTTTCCCAAATATCGTGAGCAGTTTCACAAGAATAAACACGTTCAATCTCATCTTTAGTAAGTGCCGAAAAAAGAATATTTTTAGCTTCAAAATTTAAGCAAACCCAAGCATCCTCAGCGGCGGACCATTCCGCTACTGGTTTTTCACTAATTACTCCATCTTTGGTTTTGGTGGGTTTATAATCTCCATTTTTAATAATGTCCCAAATTTTTCGACTTTTGCCACGAACGTAGCATTCAAAAAGATTTGCCCAAAGACCAAAATTTTCGGTGTCAATTTGCGGAATCTTTGTAGAAATAATTCCCTCAGAGGTTGCCATTTAAAATACAAGAACAAGTTTTTAAAAAGCACAAATATTTTTAAAGAAACTTGCAACCCGCTCTGATACCAATTGTTAGGACAACCTTAGGGGGGGTAAAGGTTGTATTTAAAAATATTTCACAAATAAAAATTCTCTTATCAAAATCAACAACAAATATTGCATGCACAACAAATATATAAATAAAATTAAGTGCACAACGGGAATATAAAGAGATAAGGGTAGAGAATATTGATACCGACACCGAGATTTAAAGTGGTTCACCACCAACTGGCTGGCTAGTCCACTTGCCGAGACACTTCTCGACACACTGATTCACTATAAGTGTTCTTTATGGTAGAACACAAACCTTGATACAATGATAATAAAATCTCTTGCTTTTGCTCGAGAACGTGAATCACTCACACTATTCAAATACTTACAAGAGAATATATCTCACAATATTAATCACTCTTGTATAAGTATAACACTTGGATCTTTGAGGGTTTGATCACTCAAAAAGTATATTGAATAAGTGATGGGTGTAGCTGGTAGTTTCTCCAAGAGATAGATTTTTCAATTATGTATGTATTGTATGGAGTTGAGAAGCTGCATGTATATATACTTGGAGCAGCAACGGTCGAGAGGGTGCCGCGGTATACCGCCTATATGGGCGCGGTATACCGCCCAGAAAAAGCTGACATAAAGAAGTCAACCTGCAAAAGTAACCTGCAACACGTGTAGCAGAGCCGCGGTATACCGCCATACACCACGCGGTATACCGCCTGAAAAAGTGGCTGACAGCAGGAAGGTCAACCTGCAAGAACCTGCCATACGTAACAGAGCCGCGGTATACCGCCATACACCACGCGGTATACCGCCTGAAAAAGTAGCTCGGCGCCAGAGAGGAGTCACATCCATTGTTGAAAGACCATAGCTATAAATAGTATCTGAATTCTTTTTGCATTATTCCAAAAGAGTCAACAATTATTCTTTTGGCTTAAAATTAAATAATTCAATTTTAAATTCAAAACATTTCTAAATTAATTTAAATCAAAGATTTAGTTTAGTTTAAAAATAGTGTTGGGTTAGGTTTTTGAAATATCCAAGTGGTATATTATTTTAGGGTGTTTATTATTATGAGATATATGATGACGTAAACACCAGTCTTGGACTCTTCAGATAAAATCTTCATGTTGTCCAATTAACTGCACACTTGGATAAAATTGTTAGAAAAACAATAATACGGTGTGTTTGTAATCATCAAAATAAATATATAAAATATATAAAGATGTGGTACACTTGCACCAACATGACCCATATGTCATAGTGTGATGCTTATGGGGGGTGTGTCCCATCTGTTGTGGTATGACGCTTATGGGGGGGGGGTGTCGCCCATATGACATGGTGTGACAGATATATGGGGTGTGTGTCCCATACGAGGGTGATTGAGCGCCCTGGGATCAAGCCACGGGTGTGTGTGACTGGATGGACGATTTGGTCAATTGTGTGAATGTTATTAACCAAACTTCATATTGATTTATGTTTCGCATAACTCTTTAATTGCTATATGTGGTGTGGATGTAACTGAGGGATCTCACTAGACCTTGTGGTCTAACCCTCGCATTTTCAAAACTGAAACCCTTTTTCAGGTAAGCAGGTTAAGTGCGGTTCCTCTAGTGGTAAAGAGAAGGCGTAAGGGCGGGCGTGGCTTGCATTAGTGGACTTCCCTACACTTCAGTATTTAGATACTCTCAGTTGGAATAGGGTTATTTCCGCAAACCCAAATTTTGGAATTTTGTTGATGTGAACCTTTGGTCATGTTTTGGCGATATATATAATGTCTTAAATTTGGCATGCTTTGGAGTGTGTTGTTACAAAAAAACCGCGTACAAAGAGGTTGTTTTTATACGCGGTCGTATCTAAAAAACCGTTTGTAAAAGATACAATTACACGCGGTTTTGAGCAAGAAACCGCGTACGAAAGTAACTCCTTTATACGCGGTTGTTTGTTAAAAACCGCGTACAAAGGTTTGTTTTTACACACGGTTTTTGGTATACAACCGCGTGTAAAAGCAACCCATTTACACGCGGTTTTTAACACACAACCGCGTATAAAAGTTCTTTCCTATTATAGATAATTGAAATAAATTAATTATTACTAATAACATGTTTCAAAATACAACTAAATTTAAGGCGGGCTTCACAAAAATAAGGCGGGCACCCCTTTTCACCTTCAAAATCGATGAAGCCCTAGTTTAACCTCCTCCCCTTTTATTTTTTGTCACCAGACTTCCTGCTTTCGCTTGCTTCTCTCGATAAGGGCTGCTCACCATCACCGTTTTTGCTTCTCTTGACAACCACCGCCTTTAATCAACATGTCAAAATGGGAGAGGAGAAGCCAAAGCCAATCGGCGGTGTGTGGCCGACGGTTAAGCCATTCGTCAATGGCGGAGCATCTGGTATGCTTGCTACATGTGTCATCCAACCCATTGATATGATCAAGGTATGTGCGTATAGAGTAATGTTTTGCGTTTTTAAGTTCTTATATGATTGGGGTTTAAGGGTTTTTTAGATCTTGTAACTAGTGGATTTATTGAGCTTCTTAGATCTTATGTTAGGTTTTCAATTCCTTATGTGGATTCTGTGTCATTTGATTTCCGAGTGAAGGAATTATCATGTTAGCAACCAAATCGAGTATAATTGCGTTTTATGCGGATTCTGTGTCATTTGATAATTGCGTTTTATCTTAAATGTCTCTTTACCATCAACTTGTTCCCAGTGGCTATGTCGAGTGCACAATGTTGTTAACCGGAGGTAACTTATAAATGTTATTCATGATAAATGTTGCTGGTAACTAGAAAGGCAAGAATCACAGTTTTTTTTTTCTTTTCTTTTCATATGAATAAACCAATTAATTTCCAAATTCTTAAGTTTTATCATTTTTCATAAGCAATGCTAAATTCTTGAAGATGTAACTTTGTTGGGTTTTATAATTAAATACCCCAATCAGACCTTACTGTGATGGTGTTGTTTTAGTTAAAGATGTTGCCTACTAAAAAGATCATGATACTCGAAGTGATGATGTGTTTTAATTGCACACATTCTATGAGATTATGAATTTCTTTATGGTTGTGTTTTCTGCAACAGGCTGGTCCAGTGACTATGGAACAGCTCGGAAGGGCCACTTGGACTTTCATTCACACTCTTGGCGCTCAGGTTTTTTCTTATTAGTTACATATGCTATTTTAATGTCTAGTGTGTGTATTTATAAAATAAAAGGATTATATCTGCATTTGTGTGTCCAAATAAATATATAAAAGAGTTAAGTAAGTAAAAATGATGACATTAACTTGGGCTCACAGCTTCTCAGAAGCCAACAATTTTTTGTAAAGTTAACTGATTACCTACGAAAGAGATCATCGAGACCCTTAATTGTTTGTAAAGTTGTCTTCCAGTTGTTTCACCAAGTATTCTCAATGCTGTTAAAACTTTTCAGTATCCAGAAAAGCCAACCAGGCAGCAAAAGAAAGATGTTAAAGAACTGGTATTTACCCCCTTCGTTGATTTCTGATTCATCTTTCGTTCTTACTAGGCTAGTATTATTCAGTAGAGAAGTCAAGTGTGCATCTTACTGTTGCCAAATTTTGTAAGCTTGGTAGTTTGGTACTTCAATTATTTCAACTGTTAAGGTCTTGGTATTGAGTACTCAGTAGAACGATGTTATGGAAGCATGAACGGAGCCTTTTCTGAACTGGAAAATTGTGTATTTTTCCTGCAGATGAATTGTGATGTTTTATTGTGTGATCCTGATGAAGTTTGATGTATGGTACATGTTATTTTGGGTGACAATTTTGAACTGTTTTTTTGGTCTTAAGTTGGATCAAATCTTCTTGTATTAACTTTTAGAGGTCCTGGAAACCGAATTGCTTACAAGTTGATGGTAAAGACTTTCTTCACACTTATTAAAACTAGTTTCTGGCATTATAATTACTTGCTCTATTTTTGAATAACTGTTCAAATGTGTCTCGTTCAACAGTACGGTGAATTGGTTGAGAAAGAAAACTGGCTACCAAAGGGCCCTATTACGATCGGTGTGACATCTGGTGCATCTACCCCTGATAAGGTAACTCTCATCATGGTGTTTTTTCTTTCTTTTTGGAGAGATTTGAGTACTTCTGCTGTTTCAATTTGATGGGTTTTTTGTTCCAGCACACTTTGGTTGACTTCGACGTCAATTTTGGACCAGATTCACTCTGAATTTGCAGAAACTTAAAACATGAACCCTGTGCGTCTATGTGTTGGTACGCTCAAGAAATGGTACGCTCTTAGACACTTGATATCTGTTTACGATAGAGTTCATGTATAATGTTCTGCTGCTGTCGTACATGTTTCTCGATTGATTGGTTGAATCCATGCTTTTATGGTTCTTTAATAGCTTTGTATTAGGGGGTTTTCGTTGACATTTTAGGTTATTCAGCTTGTTAATATCACTAATTGTGGTGATGGAAGTTATTGAATATAAGATTCGATATTTAAACGAGTAATGTAATGTTTTGTTACTTTTAGCTTCAGTTTATGATAAGGTTGTATGCTTTTTGGTGTTTCTAAGAACCATGTATTGATATGTTTGTTGCTCTTATACAGACTAAGAGAACGAAGAAGGCTGGAATTGTTGGGAAGTATGGTATGATTTTGTTCGAGCCTTTTTTTTCATTTTTGTTTTTCATTTCATGGTCAATAAACAATTAGAGGGAAGTGTCACAAGGTATAATGGAGATTATATGGAGATTAAACAAGGTATAATTCATATATCCTAACAATTTATTTCGTACTTTAATTTGTTTAACCACTACTTTTTTTACACTTTAGTGTAATCAACAACAAGATGGTTGGGAGTGTGGTTACTATGTAGTGAAGCAAATCTTCCAATTTGTGATGCATGAACAATATGCTTTCAAGGTATGTATTTTTTAAATTTCCTTTCATTTTATCTATATATCGTACAAAACACTTTATTTTGTTTATAATAACACCTACTTTCAAAACTTATGTTATACGAAACTTATATATAGTACACATGGACGGCGACGACGACGACGACTCCTTTCTCAATTACACAAGTAGAAGAGATGGCTTGCATGATCGCAAGATCGTTTACTTTGAGGCGCATGAAAGATGGTAAAATGTGATAATAAATGGGGGGATTGTTTTAAGAATTATTAGACTTGATTACACGATAAAAAGTATTATAATGTTTTGTTACTCGGAGATGTTACATTTACGTTGACGATGTTTAAAGTTTAATGGTTAATGGTTATTTTGAGATGCTATATTTACGTGTCTAGCTGATTTTTGTATTTATTTGGAATTGTGTTTGAAATGTTTCATTATTCCAATTGTATTTGGAAATGTAATTTATCGAATAATGCATGGTAACAAAATCGAGGAAAATATTAAAATTATAAATATAACTCATTATACACGGTTTTCAGTAAAAAAAACCGTGTACAAATGTCTGCATTTTTTTATAAATTGCTACATTTATACACGGTTTTGTAATGAAAACCGTGAAAAATTATTACAATTGTAAACGGTTTTAGCAAAAAAATGTGTAAGATATACACTTTTATAAACGGTTGGTAGGACTTCTTTAAACGGTCTCATCTAAAAACCGTGTAAGATTGTTACTTTTATACACGGTTAATATTCATTTCTAAACGGTTGTAAAACCGTGTATAAAAGTTGAGTTTTATACGCGGTTTTGGAACCGCGTATAAAAGCCGATACTTTTACAAACACTGGCCATACACGCGGTTCCAAAACCGCGTATAAAGCCCAAAACAACCGTTTATAAAAGTCATATTTGTAGTAGGGTATGTTGCTCACTGTGAAATACTACTTTGTTCCCTTAAAGTTTGTTTCTTTGTTTATATTTTAACATAATCATTAAATATGAATAGAAGAAGCCAATGGTTAACCCCCAAAAAAAACCATGACCAGGTTTAAAATACTCCACACAGGAAGCAATATCATTGGAGTGTGATTCTTGGATGGGTTCTACTTGTAGGTAACAATCTCTTTCTCTGGTTTTAATGTTTCGATTGAGTGAACCTTCACAACAAACTTACTGTGAAGGTTAGATTGTTTATTGTTTTAGATTCCTTAACTGATTTTTATCTTAACTAGAAGAAAGAATATAAATAAACAAGATGAAGAATATGATTTCAATGAATCAAATAAAAAATGTATTAAACCATCGAACAAACATTCACAACAAACTTACTGTGAAGTTCTCTATACCTTCAACATTAGTTCCCAGTTCATAATCAAATGGTCATTCTACGAAAGTAGGGAAAATATTATTGGAAGAAGAAGGTAACTTTTAAATTAAAACTTCACATATTTTTGTTGTGAATGTAATTTTGTTTTCTATGTACTTTTTGTTCCATAATTGTTTTTTTTTGTATAATGCACCGAGTTTGAAAGATGATAACCTTATCTCTTGTCTTAAACAGCCATCATGTTGTCCAACAAAGAATATTGTGACCGCAGAGGCCTAAGAGAAACACATTCAAAGGAAGCAAAATGGAAATCAACAGTTTCATCCAAAAACGAAAAGAAAATGAAGAAATTGAGGGTTTTAAGTTAAGATAGATATGACATAGACGAGGAGCTCCCTAATTTGATTGGTGTTAACTCATTGCTTTTGAGCTAGTTGATGCATGTAATGGTAGAACATTACTTTTTAGGTGAATTCTGTAAATATTTAGTAGATCGGTTTGATGTTTGTCCCGAACTTAATGGATGAACATTATGATGATATACCGGAAGAAAGTTGGTTGTTAAATAATAGTTAGGTTATAATATTCATTTATATATATCCCAGTTAAGCTAGAATACTAGTATGATCACTAGTTATTAATATCCTTGTTTATTATATATGTTCAATATACCTTACTTGTTTATTACATGCTCAATGTGTTATATAGGTGGGATTATTTGTTAATTGAGTAATAATATTGGCATTATCTGGTTGGGAGGGGTTTGATGTCGTTTGACCTTCGAACAAAACAAGTGAACCTTCATAGTGAATTTGCTATGAAGGTTATTACCTTCACAATGAGTTTGCTGTGAAGATTACCTTCACAGTGAGTTTGCTGTGAAGATTACCTTCAAGGTGAGTTTGCTGTGAAGATTCATTCAGTTGATGTTAAAGTACATTGGAAACAATGTAATAGTTTAAAACATTGAATCAAATTCTATTAATTAAAAAAAGAGATACACCAGCACCATTTGATGTTTCTATAAAGTGAGTTTGATGTGAAGGTTACCTTTACAGTGACTGCAAAATTTACTGTGAAGGTTCACTTAATTTCACTTGTGACCATTTTACCTTTTATATATTATATATTATATATTATTTGAATCAATGGCATTTTAAGACCAAGAGTACAACCCATAAAATAGATTATCATACAAAACATGATCCATCATGAATGTGTATATTTATGAGATTGTGATGCATATATACCATGAATAGGGGCAGTGCAACCAATCTTCATTTGAATATCCTTTTCCAATGGTTTTGTTGTCTGCAACAAATGCTCCAACTTATCATCCCCAATTTACAAACCTTTCCTACAAACTTACCATGAAGATTCACTTCATTTCACTTAGGACCAACTTGCTTTTTATATAGTGTTTATTTATCGATTTAATTGCATTCTAATAACGAGGGTAAAAATATCCTTTGTAATTTAATTCTTATTGGATTAGTTTACAAACCTTCACCTCAAACTTATTGTGAAGGTTCAGCTAGTTTTACTTGGGACCGACTTACCTTTTATACATTGTTATTTCAGTTAATGACATTGTAATACCAACTTACCTTCATGTAGATAGTCTTTCTTAATAGCTTCGATTGTCTGCAATAAATGCTACAACTTCTCATTCCATTTTTAAAAACCTTCACAACAAACTTACTGTGAAGCTTTAGTTGTTTTCTATTTTTTTTTGTTTCATGACTGATACTCGTTTATGTATATAATGTAGTGAGTTTGAAAGATGATATAACGTTATTATCTCTTGTCCCGACAAGTCATCAAGTTGTCTAACAAGGAATATTGCAACCGCAAAGGCTTAACAGTATACCTTCCGAGGAAGCAAAAAAGAAATCAATAATTTCAACTAAAAACGAAAATATAATGAAGAAATCAAGGGTTTTAAGTCAAGATAGATATCATATAGTAGAAGTGTTGAGAACGAGCGTGTCAACACATTGCTTTTAAGCTAGTTGATGTAATGGTTTAGAATATTGTTTTTGTGGTAAATTTTGCAAATATTTGGTAGACTGGTTTTATGTTAGCCTTGAACTTAATTGATAAACATTGTGATGATGTATTGGAAGCAACTTGATCGTTAAATAGTTTTTATGAGCCAATGATAATTAATTTTCAAACAACCTCATAACCTTCACATAAAATATTGTGTGAAGGTTTAGGTTATTTCTTGTGAAGTTCTTTCTATAAAGATTTTGTAGATTGGTTTGACTTTTAAGTAAGTTTATTAGTCTCAATTACATCAATTAATTCAATGATACTAACTTTCTTGTATCAATTGTCTACCTTCAAATCAATTGATTGAACCTTCACAACAAACTTAATGTGAATGTTAAGTTGATTGTTATGAGCTTGCGTATTTAGTATCAATTGTCTAAATGATACTAAATCTCGTGTATAAATTGTTTTTACCATAATGTCAACTTAATGAGCCTTCACATCAAACTAATTGTGAAGGTAGTTTTGTGTAATGGTTTAAAATATTGTTCTTGAGATACATTATATAAATACTTAGTAAAATGATTAGAAGTTTGCCCAAATTTTAATGGATGAACATTGTGATGATATTTTGGGAGTAACTTGGCGGTTAAATAACTTTCATGAGCCAATCATACTGCAATTCATTTTCATGAGTAACCCGGTAAGAGTTTGGTAAATGACCCGTAACTTTCTTGTATCACTTGTTCTTACCTTCACATTAATTGATTAAAACCTTCACAACAAACTTAGTGAAGATTAATGTGAATCTTCATCATTGTTTTGATAATTGGTAGCAAATGTCTTTTAAATAAAAATTTACAAGTTAAAGCCAATGATATTAAATTACATTTTCAAGCAATTTCTAATCTACGTTTGTATTAATTGTTTCAATGATCCTAAAATTACTTGTTTGGAATTGTTTTTTTTTATCTTCAAGCAAATTGAATGAACCTTCACAACAAACTTACTGTGAAGATTCAGTTGATTGTTGTGAAATACACTAAAAGCACAATGAAATTTTATTAAACCATATTTCCAATAAGATAACAATAGTAGTGATAGGTTCAGAAGCAATAAGATAATATTCCTTCATAGCAAGAATTCGAAACAAGAATATCTACACTTTCAAGTTTTGACACAACTGAATATCAAACAACATTAGCAAATTATTAATCTATTGGAGATGAATGCAATTTTTTTTGAAGATTTTGACTTTTAAATGTCCATTTTGAAGAAAATGTTGAAGATGTTCTTAGAGCATCTCTATTTTAAGTTATAAGACCATCCACAGCGCATAGATAAAAGCCCTCAACGTCACATCAGCGCCACATCAGCTAAGCCCTCAAGCCCTAAACACCCCCAACGCATAACTAAAAGCCCTCAAGCCCTCAATGCCACATCAGCGCCACATCATTTTTTAATTATTTTATTTATACATTTAATTATTTAACAAAATAAAAATATTTATATATTTTTGAATAAATAAAAATAAGATAAATAATAAAAATAAAAATTCATATCATTCATTAAAAATAAAAATTACAAAATACAAAACACTACCAATTATGAAATTTTTTAATTTGCTCTTTTCTCTTTAAAGTAACCCTCAAAACGTCTCCCGTAAGGTGATCATGCGAGGTCATGAAAAACTCGAAGTCTTTCTCAAATCGTTTTGAGCGTTCGATTTCGAGTTCTTGTTCCAACATATCTCGTTCGAGTTTTGAGCGTTCGATTTCGAGATCGAGTTTTTTCATTTTGTATTCCATTGTATCATCAATCTTGTCGTTGAACGTCGTCAACAACTGAGTAACACTTTCGTTCGTATTCGACCCGGACGTATTACTCGTTGATGTTTTTTTGCCTTGTTTCTCCCGATGGGTCGTTGAAGTTGCTCGATGGAGTTGTCGTCATCGTCATCATTGGAAGGGTTGGTACGTTTTGAACCCCGCGATGAAGTTGTCGTCATCGTTGGAACGGCTCCCCATTTTGGACATTTTTTGAGGACTTCCCAAGCTTGTTCTTTAAAGAAAGCAAACCCTTGTTGTGCTTGGTACCGTTCGTGTGCCACTCGTGAAATGTCGGCATCACTCATTCCGCTTGATCTATTATTGACCAAGTTGTTGTAGATGCCGCCAAAAAGAGCAATTTTTTTATTCAGGTCGTTGAACTTGGTGTTGAGTTAATGAGTTGTTCTATAATTGGCGCGACCCATCAAACTATAGAACACTTCCCCGATTCGGGTCCAAAAACCTTCTACATTTATGTAAATTCAAGTATAAGAATATTAACAAGAATAATAATAATAATAATAATAATAATAATAATAATAATAATAATAACAATAATAATAATAATAACAATAAAAATATTACCATGGGTTTGTGTGTTACCGATAACGGGGTCCTCCGAAACGTCAACCCACGCCGACACTAACGCGAGTTCCTCCTCGTTAGTCCACATCTGTTTGGGGGCTCTATTTTCATATTGTTTGCTTTTTCCTTTTCTCGATGGTCTCGGGTTTGATGGTTCCGGGTTTGATGGTTGTGTGTAGATGGATTGTGGTGTGTGCGGGCTAGTATGTTGGGTTTCCGGAACAATGTCGTCGGCGAGATTGATTGCGGGTGAAGGAATATTGTAGTTGGCCGGAGTAAAACCTTGTTCAATCAAACCGGGACGTGTAAATTGGTAAGGAAATTGTTGGGGAAATTGTTGCGAAAATTGTGGCGGAAATTGTTGCGAAAATTGTGGCGGATATTGTTGCGAAAATTGCGGATGATAACCTTGTTGTGTAAACGCTTGGAAACCAAGCTCCGGGTCTTCTTGCGGTTGTGGTGTATCCGGTCGGTTACGACGGGATGTAGGTGTTTTGTTTGGATTCATGATGAAATTTGAGAGAGTTTGAGAGAATTTGAGAGAGTTTGAGAGATTGTTGGTGTGAAAAAATAAGAGGTTGAGGGTTAATATATATAGTGTGATTAAATTGAAAAAAAAAAATTTTTTATAAAAGTAGCCGTTGGATTTATTTATTTTTAAGATTTAAAAAAAATACAAATAGCCGTTGAATGCTTTCGGGTTCCTCGGGTTTGAAAGCCCGGAGGCCGAGCCCGGGCTCGAAGCCCGAACAGCCCCCACCGCTGCCCGCAGCGAGCCCGAGACCGAGCCCGTGGGCGCTGCGGATGGCCTAATTTTACTCCAACAACTTTTTCAAAGCTCTCTTACTTTTTGTATTTATAAGAATTTGTTGGAAAAAGAAAACCAAAATCTTAAATTTCCCATTTTCTTTTTTTATTTTTAAAAATTAAATAATTATCATTTTATAATTTTATAAAATTGTAATTTGAAGAAAAAATTACAATCATATAATTTTATCTGAATATAAAATGTAATAATTAGTAATCTCTTGCGTGATATTGCTATTGAAATTAATAATGTTTGAAATTTTGAAAATGGTATACATATTTTTCTTTTCCTACCTCTATCCTAAAAATTGAAAATTTGTAAGTAAATTTAAAACACCTCTACCCCGACTAAATTATAGAAAGAAAAAAAGATGGTCAAAATTGCCCCTGTACATTCAAAATGGACGACCAATACCATCCATTAGATTAATCAAGCTGAAAATTCATGAATGGTTGCTAGTTGGTCTCACCTGAACCCAACCCTAGGTATGTATTTACCAACTTCTACAACCTACATAATCCTAGAAACTCCATTGTTACGGTGTGAAAAACGTTGTGTAAAGGTTTCGTACCACACAATTAAGCATTAGCGATAACATTAATTTAATGATTCCAATATGGCACTATCTACATTAAAAATAACCACATACTAATTGTGCATTTATTACAATGTTATATAGATATAAAAGGTGTGGCTTAAAAAAAATTAATGGATATCAATTTTACCTGATAAGATGAATGACAAAAATCGAGAGTCTTACCGGGTAAGTGAGGTTGGTAATTCTTAGCCAGTTAATGCTACTGGGTAATAAATGCCTACCAACAACCGTAGTATCATTTTGATGGCCGAGAATTTACCCGGTAAGTTAAGTAAGGGTGACGATTCCTAACCAGTAAATACTGCATTTATAAAAAACCACTTACCACTTACTCTAGCATCACTTTCAATTGTACGTTATTTAAAAAAAATTGATTTTAGAACACGTTGCTCTAACATTGATTTCACATGCAAATTTTAGATGTTAAAAATATTTGATGCTTTATGCAAAACCCAACATAGACAACAATAATTTCCATCTATATATTTATTATAGTAATATTTCACGTGTTTTAAAAGAGCCCTTAAGGCATATTACCTTTTACTAAGCACCTTCTAAACCTTCTACTACCAAACAAAGAGGCTTCCATCAAAAGAAGCCATCATCACAGATCTCATCCCCAAAAAAATGCAACAAATTCATCAGAAATTACTGGCAAAATAATCTTTCAGTAAAGCTACCGCAACCACATTTTACATTTTACCATTGAGAATTCATCCATTAACAACATTCATAAACCTAAATTTTCTGATGCAAATTCTCCCTACAAAATTTATCTTTGCAAATACTAAATAAATAAAAGGCTCGACTTTTGTTAAGCTCATCCAAGCAATATATACACAGCCCCTGGTCAAAACATAATAGGACCATTTCTTTTTCAACCAATTCATTAGCAGGAACTTGAAATAGTTTCATTAGCAGCCCAATTCATATACTTAGCCAATTTGAAAATGCTCAAATTGATGTACCATTTACCAACACCAACTCATGAATCATTAATCCACAGAGTAAAAGCATTACCCAAATTGTATCTTACATTTACATCAGCAGTCAGTTTGATTCTTGCATCACCAACAACATCTGAAATCTAATAGCAATCTAGAAGTAAACCACAAAGGCAACAACATACACTTCAAGAACACAGTAGCCCCAATCTCTAAATATTATATACACTTAAAGTGCACTCCCAGGCTCCCAGCAGTAGCACAACAGCTTCAGATGATCATGTTGTATGATCTATAGTAACAATAACCCAACAGACACCAGCAAGAGTGAAACAAACCAACAGAAATTATCATAAATCACATGTAAATTACTTGTTCTTATTCAAACTTTCCTTGAAGGAACTATCACTCATGAACTAATAGCAATCTGTAAGAAAGTAAAGTGCCAATCATTATGAGAGTGAAGTAATAAAATCCAAAAAATGTAGAAGATAGAAGTAAAAAAAATGATTATTGATGGCTAATGTGTTAAACTTGAAACTGATACAGAGTTTTGGATCCGTGATAGTATAAATGGTTTGAGTTTAATTATAAAAATACATATATTTCTAGATTATGTAAGCATACGAAAGACATAATTTTGATACAATTACTTTTTTTTATTATCCATTTTATCGTTCATCAATTACACAAAAAGGAATGAGAATAAACCGATTTATGAAAGTTATTGAATCTGGATTTAATCCTTATGCATGATAAAACTTTTATCTTGCGACCAATTTCCCCTGGAAGCACTGCTCCCATTTGGATTCATCGCCTCCATCTTTCTTGAGCTAATTAACCAAAAGGCATATTAAAGACATTGTTAGTTTTAACAATTAGTTGTTAATATGTAATAAAAAAGTGAAGATGCTCACAGTATGATGAGGGCGACTGGTTTAGTTATTTAGAGAATAAACTTCTTGGACACCCTAATAAATGGATGAACTCATATAGCTTGGTTCTACCGTTTCATTTTGGTAAATGAGATTCCCCTGCTTTTCACCATTGCCTCTTTGTGTCCTGTAATCTATTATTGCCAAAGTTATATGGGCTACTTGATAGAAGCAATATGTCTTTGTGTACAGCTAAATTATATATAAAAATTCTACCAACCTGGTGTTGAATGCCTGCCATTTCTTTATTTCTGCTTTTGGATGATCCTGTGTTCTTACTTCTTAGAGTGAGATGAGCCTCTTCCTAGACCCTGAAATAGAAATAGTGAAAAGATGAGGCTACTGAATTCACATTGATTTAACACAAACACCAGCTACAAAAAGTTGATTAATTTTGTTTGAATATGAAGTAAAAACACAAATACCGTGGAGGAGGGATTAAAAACAGAGCTGAAAAGGCCACAGGAGGAGGTGGGGGTGGAGGTTGCGTCCTTGGGGCCAAAGAGATTCTCAGTAAATGAAGAGGACGAAGAACCTCCGCCTCCTCCGTACTGCTGCTTCCTGTGATCCATTATCAGTTCATTATCTAACAAAACTGAATCAAAACTGTTTGGGGTTAGCATGGAATTATGACAGAGTGAGACATATCGGGAAAGAATACAACTATCTGATTGGAATCAAATTCAACGAAATGGATATGATGTAGCTATTGCATAAATTAAAGGCCAACAAATCATAGATATCTCTTAGCAATCTGATTGTATCAATGAAAAACCATAGAAGCCATTTCTCTACATAAATTCTGTTAATGACTCCTAAATTGGAAGAGAATGTAAAGCTATTGAGATGTAAGAATATTAACAAACAGTACCTATGTCTAAAAAACAATAAAGTTATCTACTTTTTGGTCTTGTGAGATAAAAATTATAAAGAGATTTGATGCGAGTCCAGTTACAGATGAACACAATCATTGTATCCATTTACTTATTATAATATATATATTGATTTAACAAATTGTATGTAGTTTACCAATTGATACATATCAATTTGAAAAAAAATTCCTAGCCATATTCCGAGCCTTTTATGCAGTACCACTTTTTTTTCCATTCATCCGGAATTAAAAGATTTCTGATGTATATAACTTATATATGTATGATGGACATCTGACAATAGATTCTTGATAAATATCTTTACCTGAATCATATACCACACGCACCGCCAAGCTTCCCGCGAGAACACTGGGGCCATAATCTCTACAAATCTGGAAAAAGCAGCAAAATTAGTACTAATCCCAAGTGAAATGCATTATAACTAATACACTACCAAGTACTTTTGCATGGTAGAGAGAGAGACTACGCTGCACATGGTGGTAAATGGGGATCACTGCACCATCCAGGTTTCTCTTATGTATTCCTGTTGACAGATGCAGACATATATAACTCAAGTGCGGATCACATTTAAAAGCTTCTTCAAAGATGCATTATAACAAAATGAATATAGTAAATAAAGAAAATGAAAACAAAAAAAAGACAACCTACTTGTGAACTTCTTTATCACCTCTTCTCTTTGTCATTTACCATGTTAATCCATTATTGGGTTCAAGGCCAGGCTGAGAAATCGCCAAACCATATATGCAAATTTACTTCTATTTATATATCTACAACTTAGAGATTACTATAACTATAACCATGATTCATCAACCAAAAATAAAGAAGAAAATACCTATCCCCATTAAAGTGTTCCACCCCAAGATCTTCATCCCAAATGAAAATATATTCATAAGGTGCCACAACATCTGGATGCATAAACCTCTTTGCATACCACCTATAACAAAAGTAAAACGTGAGAAGCGTGAGAAATGGATCTAAACCGTTGATCACTTTTAATCAAATGGTCTCCTATGAATTGCGCCTTAGAAGGGAAATCCAAAAGAAATATCATAGAAACAAATGTTCTTACTTTTCTTTCTTTTTCTTAAGCTTTGATAACAATCCACATCTGTACTTGGAAATCGGTAATCCACGGACGGAATTAAACAGAGGATTTGTTTCCAATTCACGAACCTACAATAATTATGTACTCCAATTCATTACCACAAACTAATAATCAAACAGATCAATTCACGAACCTACAACTATAAAATATGCAAATAAAGAGAAACCTAAACAAAAGAAGAGACAGTCGATCGATGAGTAAAAGACAAAAAGCAATCAACACAGCAATCGATAGACGATTAATAGTAGCAAATAATAAATTAATTATAATATATGATGGATATATTAATTATTAATATTAATAGGAAGGGGGCATTCAAGGACTCGGCTAACAGGAGTGGAAGTAGATAATATTTTAGTCCATTTAAATGGCCTCGTATTAGCGAGTAAGAGTCGTCACGCTCACTTATCGGAAAGACTCACAGACCTTGTCATCGCATTTACCGGGTTAGATTCTCAATCCTTGCCACGTTCATCAAATAAGGTAAAGTGATCCGGTAAGCACTTACCGGGTAAGGGTTTAGTAAACATCACCTTAGTAAAGGTAGTGTTTTCATATCAACATTGTGATATTGATTATGTATCTAATTCTGATGCAACTTTTTAATGTTAAATGCAAATTAGTCTCTAGCAATAGCCCTATGACAACCATCAAAGCCATCACCAAAAAACATCATTTTACCTTTTTTAGAAAGAACGTTACCAAACTCAGGAGCCCATCCAAGCCTTTTACCAGTTTCTTGATTCAATCATCATCTTCCTCCTACAAAAACACAAAAGAACCCATTAATCAAGATAAACTCAGGAGCCCATCCAAGCCTTAAAAATTTAGGATTCATTTGTTTAAATCTACTTTATCGATTTCAGCTTACCCTCAGGTGATAAAATGCCTTTTTTAGAAAGAACGTTACCAAGCTCAGGAGCCCATCCAAGCCTTTTACCAGTTTCTTGATTCAATCATCATCTTCCTCCTACAAAAACACAAAAGAACCCATTAATCAAGATAAACTCATGAGCCCATCCAAGCCTTAAAAATTTAGGATTCATTTGTTTAAATCCACTTTATCGATTTCAGCTTACCCTCACGTGATAAAATGCCTTTTTTAGAAAGAACGTTACCAAACTCAGGAGCCCATCCAAGCCTTTTACCAGTTTCTTGATTCAATCATCATCTTCCTCCTACAAAAACACAAAAGAACCCATTAATCAAGATAAATTCAGGAGCCCATCCAAGCCTTAAAAATTTAGGATTCATTTGTTTAAATCCACTTTATCGATTTCAGCTTACCCTCACGTGATAAAATGCGGCAATAGCCCTATGACAACCATCAAAGCCATCACCAAAAAAACATCATTTTACCTTTTTTAGAAAGAACGTTACCCGGAGCAGAAATAATGTGTATCAACTCACATGATGTTTCTTCCAAAAAAGTGTGGTAAATTTGATGGTTGTTAAAGATTTACTAAAAAAGTAGGGTATTCCGAAGTTTTTAATACATACATCCACACTGTCGTCCTCATCTTCCTCATCATGGACTTCAGACTTAGATTTGTCGGATTCATCATCCTCTTCTTTATCACCTCCCTCCTGATTTCATTGCAACAAACTCATAGTCAGAGATACAAACCTGCAAATGCTAGTAAACTCATATTTAGCAAAATCAAGAAGTATACGATGGAGGAAAAACGTATACCTGCAAAGTCAATCGTGAAATCGATGGATAAAAGTAGCAAAATCGATGGGCAAAAGTAGCAAAATCAGACCCATCGATGTAGAATCGAGAAGTATACGATGGAGGAAAACGTATACCTGCAGAGAATAAGTAGCAAAATCGATGTAGAAGAAGGAATCGATGGGTCTTTGCAGAAGTGGAACCGACGCAGAGAAAGAACCCTGGGTGAAGGGGGGATTTGGGGTGGGGCGGGGCGGAGGAGGAGGCTAAAAAAACCGGACGTAGGAGAAAAAGGAGCTCTGGCCTGAGGAGGTGACACTTCAGGTTCAGGGCCTTTGGTTTTTGTTTTTAGAGTGAATTGCATTTTTGTTCCGTGTGGTTATCTGATTTCTTTGAAAGAGGGACCTAAACTTCAGTATCTAAAGAAGTGGTCCCCAGTTTCCGTATTTGCTCCAAATCCAGTCCCTGGTCACTAACAACGTTTATTTGCTCCGTTAGTGCCAAGGTTCGTTTCGTCCATATAACTACAGGGACTCCTTTCAAAGAATTCATATAACCACAGGTACCAAAAATGCAATTTACTCGAAAATTTATTAAAATGCCTCAAGTTCAAAATTAAGTTACCAAAATGCCCAAAATCTCTTTGGTTTTGCAAAAATGCCCCGTTTTCCGGTGATTGGGCCCGCGATCGCGGACCCGACCAATTAGCCATCGATTAGGAGGTCGCGTATGGAACATATTTGTCCGCGATGGTACCATTTTTCCTCAATTTGTTATATTTTGATTTCAAAGTTACATTTCATACCCATGTAATTATTTACTTAGTTTACTTTATACCTTTTCGTTTTCTATTTTTCATTTTACACTTTTATTATATTAACACATATAATCGTATATTAACTAAAATACGTTAAAAAAATACTTTTAATTTTAACAAGTTACACCATTATAATCGTATCGTCGATACCTTCGAAATGAGCTCAATATAGAATATTTTTTTATTTAATTGATTAAATCATCAAATTATTTGGATTATACGTCTCGCTGCATTGCAGCGGGTAAAATCGTTTGATTCTATAAATTTAAGATGCAAATCATTTGATCTTAAATAAGTCCTATAAAACAATCTATTAAAAAAATACTTTTAATTTTAACAAGTTACACCATTATAATCGTATCGTCGATACCTTCGAAATGAGCCCAATATAGAATATTTTTTGATTTAATTGATTAAATCGTCAAATTATTTGGATTATACGTCTCGCTGCATTGCAGCGGGTAAAATCGTTTGATTCTATAAATTTAAGATGCAAATCATTTGATCTTAAATAAGTCCTATAAAACAATCTATTAAAAAATTATTTTTAATTTTAACAAGTTACACCATTATAATCGTATCGTCGATACCTTCGAAATGAGCTCAATATAGAATATTTTTTGATTTAATTGATTAAATCGTCAAATTATTTGGATTATACGTCTCGCTGCATTGCAGCGGGTAAAATCGTTTGATTCTATAAATTTAAGATGCAAATCATTTGATCTTAAATAAGTCCTATAAAACAATCTATTAAAAAATTACTTTTAATTTTAACAAGTTACACCATTATAATCGTATCGTCGATACCTTCGAAATAAGCTTAATATAGAATATTTTTTGATTTAATTGATTAAATCGTCAAATTATTTGGATTATACGTCTCGTTGCATTGCAGCGGGTAAATAACTAGTGTATATATATATATATATATATATATATATATATATATATATATATATATATATATATGGTGAGTTTCTTTTGCAAACCAAGCAATTCATGGAAACTATACAAACCAATCTTAGCCGTTCATCAAGTCTAATAAATATCTGATTTTATTATTGTTGGTGCAAGTGTACCACATCTCTATATATTTATATATATTTATTTTGATGATTACAAACACACCGCATTATTATTTATCTAACAATTTAATCCAAGTGTGCAGTTGTTGAAGAACACGAAGATTTAATCTGAAGGGTTCAAGACGGAAGTGTTTACGTCGTCATTATTGTTTATAACTAATAATGATAAACACCCTAAAATAATATACCACTTGGATATTTCTAAAAACCCAACAATTAATTTTAATAAGGTTTTTGAGAAGATTCAGCAAGATTGGTTGCAGTCCTGGAAAGTATCTTTTCTGACGCCGGTATACCGTGGAGAATACCCGGTATACCGCGGGTACACTTTCGGCGGTATACCGCGGGTGTTCAGCCGGTATACCGCGGCAGGCCGTGTGCATCTCTGATTGGTTGAAGTTACTTTTCCTGACGGCGGTATACCGCGGCGATACAGCCGGTATACCGCGGGTACATAATTCCTGTCAACTTTGCATGTAGCCGTTGGTGTGTCAGTCATCTTTTCTGACGGCGGTATACCGCGTGCTTTTGGCGGTATACCGCGGCTGCACAATGCCGTTGGAGCTTCATGATATATATACATGCATGCTGGTGATGAAGCAACCAGACCTCAGACCACAACAACAGTAACAACAATCAGCAACCACACTCTCAGCTCTCTCATTTATATATATATATTTTATAAAACATTTTTTTATAAAATATCCAAGTGTGAGATATTATACAAGAGTGATTACCCATTGTGAGTTATACTCCTCTTGTAAGCATTTGAATAACGGGTGTGTGATCCTGTACATCTCATAGCAGAAGCTTGAGAATCAATTACGTTACCTTTGTATTTGGTTTGTATTCTACCGTAAAGAATACATTTTATTGGATCGTGTCGAGAAGTGTCTCGGCTGCTGGTTTATCACAGTTGGTGGTAAATCAGTAAATCTCTGTGTCAAGTATCTCTATCCCTTATCTCTTTATTTATTCCGCTGTGCTATATTATATTTATTTATATAAACTGCTTTGCATTTATATTTATTTATATAATCTCTGTGCATTTAAATTATATCTGTTTATATAATTGTTGTATATTTATTTGTTTATACTCTGATTTATTTATACTGTTTCAGTACTGTATTTATTTGTAAAAGAATTTTTGAAAGTAAAAGATTTTAAATACAACCTTACCCCCCCCTAGGTTGTCCAACATTTGGTATCAGAGCGGGGCTTTCAAAAATTTTCTGTTTAAATTTTTAAAGTCATTTCTTTAATTTTTATATAATGGCTCAACAAACTGTTTTGTTTTCAAAACCTCCTATTATAGATACTGAAAAGTTTGGCATTTGGGCCGAGCTATTTGAATGTCACGTACGTGGCAAAAGTCAAAAAATTTGGGATATTATAGAAAATGGGAATTTTAGACCAACCAAAGTTGAAAATGATCTTATTGTTGATAAACCCATAAAAGATTGGACTCCCGCTGAAGAATCTCATTTTTGTTTAAATTTTGAAGCTAAAAATATATTATATGCTGCTTTAACTTCCGATGAAATTGAAAGAGTTTATACTTATAAAACTGCTAATCAAATCTGGCAAAGCTTGAGCGACACTCATCGTGGAAATACTCAAGTTAAAAGCTCTAAAATAAATATTCTTGTTCATGATTATGAACTATTTGAAATGTCAAAAGATGAGTCAATCGACTCAATGTTTAAACGTTTTAACCTCATTATGACTACCTTGAAGGGATTAGGTCGTACTTATCCTAATGAGGATTATGTAAGGAAAATTCTTCGAGCACTTCCTTCGGAGTGGATGGCAAAAATCACATCCTTGGAAGACTCCCGAGATCTCGCAACTATGAAGCTCGATGATCTCATCGGCAATCTTAAAGTGCACGAAATTGCACTAAGAAGAAATCAAGTCCGGGAGCAAGTCAAAAAGAAATCCATCGCTCTCAAGGTCGTTGCCTCAAAAGAAAAGGAAGAGGAGGAAGATGCAAGTTCATCCGATGATGAACCCGAAAATCTTGACGATTTAGTCAAGTTGGTAAGAAAACTTTCTAAACTTCTATCTAACAAAAAGTTTGCCAATATTGATAGGTTTCAAGAAAATGAAGACTACCGTCGTGGTAGGAAAAACCAAAGTCGCAACGTCCACAAAAGTGAAGACAATTATGACGAATCTAGCGACGATGAAAAAGCCAATAAAAAGAAAGGCTTTTGCTATGTGTGTGGTGACAAGGATCACTATGCAAGTGTGTGTCCGAATCGAGCAAAACAAATCAACACACCAAAAGCTTTGGTTGGAGGCGCGTTGAGCGCAAGCATAAATGAGACCAAAATTTTTGTTTCATGGCCGACCATGATAATGAGGTATCTTCATCATATTCCTCTAAAAATAATTGTGATAATTATTATAGTGACGATGAAATTAATCTTGACGAATTATATAAATCATTTCATGATATGGCCGCTCTTGCAAATAGGTATAAAGATGAAATTTCTAATTTAAAAGAAACCGTATCTGTATATAAAAAGGAAATAGATGACGGTAAACAAAAATCTGCTTATGATTTAGATATTATCACTAAATTAGAAAATAAATTAAGAGAAAAAGATGTTTGTAAATCTTGTGTTATTTTAAATGATAAAATTGCATGCTTAAGTGAAAATAAAAAAGAAAGTGTTGCATGTACAAAATGCGAGTCTCTTGAAAATGAAGTTGCATATTTAAATGCTAAATGTAAATCGCATGAGAAAAATAATCTGTTAGCTAATGCTTTTAATAGTAGCAATGATAAAGTGCTTAAAATGCTTAATATATCAAATCGTATAAATTGCCGAAAAGGCATTGGTTCCGATACATGTGTTGATAAATGTTCGTGTAAACCCATTAAAAGATTTTTTGCATCTCCTAAAGTTGAAACGAGAAAACCCTATGTGCAAAAACCCCCATATATGTCAAAAATAAAAAATGTGAATTATGGGAGGAAACCGTATGCTCGTATGTATAATAGTAATTTTTCTAGACCTAATGCGAATATAAATGCTTCATTTTATGTGTATGATAAATACAATCGCAAAATTAAAATGGTTAGAAAATGGATTCCGAAAGGAATGTTTAATGTTGATAATCCGGGTGGAATGCGTTTATGGTTTTAAACCATTTTTATGGCTTTGTATGTTTGTCGTGTTTGTTTTATGTCGACAACATATTTTTTGCAGTTTATGTTTTATACTAACTGTTAAAAGGACCCATAAGAAAAAGGTACCACGAAATATTTTCTTTGCCTTTTGTAGGTGTTTCCTGGCGAGGATATAATACGTGTTTCCTGGCGAGGATATAATACGTGTTTCCTGACGAGGTTATAATACGTGTTACCTGCCGAGGATATAATACGTTGTTACCTGCCGAGGTTATAATACGTGTTACCTGCCGAGGTTATAATACGTGGTTACCTGCCGAGGTTATAATACGTGTTACCTGCCGAGGTTATAATACGTGGTTACCTGCCGAGGTTATAATACGTGGTTACCTGCCGAGGTTATAATACGTGGTTACCTGCCGAGGTTATAATACGTGGTTACCTGCCGAGGTTATAATACGTGGTTACCTGACGAGGTCATAATACGTGGTGATTTTTTTTATCACATAAAATTAACCGAATATTGAAGCCTTAAGATCCTTTTTGGTGCAAGTGTTTCGTATTGGTTTGTATATCTTTGTCTCTATTGCTTTTTGCATTTTATTTTATCCCTCAAATTTTATAAAATCAAATTGATATCGTTATTAATTTGAGGGGGAGCGTTTTATTATATTTACCCATGAGTTTATGCTACCTCAATTATATGCATATTTTGAGGGGGAGCATCTCTCGAGGGGAAGCATACCGTCTTTCTTGACCCTTTTTTGTTTCGACAAACGGGGGAGAGAAACCGCATATGCTCTTGTTTAGCGGTTGTGTTTGTCATCATCAAAAAGGGGGAGATTGTTGGTGCAAGTGTACCACATCTCTATATATTTATATATATTTATTTTGATGATTACAAACACACCGCATTATTATTTATCTAACAATTTAATCCAAGTGTGCAGTTGTTGAAGAACACGAAGATTTAATCTGAAGGGTTCAAGACGGAAGTGTTTACGTCGTCATTATTGTTTATAACTAATAATGATAAACACCCTAAAATAATATACCACTTGGATATTTCTAAAAACCCAACAATTAATTTTAATAAGGTTTTTGAGAAGATTCAGCAAGATTGGTTGCAGTCCTGGAAAGTATCTTTTCTGACGCCGGTATACCGTGGAGAATACCCGGTATACCGCGGGTACACTTTCGGCGGTATACCGCGGGTGTTCAGCCGGTATACCGCGGCAGGCCGTGTGCATCTCTGATTGGTTGAAGTTACTTTTCCTGACGGCGGTATACCGCGGCGATACAGCCGGTATACCGCGGGTACATAATTCCTGTCAACTTTGCATGTAGCCGTTGGTGTGTCAGTCATCTTTTCTGACGGCGGTATACCGCGTGCTTTTGGCGGTATACCGCGGCTGCACAATGCCGTTGGAGCTTCATGATATATATACATGCATGCTGGTGATGAAGCAACCAGACCTCAGACCACAACAACAGTAACAACAATCAGCAACCACACTCTCAGCTCTCTCATTTATATATATATATTTTATAAAACATTTTTTTATAAAATATCCAAGTGTGAGATATTATACAAGAGTGATTACCCATTGTGAGTTATACTCCTCTTGTAAGCATTTGAATAACGGGTGTGTGATCCTGTACATCTCATAGCAGAAGCTTGAGAATCAATTACGTTACCTTTGTATTTGGTTTGTATTCTACCGTAAAGAATACATTTTATTGGATCGTGTCGAGAAGTGTCTCGGCTGCTGGTTTATCACAGTTGGTGGTAAATCAGTAAATCTCTGTGTCAAGTATCTCTATCCCTTATCTCTTTATTTATTCCGCTGTGCTATATTATATTTATTTATATAAACTGCTTTGCATTTATATTTATTTATATAATCTCTGTGCATTTAAATTATATCTGTTTATATAATTGTTGTATATTTATTTGTTTATACTCTGATTTATTTATACTGTTTCAGTACTGTATTTATTTGTAAAAGAATTTTTGAAAGTAAAAGATTTTAAATACAACCTTACCCCCCCCCCCTAGGTTGTCCAACAATTATGTTTCCTAATATAAAGCCATGATCATAATTAATGAACTTAATCATTTTCCATATATAATTATTATCATTATTAATGAATGATAATAATTACAATAAATATATATGTTGTTGCCTAATATAGTGGTTTGCAAAGTTTGTACAAATTGTTTGGTATATATATATATATATATATATCAAACTTCTTAACATATTTTAACGTAATTATGTATGTTAATGTGATATGTTAAAACGTATTTTTTTAACATAATTAAATCCAAAAACATTCAATATTTGGCTCATTTCGAAGGTATCGAAGAGACGAGTACAATGATGTAACTTGTTAAAATTAAAACGTATTTTTTAACGTATTTTAGTTAATATACGATTATATGTGTTAATATGATGAAGGTGTAAAATTAAAATTAGAAAAGTAAAAGGTATAAAGTAAACTAAGTAAATAATTACAGGGGTATGAAATGTATCTTTGAAATCAAAATATAACAAATTGAGGAAAAATGGTACCATCGCGGACAAATATGTTCCATACGCGACCTCCCAATCGATGGCTAATTGGTCGGGTCCGCGATCGCAGGCCCAATCACCGGAAAACGGGGCATTTTTGCAAAACCAAAAAGATTTGGGGCATTTTGGTAACTGAATTTTGAACTTGAGGCATTTTAATAAATTTTCGAGTAAATTGCATTTTTGGTACCTGTGGTTATATGAATTCTTTGAAAGGAGTCCTTGTGGTTATATGGACGAAACTACCCCTGGCACTAACGGAGCAAATAAACGTTGTTAGTGTTGGGGTCCTGATTTTGGAGCAAAATTGGAAGCTGAATGACCACTTCTTGAGATACTGAAGTTTAGGTCCCTCTTTCAAAGAAATACTATAACCACAGGGACCAAAAATGCAATTCACTCTTGTTTTTATATATGTATTGATTAATTTATAATGTAAACCATTATGTTGATTTTTTTTATTTAAATAGCAATAGGGTATTGATTTGTTTGCCAATGTAATCATTAGGACATGAGGTTTCATTGAATATGACGTGTTGAACCGGGTTTTTTATCATGGGGTCGAAGATGATGATTCATCGACATAGAAAACTTGGTCAAAGCCAACAAAGAAAGCTAGTCAACGATGCAAAAAAGCTATAGCTTAAACCGGACATACAACTAATAAAAGATGAGCATAAATGGTTAGATCATCTCCATCAGTGCAAGAGCAAAGTCTTTTCTAAAGTGACACATCAATTTTGTAATCTTCTATATCAATATAAAACCAAACTTCTTTCTAAAATAGTTTCGCTGTCAATATTATAATATAATGTAATAAATTAATGGAACAAAAAATATACTATAAACCACATATTTAATAAAATCGACCCTTGTCTTAGGCTTGGTTAAGTCTAGTATACTACTTTTATGTTGTATTTTTATTAGCTAAATAATTTTTAAGTTATTGAACTTTGTAATCTGTTCACTTTTATTAATTCATATATTAATTTAAGGTATCTTTTTAATATAAAAAACTTTTAAATTAAAATATAAATTTCTTTTGAATATTTTATTTTTAGTTTTTAGATTATAATCAAATTTTTTACCGTTATCTAGTTATTGTTCTAAACACAATAAGGTATTGAAAAAAAATCTTGCAAAAAGTATGTATTTTTTATTTTAAAATAAAGATAATACGAATAGTTGCATTATTTAACAGATTATTTTATTAACTGTATTAAATATTTCAGTGATAAAATTATTTTTATAATATCTAAAATAAAAATGTAAATTTCGTTTAAAGATTTTATTTTTTGATTTCAGATATTCTTGCCATCCAAAGAGAATCACGGAGATCAAACCACCAACAGAATCATCTTTTCAAAATAAGGGTGCTTACGGGTTGGGTTGATCGGGTTGAAAGCATTTCGACACATCAATCCAATGTTGGCGGTTTGAAAAAATTTCAACTCAACCCAACCCAATCCGTTCGGGTTGGTCGGATTGTGTTTATACAAGATAAAATCCAAATTAGAAACATGCAAATAAAGGAAACATGTCTTTAAAATACAACCGATAATTCAGACAATATTTAGATACTACATATAAAAATGTCTAAACCAAATATGATCAAATAACTTGACGTCTCCAATTTGCATATTTCTTAAATCTTAAACATATCGTCATCAACTGTTTTTCTCAATTTGCATTTATATATATATATATATATATATATATATATATATATATATATTGGGTCCCCTTTTTTTGTTAACCGTCTAATTAGTGTTAACCATGTTAACTTTTTTGGACCAATATGAATCAAGATAGGTTACTGGTTTGATAGGGGTAGTTTAGGAATTTCAGAATTTTAATTATTTATGGGTTATTTACTTTCCTAATTTCATGCACAAGATATTTTTGGTAGTTATTAATGATAATCTTAATCTTTTAAAACTAATTTTCATTTTTGGTAATTATTAATGATAATTTTAATCATCTAAAACTCATTTTCAAACATAATCTTCATCTTCACGTTCCATAGATTCTTTTCACGTTTTTTTTGCATAGATGCACGATTTCAAACTACATATATGCACATCATAGAATTGCATATATACACATATTAATACTGCATATATGCATACCTTAGAACTGCATGTATACACATCATAGAATTGCATATATGCACAAACATAAATCTACGTAAAATTGCATATATGCACAACCATAACTATGTGTAAACCATAATCTATGTAAAATTGCATACATGCACAACCATAAATCTGTGTAAACCATAAATATATGTAAAATTGCATACATGCACAACCATAAATCTGTGTAAACCATAAATCTATGTAAACTTGCATATATTCACAACCATACATTGTGTAAACCTGCATATATGCACATAAACAAAATAGCGTGTATCCATAACAATAATCAAACCAGCATGACAAATAATCATATGCACAGTGTATGTGCATATATGCACATCAGTTGCATATATGAAGATCAAAAAGGTGTATATATGCACATCATAGAATTGCATATATGCACTTCTTAGAATTGCATATATGCACTTCAAGAACCATCCAACGGCTCAACCTAATATCCTCCTTCCTCCCTCTTCTCTTCTTCTTCTTCTTCTTCTTCCTCCCGCACTCCTCATCCCCAACCGCCGTAGTCTCACCGTCGTTCGCCGCCTGATTCTCCTCCAAAATAACCGGCAAAATCTCAAGCAGCAAGGAATTATCAAGGCTCCAATCGTGAGATTTTAGGTTTTGAACGCTGGTACCGTGATCATTACTGTTGATACTACGAACAATGTTCGTGATCACCGGAGGTGAACGACTGAAACACTCTGAAAACGGAGTCAATTTAAACCTTGAAATTTCCACCACTTATGATCAAAACTTTCAAACTTATATAACCTGAGGATCAAATGTAGGGTTTTTATATAGAACTGACATTACTTAAATAACTTATTAATCTAATCACCTCATAAAAAATCAGATTAATCGTGTTATCTAAACAACTGTCCCAAAAACATCAAAAATCTCTAGATTCCTCCGGTATCTCTAAGTCTGAATCTTTCCAAAAGTTCTCGTCTCTCATTCCCGCTATTTCCCGGAGCTTGTACCTGGTAAGAAGATTTAGCTTAAAACATTAGGCTTTCGCCTAGTGAGGATACTCAATTCAAAATAAAATTTAATAATTAAAACATGAACAGATAACTCAAACCTGTTCTCGCCCATCTTACCGTACGACAACTCCTTTTCAAAACGGGGAATCTACCCCACTCCCAATTTCCTACGACTAACTCATTTAATCGTAACAACAAAATAAGAGTTAACTCTGAATCATTCCAGATTCACAATCAATATTCACACACAAGAAATTACAAGTCAAAACTTGCCTATTTCTTAATCAGGAAGTAGAGATTACAAATTACTTTATGCCTATCTCTAATCTTCCTCTCATCACTGGGAAATCTCCGATCTTCCCAAATCGAAATGGGAATCATTAAGCAAAATCTGCTTGTTCCACATTCCACCTCAGAATCAATGGTCCCCATGGGATTATAATATCGCGATACTCAAATCGAGACTCATGATTCAAGGTACACCCAATTACTAAAATTACACCCCTTTGGTCTATGGCGAGTAATCGGTTCCCATCATACCGTACCCAAGTGCCCTCCTCGATGACCGGATGCCTATTTTAGTAAAAGCACATAACCACATAATACAATATAGGTAATAATCGATACTACTATATGCATCCAGCATACAGTATATCATTTCTCCGAACATATTCTATATATAAAATAAAGAATATTAATAACTCCTCATCTCAATATCTATTTACTATCCCTTCTCTTTAACTTAGCACAAAAGTTAATATTTCAATTATTAATCTACATTTTGTACTCATAAGTAGATCTTAATAATTTACCTCAATGAAGCTTTAAATCATAATCAGAATTCCTAATCATATCCCAGATTGCATATAGCAATTAATCATGCTTGACATACAAGAATAATGATGAATACTAGTTTATCAACTTCAATCTCTTAACTATCCCCTCTTTGCAACTTAGCTCGGGAGTTAATATATATCATTTGTTAATCTACATTTTTGGACTCATAGAGGGATCTTTATGATTTATCTCGATAAAGCTTCAATTCATATTTAGAGTTAATAATCATATAACATATTGCATATAGCAATTAATCATACTCATTATAAGGAATATTAATAATTCCGGTTCATTAACTTCTTAGATAACTCATCTTAGAAATTTAGCATGAGATCAACATAACACAACTTTTAATCGCCCTCTTGGCTTATCTCTAATTTAATCAAGTCCATATAAAACATATTCATGCATACATATAAAACATCTAATTCAATATTAATTACTGAATTTTAAAGAGAGTTGAATAAACTCACCTGATATGAAATCACACTTCCTTTAATCCTTTTTAAACTCGAAGGGACTCCTTTCTTCACTACCACAGCTTACTGTATTATTCAATTTACATATATTGGTATTAATTTTCAAAACAGAACCCTCTACAACTGAGAATTCTTAATTTCTAAAAATTATATCTCAAGTCGCAGTGAACTGAAGTCGCAGTCGCCTATTGCTATTTCAATTCCAAATCGCAACCAACAGTTGCGATCTCAACTCCAAATCGCAACTCACCATTGCGATTCCACCCCAAGTCGCAGTCCACTGTTGCAACTACAGTACCAAGTCGCAATCCACCATTGCGATTCCACTCTAAATCGCAACCAACAGTTGCGACTCCAAAGCCAAGTCGCAATGGTCTACTGCGACTCCACTACCAAGTCGCAACTGCCCATTGCGACAATCATGAATGTCGCAACTCAAGGTTGCGACTTCGATGATCTTCATCCAAGTCTCAGTCCTCTAATTTCATTCTTAAACCCAGATTTTGTACTTTTACTCTATGCATGTTTCTGAAAATGTGCAGATACGTTTAAGGGTATAAACTACACCTACTCATGTATTCAAACTTCCCAAAACATCTATATTTCATAAAAACTCATTTCTACACTTATCTAACAATTATAAGCATAAAAGTAGATTAGTTTACCTTTGTTTCTTCAAGATTAATCACAACCCAAAACTGAATTCCTTGTTTCCCTTGCTTTACTTCTTCTCAATCTTTCTATCTCTATCTCACTCTCTCTCGGTTCTCTCTTTTTCTCTAAACCGAAAAGAACACAACACACACCCACAATTAGTCTTAATTGACTAATCATGTGACACCTCCACAATAATAAGATGAGTCATAAGACTCTTACCAACTAAACCCCTAACTTTCAAGGAATTGCACAACCAACCCTCCAAATGAAAATCTATCTCAAGCAACACTTTTAAACAATTACAAACTTAACCCCAAGTTAATTTGTAATTCACAAAAATAATACAACGAAAGTTCGGGATGTTACAATACTCCCCAACTTGAAAATGATTTCGTCCTCGAAATCAAAATCAGGTAAACAAATGAGGATATCTATCCCTCATACTCTCTTCTGACTCTAAAGTTACATTAGTACCTCTATGGTGTTTCCACTGTACTTTCAACATAACTACCTCTTTACCACTACGTAGCTTTCTACCCAATCTTTTCAAAAATTACCTCTGGTTCTTCCACACCGCACTCTTTTCACCAACTCTCACATCAGTGAGTTCAATCACATCTTTCCTCTTTAGCCAAAATAGTTCCGAAGATAATATACTTGGAAGGTATTATGAACCCCTTCCAATTCTGGCGGAAGATCCAAATGACATACTTGTAACCAATCTTCTTAGAGTAGTTGTTATCATCAAATCCATATTTGACTACTTCTTAGTCTAGCATACCAATATTATTTCTCTCTTGTTTACACGGAATATCCACCACACAACTACAGTCCAAAAGGACAGTTTTTTTTCTTCTAAAAACGCCAGTTGAGATCTCTAACCAAATCCTCGTAACATCGAGAACTGCATTCGATGTATTTCTTTTACATTTACAGAATACTCCAATGCTATAGTTTAACGGTTACAATATCCTCTTCACCTAAAACCAATGGGATTGAGAATAACAAGAGTCTTCCTTTCACTCCATCATCATCACAACTCACTCTCCAGATCTCAAAATACATTAACATGTACTATCTGAAATTTCCACGTACACTGTAAGCTAAACTTACCCATTACTATTTAATACTTCAACAACCACGGCAGTTCATTATTACATCCTTGACTTACACGTTTCTTCGGTATAGAATGTTATCATTTCTTTACATCACTATCTCATCGTACTACCACAATACAACCAAGCACCAAAGTATCGAACATCAAAAGTGAGAACTCTATTGAACCTGCTATAAGATTACATTCTTAAGTCAAATCTTTCTATCATTAGAAGTAACTCACACAATCAAAATCACCTTGGGTAAACACCCAATACCATTTCGACATTTTGTTTCGATATTAGCCATATCACTACTCCATCTTACAAACTACATGCCCCAACAATTTTAATGACCAAGTGGTACTTTTCGTCTGAAATCCCCGAAAAGACTTCCATCAGATGTTTCGTAGTTCTAACTTCATAATATATACTAGTTGACATAAATATCTTGGCAGTTGATACCATTACTCACTCGTACATTCTCCACACATACCCTTTCACCACAGACCAGGTTTCTCACAATCATTCATACACATATTACCCAAGTTTATTTAACTTAATATCTCCTCCCCAACTTTAATTAAACTACCACTCTTGATTTGCTAAAATATCTTGAACTTATTCTTTCATACTAACTCCTTGTGATTCCAAACCAAAACCAAACACGGTACAATCCTTCACAAATCAACATTTTCCATATCTCACTTCATTTGTGCCTAATACTTTCTCCTTTGTAAATCATCCACATCGCAAGTAAACACTTATCTGAAAGCAACAGTCCTTCACTGTTCTAACAATCCCACAAGGTGATCCTTCCACTTTTAAACTTCTAATTTAAACTTAACATTCATACATGATCCCAAAAAGGATAACCAATGCATTCACGTTATATAAACTTAATTTTCAATACCGATTATGCAAATTCAACCCCAAGCGTACTCCAAGCTTATCAAACTGGTTCAAAGCTCTTAAGGCTTAACTAAATCCAAAACCGAGTCATCTACTCAAAGGATTTAAAGATTATTTATCAATACCAACTCATGCAAATAAATACATCTATCTCACGTTATGCAACATACGCTCCGAGATATGAAAATCTTACGACCCCTTCATTGCTACTTTCCCAATGAAGTCAAATCATTTGCAAGTACATGCAACTCTTTTCATACTCCACAATGTATATAATCCGTCCAGGTTCATTAGTTCCAAAGATACTAAGTAAAATATCAAACAGTCTTTACACCTAAGACCAACACTTAAACTGTCACCGGTTCAAATACAATGCAGTTAAGTATACAACACATCCAATACTCCATCTTGAATCATTAAACTGACAAATATTCAAAAGACTCGATCGAATATAAACCAGGCCTTTAAGGCCAAAACAAACACTTGATTAAACACATGTCACTCACACGATCACGTAAACCAAAATTCCTCTTTACTCATGATCTTAACCTTATTAATCCTTTAATTGGCCATTGAATTCAAAATAAAAGTTTATCACTCTCAAAACCTTCACATTTTCAAAATGTAACACGACAAAATTATTATACATCCACAAAATACCAAAAACATGCTTCGACCACATAACTTTCACTTAGGTTATAATTAATCAAACTCAAAATTTCTCAATTGTGTCGCACACACTAATGCTCACTTTGCGCATACCTTCTGCATAACAACATACCGGTATCGCTCACGGTTTTGCTACTACTCGTACGGGCATACGCGGAACGCATCCAGACCGCACCCAGTGACACACAAAAGGCCTCGTACACCTTACAACTCTCGCCTTCAGAGTCAAAACTTGACATCTCAATACTTCCTTAACCCTGAACCTAATTCTTCCTCCAGACACGGCCGACCCTCGGCAATTGTTTTACTAATCCTCCGAACAAGGGTACAGACCCTCATTTTATTGATACTAAAGTTCACTTTCGACTCTCACCACTGTTCATCTCTCATTTGAATACATTTACCAAAACCACAACTTTCCCCCAAGGTTTATCCAACACTTCTCCACTCTTGGAGTTCATTCTTAGCTTATAGTGTAATACTCTACGATCTAGCGAGTTCATAGCCTTCATGCATGACAATATAATAAATAACTCAATCCACACTTTTCTCATTTAAATAAATAACATTTAAAACAACGTGAGCACACACGGCCCAATCATTTTCATAATTCCCATGTACTGCACAACAATCTCAAAACCGTTTGTCTATAAATTTACGTAAAACTCAATCTTTCTCAATCAAAATGTTGTTACAACAGTAATACCTTAAATGAAAATCTTTTCATACGACAAAAGTTTAAAATTTTACTGACATAGAGTAAACTAGTCGTTTCTCACACTCTTTTATATGTTATTGTTAGATCAATACTCCTGTTGGTTATTAAACGTTTTGCTGACCAATGCCTTCTTGCTACAAATCAACTTTTCATGTAAAGTAAGAAATATTTTTGTAACAACTCCAAAAATTTCGTTGTGCAACGTAACTGAGATTGCCCTTTTCTTCAAATACACACTTGCACACACTAATTCAAACTTGATTAAAACTGTTATTTATGCATTTGGTTTGAAATCATGAAACTTCATATAACACACACTAAAACACCATGCATAAAACTTTACTCGCAAATGAAGGCTAATCACTCAACGAGGTCAATCGTTTTACTTTCATAACTTATCATTGACACTTTACTTCCGACCTGAAATCGCCCTCTCGGCCTTATAATAATTGCTACATCTGCATTCCATGGCTCCCATACTCAACCATGTCATACTAATTCTGTATTAACCAATCATCTCATACTCTATCTCTGCACCTATCAAATCACCTATTAAAGATTGCTTTGGCGGACTTTCATGAGTCCCGCCAATTTTCAGGTTGTCCTTCAAAACCCCAATCATATACTGCTCTGTCCTTTAAAGGACCTTGGTGATGAATTCACCATCACTTTACTATAACTTATAGAGATAACCATGCGAAATGATCATGCACTTATATACATACAACAACGTACTTTACCGATCGTTAGTCACTGTAACAATTCAGAAATAGACATGCTCGTGTAACAATGTATTCATAATAACAGTAGCTAATTGTAATTGTGAATATATCATACAGGAGAATCCCCATTATCATTGTCATAGCACTAATTTCACGTATTTCTGTTAACTCTAAGACTATCCTGTCTTAACACTTCTACCCAGAACTCACGGATCATAACTTAACTCATCTCAGCTTAAGTCTAGGTATCTCAAATTCGTACCTAGTTCGCTTAAACTAAAGCTCTGATATCATACTGAAACACTCTGAAAACGGAGTCAATTTAAACCTTGAAATTTCCACCAGTTATGATCAAAACTTTCAAACTTATATAACCTGAGGATCAAATGTAGGGTTTTTATATACAACTGACATTACTTAAATAACTTATTAATCTAATCACCTCATAAAAAATCAGATTAATCGTGTTATCTAAACAACTGTCCCAAAAACATAAAAAATCTCTAGATTCCTCCGGTATCTCTAAGTCTGAATCTTTCCAAAAGTTCTCGTCTCTCATTCCCGATATTTCCCGGAGCTTGTACCTGGTAAGAAGATTTAGCTTAAAACATTAGGCTTTCGCCTAGTGAGGATACTCAATTCAAAATAAAATTTAATAATTAAAACATGAACAGATAACTCAAACCTGTTCTCGCCCATCTTACCGTACGACAACTCCTTTTTAAAACGGGGAATCTACCCCACTCCCAATTTCCTACGACTAACTCATTTAATCGTAACAACAAAATAAGAGTTAACTCTGAATCATTCCAGATTCACAATCAATATTCACACACAAAAAATTACAAGTCAAAACTTGCCTATTTCTTAATCAGGAAGTAGAGATTACAAATTACTTTATGCCTATCTCTAATCTTCCTCTCATCACTGGGAAATCTCCGATCTTCCCAAATCGAAATGGGAATCATTAAGCAAAATCTGCTTGTTCCACATTCCACCTCAGAATCAATGGTCCCCATGGGATTATAATATCGCGATACTCAAATCGAGACTCATGATTCAAGGTACACCCAATTACTAAAATTACACCCCTTTGGTCTATGGCGAGTAATCGGTTCCCATCATACCGTACCCAAGTGCCCTCCTCGATGACCGGATGCCTATTTTAGTAAAAGCACATAACCACATAATACAATATAGGTAATAATCGATACTACTATATGCATCCAGCATACAGTATATCATTTCTCCGAACATATTCTATATATAAAATAAAGAATATTAATAACTCCTCATCTCAATATCTATTTACTATCCCTTCTCTTTAACTTAGCACAAAAGTTAATATTTCAATTATTAATCTACATTTTGTACTCATAAGTAGATCTTAATAATTTACCTCAATGAAGCTTTAAATCATAATCAGAATTCCTAATCATATCCCAGATTGCATATAGCAATTAATCATGCTTGACATACAAGAATAATGATGAATACTAGTTTATCAACTTCAATCTCTTAACTATCCCCTCTTTGCAACTTAGCTCGGGAGTTAATATATATCATTTGTTAATCTACATTTTTGGACTCATAGAGGGATCTTTATGATTTATCTCGATAAAGCTTCAATTCATATTTAGAGTTAATAATCATATAACATATTGCATATAGCAATTAATCATACTCATTATAAGGAATATTAATAATTCCGGTTCATTAACTTCTTAGATAACTCATCTTAGAAATTTAGCATGAGATCAACATAACACAACTTTTAATCGCCCTCTTGGCTTATCTCTAATTTAATCAAGTCCATATAAAACATATTCATGCATACATATAAAACATCTAATTCAATATTAATTACTGAATTTTAAAGAGAGTTGAATAAACTCACCTGATATGAAATCACACTTCCTTTAATCCTTTTTAAACTCGAAGGGACTCCTTTCTTCACTACCACAGCTTACTGTATTATTCAATTTACATATACTGGTATTAATTTTCAAAACAGAACCCTCTACAACTGAGAATTCTTAATTTCTAAAAATTATATCTCAAGTCGCAGTGAACTGAAGTCGCAGTCGCCTATTGCGATTTCAATTCCAAATCGCAACCAACAGTTGCGATCTCAACTCCAAATCGCAACTCACCATTGCGATTCCACCCCAAGTCGCAGTCCACTGTTGCGACTACAGTACCAAGTCGCAATCCACCATTGCGATTCCACTCCAAATCGCAACCAACAGTTGCGACTCCAAAGCCAAGTCGCAATGGTCTACTGCGACTCCACTACCAAGTCGCAACTGCCCATTGCGACAATCATGAATGTCGCAACTCAAGGTTGCGACTTCGATGATCTTCATCCAAGTCTCAGTCCTCTAATTTCATTCTTAAACCCAGATTTTGTACTTTTACTCTATGCATGTTTCTGAAAATGTGCAGATACGTTTAAGGGTATAAACTACACCTACTCATGTATTCAAACTTCCCAACACATCTATATTTCATAAAAACTCATTTCTACACTTATCTAACAATTATAAGCATAAAAGTAGATTAGTTTACCTTTGTTTCTTCAAGATTAATCACAACCCAAAACTGAATTCCTTGTTTCCCTTGCTTTACTTCTTCTCAATCTTTCTATCTCTATCTCACTCTCTCTCGGTTCTCTCTTTTTCTCTAAACCGAAAAGAACACAACACACACCCACAATTAGTCTTAATTGACTAATCATGTGACACCTCCACAATAATAAGATGAGTCATAAGACTCTTACCAACTAAACCCCTAACTTTCAAGGAATTGCACAACCAACCCTCCAAATGAAAATCTATCTCAAGCAACACTTTTAATCAATTACAAACTTAACCCCAAGTTAATTTGTAATTCACAAAAATAATACAACGAAAGTTCGGGATGTTACAATGACGCCGTCTTCTGGTGTAGAGAGAAAACAAGAGGAGAGAAAACAAGAGGAGAGAAAACAAAAGAAGCGAAACGCAGAGGAACGGTAACATAAGGCGGTGGTTATCGTGGATCTCCATTGTTGGATTCAGATTTAGGAACTTATGAAGAGCAAAAGGTATGATCGCCGACGGCAGTAGGCATAATTTTGCAGAGAAAACAGTGGATTTGTTGCAGTGGTTATTAGTGGAGAGATATGGCGGAGATTGAAGAAGATATTTTATGTGAGATGCAAACAAAAGAGGCGCCCTGCAATCGAGATTGGAGAGAGAGTAGATATGAGTTATCAGGTCCTTAAATGTAGGGATTGGGTTAATTGTTTCCTTACCTGATAGTTATCCAGATTTGTTAAATGACAATAATAACCCTATGCATATATGCTGCAAATGAAATCAGCCGTGTGTTTTTTTAATTATGAATTAAAAAATGCTTTTAATCTTAGTCATTGATTTTGATGATTAATGGTCCAGATTAGTTAACATGGTTAACACTAATTAGACGGTTAACAAAAGAAGGGCCCTCTACTAATATATATATAGGGGTGGTATCGGGTACAAACCAAATGGTTTGTACAAACTGTACAAACTCATATCCACCAATCATGTAACTTCTTCTTTTTTATCCATAAGGGTATTTTAGGGCTTTTAGCATATTTTTTCATCTCCACCAATCACGTAACTTTTTTTATATCCATAACTTCTTTTTTTATATCCATAAGGGTATTTTAGGGCTCCACCAGAAAATATAGATTCATGAAGCCAAATTATACAAATTGCAGATTCATGAAGGTAGATTGAGTTTGTACGGGTTTGTACAATCCATTTGGTTTGTATTTGATACCCAGCCTATATATATATATATATATATATATGTGTGTGTGTGTGAAGGAGTTATATAGAGATGGATAAGAGATTGAATATATATATATATATATATATATATATATATATATATATATATACATACATATATATATATATCGGGTTCATCGGGTTGGGTTGGGTTCAAATTATCGTAACCCGATATCAACCCAATACATACGGTTTGAAGATTTTACAACTCGATTGCACATCGGGTTGCTTCGGGTTAGGTTATTTCACGTCGGGTTAGGTTGGGTTGATCGGGTTTTTTAGCACCCCTAGTTCAAAAGGGTGACTATAATTAATGAGTAGATTATAATCAATTTTTTTTACCGTTAACTCATTTTTTTTAAAGGCAACATATAATTTATTCCATAATAGCAACCCCACAAGGTTTCTGTAAGTACAAATTACAGAATAATGCCAAGACACACATCCACTTTACAGCCCTATGCATGGTTCAATTACAGTAATCCAGACCAATGCATGAACCAAGATGAATATTAACCATGACTAAGATGAATATTAACCTTGACCAAGATGAATATTAACCATGGCCAAGATGAATATTAATCATGACCAACAACACAGAGGATGGGTTTGCGAGCAGTAAACTACTCTCTTTCTGCGTTCTACCCCATTATCGAGCCACCAACCGATCAGTTGTGTACACCGTGTTTTAGCCACATGGTTTGCATCTCCAACTGGCCATATTACCAAGTCTTCAACCTGCATATGCCATGATCGACCTTAAATCTTAAACAACTATCTTATTAGTCTTCGAAACAACAACTATCGATCTTCAAGTCCCAACAGCTGACTCAACCGTTCTTCCATGTACGGACCTGCACTGTTCTGAATTACATTAACCTCGCCGGATCTGTCATCCAGACGCTTCAGTCCACCTTTCGTCCGCCCAAACGTCTCGCAATCCATTCAAAACTCTTTCTTTGAAACTCGTAGAACTTATCTTCCAGCTTGCTCTTCTCCGCTTTAAACACGAGATTATTACGATGTGACCATATGAAATATAAAAAGCACCATACCATTTCCTTCCACATTTTTCGTTGCACTAAATCGTCTGACTCAGAGAAATTGAGACTCCATAATTCTTGCAATGATCTTATATTTTCCTCCTCATGCCTCCACCACTGTAACACCAATTGCCATATTTTTTTTCACCCCTTGACATTGAATCAACGCATGGTACGTTGACTCCGTTTCATTCCCGCATCTCGGACAAAGTGTCGAGTCTAAGTCTAACCCCATTTTATCTAATGTCATTCTCGTTGGAATTCTATTTTGCCTTGCCCTCCAAATGAAAATGCATACTTTTTTTGGAACCTGTAAAGCCCGTGTCCTGGTATGATTTATGTTGTTAATCTAAATCTTTTCTCTTAACGTCGTTAGTTATCGGGGTTAGACGTCGAGGACCTTAATTGTTAAAAAAATCGGGTTTCAAGGTTTATGTAAGACTAAATCTGCAGGGACCAAATGTGTAATATGGTGAAAGCCTTGCATGTGGGAGGGGGGGGGGGGTCGGCCCATGAAACTCAAACCGAGCCACACTTTGTTGATTGGAGTTTTCTTAGTGAGATAGCGAGAAGAAGAAAAGAAAGCAAAAAAAAAAAAACCCTATGCCTTCTGCCGCCGCACCACCACCAGCAGCGCCAGCCGCCGGCGCTGCTGTCTGCCGGAGAGAGAGACCAGCGGCGGGAGTGAGAGAGGAGGAGAGAAACCGAGAGAGTTAGAGCGGCGAGAAGAGAGAGAGAGGGAGTTCGCCGGAAAGTGTGGAGGTCGCCGCCGTCGTTGTCGTGTCCGCCGGAGAAGAAGAGTGAAGGTGTCGGGTTTTCGTCGTTGTGTCGTCATCGAGGTAAGGTTTCACTCGACGTTTCTTTTCTTTTCGTTTTCGTCACCGGAGGACCACCGCCGGCCGCCGCTGCCGCTTCCGCGCCGCCACTGTGGTGGCTGGGTGTCGGGTGGCGGTGGTGGTGTGAGTCGTTGGTGCACGCGGTAGGGTGATCGAGAGGGAAGTGGTCTCGCGGTGGTTTGCGGGTTGTTTTATTTCCCCGTCGATGAACCGCCGCCGGCCGCCGTCGACGACCACCACTGCCGGAGGGCAGAGGGTAGTGCGTGGCCATGCCTTATTAATAATCACCGTAGAATCCGTTAAGCCTTGACTTAATCGTTTAAGCCGTTTCGTTAAAACCGTCGTTTCTATAATCATCAATTCATGTGGAAAATGGTGCAGCCACTGTTTTTACAACGGCTATAACTTTTCCGTCGTAACTCCGTTTGAGCCGAAACTTGCGCCCACGGTTCAAGCTCGGGGTCGGGCATGTTTTCCGTGTTTTAGCGGAAAACTGGTTCGGCCTCTAGCTGGGCGAAAAAGTGGTCGTAAGTTCTGTGAATCGTCATTTTATGTAAAAGAAACTGCAGTTCTGTCACTGTTTTGCGTAAGCTGTAACTTTCTGCTCGTAACTCGGTTTGGGGTGATTTCGGTGTCAAAAGTTCCCTTTTTGAGTCTAGAAACTTTTCTGTGTTTTGTACAAAACCCAGTTCGGGACGTAGCATGGGTCGATTTGTCGTTTTATACTGAAAGGTGCTGAATTTCGCTGTTCCGGAATCTGTTTTTGTAAAATCCGTAGTAAATTGTAGAAAAATCGTTAGGAGGCGTATAATATGTCCTTGGAACCCTAACTCAGAGTACTTTCTGGTCATGAAATAATATTGGGAATTTTCTGGGTTTAAAGGGGTCGAAACAAGTCCCGAACAGACCTGTTTAGTGAGAACGGAAAATAGTTTTAGTGACGGTTTAAGCGTGTGTCGTGTCATAGGGTCCGGGTCTTGTATTGACACGTTTTAACATGCATTTAGGTGCTGGGAAGTGACCGTAATTGTGAAGCTTGAATTGTGTTATTAAGCTGGGCGCGCATTCGAGGTGAGTTCTCTCACTGTGTAGTTAGGGGTTGTATGCATGTCATAATAGTTTGTATGTACTACTGTCTTTGTGGTGTGAACTAGTTGTTTGTGGTGTGTAATATTTGATTGGTTTGAATGCTTGGTATAAATGTGTTACATTACAATTCGGTGGGACCGAGGCCTCGATGATACTGAGGTGTTGGTTACATTACAATTCGGTGGGACCGAGGCCTCGATGGTACTGAGGTGTTGGTTACATTACAATTCGGTGGGACCGAGGCCTCGATGGTACTGAGGTGTTGGATACATTACAATTCGGTGGGACCGAGGCCTCGATGGTACTGAGGTGTTGGATACATTACAATTCGGTGGGACCGAGGCCTCGATGGTACTGAGGTGTTGGATACATTACAATTCGGTGGGACCGAGGCCTCGATGGTACTGAGGTGTTGGATACATAATTACTTGTAGGCGTTTACTCGTTTTATGTAACTGTGATGTTGTTGCTTATGTGCGGATAGGGGTGATGTGTATATAATTCCTATCTGCGCATGTGTTGGAATTCACTAAGCTTCGTGCTTACCCTTTCCAAATAAACTGTGGTTTCAGGTCCGAGCGGCTTCAAGGCGTGACGAGTACACACTGGCGCGCGAGGAGAGCTGGTTGCTTTATGATTTTGATAATTAAACGTTTATTCCACTGGTTTTATTTTATAAAGATATTAATTATGTGTTTGCAAACGAAACGTTGGGATCATTTAATGAGTTGTTATCAATGAATTGTTAATTTAAAAATTTTAATTTGCTTGTAATTTTCGGGACGTTACAACTTGGTATCAGAGCCCGACTTGAGTGAATCAAACGCATTTCGGTGTGTTTGATCTCAAGTTTGCGGCTATAAAAATTTTCTTTAAGTTTTTGGGAAATAAAACGAAGGAAAGATCCGTTTGAGAAACGGTGATCGGAGGCGCAGTGTGTACAGTCAGCCGGAGCCAAAGGGGAAAGGTACAGTACTTAGTGTTTTATTGCTTTCTAGATCATAGAGTATGCATGCTAGATTGCCTGTTGTTGACACTATGATGTATGTTGTACTACTTGCTATTAGGAATTTATGCTAATTATGATAGGTTACTAAATGGATGCCCTCTAGGTTGTATGCAGTGAGAGATTTATAGCCTTAGAATATTCGATTTAGTTCTATTGCGCAGCTCTTGTTTGAGTCCAACCGTTCTAGGATAGAGTCTTGTATTCGACTGTCTATTTGTTTCGCACTGCATATAATCGGGTATTCGCGAGGTCACCCGTTATAATTAGTAGGGATTCGGTAGTAGCAAGGGTAGTGGGATAAGAGGAAGTTCCTAGAGAGCTGGGAAGGGTGTTTATGTATAAATACGTGCTAGATTGCTTTCTAGAACATAGGAGTATGTATGCTAAATTGCTTGGTGCTTATTACACTGTATTGCATGTCTGCTGCTTGCTATTAGGGATTTGGCAGTAGCAAGGGTAGTGGTTTGGATGGAATTCCTAGGGAGCTAGGAAGAGTGTGTACATATGCCGGTGCGGGCATATGTGTATAGTTTCGGCGAGAAACTACTTCGACCCCTTGGGATGGAACTCGGAACGGGCGATGATAGGTGTGGATGGTAGTAGTAGAGCTCCTACTACCGGAAGCACAGGATCAATGCTCGAGTCGGGGAAGTCACGAGGAATCCAAGGAGTTGAGCGTGAGTGTTGTTAGTATGAGTTATTATGTGCTAATAACGCGTTGTATTGTCTACCCAGAATAGCCATCACAAGGAGGAACAACTATAGTAAACCCTAGTACAGGTGTGTACTCGAAGTGTTTTGAGGTGATGATCGTTGGGGGTAGTGATGAAGGTCCTAAACTAGTAGTCGTTGGAATAGAAAGACGATTCTAATATTAGTCACTTGGAGTGACGATAAGGATGATATTTGTTGTAAGCAGATCATTTCGGGCCAAGATGAAAGATTGTGCTAGGGTCATAGGCTCATAGAGCCGACTTTGATTTGAGGAAAACCCGTAAGATGATTTGATGTGATTTCCCAACTTGCCTTAAGAGGTTTAAATGTCTTGATGACAATAGTAGACCGGAGAGTTTCGGAGTAGTAGGGGTCGAGACGTTGAATGCCGAATGAATCCTGCACGAAGTTATTTTGAAAATAAGATTGCATTAACAAATTCTTGTGTTTCAAATCTTTGTATGGACGGTGTTTTGGAATTTTGGGAACTGCTCAGCACACGCACAAGATTTTGAAACATGGTTTTGAAAGTGTATGAAATCGTTTTATCACGGGAGTGCAAACTTTGTTAGAATTTGTCTCATTTTCGTTATTTTTCCAACGGTTCTTTCGGGTACGATGTTATCCGTGTTTTGGTGGTGGTTAAGATGTTGGGTAAGTGACTACGGATTGAGACTCTAACATTGGAACTCCTCCACATGTGTTAGAGTTGAGACGAAAAGTTACATTCCACGATGTCTGTATGAAGGCTATTTTGGTGATTTGTTTAAAATGAGTTTGGAATCCCAGTGTCGCTTAACTTTTCGTTCGAGAGTTTGTGTTACTAAGTGTTTTTTTTTTGCAAATAGTTCAGTGTGTGGATTGATTCATGCGTGACATAAGTGATGCATGGAGGAATTTGGTAACATTTCATAAGGAGTTGTTTAGTGCGTTTTTTAGTCAGCTAAAGGTTTTATTGACATTTTCATGAAAATGCGATTTATCGACTTAGGGGTATGCATACTGGGGTAACCTTTGTTCTCGGCATTTTGATGAACGAGTCGTGCAAGAAAATGCTTTAGTTCCTTTTTGTCGAAATGAAAGACCATTTGATCCAAGGAGTGTTTTAATGTTGTAAACATCATGCATACGATTACAATGTGTTATATTTTGGAAATATAAATGCGTAGATTTTTGACATTCGGTTAATTTAGAATTACCGTTCATTTTTTTTGGGAAATTAAAAACTTTTGCTTTGGAGGAAACGAGTATTTTGAGCATTTTCGATAAATACATTTTTTAAACTATAATGTTTTGACATTATATGCCCCAAGTACGAAACTTGAGGAAGTGTTACAAGCTTGCATGCCTGCCCCCGGTTTGAGATTTTACGAGGTTTTTAGTCGATATTTCCAATTATTAGAAGCGGACTGGGTTCTGTCTTCAAGTTTGCAACTTACACGAGACAATTGTGTTTTAACAAAAATATATTTGTAAACCGTGTCATCGTTTTGTGCGACTAGCTGACGCGCGAAGAATTTGTGGCGAACCCTGTGCCACGTCATTTATGATTAAAAAGAGGAATTTTTGAATCAAACGTCGTGAAACTTATTTTGAATTATGTGCACACCTTTGTCGGACCCTGTTTAAGGTCAAGCGGTTACTTTAAGTGCACGTCATGAGTCAATCCATACTGGAATCGAGGCGGTTCATTTTAAAGAAATTATTTATTACGCTTTGCTTTTGTGTGAGTAAACCGAACTGCAATGGAACGATTTTCAACATGATTTTCCTATGTGGGACGAGCGTGTCCAGTTTTGCGTAACTATCGATCTGGTAATAGTAGTTTTATTACATACGATCTTTTTGAGATGAAAATCCTGATGTTGAAAATATTTTGTAAATGATTTTGTAAACCATTTGGGGAAATGTGCTTTTAAGTGTCATATGTCATTTCGAGAATTTTAAGGGTGAGTCCTTTTGGAAAACTCTTTTGTTTAACCTGTGTTGAGTCTGGGACTAAGGTTGATTTCAGAGTATTGCTTGCTTAAACTTTGTTTAAACGCATTTTCCGACCTATGGGTCTAGTAAGCATGGAGCATTTTGCTCGGTTTTGATTTGGAGTTAGTCATGGGCCTATTGCCCGGGTTTTAATGGCTCGATGTGGAGTCTAGTTGATGAGTTGTTTTTGTCGCACCGTTTGGCATTCTTTGCACGTTGAGTGTTTACATGTTTGGGTGAGTGAGTCAATCCGGAATAGGCATGTTGTTGGTAGGCTGTTTGCTTTGGATCCTTAGACACGTTAGTCAGTCGTTGGTAATGGTCGGTTGGGTATCTCGGGGTGGGACCCCGATATTCATGTGTTTTAACCTAGACCTTCCAGTAGGTACTAGGAGGATATAGTTGTGGGCACTTACCTGGGAGGTAGTTCCGGTGTGCTGGGTCTGGAGGCGTTACCTGGGAGGTAGACGTCAAGGTGTATCCTCGATACGGTGTCGACTTTTGGGCTTGAGGCCAAACACCTTTAGTATAATCGGAGAGTTGTAGCCGATTTTAAGATAATCATGGTATCGGTAGTAGTAACCCTGAAATGACCACTTGTGATGGATGGTTATGGTGGAATGACCTACGTGTGTGTTAGTTGATTTGGTTGTGGGGGATGTCTATTTGTGTTAGTGTCTAGGATAATACCACGCTCATGTGATTCATTGTAATCGGTTGGACCGATGTTCGGCGGGTGGCCGATGTTTGTTATTGTAATCGGGTGGACCGATGTTCGGCGGGTGGCCGATGTTTGTTACTGTAATCGGTTGGACCGATGTTCGGCAGGGGGTCGATGTTTTGTTGATATAATTTATTGAAAATCTTTGGAGTCTATTAGAATTCGTGGTAGTTAATCGACAGTTAAGGGTAGGAATGATCGTAGTCGAGTACCCTGTAGGGTATACTGTGAGCAGCTTTAGAATGGTTAGAGTTTGAAATTTGAATCGGGAGGTATGGATCATCTAAGGTTGGGAGACAACCGAAGTCGTTTGACTAGGAATGGTTTCAATGGTTGGAGTGTTCTTCCAATCGCGTTTTCAGTATTCTTGAAGGAGTGTTGTTGGTAAGGAAGTTTTCGGGAGATTCTTAGACGGTGTGAGAAATTAGGCCCCAGTTAGTGAAGGCCCAGTGGAAACACCGAAGGGGTTCCGAGTGAACTTGGGAACCTGAGGTTGAGTTGAGGGAAAACTATCTATTGATATTCGCGGGCATAGACTTCGAGGACGAAGTCTAATTCAAGTGGGGGAGAGTTGTAAAGCCCGTGTCCTGGTATGATTTATGTTGTTAATCTAAATCTTTTCTCTTAACGTCGTTAGTTATCGGGGTTAGACGTCGAGGACCTTAATTGTTAAAAAAATCGGGTTTCAAGGTTTATGTAAGACTAAATCTGCAGGGACCAAATGTGTAATATGGTGAAAGCCTTGCATGTGGGGGGGGGGGGGGGGTCGGCCCATGAAACTCAAACCGAGCCACACTTTGTTGATTGGAGTTTTCTTAGTGAGATAGCGAGAAGAAGAAAAGAAAGCAAAAAAAAAAAAAACCCTATGCCTTCTGCCGCCGCACCACCACCAGCAGCGCCAGCCGCCGGCGCTGCTGTCTGCCGGAGAGAGAGACCAGCGGCGGGAGTGAGAGAGGAGGAGAGAAACCGAGAGAGTTAGAGCGGCGAGAAGAGAGAGAGAGGGAGTTCGCCGGAAAGTGTGGAGGTCGCCGCCGTCGTTGTCGTGTCCGCCGGAGAAGAAGAGTGAAGGTGTCGGGTTTTCGTCGTTGTGTCGTCATCGAGGTAAGGTTTCACTCGACGTTTCTTTTCTTTTCGTTTTCGTCACCGGAGGACCACCGCCGGCCGCCGCTGCCGCTTCCGCGCCGCCACTGTGGTGGCTGGGTGTCGGGTGGCGGTGGTGGTGTGAGTCGTTGGTGCACGCGGTAGGGTGATCGAGAGGGAAGTGGTCTCGCGGTGGTTTGCGGGTTGTTTTATTTCCCCGTCGATGAACCGCCGCCGGCCGCCATCGACGACCACCACTGCCGGAGGGCAGAGGGTAGTGCGTGGCCATGCCTTATTAATAATCACCGTAGAATCCGTTAAGCCTTGACTTAATCGTTTAAGCCGTTTCGTTAAAACCGTCGTTTCTATAATCATCAATTCATGTGGAAAATGGTGCAGCCACTGTTTTTACAACGGCTATAACTTTTCCGTCGTAACTCCGTTTGAGCCGAAACTTGCGCCCACGGTTCAAGCTCGGGGTCGGGCATGTTTTCCGTGTTTTAGCGGAAAACTGGTTCGGCCTCTAGCTAGGCGAAAAAGTGGTCGTAAGTTCTGTGAATCGTCATTTTATGTAAAAGAAACTGCAGTTCTGTCACTGTTTTGCGTAAGCTGTAACTTTCTGCTCGTAACTCGGTTTGGGGTGATTTCGGTGTCAAAAGTTCCCTTTTTGAGTCTAGAAACTTTTCTGTGTTTTGTACAAAACCCAGTTCGGGACGTAGCATGGGTCGATTTGTCGTTTTATACTGAAAGGTGCTGAATTTCGCTGTTCCGGAATCTGTTTTTGTAAAATCCGTAGTAAATTGTAGAAAACTCGTTAGGAGGCGTATAATATGTCCTTGGAACCCTAACTCAGAGTACTTTCTGGTCATGAAATAATATTGGGAATTTTCTGGGTTTAAAGGGGTCGAAACAAGTCCCGAACAGACCTGTTTAGTGAGAACGGAAAATAGTTTTAGTGACGGTTTAAGCGTGTGTCGTGTCATAGGGTCCGGGTCTTGTATTGACACGTTTTAACATGCATTTAGGTGCTGGGAAGTGACCGTAATTGTGAAGCTTGAATTGTGTTATTAAGCTGGGCGCGCATTCGAGGTGAGTTCTCTCACTGTGTAGTTAGGGGTTGTATGCATGTCATAATAGTTTGTATGTACTACTGTCTTTGTGCTGTGAACTAGTTGTTTGTGGTGTGTAATATTTGATTGGTTTGAATGCTTGGTATAAATGTGTTACATTACAATTCGGTGGGACCGAGGCCTCGATGATACTGAGGTGTTGGTTACATTACAATTCGGTGGGACCGAGGCCTCGATGGTACTGAGGTGTTGGTTACATTACAATTCGGTGGGACCGAGGCCTCGATGGTACTGAGGTGTTGGATACATTACAATTCGGTGGGACCGAGGCCTCGATGGTACTGAGGTGTTGGATACATTACAATTCGGTGGGACCGAGGCCTCGATGGTACTGAGGTGTTGGATACATTACAATTCGGTGGGACCGAGGCCTCGATGGTACTGAGGTGTTGGATACATAATTACTTGTAGGCGTTTACTCGTTTTATGTAACTGTGATGTTGTTGCTTATGTGCGGATAGGGGTGATGTGTATATAATTCCTATCTGCGCATGTGTTGGAATTCACTAAGCTTCGTGCTTACCCTTTCCAAATAAACTGTGGTTTCAGGTCCGAGCGGCTTCAAGGCGTGACGAGTACACACTGGTGCGCGAGGAGAGCTGGTTGCTTTATGATTTTGATAATTAAACGTTTATTCCGCTGGTTTTATTTTATAAAGATATTAATTATGTGTTTGCAAACGAAACGTTGGGATCATTTAATGAGTTGTTATCAATGAATTGTTAATTTAAAAATTTAAATTTGCTTGTAATTTTCGGGACGTTACAGAACCGCTTTGACCACATTGTTTCTTCGTATTGAGGGCCTAAGATCGACAAACTCTCCTCTATTTTAGATTTGAGCTACTAAAATGCATACCGTTAACTCATTATTGAAAAACAAATAAGAGTAAACTACTATTTTAGTCCCTCTTCTTCAAAAACTGTTTTTTTCATCCTTCTCATTTTTCTTTTGTTTCCTTTTTCATCCTTGAGGCTTATGACGTTAAAAATGTCTGTTAAATAAAGGGTAATTCAGTATTTTCCTTATTTATATTTTTTTCCTCCCAAAAAACCCCACCAACGTATGTCTTCCCTGCCAACGTCCCTTACTTTTCTCCAGCGCCACTCTGGGCAACCTCAACCCATCGTTGTTTCCAACCTTCCACACATCCACCACCGTTAAGAGCTAAAATCATACAGTGAGGATGGCCGGAGAAGAAGTAGTATTCACGGGAGATAGATCTGCAAAGATGAAGTCCCATAGTATGTGTAAAAAGTGAACAAACTAAAAGAATTATGAAATAATGAATTAAATAGAAAAAGGAAAAAAGAAAAGTAGTAAAAAAGTTTTAAAATAGGAAAGAAAAAGACTGAATTACCCTACATTTAACAAACTTTTTTATCTTCGTTAGCCTCGAGGACAAAAAAAGAAACCAAATAAAAATCATAAGGACGAAAGTAGTTATAAATAATAAACCACAGGGACGAAAACGTAGTTTACTCAACAAATAAATATCGAAAGAAAGAAGAAGAAAAAACGTTGTCTGAAGTACGTACTTTTTATTTAACAAATTATTTTTTGGCAATCGGGCATTGGATCGGGCCAAGCCCCGTTTCAAACCGGGCTTCGGTATAAATAACTATAACTGAAAACCAAGAATCTGTGAACCCCAATGATCTTTCAAATGTCCATTCCCTGCCAATCTTTTTCTGCCTTTCTACCTGCTATCATCTCCTTCTCCCCCACTCGTAATCCCATTCCCTCCAGGTGGTGGTTTCCCTTCCATACCCACAACAACAAGACCCACCCGACTGGTTCTTTGACCCGAACCAATCCCCCCATTGTGAAATGCAGAACAAGAGTTCACCATTGTTGTTGCTCAACTTCAACAATGTCACTTAAGGACCCCGTTTCATCACCCCCTCAGGTTCCTATTTATTATTACTAGTATGATTCTTTTGGCCCTAAGTTTTAGTTTTATTGTTACTGATACTCATTGTATGTTATGGTTTTTTGGGATTTTAACTTTTTAACGATAATAATGAGGTTACAATCGGTGTTTACAAATGAATTCTATTGAATATAATCAAATTGTTTAGGTATTTTGGAGTGAACACATTTTTTTCTTTTAATTCTCTGTTCATATGGTCTATCCAAATGACCTTGGTTGATTGATTGATCTTTTGGTTCTTGGTTTGTTGCTTCTTTCCATTGGTTATTTTAAATAATGATCACTGGATTTTTAATTGTAATGCCCATTCACAATCTAAAGTTGTTGTAAGGGTTTTTGGATATAGAAAAAGACAAGATTCTTGCAAGAAGTTTAAATTTCCTCTGGAGTAGTTTCAGTTGATGAGTTCTACCAATCTGGGTGCTTTTACCCTTTTCCGGATCTCATATCGGTTGCTTTGGGGTGTAGCCTGCGCCATTAGTAAATACCATCAATGTGTTATGCGTATGGTGTGCTTTGTTGACAATAACCTCAAATTGTTGAGTATGCAAGATTGGGGATACATGTGGAGAAATTCTGGTCTTTGCAGAAAATAGGCAGTGTTTGTAAATATCCCCACATTTTGTAAGATTGAATTAACTATATATATATTTAGCTATAACTAAAAGTCCCTAACTGTTTGGATTAGCATAATCGAGCATAGGGCAGAAGGTTGGGCCATCAAGAAGCAAAATGGGCATTGGATGTGTGTAAATTTAGCTGAGATTTGCAAGGTTGATTTGTGATCTAAAAAGATTAAAAGAATGAGGATGATGATATCTGAGAAAAGGCAAAGGTGGAACTAATTGATGCAAAACCCATATAGCATTTATTGGGATGATCTGAATCTGATGATACTTGTTGCATAATTTGGTAATTCCTTGATTTCATCCACCCCAATTATTTTATGATAGAAGGTTTGCTGTTATCATTTTTGTTGTTTCATGTCGCTATCTATCATGCTAATTTGCAACGCTCTTAATGGGTAGTGTTCATCGGTTGCAGGATAGCCTATCCTACTCTCGAGCATACTGGGTCTCTAGATCAATAATTGCTTGGAATGTGGATGCTGTTGGTGGTTCATGTTTTTTATACTCCAGTCGCTCTGCTGCTTTGACTATTGCAGAAACTGGAGTTGAAGGTGTGTGCTCATCCGGGTTTCTTTCAGAACAGTGATTCTTATAGATTGATACAGTATCTTTAAAATAAGATTCACGTTTTACCACAAACAGGCTACGATTTGAACATTGAGCTTGAGAGATATGATCAGAGGCTTCCTGAAAATGTAAGATGGTTGATTATAAGCTCCATTTTATTCGCCTACGTTCTCTACACTTTCTAATTGCGTGTTACAGTTCGTAGTAGAATCTGTTTGATCATAACAGCTTATTATTATTATGATTTTTTTACTTGATTTTCCGTCAGGTGAGAGATAAGTTTCCTCATATTCGAGATTATAAAGCTTTTAAGGTTCCTACAACTTTGGATCCCAATAGTATACTCAAACACCAACTGGCTGTTGCTTTCTTTGATGGTAAGATTTTATTCTGCTTCTTCCCCTTCTAGGATTTACGTTCTTACTTGCGGCAATTCACGCTTTTGGTACTTTGTGCAGCAAGTGGACAATGCATTAATGTTACCGGTTTGCAGACACCTGGTGTTATTGATGAACTTTTCTCTTATACGGGTCCTCTTGGTGCTATTTTCTCAAACGAAGCTGTCTCACTTTTTTTATGGGCTCCAACCGCTCAAGTAACTTCACTTTTAATTATTTTCTTTTGGTGTTTCCCCTTAACTAGGTTAATATTCTTAGTGGAACTTGTTGGGCTCATGTCTTAACTCTTAAAACAGGAAGTACGTGCAATAATTTATAGTGGGCCCTCTGGTGACGAAGCGCTTGAGGTTGTCCAGCTTAAGGAGTGTGACGGTGTTTGGAGTGTGAATGGTCCAAGAAGTTGGGAGGGGTGTTATTATGTCTACGAAGTATCTGTCTACCATCCCACCACCTTGAAGATAGAAAAATGTATCGCAAATGACCCATATGCCCGAGGGTATGCTGTCCCCATTATTTCATTTTTTGGGTCTTTAACGTTATGTAGTGTTTTTTATCAGACACTGTTTTCTTTTCTTTGCTAGGCTCTTGGGTGATGGAAAGCGGACTTTTTTAGTCAATCTTGATTCCGATGCTTTAAAACCTCAAGAATGGGGTAATTTGGCAGATGAGAAGCCTAAGATTGCAGATTTTTCTGACATTAGTATCTATGAACTGCATGTCAGAGATTTCAGGTATATCATCTGTCATTGATCTCATATCTTTTTAGAAAATTGTTTGAATGCTGCTTTGTTATCCTTTTTGTTGATCTAACATATGATTCCATACAGTTCTAATGACGCTACTGTGCATCCTGAAGTCCGTGGAGGTTATCTTGCCTTCACCTCTCAGGTAGCTTCTGATTCCAATTTTTATATTTTCAAGCAAGAAAAGAAGATAATTTTAACAATTTAGATAACAAATGTGGTTATTTCTTTATTATTACACATTCAAAATGCTATAAAGTAACCACTGAAGTATAAACATTAATTGGTTGAAGGACTCGAATGGTGTACTTCATCTGAAAAAATTGTCAGATGCTGGCCTCACACATATCCATCTGCTGCCAACTTTCCAATTTGCTGATGTTGACGATGAGAAGGAAAAATGGAAGTCTGTGGGTAAGAGAAGTTCTTCATTTCCTTTATTCTTCTTATTCGAATTTACAATGTTCTCATAACTCATAAGTCCCGATGATAATGACAATATAGTGGTTATATAAGAAAGATGTTCGAGAGAAACACAAATTTTAATTAAAACCTAATTGAATTCAAAACAAGAACACGGGTCATGAATTTATACTACTGAAGGCTACTGACTAACAAACAACAAAACAGAATTTAAACAACTTAACTCCCTCTACTAATTTATGAAAATGTCCTTGCTGTAATACTTTGTGGTTGCCATGTAAAAGATCAGATATGGAGATGCTCAAATCTCTGCCACCGGATTCAGCTGAGCAACAGGAATACATCACGGCCATTCAAGATGAGGATGGATACAATTGGGGGTAATTCATGCTCTTGAATTCTTGACTAATGATGCTATGATATTTTTTGTTACGCGTTGCAATAATTTGGGTTGTTCAAAATTTAAGAAATTTCTTGCTCATGGATGGAAACTAATCTTTTCTTTTCTTTCTTTGCATTTTTTCCTTTAAAAGTTATAATCCTGTTCTGTGGGGAGTCCCTAAAGGAAGCTATGCAACTAACCCCAATGGTCCATGCCGTATAATGGAGTTCCGGAAGATGGTTCAGGTTAATAATTTTACTCTTCTCTATTGCAGTGTATAGTCAAACTGTTAAAATATATATTGCATTTGGGCGTTATCATTTTCATTTCATGGTTGACAATTGTTGTGGTGATATAACGGAGTGCAGGCACTTAATCGTTTAGGTCTTCGGGTTGTGCTAGATGTTGTTTACAATCATTTACATGGAAGTGGGCCCATAAGTGATAACTCTGTGCTTGACAAGGTTGTTCATTTCATTCTCAAGTTCCATTTCTACATTCATTAGAAAAAGATACTCCCTGGCTCTGTCCCATGAAATTGCAAAATAACTGGCCACGTTTGAGGGGGCGTTTGACTACTTGTCAAATGTCTAAAATAACCTTCAGTAGTGACAAAATAATAGAATTTTTTGGACCCAAGTTAACAGCATCAATGATGATGGGCAAGTTAAGGATAGCTTGAAAAGCTTTCCAAAAGAGGAAATGTTGCAATTTTCATTCCCAAAATGGAAAATGATGCAAATGGGATGGAGGGAGTATACAGCATTACAAATAGGAATTAAATATGCTTAACTTTGAGTTCTTTGTAGATTGTTCCAGGTTATTACTTGAGAAGGAATGCAGATGGTTTCATTGAGAACAGCACATGTGTAAATAACACTGCCAGTGAGCATTTTATGGTTGATCGTTTAATCGTTGATGATCTTTTAAACTGGGCACACAATTATAAGGTAAAAGTACAATCTTCCCTTTATGTAAAGCAAAAATATGTGACCATGAGTAAAATAAGTTTTAGCCATTGAACTCAGAAAATTATTCATCTGGCATTTGTACCTCAGGTGTCAACCTTTTTATGCTCGCAGGTCCTACTTTCAGTCGAAAGTAAAGTAGTTTGATCAGTTTGGCCTTATTTTACTCAATTGTACAAAGTTGAAATAGATATGTTTCTTCTCAGGTTCTTTGGTTCACAATGATATGTTTACATCCACATTAACTCATATCTTTAAGAAGTTAAATAGTCCTAAAACCGCATAAATTATATGTTTGCATTTTTCTTTAACTCAAATGTTTAATAAGTGAAAAAATCAGTAGTCCTAAAACCACCACAAATTCTACGTTTGTATCTATATCTTATATCATTCTAACTACCACACTGCATGGATCTCCTACAGGTTGATGGGTTCCGGTTTGATCTTATGGGTCATATGATGAAAAGTACCATGGTATCACACTATAAACTAATTGCTAAAACACAGAAGCTTTTGATTTCTAACTTCTTTTTTCTATTTACAGATGAGAGCTCAGAGCTTGCTTAGTAACTTATCAAGGGACAAAGATGAAGTAGATGGTTCGAGTATTTTCATGTAAGAATGAATGCACCATTAGTTGATTTCCAGCTGATTGATAATCTTTAGACTGTAGTCATTTCACTATTCAGGTATGGTGAAGGTTGGGACTTTGGTGAAGTGGCAAACAATGGTCGTGGCATAAATGCATCACAGATCAATCTAGCGGGAAGCGGAATTGGGAGGTACACCAGATAGATCAATTTATTATAGTTGGGATATTTATTTATACAATGATAACTGATTAATGTATTTCATTCAGCTTCAATGATCGAATTCGAGATACATTGCTTGGTGGGTCTCCATTTGGCCATCCTCTTCAACAGGGGTTTCTCACAGGATTATCTTTGCAAGTAATGCTAATGTATTCTTTTATTTCTCTCATTTGGGACAATTTAATTTTGTAGTCTTGTATCTTTTTTAGCCAACAAAAAAATCATGACTTTCTTCAATGGTACACTTTTTCCTGCTAACGGTGGGTGCTGAGATTGAGATAATTGTACTCAATTTTACAGCCAAATGGTCACGACCATGGTACGGAGGCTAATGCAGCATGTACACTTGCTGTATCAAAGGATCACATTCAGGTAAACGTCCCCGTATGTTCCCCTATATATTCATAATTATATTAAGTTCATATATGCTTCATGTTTGAGTATTCATAATTTTAACTTTTTAGGTTGGGATGGCTGCGAACCTGAAAGAGTTTGTGCTAACAAACTGCGACGGCCAAGAGGTAACATATATATATATATATATATATATATATAATATCTCAACTCCAAGTTCATGCATTTCTTTTTAGCATCTTACCCCTCAATTATTATCCATCATTTCAAATTATTTTTCTCTTTGGTTTTAGGTTAAAGGATCGGAAATTTTAACTTATGGTGGAGCTCCTGTTGGATATGCTTCACAGCCAGTGGAAACAGTAAGCTTTTGTTGTATTTAGAAAGCGTATGTGTACACTCTTTGATGGCTTATTGACATCTGGTGTCTTCTTTATGTTAAGATTAACTATGTGTCTGCTCATGACAACGAGACCCTCTTTGATATAATTAGTTTGAAGGTACGCTAAGTTTATGCAAAACCATGTGCCTGCATTTTATATATTTAATTCTAATCTTACTTCTTCAATGTCAAAGACAGCGATGGAAACTTCTGTTGATGAGAGGTGCAGGATAAACCATTTAGCAACAAGTGTGATAGCACTTTCCCAGGTTGTGATTTTTCTTCTATATATTTCATTCATTCCAAAAAAAAGAATAATGATAGGATCGGATATTCTCATAACAAACCAATAAATTTGAAAATTTGCAGGGTATTCCATTTTTCCATTGTGGAGATGAGATACTACGTTCTAAGTCTTTGGACCGTGACTCGTACAATTCTGGTGATTGGTTCAACAGGTGCAGTTTTTATGATTTCTCTTTATTGTATTACAAATGATCGGTGACTTAAACGTGCCATCCGAATGTACAAACACACCCAAAAAAAATCTCACTAGTTGATTTAATATTTGCAACTTTTATCTTTTTCAGGTTAGATTTTAGCTACAGCTCAAATAATTGGGGTGTTGGCCTTCCCCCAAAAGGGAAGAACGAAAAGAGCTGGTCAATGTAAGATTTTATTATGGTTCTTGTTTCACCGTAGTTTATTATGTTTTCTATATATCACATAGTGTGAACATTAATACTCCCGGCATTCTCAAAATAACCTTCAATAAAAATAAATATAGAAATCTTGACTCAAATAAATACCAGCAACTTAATTGTAATGATGGAAAATAAATAATTTTAACATGAAACATCCCGTAAAAAGGAAATCTTGTAATTTTATGATACATCACTAGTGTTGCAGTTTTCATGGTATGAGTAACTTGGATGAATTGTTTTGCAGAATGAAACCAAGATTGGCTTCCCCGTTGTTCAAGCCTCAGAAAAGTCATATAATATCTGCTCTTGAAAATTTCCAAACCTTGTTACGTATCCGATACTCTTCGATTCTCTTCCGTTTGAGGACTGCAAATGCTATTCAGGTCAGTCTTTTAGACCACATGAATGCTTCGATTTAATGAAAACTTGAAAATTCATATATAGATTGAAGCAAGCTATGATGATGCTATGAAGAAATCTGGACAATAATGGGTTCTAGGGTTTATTAAAAGGATCGAGCAAACCTTGCGAAAGGCATAAAGAAGACATTTTCGCCCTTTGACCCAAAAGAAGTCCAATTTTCTTTACTTCAAGAATTTTGCAAGGATGTCAACCTCCTTGCCTGCTAGGCTAAAGTCACGAGAACGATTTCAAAAATCTAACCCAATACCTTTCAAATGTAAAAATAACATGGAAGTTTTAACTGTTTCTTCTCTACCAAAACTACTATTTGTAAGTTTAGTTTGAGATGGAGATAGTACTAGTCAAAGGAGGATTTAAGCCCATCCTCCCTGGGTCCTTTGGTTTGTTTGGAAGTTGCTGAATAGTTTGGTGCAGGATGATTAAGAGGCTCTTATGATATAATGCAAAATGAAATATGGTTGTTTGGTAATTGTTCATAATGAAATTAGGGCACTGAATGGTTAAGGGAGGTCCAACTTCCAAGATACAAAGTCATTCAGAGGGTTCAGAACCATTAAGAGGCAGATTTTTTTTTGCCAAACAAGACTTCCCTCTTAGCGATTCAGAGGTTGCCTCTTAATGGAGCTATTAAGAGGTTGCCTCTTAATGGAACTATTAAGAGGTAAACAAACAGCCTCTTAATGGAACTATTAAGAGGTAAACAAACAGCCTCTAAATGACTTTCTGGCAGTTTTTTTTTTTAAATCTCTGACCTTCAGACATTGTTAAGAATGTCACCGCGCTTAACAGAAGAATGTCAAGGAACCTGTCAGAAGGTCATTGATGCTAAATTCAAAACAATAGAGGGATGGTCCATGTCAAAGATGCAAGATTAATAAGAATCTTGATTCAGACATTGCATCACAAACACTAACGTAATATCCATACAGGAACGAGTACGATTCCACAACACTGGTGTATCGCAGATCCCAGGTGTCATAGTAACGAGTATTGAAGACGGCCATGAAGGTGTTCCGGGGTTGTCACAACTTGACCCACTGTCAGTGATTTTTTTAACTTATATTTATTAATGTGTTACCCTCCTGGTGTCATTTAATGATTAATTAAATCAAGATTTTATTTTTCCCATAACAGGTATTCATACATTGTGATCGTTATTAATGCTTGCCCAACTGATATCTCGTTCACAAGCCCTGTTTTACAAGGAAAAGCTCTCAAATTGCATCCAGTACAGGTATGGTTTAGAATTCCATTTGAAAAGTTCAGTTGAATTCAAATCTTTATTCCACTGTAGTTGGTATTGCTTATGGTTTTTTTCGTATATGATTATTATTTTTGGCCTTAAATTTGAAGAAGTGTTGGTTGCTATTTTCAGATGATGTCAACCGAAAATTCTGTGAAGAACTCCACATATGATGCATCATTTGGATGCTTCAGGGTTCCTTCACGGACTGCTGCTGTGTTTGTTGAGCCTCGATAGAAAAAGTGTATGCTTTCAGACCCCAGGTATGAGATTTACTGGGTTTGTTTGGTTTACTGTTGCTATGTTAATTTTATATGAATCTTGACCAAGCAATTATGAGTTACATGGGCATGCATGGTCTGTTTGTACCGTACAGGTGGATGATGCACATTTATGGGTAAATTGAGATGCATAGTTCAGTTGTAGATTACAAGTGGGGAATGCAAGCCAATTGAATTGTTTTGTTAGAGTTTTATGAAACTTGTATTTAATTAATGTTGTGAAAGTCAGCTGGTGGTTAGTTAGACTTGGTTGTGTGCATTGCCAACAACCGGTAATCAATCACTTGTTTGGAGTGGCTACTTGTATCTAATTTTATATGCTCTAACAATATACATCTGATAGAGACACTTTGTAATAAGAAAAGAAAAAAAAACCCGAAATATCTGCAACGATTTCCTTGTATTTAAGCTACCATGTCAACTTGAGTTGCTACCAAGCATGTATCTCTCCGTTGCAAACCAGTCAGTTTGTGCAAACTATACAAACCACTATATTAGGAAACAATAGATGTATTTATGGATAATCATTATGATTCATTAATTAAGACTGAGATATATATGGAAGATGATAAGATTCATTCATTATGATCATGACTTTAGATTAGGAAACATAATAAAATCATATATTTATTAGACTTGATCAACGGCTAAGATTGGTTTGTATAGTTTGCACAAAGTGACTGGTTTGCAACAGATACCTCCCCTATATATATATATATATATATTACGTACCCAATAATTTGTATGAACTTACAAACCAGTTTCTATGTGTTGTTTCATATATAACACGTGTCAAATTGCAATAGTTATGAACCTTTAACATGTGAAACATTGTATAAACAGTTAAACACTATATAGGCTAATGATCAAATAAGAATCACAAAAATGTTACAAATATGTGATAGTCGATGTATCAACTATCACAAAAATGTTACAAATCACAAAAATGTTTCACATATGTTTGGTTGTGAAAATTTCACATAGGAATTTTTTTTTCACCTAGTGAAATGAAAAATACACCTAAAAAATATTCACATGGTGCAACAAATACACGTGACACTATCATATTGTGAAACGAATATATGTGAAACGACATCTTAAATCCTAGCATTTGATGAAAATGTATCATGTAAAAATTAATTTTAAATCGGTTCTTACATGTTTATAATCATTTTGTGGTTCTCATTTGATTTAACCTCATCTCTCTCTCTCTCTCTCTCTCTATGCGTAAATGATCGTGTGAGAAGTTGAGTTAACGTGAGAAGCGTGAGAAGTGAATATGAGCTCTTGATCACTTTTAATCTCAAAATCACTCATGAATTGTGCTTGATACGTACGGGGATTGATCCAATGCATCCGGTGCATCTAATCCTAATGAGCATCCAAGAGAGGAAATCTTTCTTATTAAGAAAAAAATTATATGAAACAATTTTATTCAATTAAACATTAAAAACAACATATATATACGCTTTGTTAGATTTCACTCATTTATAAAATAATCTTGATATATGTAAATATATAAATAGAGGTTCACTATTTTGTAAACTTTTTTTCGTGTAAACTTTAGATTTCATAGATTTTTTAATGAAATTTTTTCATGAAATTGTTTATTTTGATTAAATTGTTTCATATCATTCATTTCTTGATGAAATTGTTTCATATATTTGTGTTTTTTTTATGTAGTTTCATAATTTTTTTCATTCCTATGAAACTTGATGGAACTTTTTCGTTTTACATAAAAAACACAAATATATAAAACAATTTCATTAAGAAATGAATGATATGAAACATTTTTATCAAAATAAACAATTTCATAAAATAATTTCATCAAGAAATCCTATGAAATCCAAAAGTTTACAAGTTTACACACATTTAGCGGTTTACAATTTATTATCCCTCTATATAAATATATGTATATATGTGTGTATGTGTGAAAAAATAAAAGATATGTTTTGTAGTGTTACTCAATAAGTAAATAGTTATAAACAAGTTAAATTAGGTTATATATATATATATATATATATATTAAAAACTTGAAAATAAGACATTAAAGATATAAAGAAAAACCAAATATCGCATTACAAAAACTGCTAACTGGGCCATGGCGTGCCACGAGCTTAACGTGGTGTGAGACACAAGGTTTGGTGTCATAGCACGCCATGACGGCTCTGCGGCGAGTTTTTTAGAACAATGACAATTATTACTTTAAGATAGAATTTGCAACACTCTCGTTTGATAGGACTGTGAATCAAAATAAACATTTATTAGGTATTAGGTCGGCTTGATAGATCTGTTAATTTAAAGTAATTTGTAGCACATAACTGTTTGTTTGATATTGTTAATATTTTATAGCATCTTAATTTTTGAAGTTAAAGGATATTTTACAAAAAATAATAATAATAAGAGTTAGCAAAAGAGACGTTTGTCATCTAACATTCACAGAATTTAATCAATCTTATTGGATGAAATTAGAAGAGAACCATGAAAAAGGAAATAACCGAAAAACTCATCTAAACGGTCAGATTAATATGATTAAAAGAATATGGTTATAAGTTATAACCACCTTTTCTCAAAATAAAAATATTTACCCCTTAATTTTTAAATGAAAAATTGATGAAATACAATAAAAATTGAAGTGAAAGAAAATACATCAAAAAACCAATCATTTTATTATCTTTAATTTGACATGAATTTTATTATATTTTTTAATTCGTTTTTTCATAGTTCTTCGGGTTTTTTTTTTCAAGGTTTCCTTGATCTTTACTTTAAAAGTGATCAAGGGTTCAGATCTACTTCTCATGTTAACTCATTTTTTTTTGAAAGAGTATCCTAGGCTTTACCTAGACTAATCTTTGACACTGATTGACCATGAGATAATTCCATTTAGGCTTTGTTTGGCAAACTAGCTGATAAGCTGATAAGCTAGCTGATGAAAAAGTCACGTTTGGCAAAACTAGCTTATAAACATGTAAAATGACCAAAAAAAACATCTTCAATAAATTATCAATTACAATATTTAATTATATAATTAAAAAATTATAGCAATATAATACGTTAATTAATACAACTAATGTAGTAACAAAAATTAAATAACATAACATGTTAATCATATGTATTTAAAATTTATTACTACATATATACTATAAAATTTGAATTTGTTAAAACATGTTTTAAAAGAAATATATATTAATTTATGATTTTAAATAACCGTTATATATAATATAAAAAAATAATCATAAAATAATTGACAAGATTTATAGTAATTGACAATTAAAATATATTTATTGTTATTTAAAAATAAATAAAAATAATTTATATAATTAACAATAACTCTAAATAAATAAAAATTAATATTAAGTAATTAAAATTTAATTTAATAATTTTCAGTTAATAATAATTAATATTAATTAATTAATAATAATAAAATAAAATAATATTTATTTATAATAATAGTTAATAAATAATAATTGATATTAATAAGGGTAATATTGAAATATTCACCAAAAGCTAGTGAAAAGCTACTTTAAGTAGCGTTTCAAAAAGCTAGCTTATACAATGCCTTAGTAAAGTAGAAGCAAATGATTGGGTGGGGGTACATAGTGGATTATGCTATCTGCTTAAGAACACACGAAATGAAATGATTGATTATAAGTAGTTTTTTTATTAAGATTTATACAGATTTGAATAAAGACTTTTTAAGTTATTTAATCTAAGATAAATAATACATAATTATTATTAATAATTTAAATAATCAATGATAATGATGGTAGTTTCATTTCCTCCTCTTTGGCTGACGGTTTCCATGTTGCAATCAAGGATACACTTCATAAAGATCACTCTATAAAATCAATATTATATTTTAACTTTATTTATAATTAATTATCAATAATTATTATAACATGTTATGCAATCACTTATGGTCAATATCTTTTTTTTTTAATCCTAAAGCTTAGCTTAAAATTTTTAGTTACTAGCAAATATTTTTATTAAGTCAAATATTAAATTTTTTGAAATTTACTACGTATCATTATTACATTAGAACAACATGAAAATGGGTTATTTTCAAAAGAAAATATTTCAAATTTTATTTTTTGTTTTGTAATCTTATATAAAAAGTGTTCTTCAAAAAGTTGAGAAGTTATTAATAGGGCTTTGTCTAAATAAGTAAGAATGTATAACGAATCACAAGAGTTGTGACATATTGGTTAAGGCCTTGGGGGATGTGGTGAAATATCCCATCTGTCGAAGGTTCGAATCTAGGCGTAGACAATAATTGTGGCCACTGAGTTTATCAAGGCCGATTTCTTTTAGTCTTAATTTGCCGGGATTAGTCTAGGCATCTAGGACACCCTTCCAAAAAAAAAAGTAATGTATAACGATAATTAACGAACTTATAACTGGATCGTTAGTGATGAATAATTAAGTGGACAGAAAACAGTAAAAAGAAAAAAAAGGTTAATATATATGCTTAAGTATTTAGAAAACAATTAATTATGGAGTAAACTACACTTTTGGTCCCTGTGGTTTGGTGTTTATAACACATTTGGTCCCTACAGTTTAAAAATTACACTTTAGCCCCTACTGTTTGCCATTTGGTTCGGATTTGGTCCCTCTAACAGACGTCCGTCCAATGTCAGACGTTAGAGGCAACCATGTGAGTTGCACATGAGGGTAAATCCGTCTTTTTACCTCACAGGGACCAAATCTGAACGTTTACTAAAAGTCTAAAACCCACCCCACCCCACCCCACCCCACCCCTACTCTCTTTCTCTCTCCTATCTTCTTCTTCCCCAACTCACTCTCTCTTAAACCCTAAACCCACTTAAATACACTTAATACACACACACACATATACATATATATATATATATATATATATATATATATATATATCTATACTACATATATAAGCATTTAAGCAAAATGTCTTAAAGACAACTCCTTAAGCATATTGTACAAGACTTTAAAGCAACAAAATCAAAAAACTCTTAATTACTACATGTAATGCATTGAGTACAACTTGTTGATGCAAGGAACTTAAAACCGGTCCAATAGAGTACATCTCCAGCCATGCTTTTGATCCACCTCCGGCCCATGCCTTCTGATCCACGCCCTATGAAAATTAACAGAGTATACCTCCATCCCTTATACTGATTTCACGCCTCAAGCCATACGGATTTGGATAGATTCGTACGATTCCTTCTACTTCCTTCCTGTTTCTCTTAAATGAAAGATTTCTTCTGCATATAAATCCAGCCATGAGGTCTCATAACGAGAAACCTATCCTATCTTTCTTCACGTTTTCACGTCCAGGTAATCTCCCCATTTTTTTGTCGATTTTGTTATTTTTTTTCTCTATAACCGTGAAAAGGTTGGATTTCTTGTGTGTGTATTTTTCTCAAGGTTCGCTTCAATGATTCTTTGTGTTTTGAAGATGGCTTCATGATGCACACAATCGCAGTAATTTATTCTTAGTTGTGTTGTTGCTCTTGACAAAAAATGGCGCAAACTACAGGATTTCTTCAGCTAATTTGGGTTAGAACAACGACATCAGTTCTTCCTCCTCCAAGAATTCCTCGTAAGAAATTAATTTCTGATATGTGTACGTATAGTATGTTACTGAACAATAGTTTTAAATTTGTACAACTTATATTATCTATTGTTGTTTGCTTCTGGTGTTGTGACGTACCCATTATTTGTAGTTTTGATTGGTGTATTATGAATGTCATTTTGCTTTCTATCTGGCTGTTGCTCCTGGATTTCTTGCCAATAGCATTTGGCCTTATTGCCATTGTAATTTGGCTTTTGATTTGCAGCGATGGTGTCAAATGGGAAATTATGCAGTATCTCAACTACTGTTTTGGTCCACCCCCAGCTTAATCAGATCCCAAGACAACGAATCAACAATAGATCACCAAAATTGACGATTCAAGGTCCCGTCGCTCCTTATTCTCGATTCCAATCGTTTAGTGTTTAACATGTTTGTAGTCGATTAATAGAGTTGTTCGATTTTCATTTATTTCAAAGAACCGTTGTAGGAGCTTGTCATTTATTTTGATTTACAATTGTGGTTGATTAACAAGGGGAAGGTCTTCAATAAACAACACTGGTTAATAATCATCCAAGTAATGTAAAACAAAATGTTTGTGTTGTATCACTTGTCTAGCAAGGCATTTAGCCATGTAAGCATTTTGAGCCATGAGAAGTCGGTTTGCTAGCAAGGTGTTACATGTGTTGTATCAGTTGATGTTGGAAAAATCAACAAAGGACACTCTTATTCCAACCAGGAATGTAGTTTTGTGGTCTCCTTTCAAATATAATTTGCAACACAACGAGCCGTTTGTTGTAGTTGTACATCCCAAAATCTTAATTTGCTTACACAGGGAAGCGTTGTGGGAATCTTAGACGACAAATGCAGTTTCTCTGATAACATTGGATCTATAATGCAAAATCAACACATAACAATAATAAATATCGAGAGAGATGGATAATATAATGAAACAAGAAGAATTGAAGGTGTGGGTTATCGGCTTCAAAACCGAGATGCAACGTGCTGCAACGAGATGCAACGTGCTGCAACGACTATATTCTTACCTTTTTACTCTATGCATTACCACTGTTAAATGTTCCTAACAAATTTACCAACTAATGTAATTTTTCATCTTACAAAACCGAACTAATAATATCGTATGTTCCAACTTTTAGCTTAACTTAATACTAAATGTCTACCGGTACAGTTAGAAAAAATTATCTACTTGCAAAACTAGGTTTTTTACCTATCAGAACCCACTCTTGGTGGAATTTGGGAAGTATTTGATTATTAATATTATTTGAGAGGGTTATGTCAAGAGAGGTAGTGGTCGAACCAATCAAAAGAATATAGTAATTTGTTTGGTTATTAGGTTTTGGATTTTGAAGTGATTGTTTCTTAATCGATTAATGGTCTAACAGGTGAATTATCGGGTGGTCCAATTGACTCTGTGTGTACTTAGTTGGAATTGATGCCCCAGATGGCTTAAGGCCTTTAATCAGTTGTTGTCTTGGCTTCAGTCCAACTTCATTTTCAGGCAATGGTTGTTTCCGGTTACCGCATCCCTAGATGATTCTTCTTGCAATGGCCTTTGGCCAGTTTGAAAATTATGTTACCCCTCCTTTGGAATCTCAATTCGTTTGTTGTTTTTGGTATCAGATTAGCCTCACTTATATAAAAACTTATTGAAGCCAAATAGGAGCAATTGTATCTAATCAAGATTTGTTGTCTTTCTATATAGTCACTAAGGGGTTATTTAGAAAGAGCTTAATGAACTTAATAAAGCTTATAACTAATTCATTTTTTACCATTGATTGGTTAGTTTGATCCTTTATATGCTAACCAAGTCATTTATCTTATTCAATGAACATGACAAGGGTTGAGAATCTTACCCACTAAGAGCGATGACAAGACTAGAGAGTTGAGTTTTACGAGGCTGACGACTCTTACCCGTAAGCGCTTACCGGGTAAGTTATTACATACGATACTGTTTTGATAAACAACAATCTTACCCCATAAAATAAATTATATTTTGTCTCTTATTGGTAAGCGTTTACCGGGTGAGCGTTTGTGTAAACGACCCCTCAACACTACAAACAAACATCAACTTAGTTAAATTCATACAGATGATTTAAGTGACACATAATTTAATCTATATATAGTTCTTAATGAAAAAACAACCAAATATCCCTAAGAGAGTCCTACAGTGCTTAATGGAAAAGAGATATTGTTCGCTTTGCCCACACACCTGGACTCACGGTTTTAAAACACGTCTGATAGAGGAGGTATCAAGTTGCTCTTATAAGGCAACTTTTGTTCCCCTCCCCAACCAATGTGGAATCTTACAAATTATTAGACCAACTTCAAGGGATTCTCATATCTATCGGTAGATCCTCATCTTCAATTGTATGTACCTCTATAAAACAGGTTTGGAGTCCGATTACTAAACGCAAATCGTATCATTGTAATATCTTGAAATCCCATTTAATAAAGCCACCAATGTTTCGAAATCGTTTACATTCACGTCTCCCGCTGCATTGCGCGGGTACACAACTAGAGATAAAGTTGCTCGACGATTGAGTCTCACCAAGTGGCATGGAATGAACAGCTTTGTTGCATCCCACAATCTCGAGAAGCAATGGGAGAAAAATAGTTCTCTTCGACACGTACAATCTATTTAAATTAACAATTTACATATTTAGCAACTTCTGAACAAATGTTTAAGATTTGTGTATTTTTAAATTTTTTATTTTGTTAAAACGTTAACTTTGATTTTTTGATGAAATATTGTATTCCTTCTTTCTTCGGTTTATAATAAAACTTCTATCCAACTTTTTTGGTATGATTATCAATGAAATCATGAAACAAACAATATAGAACCTTGACATTTATCTACTATAATCATTATTTCCGCACAACAGACTTTGTGTTGTTTGTACGGATTTCACTGTATTTTTTTAAGTATATAATATTTATACACGATAAATGCAACAAACGAAGCCTGATTTGAAATTCCACAAACATTTCGATTATTTTCCTAGATGTCTTGTCAATAAACATACTTTATAGTAACTATTTGTCAGTTAAACCAGTTTGATGGTGTTTTTCGATCTATATAGGTTGGTTACCTATTTCTGTGTTATAGAAATTCTTGAAAGATCCTCTCTATGTTGCTTTTTCTATGCAACTATCTTTGAGTGACGACATTGCAAACATTTAGTTAAGGTCTCAAAAACATATACTCATTCAATAGGTATCGCTGAATGATGCATGTTTCTTCAAATTTAAAGATAGATGTTATAGTCACTTTTGTTCAACTTTTTTATAATTTCACTCTTGAAAAAACTAACTCATACACGCCCACCTCTACTAATGCTTAATAAATATATATTTACTCTGTAAAAAACTATTTAACAAAGAATTACATTAATTTTTCATTTTACAATTTTGAGCAAATAAGTTGAGTTGGCAACCCCGAATGGCCCATATGGAACTCGCCCTAGGAACCACATGTAAGGAGACATTTCAAAACTGACTTAGCGACTGAATGCTAGCGGAAGGATTCAAGCCCCTCGTCTACATGATTCAAACTTGAACGTGTTATGTATCTGAGCAAAATCGCTTAACCCTTGCCAACTGAACTACACACTCGAGGGTTTTTCATTTCTCGTTTATGATAAAAATTTCATAACTTTCTCACCCGGTGCATTGCACGGGCCCACTGCTAGTATATATATATATATACTAGCAGTGTACCCGTGCAATGCACCGGGTGAGAAATGTATAAAAGTTATTGTAAATGAATAATGTAACTTAGTTGGCAAAAGGGTGTGTGTAGCTACTTTGCTTAAATACACAAGAAGAAAATCCTTGTATTAGTAAATACATATGACTATTATAGAAAATGCCGTTATTAAAATGTCACAAAATCCAATTTTGTTGTGCCATTTAGTTATTAATTGCTCAAGTGCCATAAAAAACTAAATGTGTCACAATTCACAAAGACTTATGGTTTTGATATATTTAGAATGACCACCAAAATAATTGTTAATTAGTATGGTTGCTGATATCAAAGCACCACTTTTATTGATAAGATATAAATTAAAATAACACGTACGATATATTTCAAATAAATGATATACATTTAATTTCCATATACACCATGCATGCAATTCTTTTGAAGACAATAATGCATTGAAAAACCAAAACCAATTTGTTTTTAACATAATTACCAGGCCCGTGCTTCAGGGTGTTCTAATAGGTTCTACCGCACAGGGCCTCCGGTAGCCGGGGGCCTCCGATTTTTTTTAACTTTTTACCTGTAATAATGTTTATATATAAATTATTCAGGATAAAATTTTAAACAAAGTAGCTTATGGTGCAGTGGTATGGCTATCTACATCTAATTAGGCGCTACTCTCTTGCGCCACAGTTTCGAATCCTGTGGTGGGTAACTCTGTGTTTTTTATTTTAAATTATTATTTCCATATAGTTTTGTGTTATTACAAGTTTTGTCGGTATTAATTACATATACAAAATTTTGACAATTTTTTAATTTTTTTTATCCGAATTCTATTTAAGTATATAATTTGATTACATTACTTTATGGGAAACCAATAGCCATTAATTTGATTACATTACTATTGTTACTACTCCTAGAGGACGGTTCTGTAAAATAGATGTCGCCGCTAGTGTACATAATCGTACATATATCAGTTAGGTGTTTTCATTTCAGGTCCTATAGATGTTCACTCCCCTAATTGACAGTATAAGAACAATTAAAACAACTTAAAACCAACAAAATGTAGTTTATGCAGACTAAATCCAAATGAAAAACTAACCATTGAGCGCAATTTGATCCATATATTACCACTTTACAGCCCTGTGATCATACATAAATCACAAAGTATTTTAGTTGAAAAAAAGAAAGCAAAAACTTCCAAAAGTTAAAAATAAAACCAAGAAAGTTATTTCAACCATATAACAATCCTTACAGGTCCAATTCCATAAGCCCCCCTATTGCTGAAGCAAAATGCAAACGTCTTCAAATATAGTCTTGTCAGTTTTCCATAAATATGGGGAATTTTATAGGATGACAGCCACCATTTTCCAGTGCATATTAGTACATAAGCTACCAAAAGAAAAAGGTTCAGATTCATTCAGACATATTATCGAACACCTAGAATGCAACTTTTTCTTACAACTATCAATCCACAAGCTAGCAATCAGAAACCATATCAAAACACTGATTAAAACAAAGAAAATACCAAAATTGATTCCAAAATCAAACTAAACAGCAACCCCATCCGATTGAGAGCAGATCAGCAAATACAAAAAAAACATTGATTGAAATCAGATCAGCAAATACAAAAATAAACATCGATTGAAAGCAGATCAAGAAATACAAAAGAAACATCGATTGAGGAAACAGAAGGGAAATTGAGACAGAGGGATTCTTGAAGCAGCGAACAGATTGAGGAAATTGATCGTAAAACCCTCCCGCTTGATTGTTTATATGCTGCGTTTTTGGAGCCAACAAGGAGCAGGTAGAAGCATGGTCATAACTCATAAGGTACTCTCGGTATGGATGGAGGTAAGGTAATAAACGTACTATAGGAAGCATGGGCTGGATGGTCCGTATAAGGGATGGAGCCATGGAGCATGGGCTGGGGTTGTTTCAAACATGGGCGGGAGTTGTTTCAAATTGATTGCATCAATGAGTTGTATATTATGCATTAAAGATAGTAATTAAGAGTTTTTTCAAAAGTATGCATAAAATGGTGGTACCATGTGCTTGAAATGTTGTCTTTAAGACATTAGGTGTATATAACACAATCAAATAGTTCGTTCAATAACACAATCAAATAGTTCGTTCTATCAAGCAGCGGGATACATCTCGATTATGAAGCAGACAACTCAAACCCTATGGTCTCAATTTTGCTTGTAATGCAACACAAAAATACTCTATTATAAAAATAATATCAAAAGATAAAATTATGCACTTGTCAGATCCAAACTACCAAAAAAACCCCTAAGCAACGAATGTAAAACCTTGATGTACAAAGGAAAACTAAGCAATAACATAAACTTATTGGTGAAGCAAATGAATAAAGATGCATTTCTTGATAGAGTTGTGTGTAACATATATAACAAATTGTTGTTGTGCTGACCAGTTTTTTTATGTATTATTTTACCCCTTGATCAATATTTTTGTTTGATTGAAACAAGTGTTTAACAAAAATGATGAACAATTGACTTTAAATGGTAAAATTCTATTTGAATTTTCTACAACATTGAAAAGCATGCCATTTAACCTTTAGCATTCAATTAATAAATATAAATACAATTAACAATTTTTGTATAAATAAATCTTATAATTAATACTTGTAAAATTACAATTCAATTTTTTTTAAAACATTGTTTTTGCTCTGTTACCCCATCCTGCTAGAGTTCCCCAGTTTTTGTTATATACGACCATGGACTCATAGGCCCCTTCACAGCCATCTCCTTCCTTGGTCTTCCCGTTTCCTCGCAGCACCACACTCCACTTTCACAACCATCTGATGTCTGAAATCTACCACACCCCAAATTAACTTGGGTTATAAAGAAAGACAGGATTAAGCTGATCAGAAAACACCCTTGTACACTATGGAGGTAATGCACTAAACAATATTTGCTTTTCAACTATCATGGGGTGCACAAAAACCTGAAATATGCCAAATAACCACAAAAATTTGAAATACCCAAAAAACAATTTGGTCATTATCGAAGAATATGAAGACATGAATAATATGGAAAGACGACCACTAAGAACTATATATGCTTAATTGATTCACCTAATTTCAAAGTCACTTATTGTTTTTCATCTACTTGTTCAAGAATCAGTAGAAGACTAAACACTATAGTTCATCGAAGTTTGATTTTCCACAATAAATTAAAGGAACAACTTGTAAACAAACCAAAATAGTAAAAACTGAATAAAACACTATAGTTGATCAAAGAATTTTTGGACAATCAAATAAACACCAAAATAGTAAAAAATGAATAAAACACAACAAAATCAAAATGGAAATTACTTACTTTTTCAGCAAATCTCGATATTCTGTTAGCTTTTGCTCTCCCTAATGTCATACTTGGAAGAATAAAATACATAAGTGACATGTTGGATATACTTGACAGAAGACAAATACAATTGTTGATATGGTGGGTCTTATGCGTCTTCCACCATCATTTAAGAAAGAAAAGGAAATGTCAGGTAAGAAACATTGCAAGTTTGCAACAAAATTGCAATGTCAGTGACATTGCACTTCCACCATCACGAGTGGCTGGTAGCATACGTGGTGAAGCCAACACATACCAAAACTATTAAATGATACATGAATAGATGATAGAATTCAATACATAAATATGCAAAGTTAGTGTATTTATCTAAGTTTTATGGAATCTAAAGAAAAAAAATTGCCATATATGTTTGGGGTTTATTACTTTTAAGGCTCATATGCTTTTACATTCAGTACCAACTATGAATATAGATTTGCTTATGACTTCTTAAATGCAAGAGTTCAACGTAGATGCTATCAATATTTGTCCTTGCTGAATCTTTTCTCAAACAAATGGCAATACGTTTCAGTATGCTCTGTAAGTGCATATTCAACAAAATGGATGGCAACATGATCATAAATGTGAAGTGGTGTTTGTTGCTTCTATTTCCAATCAAATTCTACCTCATAACTATTGATTACAAATGTCGGTTAGATGTCGGTTGATCAAGACGTTCATTGTATATAATTAGTAATGTATGGAGGACCGTTTTCCTGAACCAAACCGGGACGGAACGGGTACCGGTACCATATATTCGGTTCCAAATAATCCTCAAAATCGGTATTTGGTACAGGATTTTCCCAAAAAAACCGAAACCAAACCGGAATGTTAAAGGGCAATGTCTTTTTAACTTATTTGATTATGCATATCATCTCCTAAATAAAGTTTACCTTTTCCTAATCAATTGGGTTAGTTTAAGGGGTCGTTTACCAAACGCTTACCCAGGTAAGCGCTTACCAAGTCCCATTACCTACCGGATTAACATGGCAAAGACCAAAAATCTTACCCGGTAAGAGAGAATGCAAGGACAGAGTCTTACCCGGTAAGTGATGACAGCGGCTCTTACCACGGTTAGCGCTTACCGGGTGAATTGTTGCATACGAAACCAATTTGTTGGACAAAAGTTTTTCCCAGTAAGTAAGTGGTAGTGTTAAATTTACTTTCGGGTAAGCGTTTGGTAAACGACCCCTAACACTGAGTTTTTCTAGTGAATTTAGTACCTTAGTGAGAGATGGATTGGAATTTGCTGAAATGCAAAGAATCTGACTATTCTGAGGTGTAAGGTTTTAGCTTGGATGGCATAACCAGTTTGCTCCTCATCGTAACTTAACGTTGAAAGTGGGATTGCAGCCTTATGTTAGTTTTAGTAAATTGGAGTGTCCTCTTTATCTGCAGTAATTATGTCATTTTATGTATGTGACATTTCTTAGTAGTTCAAGTTAGATGTTTGATTAGTTCAATGAAGATTTAAGAAGTTCTGGCATATTAAGCCAAAGAGTTAGTTATGGAGGTTGTGAGTTGTGACATGGAGAAGTATATTAAGCCATATCTTTTGGTTTTATTTGATCACACTTTCTTTCTTCAAGGTCTTTCCATTCTCTTTAATCATTTTAAAGATATTATATAATATTACATGGGTTTTGTTTACAATACTGAATTCTTCATAATCCATCTCCCTTTTTTCGATTCAACTGGCAGCAAACAAATGGAGGATGCAAATGTTGTTGTGAATGGTGAAACAAATAAAACCATCAAGTCTTTCCCATGTCAATTTTGTTCTAGAAAGTTCTAGAGCTCTCAAGCTTTGGGTGGTCATCAAAATGCTCACAAGAAAGAAATAACAACAACAAGAAGGCCAAAAGGCAGCTAATTTTCAATGCAATTACCCTACGTCTTTGCTTCCACAACCTCTATTGTTGTTTGCTCCCACAAATCAAATTGGGATTCTAAATCCATCTTTTTATATCACTAATCTGTGTCAATTCCAAGGTCAACAATTTGGATCTGACCCAAATCTTGTGTACTACAGAGCCAACTACATGAACCAGAATCCTAAAAGGAATCAGGTTTTTGATCAAGAAGATGAAGAACAAAGTTTCACCAGAGGAGGGAGCCTAATTGAGAATGCGAATTCACCAGGAAATGGGTTGTGATGATGGATGAGAATAAAGTAGTTAAGGCAATAGATAATTAATACTCAAAAGCTACATCCTTTTATGAAGAGTGAAACCAATGAGAATGACAGCAAAAACAACATACCTTGATATTGGCAAAGGGAGCAACAACACCCCAAGTTTCCTTCTTTGTCTTTTTTTTTCTTTTTTCCCAAAGCTATAGTTATGAGTTATCCCCTGAAAACAGAACCCAGTAAAAAACACAAATCAAACTTCGATTTTCCCTAAACACTGGCGACATTAGAACAAGTAATGAAATAAACAATTATTTCTTTGATATTTATAATAAAAACAGCCATTGTATTTAGAAAAGAGATAGTGATGAACAACAGAGGAAGAACTCCATGCTTACAAATTAGATGTGCGGAAGCAAGCAATGATCAAGAAAAACGGATGCATATG